>JAPFRF010000017.1:102500-765000 GCA_029282475.1 Phrynocephalus forsythii
CATTTTATTTTTATTTTACTTGCCCTGCTCCAATTAAAACTGGAAACACGCTTTAACTCTGCAACACAACAAGCCCCCAAAAAAGAAAAAGGAAGGAAGGAGCCAGCGGATGCCCCAGAGGCTCGGCCCTCTCACCTGGGTGCCGGCCTCTGGGGTGTCCCGAGGGGTGCTGGGCCGGGCGGCCTCCCGGCGGGCCTCCCTCAGGGTCTCCTCGGCCTCCTCCTTCCTCTCCAGGGCGCTCTTGAGCTGGGCCTGGACCACGGCCAGCTTGCGCCTCAGCTCCTCATTCACGGCCATGAAGCGGCTGAGCTGCTCCTGGAGCTTGGGGGGGGGAGAGAAGGGAGGGAAAGAATCCGGAAAGTTTGTGAGCAGCAGCAGCAGCAGCAGCGCAGCGGCGGCAGTGGGGCCCCTCCTTTGCCATGGGAAGGCCGCCGGGCAAACCCTCCCAAGCTCACTGCCACCGCTGCCACCCCTCATCCCTCCGGCCGGGCCAGGGCCACCTTACCGCCTCGGCATCTCGGGCCTTGCGGGCGATCTCGTGGCCCTGGGCCCGGATCTCGTGGCGCTGCTTGTCCACCACCTCCTTCAGCTGCAGCATCACCTCCCTCTCTTTGCGGCCAGCATGGTCTGGACATAGAGAAGAGACGGGGGGGGGGGGTGGGGGCTCAGGTGCCACCCTTGCGGGGGACAGGTCCCTCCTTCCCGACGCCCAGGCCCACCCCCAATGGCAGGGAACAGGGGAGCCTGCTTTCCCCTCGCGGGGAGGTTTTGGGGAGGGGTGGAAGCATCTAAGCAGCCACCACCAGTCCTGAACAGCAACAATGGTGGATAAAGGATGGGTGCCAGGTGCCCTGCCCTCTGCGGCCCAGCCCTGCTGGTGACGTGTGACGTTTGGTTCTGGTGGCTGCGTGCGACTTCCTTCCGGCTTGGTCTTTCAGAGGCAACAGGTGCCTAAGAGCTGCTGTGGGACCACTGACTCCCCCCCCCCAAGGGGCTCAAAGACAAACGGGAACCATTTCATTACCCTGCGGGACCCCACGTTTGCCCAAGAGGGAACCCCACGGCAGGAGAGGCAGGAAAGCAAAGGGACCTGGGCTGGGTCCCTCCCCCCACTTCCAACGCCTGGCCTCGCAAAGGACCCGAGGCGGGCAGAGCCAGCAGGCGTGTTTTAAAGCAGGGTCCACGTGTGCCTAAGGGCGGGTGCTTGTCCTCTCTGCCACGCAAGGGTGGCCATAAACCCTGCCTTTTAATGGCTGTAAACCAAACCCATCACCCGCCTCCTCCTCCTCCTCCTCCTCCTCCTTATCCTGGGCTGAGAAGGTGCAACCGGTGACCTAGAAATAGAAACAGAAGCAACAGGCGCAGCCCGGCTCAGTTTCCGTTTCATCTTATGGTTCACCAACCCGGACGGTGCGTGCCAGAAAGACTCGGCTCACAAACAACGGGAGGCCTCGTGAAAAAGGAGCCAAAAACCCGCCGGGCAGGAGGAGGAGGAGGAGGAGGAGGCAGGTCATGGGGCACCGACACCACGGGCGGGTCCTGCCCAATGCCTGGTGGCACGGCAAAGCCCGTTCCTTGGACTCTTAAGGCTGGGGACGGTGCCCCCGGGACCGGTCTCCCCCTAGAAGGGCCCAGGCAGAAAGCACCCCAAAACCCACTGCACAACCATCTGGGGACCCCACAGGCCCCAGAAAGAGCCCCTCGCGCTGCTCTCACCCTCCGTGGTCTATCTTTCACAGGCGGGAGAAATGACCAGTGGAGAAAGGCCAGAGGGGGCCCCACCTCACCCCACCCCCTCCAGTCACTCTTGGGCAAGGACAGGCCGGGCCGCCATTGAACGGTTGGGACCAGCTGCTCTCGGGGGGCGGACGGGGCCCGGGCAACCGAAGGCGTCCGAGTGGCCCCCCCTGTCCTGCCCACCTCAGGGGTCAGGGGTCCAGCTGCCGTGACCCTTGGCTCCATGCCCAGCCCCCCCCCCCAGCCCCCGCCGCCGCCGCCGCCGCTCACCTGCCTGGGCCTGGCTGCCGGCCAGCTGGGCCAGAAGCCGCTGGTTCTCCTCCCTGGCCTGGGCCAGGAGTCCCTGCAGGCGCCGCTCGCTCACCTGGGCCTCCAGCAGCCGCTGCTCCAGGGCCTGCGAGGAAGGGGGATGGGGGGGGGGGGTGGGCGGGATGGGGGACAACTCTCAAGGGCCCTGGCGCTTCCCCCCCCCCCAGCGCCAGGCAGTCAAGGGAGAGTCCGAGCCTCCCCCGGCCACCTCTTGGGGTTGGGGGGGGGGCAGATGGAGGGGGAGGGGGATCCCTGATGCTTCCCCTCCACACACGCACGGTTTTAAAAAGGGGGAGAAGGTTGGTTGGGAGGGGGCTCTTGGGCTCGGTATGGGGGGAGGGGGGGTGTCGTCCAGGAGGGGGTTCCTAAGCCTGGAGGGAGGAACTCCCGCGCCTCCCCGGCCCTTCTCCGCCTGGGGCCAGGAAGGGGAGGGGGGGCCACCACCCCAGGGAGACCCATGGAACCCCACAGACGCGCGCACACGCACACACACACACGCACACACCGAGGGAAAGGGGGCTCCAGCTGCAGGGTCTTCCTGGCGCGGGCGGCAGACCCAGGTCAGTGGAGCGAGGGCGCCTCTGAGCGCGTGCAGAGCGTCCTCCGTCCCCCCCCGCCCGCCCGCCTTCCTCCCGCCCCCTCCGGGCTCTCCGATCCCCACCTGGGCCTCCTGGCGCGGCCGGTGCTCCCGGGCAGACGAGGAGGAGGAGGAGGAGGAGGAGGAGGAGGAAGGCGCCGCCTCCGGTTCGGCCCCTCCGGGGGTCAGCGGGGCCTCGGGCGGCGCAGGGGTCCCGGGGGCGGTCGACGTCGCCGTCGCTGCTGCTGCTGCTGCTGCTGCTTCGCTGCTTCTGCTGGGGGCGTCCGGGTCGGGCCGGGTCGGGCGGCGTCTTCGGGCCGCTCGAGGGCCTCGAGGCGCTCCAGGAGGCGGACCACCTGCGCCACCAGCCCGGCCACCGCGCCCGCCCCCACCAGGCCCGAGAGGCGCCGCAGCTCCGAGCCCAGCGAGCCCGCCAGGCGGTGCACCGGCCACGAAGAGGAAGAAGAGGAAGAGGAAGAGGAAGAGGAAGAGGAAGAGGAGGAAGAAGAGGAAGGAAGAGGCCGCCGCCAACGAGGAGCCTCGGACCTCCATCGCCGCCGCCGCCGCCGCTCCGCCTGCGCCTCCCCCCACCCCCCGGCCCCGCCCCCTCCCTCCCTCCCTCCCTCCCTCCCTCCGGCGCAAGGCCAGGGCAGACCGGGACAGCGGGGGAGGGGCCACGGGGCTGGGCCACGCCTCCCTCCTCCCCGGGCTCCTCCCCCTCGGGAAGGGGAGACACGCCCACAGCCCCCGCCCCACGGGGCCCAGGGAGACACGCCCCCTCCCTCCCTCCCTCGGGCCTCCCCGGAGACCCCCGCCTCCCTCTTTCTTTCTCCCCGCCCCCCCCCGCGGGGCTTCTAGGCCAAACAACAACCACCCCCTCCTCTCCTCTCCCCCCCGCCCCCCCCCAGACAGAGAGACGGAGGCGGCCGCCCCTTCTTGGTACAAAAACGGTTTTATTCCACAGCGGCGGCGCAACAGCAGCGATACTACAGACACGCGAACACACAAGCACCCCCCCCTCCCTCCCTCCCCCCGCACACACAACACAACAAGACACCCGCACAGGCAGGCCCTGCCCAGGGAGGGATCCTAAACAGGGAGAAACACAGCAGGAGGAGGCCTCTCCCCTTCCAGGCCTACAGGGGGTCCTGGGGGTCTCCTGGGGGTGGGGGGTCTCCTGGAGGTGGGTCGAGGGGGTCTCCCTCCCTCTCTCTCTCCCCCCCCCCATTTAGGCGTAGAGGTCCTCCCGGTCGGCGGAGTAGACCTCCCCTTCTTGCAGGAGGGCGAAGTTGAGGAAGTGGGAGGGCCGGTGCACCTCGTGGTAGAACTCCTTCGGGTTGGCCAGCTGCAGCTCGTACTTCATGTTCGGGTCGTGGCGGACCCCTGCAGCAAAGACCGGGGGGGGGAGGGGGGGAGGAAGAGGAGGCCCCCAGTCAGCCCAGGGAGCCACTTAGGGCCAGGGGGAAGGGGGGCCCTTGGCTCCCCTTGGGGGAAGGGAGGGGTTGGCGCAAGAGCAGCCTTGCCGGAGGAAAGGGAGGGTCTCCCTCCGAGAGGGCCCGGTGGGAATGCTTCCCCCACCCCAGGCCCCCTCTTCCCACACGTGTGCCCCCCACCCCACCCCACCCCACCCCCAGGCCACTCACTCACCCATGAAGTTGTAGTTCCAGGAGCCCTGGGCGGGCACCATGAAGAAGCCCAGGAAGCGGTCCGAGAGCAGCATCTGCACCCTCTCGTAGTGGGAGGGCAGGTACCCCTTGGGGTTGTTGCCCTTGTCCGTGTTCTGCCTGCCCCACTCGTAGCCGCTGGGGGTCAGCTTGTAGGCCGTCAGGGTGCAGGAGCCGGGAGTGAAGCTGCAAAGGGGGGGCGGGGGGCGCGCGGAAGGACCACTGTCGTCATCGTCATCCCTTTGGCCACGCAGCAAGGAGGGCACGGGCACAGGCCCACCCACCCCTTTCCCAGCCGAGAGGGTGGGTCCCCTGCAGCTCCTCTCTCCCCCCCCCACCCCCATTCCCCACCCCCACCCTCCAGGACTGACCTGCAGGTGATGATGATGGTTTTCTCCCCATCCCAGGAGGGGTTCTCCACCATGACTTTGGCGTGGGTGGTCACATCCTGGGGGGACAGCTGGGGGGACTCATTGGGCTGGGTGTGGATCCACCCCAGAGGCTCCATCTCCTGAAAGGCGGAGGGGAAAGTGGGGGGCAGAGGTTATGGGGCCAGCTGGAAACATTCCCTCAGGGCCAGAAGAGGAGCCAAAGGAGCATCCCTACTCAACGGTGTGTGTGTGTGTGGCAGGACAGGAGCGCCCACCGGTGGGGCACCCCCCACCCCCCACCCCACCAGGGCCCACAGCCTACCTTGAGGTATTCGTGCTGGGGCAGCTGGCCGGGGAGGTGCACAGTCTGGTGGGTGCCCCACTGAGGCACCATGACGATGCAGCGGATCTCCTTGACCTGGGGGTTATCTGGGGGGCTCACGCCATACAGGTACCCAGCAATCTGGAGCAGAGAGGAAAAAATGAGTGTCCAGCCCCTTCCTTTGGGGGAAATGCCCCCCTGAAACCCTCCACAAAGCCAAAGGTCCACACAGAAGAACAAGCCAATTGGGAGGGGGAGGGAAGGTGTGGATTTTTTTGGCCCCACGGAGGATGACACGGGCTTTGCTCCAAAGAGCCTGCCCAGCAACAAAGCTGCCCCAAAGGCTGAGCTGGGGGTGGGGGTGGGGGGGGGAAGGAAACCAGCAGGAAACAGAATCTGCCCGTTCCCAAGGGGGGCGGGAACGTCCACGTGGCCTGGACTCAGAACAGCACGAAGGAGTCCAGGAGAGCCTCCGGCCATTCTGGAGCGCCCGCTGCCCTTGGCAAGGCGCCCGTCCCCCACAGCCACGGGAAGGTCTGGTCCCACCACCCCCATGCTCCCTCCGCCCCGCCCCGAAATCATGATGGCTCCTGCCCCCCGTTATATATACAAATTCAAGGCGGAAGGGCGGCATCAGCCCAGCCCAGAGGGAGGCACCTGAGCCCGGAGGTCCGAGATGCAGATGAATTTTTTCAGCACGTTCTTGGGGAGGATGTAGGTGTAGCCGGTCTCCTTGATGTCGTCCGAAGAGACGTAGATGTGGTTCGTCCGCAGGTGGAGGTTGGCGGCCGAGATGGCCCTGGGGAGGGGAGGGGAGGAGATGGGTGAGGAGGGGGCTCACGGGGTGGGACAGCCCCCTCTTTCTTTCTCTCTCCCCCGGCCCCCGGCCCCCGGTGTGTGGTGTGTGGGGGGGGTCCTCTCCTCCTCACCGGACGCGCCACTCCGTCTTGGAGGAGAAGGTCTGGGTCTCGTAGTTGCTGGTGGTGGAGGTGATGATCTCGTCGCCGTGCTTGTTCACCGTCCGCGTCTGGGTGGCCGTCAGCTGCGACTGCTCCTTCGTCTGCTTCTCAATCTCCGCAATCTGCTGCCGCTGCTGCGAAGGGGCTGAGATC
This sequence comes from Phrynocephalus forsythii, assembly GCA_029282475.1. Classification (NCBI taxonomy): domain Eukaryota; kingdom Metazoa; phylum Chordata; class Lepidosauria; order Squamata; family Agamidae; genus Phrynocephalus; species Phrynocephalus forsythii. Next base: position 108,593 of record JAPFRF010000017.1, read on the forward strand.
TCCATCCCCAGGATGATGTCCCGGATCTCCGACTGCGTCAGGGAGGCCACGTTCACGCTGGCAGGGAAGGGGAGGGGAGGGCAAGGGGACACCCGTGAGGTGATTCCTTGCCCCCACCTCCACCCTCTGGCTGCCTCATTTAGAGGGAAGCCAGGGGCGTCAAGGAGGCCAACGGGCAACGATGCTTGTGGGATGCAGCCCCCGCCCCCGCCCCCCCCATCCTCGGCAGGCACCCACTTGTTCTTCTTGCCGTAATCGGCCAAGATGAGGTCCTTCAGCTGCACCTCCACTTTGATCCACTCTTCGTCCGTCAGGGTGGGCCAGATGTGGTGGGGTTCCGTGATGGTGGTCTTGTCTGGCTTCAGGATGACCTTGGCCCGGTCGTTGTTCACGTGCAGCGCCCGGAGAATGAGGATCAGCCGGGAGAAGGCCTGGTTGGCAGAGAGAGAGAGAGAGAGAGAGAGAGAGAAAACAGGGCACACCAGTGAAAACGAGGCGCCTCCCGGGGGGGAGGGAGAAGGATCGTCCTCCCTGGGGAAGGGCAGGCACTGCTCAGGCCATGGGGGGGGAGGGAAAGTGAAAACAGCCCAGCCCATGGCCCTCAGGGTACCAGCTGACTTCCAGGGCAGCCCCTGTGCCAGGCCTGTCTAGCTGAGTCCCCCCCCCAATGGGGCTGAGCCCCCCCTGACCGTGTAGGAGGAGATGGTCTTCAGCCAGTCGTCGTAGAGGTTGAAGAGGACCATCTGGGGCTCCGTGGCCTTCAGGATGAGGTCTCCAAACTTCTCCACTTTCAGGCAGGCCTGGAACGGCAGCTGCAGCTCCGAGCCTTTGATGACAATGTTGGGGAAGTCCAGCAGGTGGACCTGGGCGGGGGCGGAGGAAAGAGAGGCCGGTCAGGCGGCCGGAGGGGGAGGAGGGGGTCCAAGGGGCTTCCCACCAGCCCCAGCCCCAGGGTGTGTGTGTTCAGCCGGCCCTTCCCCCCTCCCTCCCCTCCGACGGTCCGGCCGCTCACCTCCAGGGGGTCCAGCATGCCCTTGCGGGTGACGATGATCTGCTTTGGCTGCTCCTCCACGGGCAGGGAGCGGATCAGGGCCGCCACTTCCTCTGCCGTCTTCCACTTGGCCAGCTGGAGGAAGAGGAGGAGGAGGAGGAGGAGGACACCCCCCCCCGTCAGCACGCACAGCTCGGCTCCCAAGCCACGGGCGCCCCCTCCTCACCCATCGCCCATGCTGCCCACCCACCCACCGTACCTGGCCCAGGCGCTTCTGCCCCGCCCACACCGAGGTGTGGATGATCTTCAGGAAAAGCTGCCCCGTCCGGGGGTTGAAGATAAAGATGGCCCCGTTGATGGGCTTTGTGGTCAAGTTCCCTTCGAAGGTCTAGGAGGAGGAAGCAGAGGCCGCGACTCTGAGCTCTCTTGCCCTGAAAAGCCTTCTGGGCTGCGACCGAGGCTCCTCCACATGGAGCCCCCACCCCACCCACTCCCCCCGCTCACCTTGTGGATGGTCACCCTGTAGACGTTGGTGTCGTCCACGAACCAGATGATCTGGTTGGAGAAGAGCTCCCCGTAGTTCTGGGAGGAGAGGTAGGGCTCCGTGGGCTCCGAGGAGTAGAGCTGCAGGCCCTTCCGGATCCGCTCTCGGAGGACGTAGAGGGCCGGGTTGGCCTTCATGATCTTGGCCATGGCCTGCTGGATCAGCGGCTTGCTCCCGGGGAACCAGTTGCCGTAGGCGCTGCGGGGGGGGAGGAAGAGGCACAAAGGGGCAGGCATTGAGAGGTAGGGCCAAAACGCTGCCGCCCGCACCGCGCCCTTCGTGGCGGGTGGCCCCTGGCGGGTTCTGAAAGGGCTCCGTGAATATCCCGGCCAGGGCTGGCAGGGCCACCCAGGAAAGAACCACCCCCACCCCCAACCCAGAGAAAGACCCCCCCCGCCCTCACCTGTGCAGGTTGTAGGCCAGGTCGATGGCGATGAGGACCCCCGTGGGCGAGGGGTAAATGCTCATGTTGTCCGTGGTGTAGTCCAGGAACTTGGCCCGGGCATAACGCTCAATGTCATGGGAGTCGTAGTCGCCCCAACGCAGCTGGATGTCGATCCAGTACTTCTGGGTGGTGGTGCTGTCCATCACGTCCCTGAGAACGGGAGGAGGAGGCGGCCATGGTAGGAAGGGGGCTCAGGGGGTGGGTGGGTGGGCTGCTGCCTGAGAGCCCCTACACCAAGCCCTCAACCTCTCCCTCAGAAACCGCCCACCTGCCCAAGTAAAGGAATGGGGGGGGGAGGTAAGGCCCTCACTTGGAGTCCGCCAGCAGGGAGGGGCGGGAGACGTTCCACTTGTAGGAGGCGAAGAGCAGGATGTCTGCACACGAGGAGTTCATCTTGTAAGACTTGCGGGGGTGGATCGTCTCCTTCTGCACCGTCTCGATCTCCAGCGCATCCAGCTCTTGGTCAAAGACCTGCCAGGGCAGCAGCAGCAGCAGAGCCCTGAGTGGCCGGGTCGTCCCTCCAAGGAGGAGGACGGGGGGAAGGACGGCAGGCAGGCGGGCAGGCCGGCCGGCTGTGCCCCACCCCACCCCTCACCTCCCGATGGCAAGGGAGCGGGGGGGGTCTCCTCACCTGGCACAAGTCCATGACAATGCTCTCGTGGATCTTCTGCCACAAATGGGCCCGGAAGATCTGGATGAGTGAGATCTTCAAGGTGGGGATCTTCCCGTGCATGAAGATGCCCGTCAGGTCCAGCTGCACCTGGAAGCCCACGTACACCTGCGGCAGGGAGGGCGGAAAGGCAGCCGCCTCTTAAAAGAGCTCCGGGCTGGAATGTCGCTCACTCTCACACACACACACACACACACACACACACACACACACACACACACACACACACACACACACACACACACACAGAGCTGGAGAGTTAGGGAAGGGGGGACCAGCTGGAGACTCACGTTGGCCCGGTTGATGGTGGGGGACCACCAGAGGGTGAACCTGCGGTTGGGGATCTGGTTGAGGCCTGAGCGCTGGGCGTTGGTCAGCTTCTTCCACTTCATCGACTCCTCAAAGCCACTGGCTTTCTCCCTGAGCCGGAAAGAGAGAGGGGGGGTGGTGTCTAGGGGCCCGAAGTCAGCCCCTGGGTCTCTCTTCCCTCCCTCCCTCCCTCCCTCCCTCCTCACCCTCTGGCGCCCGAGACGCCCCTCCCGCCCTGCGTACCAGAAGAGGCCCTCCCAGGTGGGGAAGTAGGTCCCCTTGAAGAGGGTGTGCTCCAGGATGCCCTCCACGCCCCCCAGTGCCTGGATCATGTCCGTCCGGTAGTTGTTCAGGTTCCACAGCTTCCCGTCGTGACGCTGGTGGGTCCACCAGAAGGGGTTCTGCTTCAAGACCTGGACACAGAAAGGGGAGGGGGAGGGGGGGTCTTAACAGCAATTCGTCATCAAGGGGAGGGGAGGGGGGAGGGGCCGAAGGGGGCCGAAGGGGGAAAGGGTCTGGTAGGGTCCCAAGCTGGGGTGCCTGGAAGGGGAGAGAGAGAGACGTTGGGACGGCAGCCAAGGAGCGCCCTTTGAAGGCAGGAAGGCAGAGGCACCTACGGTAACGAGGGCCCTAACGAAGTCCTACATGGACTGTAACGCCACTAGCGAGGCTTGACGTGACTCTGTGTCCTACTAAGAGTGGCACTGTCTAATTCCTTTTAAAAGTCACTTTTGACAGAAGTTGTGGGGGTTAGACAGGAGGGTTTCCACTACCCCCCATGTTTACGCTAATGTCTCGGCTATCCAGCAAGGTTTCCTAAATACTTTTTCAAGAACCCAATAAAATATTAAAAGGCTGGTGCAGTAACATTTGGTCTCAGAATTGACGTAACTTATTCCTCACCATGACAGTGGACTGCTGTCCGTCTGTCCCCACCCTTCCTGTTTCCCACTCGGAAACCCAGCCGTGAGGAGCAAGTGGAAAGAGGGGGTCCCTTGGGTGGCAGCCCTCCCCTCCCCCTCCATCCTCACACCTGGTACTGCTTGAAGTCCGTCCTGACTCGCCAGCCCTTGTCATAGGCCAGGGTGTGGCGGTCCTTCTGGAAGAGGGTGTTGATGCGGGGGATGCCCCGGTCCCAGGAGTCCTCCAGGTCCTCCAGCGTCAGGCGTCTGCAAGAGGAGGAGGAGGGGGGGAGAAAGAGGGGCGGTTTGGGTTTCTGCCCCACGGCCCTCTCCCAGCCCCAGCCACGTGAGAGGCCCCAATGGGGAAGGAGGGCCTTCCACCCCCAGCCAGATCCCCCCGGCCCTCCTCCTCCCTCCTCCTCACCTGTTCTGGGCGATGGCCTCCTGCCTCTTGAGGGCGTACTCGGCCCACACCCGCTGAGAGTCAATGAACTCGCTCTCCCAGGGCTGGATGTACCGGTAGAGGTTGGGGATCAGCTGGTCCTCCTCGTGGCTCATCCCAGACCGGAAGTGGGTGATGCCCACATCCGTCTGCTTGGACCACCTGCAGCAACGGGGGGAGGGAGGGAGGGGGGGGGAGAGGGGGGTCAAGATGCCTGCCCCTCCTCTCCCTCAGGCCCTTCCTCCCATCCCTCCCCCCTTTCTGACAGGGAGGTGGGGGTGGGGTGGGGGGAGCAGGGCTCACCGGAGGTCTGACTGGGGGATGAGGACGTGCCCCATGGAGAGCATGCCGAGGCCGCCCAGCTCCTTGGGGGTGTAGAAGACCACGGGGGGGAAGCGGCTGGGCATTTTGGAGTTCAGGCCGATCTTGATCCGGGTCTGGATCTTGTTCTCGCACTTGACCAGCAGGTCCAGCAGCTCCTGGGTGTTCACCACCGCCTCCCGGAAGTAGGTCATCAGGCCAATCAGGGCCGTGTTCCACTTGTTCACAATCTGCAGGGCAAGGCAGGAGGCAAGGTGGCAGGGGGAGGCCTTGGGGAGCAGCGCCAGCACCAGCACCAGGGGCCCCAGGGTCCGCCCAGGCCCCTTCCCACTCCCTCCCACTCTCCTTACCTTGGTGAAGGTGGTGGAGCCGGAGGCCATCAGGATCTGCCTCACCCGGTTGTGGAAGCGCTGCATGGACTCATCATCCACCCGCAGGAAGCACTGGGCCGTCCGCTCCTTGGTCACCTGCGAGAGGCACCAGCCGGTCGTCAGCCGCCAGCCCTCCTAAGCCTCCACCCCCCACACACAAACGCCGCTTGCCGCGGGAGCCCTGCCCAGTGCCCTCGCCGTCGTTCCCCCCCCCGGCCTGCCTCGTTCTGGAGGTTCCAGACGCCGTCCTTGTGGGTGAACTCCTCGTAGCTGGTGCGGCACTTGGGCAGGAGGCGGCACTCGAAGCCGCACATGTTGAAGAGGAGGTTGGGGTTGTCCTTGCTGTAGACCGAGACGAAGCTGTTCTCCCACTGCACCGTCGTCACCGAGCGCGGCAGGCGGTTCTTGATGTCCCAGAAGACGGCCCGGCCCCTGGGCAGGCGGGGAGGAAGAGGAGGAGGAAGAGGAAGAGGAGGGCCAGTGAGATCACTGGCGCCTTTGGGGGCCTGCCTGGACGGACGAACACCCCATCCCACCCCCACCCCACCCCCACCCCACCCCCCTGCCATGGCCGCTCACAGGTTGACGTCGTGCTTCATGAGTCGCATGCGGGCGTCCCGGGGCCAGCACTTCTTGTTGTTGTAGCCCACAATGTTCTCGTTGTTGGGGTCGGGGTGCTCCGTCAGGTAACGCTGGATCAGGTCCCTCGCCTCGTCAGCCGTGAACCTGGAAAGAGCAGCAGCAGCAGAGAGAAGAGCGGTCATCTCCGGCTGGGGGTGGGAAAGGAAAACTCCCCCCTCCAGAGAAGAAGGAAAAGTGTCTCCCTGGCCCCTACGCTCTCTCTCTCTCTCTCTCTCTCTCTCATTGCTGGCAGGAGGAGCCAGAGGTGGATTCAAGCAAGGCGACCAAGAGCCAAACACGGTGGATAAAAACGCCGGGCGACCGAAGGGGCCTCGTCGTCCACAGGGTCGCTTGGGCCCTCGGGAAGAGAGGGCTGATGGGAGAGGCACTGGGGCCCCACTCTCCCTCCCAACGGTGGGGCAGCCCCTACCGGAAGAAGATGTGGATGCGGTCGATGTATCGGCAGAAGAGACGGATGGGGTGGGCCACCTCCGTGGCCACGTCCTGGAAGCTGAGGAAGTCGTTGGGCATCTGCGGGGGGCCGGCCATCTCGCTGGCGCGGTGGAGGCCCAGCACCAGCAGGTCCATCACCAGGCCGTAGTACTGGACAATGAAGGAGGCGAACTGCAGGCCCCGGATGATCCCGTAGGAGTTGGTGTGGTTCATGTCCTGGAAGGAAGGAAGGAAGGAAGGAAGGAAAGGAGGAGGCCGTCAGGGGGAGGGAGGGAGGCAGAAGAGGCTCTGGGGCGGGGGAGACACAGAGCGATGCCTGGCTGCCCCCCCCGGCTCCCCAGGGAGCACCTTGTAGTTGATGACCACGTTGTTCTTGGCCGTCATGTAGTCGGCAATGTTGTGGTCGACGATCAGGCGCAGGAGCCGGTTGAGGAGGGTCAGGTCGATCTTCTCGTACATCTTCTCGAAGCGGGACTCCAGCATGACGTTGCATTCCCCCTCGCTGGTCTCCCAGACGTCCTGCAGGTTGTTGATGCCTGAGGGACGAGGCCGGTCGGATAAGGCCTCCAAAGCAGAGGCAGCACAGACACACACACACACACACACGGCCCGAGGAGGAGGAGGAGGAGGAGGAGGAGGAGAAGCCAGCCAGCCTCGGGCCCACCCAGCCCATGCCCCTGTTTCCAGGAGAGACAGCCCATTCCCAGCTGCTGACACCCACCCCCGGGAGGCACCGGGGTCTTCCCACAGGCCAGCCCCCGGGCCTGGGCTCACCCTGGCACCACTTGTAGACCAGCAAGGGAGGGGGCTCAGTGTCGGCCGGCTTGATCCAGGGCGGGAACAGGCGCCTCTTGTCGGCCTCGTACCACAGGTACTGGTCCAGGTAGGCGTCGGTGATCTTCTCCAGGGGCTCCACGTCATAGACGGGCACCAGGTGGCTGTAGAGGTCCATGAACTCAATGCCCACCTGGCGGGAGGGAACACAGGGGAGCAGGCGTGAGGGCCCAGCCGGCAGGGAACCCCCAAGGGACAAAGAGGCCCGGGGATGGAAGAGACCCTCCACCGCCCTGCCCCGCCCCCTCCTCCCTGCTGACCTCCTTGAAGGCTCGCTGGGTGAGGAGGTGCCGCTTGATGCGGGAGAGGGCCTCGTGGGGGTTGTCGTAGGCCTGCTCGATGAGGCCCAGCTCTTCCCGCTGGGACTGGTTCAGGCGGGACTTCACGCTGGAAGAGACAAAAGGTCCGCGGTGGGTGGGTGGTTGGGTGGGGGGGGGCACATCAAGAGAAAGGCAGGGAGGCAGGAAGGGAGCCCCCCCTTCCTCCTCCTCCTCCTCCCAGGAGACGGAACTGGGGGAGCCAGCCGGGAAGGAGGTGGCTGAAGGAAGCGCCACCCCTCCCGCTCAGGACCGCAGTGGGGCCGTTACCTGTAGGCCTCCTTTAGGCGCTCCAGGGCCAAGATGAGCAGCTTGGTGTCGTGCTTGTAGGAGAGGGGCGGGAAGGGGATGGGCGAGAAGCGCCGGCTCTCCAGCCAGTGGACGGTGGTGGTGTAGACGGCCACGGCCTCCTCCGCCGTGATGTAGGGCCCGTCCTGAAAATGGAAGAAAGCCCCCGGCCGGCATGAGGCAGGGACCCACAGGGCAGGCGGAAGGGGGGGGAGTGGCACAGCCCCGCCACCCCGACCTCAGCCTCCCCGCCACCCCCACCCCCACCCCCACCCCCCTCTCTCTCCTCTCCTCTCCTCGCCGGCCGGACGGCCCTGGCCTTGCCTTCAGGTAGTTGTGCTGCCGCTCCTGCTCGGCCTTCAGGTAGAGGCGGGTCAGGCGGCCCAGGTTCTTCTTGCAGACGGTCTTGTCCACGGTGGCCCCGCGGCGGATCCGCTCCCGGTTGTAGTGGGCCGTGTTGGTCCACCAGTCCGCCTTGGCCTTCACATACCTCAGGATCATGTTCTCGATGGGGGTGGGCAGCCCAGGCACCTGGAGGCAGGAGGAAGGGAAGGGAAGGGGGGGGGCAAGGGTTCAGCCGGGAAAGAGAGAGAGAGAGAGAGACATGAGCTGGCTGTTCACCAGAACACATGCAGCAAAGACAGACAACACGCTTCTCTCCATTTAATATTTCCTAATAAAAGTCCACATTACCACCTCTCCACGAAACTCTTTTAAGTGCACAGTGGGACGAGATGAACGGGGAAATGCCTGCTCCTCCAGGGAACAGCCAGAGGGCACAGGCCTGACCGGAGGAAACCGCCTCCCATGGCCTCCCAGGGCAAGGGCGCCCCGAGAGCAGCTGGCTCAGCCTCCCTTGAGTGACACGTCCCCCCCCCGCCCTCAGCCTATGGGGGGCCGCTCCCAGGTTGTCCTCCCCTCCCGCCCCCACCGGCCCTTGCCTTCCAGGGGATGTTGGCCTTCCAGCACCGCCAGGCCTCGCTCAGGTGCTGCAGGATGGTCCGGGCCTTGTTCTGCTTGATTCCCTCCGGCATCATGTCCAGGATGTCGTGCATGACGGCCGCCCGCAGCTCCAGGTCAAAGTGAGACTCCACCCGCTGCTTGGTGACCGTCTTGGCCACCCCCTTGGAGTGACGACCTGCGCAGGAGGGAAAGCAGGACAGGCTGGGGGAGGGGGAATGGGACCCAGGAGGCTACTGGAAAGGCCACGCCTGAAAGCTGGGCAGGAGGAAGCCCCCAAGGTGGATCGGGGCCTCCACGACAGGCCCCAAAGAAAGAGTAGCCAAGTATATCGTTGTTTGGATGGGGGGGGCAGAAGGTGCTTCCAATTTCTGACGCTGGTCCCAGCCACCCAAGCGGACCTCACCTGCCCCCCCTCAGCAGGAAACCTACCGACCCCCTGCCTTGCCTGCCCCCCCTGCCTTGACCCCACCCCCACCCCCTGTGGCCCCTGCTCACCTTCAAACTGCCTTGCCAGGAGGTTCCCCAGCCATCGCTCCAGCAGGGGGGTGATGCCGCGCATGAAGAACAGCCAGACGCGCCAGCCGGGGGCCCAGAAGCCACAGCCGGGTCCCTTCCCCACTGGGCCCTGAAAGGCGAGGGGGGGGAGAGGAGGGGAGAGGAGGGGGGGTTAAGAAAAGAGGGCAGGGCAGAGGCCCATCTAGCCTGCCCTTTGCCCCCCTCCCCACCGCCAGGACAGGTCTCCCCCGCCCACAACCCCCGTGGGGCTCACCGTGTTGAAGCGGTAGTAGATGAGGTGCTTGAGGATCTTTGCACATCCGGATCTGCCTCATCAGCTTGTACTTGTAGCGGTACATGCCCGTCAGCTGCCCGACGTGGGCAAAGATGTACTGGAGGCCGTCAGCCAGCTGGAGGGGAGGGAGAAAGGGGCGGCGGGGGGGGTGTCAGCCACCCTAACCCCAGCCACCCTCGGGGGAGGGGGGATTGCAAGGCTGCATGTGTCTGTCGGGGGAGGCTCCTTGGCAGTGGAAAGCAGGCGGCCTACCTGGAAGGCGTCCACGTTCCCCAACCGGTACTGGACGTGGCTGTCCACCACCAGCTTGGTCAGGCGCAGGACCTCCCGGCAGAGGTGGAAGGCGTTCCCAAAGCGAGACTTCTTCCTTTCCTGTGGAGCAAGAGAGATGGAAGGGAAGGGGAAGGGTTAGAGGGGACGGCCCTCAGCACCTAGAGCGGCCTTTCAACCAGGGAGGGGAACCTCCCCCCCCCAAACACCACCACCACCACCACCACCATTCCCACGGCCTGAGAAGGTGGAGGAAAAATGCCCCCATCCCCAGCGGCTGCAGGGGGTCACCCACCTTGGTGGTGAGGGTCTTGACGGGCTTCAGGTTGAAGTTGTAGTCCAGGTGGAGGTAGTTGAGGTTCTTGCGGTGGATCAGCAGGTTCAGCATGTTGTAGCCTTGGCGGCAGACCTGCAGCCCCACCTCCACCCAGTCCAGCTTGGTCGACTGGAAGAACTTGTGGCCTTGAAGGAGCGGAAGAGGTACCTGGTGGACACCCAGAGGGAGGGAGGGAGGGGAGGGGGGAGAGCGTCACGCAAGACGGGCCACGGCCTTGGCAGGACAAGATTCCACCTGGGAACCTGAGTAGGGGTACTCTCTCCTGCTGCAGAGCCTCCCCAGACACCCTGGCAAGGAAGGGGCATTCCCAAGCCCCCTCCTCGCTGTTTCCCCATCACCGCCCCAAAACAGCCCCCCCCCCCGTGGTTCTCTTCCCACTGCAGGAAGGTAAGGCCCACCCACCCACCTCTTCTTCTGGGCCTTGGGAGGCCTGTGCTTGAGAGCGTTCAGGACGTAGTATTTCAACAGCTTCTGGTAGGAGACCCGCACTTTGACCGGCTGGCCGGCAGGGCAATGCTCTCGGTACCTGGGGAGCAAGCAGATTGAGGCCGGGTAAGCCTGAGCACCCCTCGGCCAGCGCCGGAGATGAGCTGCAGGGGGAACAGCTCAAGGACTGGACGCAAGGCACTCCCGGGCAGGATCAAGGGAAAAGGAAGCCAACACAGCACAAAACAGTAAACCTGGATTTCATCAACAGAGATCTCTGCAAACAAAGGCTCCAGAAGCTTCTGTTTCGGAAACAGAGAGGCTGGCTGGAATAGCAAGACCAGCACCACATGGGAGGGCACTCCCTGGGGGCCTCGCTCCGAGAGGGAGACCTTCTCTGCAAAAGACAGCCAAGAAGCCCAGCAACCAGGGGCCTCAGCCAACAGATGGCTCCATGCCTTCCTGAAACCCGGAGGGACCCTCCCCTCTGGTGGCGTGGAGTTCCCCCCGTCCTGGCTCACCAGACAAAGACTCACCAGTTCTTGACGAGGGGGATGTCCAGGGCCCGCCGAGTCCTGCCGGAGCGCAGGTTGAACGGGCGAGGGGCCCAGAGCAGCGCAATGCCATTGGCCGTGTTGTCTGTGTAGAGGGGGGTGTCCTTCAGGAAGGGTTCCACAAACTCAGGCAGCTCAAACTCCTCATCGTCGTCAGGGAGGGGCTCTTGGCTCTAGATTAAAATAAGAAAAACAGGCCACATTAGATGCCAGACATCCAGTGTACAAAAGCATCCCTAGTGGACACCCTGCACCCTCTGCTTTTAAAGAAAGAGTTCCTAAACAGCCGCTCTGCTGGTTGACACACAAGCAGGCAAGGCTGGAATCTCAGGCAGCCACCCCCTGTTCCTCCCAGTGTGTGCTCTCTCTCTCTCTCTCTCTCTCCTAACCCGTTGCCCTCCTTCCTCTTGGGGTGGGGGAAACTCACCTTAACTGAGTGCCTGTGGGAAATGGGGTTGATGAGGGGGTCGAAGTAGAAAGCCGGCAGGTCAGGATCTTCTGTCTTGATGAAGACCACGTTGGGGGTGTGGTACCTGGGTGGTGGTGGTAGTGGGGTACATGGTGTGGTTAAGAAGTGCCTCTGCTCCCCTGAGTCCCCTCCCCCTCCCCTCCCCTGAAGCTCCCCCCACCTCCTGCCCCAGCCCCCCGGAACCTCACCAGGTGAGGTGGACGTGGTGGGGAAGGTTGTTGTACAGGTAGGGAAAAGCGATCTTGTACTCGGTCCTGATTGGCTGCCGGATGATGATCTTGTTGATGTCATTGAACTCGTTCCAGTCCTCGTCCCTTGAGAGGGGCAGAGGCACGCAAGAAGGTCGGCTGGGGTGGTGGGGGTGGCGGCCAGGGACACCCTCCACCCAACAGGGTCCCAGCTCTGGCCCACCATCCAAATCCTTGGGCTTGCCTCCCGCAAGCACCCCCCTTTCAAGGAAAACGTGTGCTCCCCCCCCCCATCTCGGTTCCCACTCACTGGAGGTTGATGTCTCGGACAAGAGGTTCAAACTTGGGGCCCCCGGGATGGCCATGTTGAGGGCCTTGGAGGTGAAAAAGGCCTTGAGGTCAAATAGGTAGAAGTAGTTGTCATCCACCAGGTCAGTGAGGAGCTGGTTGGCCAGGCGGTAGAGGGTGGACATCATGGGAAGGGTGAACTGCCAGCGCTGGTAGGTAGAGCCGTTGACGTACCTGCACCACAGACATGGAAGCAGCCAACAACTCACTGGCCGCTCCTGGTGTTTACGCCCTCGGGTGCCAGAGGCAGGCACGGGGTAAGAAGATGGCTTCCTGCCCCTTGGGGGGGGAGGGGGGAGATGCTGAACCTTGGAGGCCAAGTGCATCCTGTTTGCAACACAGAGAGGCTCCAGGAACCCAAAGGGAAATAAAAATCACCCCAGGGCGGCAGCTCTTATCTGTCATGCAACCCAGAAGCTTTGGAAGCAAAGCAAACTCAGGCCCGATTAATCCTTCCGTGGGGGGCCCCCGGTAGGATGCCAGATCTGTCCGTGTAGGGCTGGGAAAGAAGGCCCCACCTGCATGGATGGTATTAACCGGGGCAGGGGGCGGCACAAGCAAAGCACTCATGAAGGTCTCAGGAACCAGCAGCTTGCTCTGCTACCCCCATCCCAACCCCAAGGGGCTGGGCCTGATTTTTCACAGCACAAGTTTCTGCCCCTCTCACATTTTCTGGGTCTACATCTGTTCATCATTGCAACTATGTTGCCCGGGTTCCTCTTCTGGTGACTAGCGTACAAACACACACACACACACACACACACACACACACACACACACATGCTTGGTAGCAAGAGACCCACTTGCGGCTGTCCTTGAGGGGCTGGTGGTCATAGAACCAGTCCAGGACGGGGGCGTCCTCCTCGGGGTCCAGCTCCAGCTGGATGGCCTCCAGGGGCTCCACGTCCAGGATGTTGTCGGCGTAGTCGAGAGGAGGCTCCTCGTCGTCGAAAGGGGGGAAGCGCATACGCTTGAAGTGCCTCCGGTCCCTCTTCTCTCGCCTCATCATGATCCACATGGACCTGGAAGGGCCCCACGGGGTCAGTTTAGGTGGGTGGGACCTCCGAGCAGCACCCCGTACCCCACCCTGCAGACCCAAGGCCCCCCAGCTCACCCCCACTGGGCAATGTAGACGGGCTCAATCACCCAGGGGATCTCGTTGACAAAGGAAATGGCCCCCGTGATGTGGTAGAGGACGGGGACGTCGCGGATCTGCTCCCAGGGCATCGGCATGTTCTCCAGCAGCTTCAGGACTGCGTGCGGCATGTACTTCAAGGCCCTGCAGGAAGGGGGAAGCCCTGTCAGAGCAGGCGGCAAGAGCCCGGCCAGGGTTCCACTCTCTGGAACAGCTGCTGCCTCAAAGCAAGCAAAGAAGGAGCAGAGGAAAAAGTCCCTCTGTGGCCAGCTCAAGAAATCCTCGCAGGAAGGAAGGGAGGAAGGAAGGAAGGGCCGGGTGGCCAAGCTCCCTGACCTGCTCAAAGGCCCAGCAGGAGAAAATGCCAGATCCATTCAACCCCTGGTTTCCCTCCCCGACCTTCCTGACGACCACCGAAAGTGGCTTCTGCAACCTCACCCCAAGTAGACGCGCTTGTCGTGCCGGAACTTCCTGTTGGTCATGTCTCCGTGGTCCCGGATGATCTTCCTGACGTGCTCAGGTGGCATGTCCTCCTTCTGAGCATCCACAAAGCCAAACTTGCGCTTCTCTGCATAGCGCTTGGCCTGCAGCTGCTGCCATTTCCGTGCTGGAAAGGGGCAGAGAGGGATCCACCGTGAAGGAGAGCCACCCAAGGCATGGAGACCAACTCCTCAGGCCAGCTGCTTCGGACTGCAAATGCCATCAGCCCCTGCCGGCAGGGCACCTCCAAGGTCTGGGTGGCTTTTAGCAAGCCAGCCAAGAGGGGGCCCTTCCATTGGGCATTAGCAGGTGCTCCCCCCCCCGCCGCCCGCCATCCCCCTCTCTCCCAGCCTACCTTTCTCCTGGAGCTTTTCTTCAGACATGTAGTCCGGCAGTGGGGCCATGGGGGCCGGCATGGGGGGGCACGGCCCCCGGAAGGGGAAGACGCCGGCCATGGCGAGGGTTCAAGGCTGAGGATGGCGGGACACAAGAGGGAAAGAAGGGTGAGCCGGGTCGGCGTATGTGCTCTCAGCGTATGTGGCTGCTCAGCCAGAAAAGGGTGTGTGTGTGTGTGGGGGGGTGTTTGGTTCTTCCCCCAAACACCCCCCCCACGGAGATGAGCTCCAACGCAGCCCCAGGGGCCGTTCCCCCTCCCCTCGCCAACCCCCCCCCGCCAACGCCGGAAAGTGGGGCCCCGAGAAGGCCTCCTCCTGGCTGGGAGGGGGCCGCCCAAAGGCACAGCACACGCCCCCCCACCCCCCCCACCCCATGTCCTGCCACGGGAGGCTCCTCTCTCCGGGGAAGGAAGACCCACCACCGGCCGGAAGAGGAGGAGGAGGAGGAGGAGGAGGAGGAAAGGAGGGGTGGGATGGGATGGGATGGGGGTCTCAGGAGTGGGAGGGGGGAGCCTGACGCCCCCCACCAGCGGGAGGGGAGACGGGGGAGGGGGAGGGGGAGCGAGGCGGGCCGAGGAAGGAAGGGCAGGGCGGCCGCGTTACAGTAACGGGAACGCGTTCCCCTTCCTCCCTCCCTCCCTCCCCCGGAGACCTCCTCCGTTCCCCTCCCTTCCTTCCGAGGCCCTCGCGGGGCCGTCGCTTGCCTTCCTCGCGGGGGAGGCGGCCTCCCTCTCTCCCTGCCTGCCTTCCTTCCTTCCTTCTTTTGCTGCTTCGCTTCTCCTGAGGTAAAGGAAAAAAAAAGACCGACGCAGAGCCTCTAATGGCCGCTCCTGCCGCCGCCGCCGCCGCCGCCGCCGCTCACTCGGCACGAACACGCCTCTCACTGCGCAGGCGCGCCCTTCAGGAAACGGATGTGGCGAGGCGGGTACGGCCGCTCTCTCTCTCTCTCTTTTTTTTGTCTGTTCCCTCCACCAATCGGCGGGCAAAAGGAAGGAGACGGGCGCGGATTTCCTCCAATAGGCGCGGGCGACGTGAGACAGCCCCGCCCCCTCCCTTGGTCGACCCGGAAGGTGTAGCGGTGCTTTCGGTCCGCGGGCTGTCGGGGGAGGGAAGTGGGTCCGTCGGGGATTTCAGTCCGTGTTTTGCGACGCCAGAGCCAGGAAGGTTCCGGGCAGGAAAAGTAGCGGCGTTGCCCAAACCGCCTGGACCGCCCCCTTCCCAGGCACTACAGTGTCCATCCTCCTGCTCCACCTGGGCCCCCGGCTGTGGGTGCTGCTCATTCTTGCCTTTCAGCCCTTGAGATAAAGCACAAAGCCGCTTCCCTCCCCCGTCCCGTGAAGGCACCGCCCAGTAAGTCCAGCACCAATGTGGTCGTTGCATTGCTTTTTATTATTAGCGCCATCATTACTTTTAGCAAATGTATTTAGCAAATGTAAGCTCGTTAACAAAACAAAATAAAGAGTTAAGTCGCCTACACACATTTCTCCCCTCGGCCTGCCTGGCTGTCAGCAGGTGAAAGGCACTGGCCTCCAGCCTCCAGGGCAGCAGAGGGACACCACGGCGGCGGTCACTGTGCGGCTGCGTGACCCTTGTTATTCTGGATTAATTGAAAGCGTCCAGTGGTGGCTGGATGCGGCCGTTGAGAGGCCCCGTCTTAGCCCAGAGAGAGGGGAGGGTGGCTGGTTCAGCGCCAGATGCTTCTGGTCATACGCATGCGCATGGGGGAGAGAGAGAGAGAGAACGCTTAGAGGTCGCATCGGGGCCCTCATGGTGGCTTATGATGCTGCCATCAGTCAAGCCCAGGTCCTTCATGGGTCTCTCCCCTGCCTCTTCAGGAGGAAACGAGGCTGCCGAAGGCTAGTTTCTAAGAGCCTGCGCTCAGATCCTCAAGGAATTATAATTCTGCAGGCGGAGAAAGAGAGGGGCCTCGTCCTGCTTATTCCCAGCCAAGGACTTGGAGGTGGTCCAAGATCCGCCTCACAGACGAGGAGGTTTTGGATAGAGGGCAGCCTGACTTGAGAGAACCGCCATTCTCTTCCTGGACAGGGAAACTCGGTGAGGGCCACAACCCAAGCCCGAGCGTGCATTGCCCAGGGCCAAGCCACGTCAAGAAACCCTTGCTGGGCAAGCCACATTCCCCGCCATGCCTCCTTTCCGGCACCCAGCTGGGAGCCAAGTGTGGAAGCCCTGCCCCCTCTCCCGCCTGCTTCCCTCGCGGCCGCTGAACGGCTCCAGGGAGCGAGCCCAGCCTCAGCCTCACTTGTCCTTCTGGCAGTGGCTGGAGGTGAGGAAGTCGTTCCGCAGGAGGCGGTAGAAAAGGACAATGTTCATGGGGGTCATGACGGCCATGCCCACGGTGCTGAGGGCGTAGGTGGCCGGCGCGATCTGCTCCCGGTTCAGCACCAGCCAGCGGGTCATCCAGGCCAGGGTGGAGATGCGGAAGACCACGTAGGTGCCCAGGTTGACCAGGCTGGTGAGCCGGTAGGAGGTGGTGTGAGCAAGCCCGGCCATCCGCAGGATTGTCCGCAGGTGCAAGAACACAGAGTTGATCTCCACCAGCAGAGCCACCATGGCGAAGCCCACAAAGCGGTGGACCAGGAAGGCAAAGCCAAAGCAGACAATCAC
This sequence comes from Phrynocephalus forsythii, assembly GCA_029282475.1. Taxonomy (NCBI): domain Eukaryota; kingdom Metazoa; phylum Chordata; class Lepidosauria; order Squamata; family Agamidae; genus Phrynocephalus; species Phrynocephalus forsythii. The sequence goes on from JAPFRF010000017.1 coordinate 125,081, forward strand.
CTGGGCAGGGAAAGCAAGGGGGTGGAGGTGGGGTGGGGGGCTGTGAACCACATCCAGCCCAGCCCAGCCCACTCCTAGCAGCCTCTGTGGCTCCCCCAGGAGTCTCTCCTGGCGGCCTTATCTGGAAGTCTCCCTCCAGGGACTGACCAAGCCTGGGCCTGCGTGGCAAGGCGGAAGCATCAAGAGGCACATTGGAGATGCCTCCTCACCGGTTGAACCGCTGCCTGCCTGTCAAAGGACAGTCAAGGCAGAGCAGGCTTTAGGACCCACCACTCCTCTCCCACCCCCTGCAGGCCAGGCAGGATCCCCACAGGAGGAGCCAAGGCCCCCTCCCCCCACTTCTTGGCCCCCTCCCACACCTCGGGGGTGGGTGGGGGTCTAGGAGAGCCAACCCTGTTCAGGAGGACAGGCCAGCGCTTCCCACTCCGGTAGCTCTTGCCAGAGATTCTCTAATGGGATTAGCTCCCCTCCTGCAGGGATTAAGCTTTGTCTCTGCCCGAATTAGACGTATTATTTAAATGGCCTTTGGACCCATCTGCCAGCTTCTCCCACCAGTTGGAAAGACGAGGCGGCAGTGGCTGCCGCGAGAGAAACAAGGAGGGACGCTTTCTAGGACGGTAAAGGGCCACCCTGCAAACCAACCCCTCCCACCCCACCCAGGAGAGAAAAGCAGTGGGGCTGCCTGCCCAGCAGCCCTCTTGGCCGCCTTACCCATCATGAGGCTGTGATAACCGGGGTGGGGTGGGGATGGGAGGAAGGGCGGTGGCTGGGACAACCCCTCCTCCCCATAGGCAGTGGAGGGGGAAAGAGGCCACGGCTGCCTGTGTTACACAACCGCCACCGCCGCCCCCCCTCCTTGTCCTTCCAGCCCGAGTGGGCCCCCTGGCAGAGAGACTGGCATCTCGCCTGGGCAGGTGTTCTCTGCACGGGCGCGGCTGCTGGAGGGCAGCCCAGGTGAGGAGGCCCTGCCCTCCCAGCCCCACCCCACAGAAGCGCAGGTCAGCCTCCCCGCTTTATATAACCCTCTGCCAAGTCTTTGTTACAAAACGGAGCCTGAGGAGAGGGCGGCGGCAGCCACTCGGCCATTGACCCCACCTGAGAGTGTTTGCATTCCTGTTACCAGCACGGAGCACTCTTGGAGCTTGGCAAAGGGGGCCTGTTTAACCCCCTGGTCTTGCCAAGAACCCCCCCCAACCCCATACTTTGCCCCCCTCCCACCTCACCCCGGCCACCTTCTAAGGTCCTCAACTGAGCAGAGCTCTGTCCCCCTCCTCTGGTGGCCACAGCCCCTTTTGGGAGGCCCAGAAGCCAGCTTCCTTGGGTGGGGGGTGGGGTGGGGGGTCACCATCCTCCTCCTTTCCTCTCAGTGCTCCCCCCACCACACACACACCTCGAGCGGAGACTCACCACGGAGTGATGGAAAAGCAACTCCCAACACTGGTGGAGCTTCTGGTGCCACATCATGTCCCCAAAGTCATGCAGGAAATACCCTGTGGAGGAAGGGGAAAAGGACACCCCCCAACACACACACCCCTCTTCGTTAGCCATCCTTGCCTCCCCCCCCCCTCAGGAGGGCTGGCCTAGAACTGTGAGGTCAGTTTCAGCCCCCCAGAGCAGGGCAAGAGAGCTGCACTTATTAGGGAAGGAAGGCGTCCCATATCACAGGGCAGGAGCTGGGCCTGGTGACCGCGTGGGCATGGGATGGGTGGGTGGGTGTGCAGAAGTCCCAGGCCAAAGGCCTCCATGGCCGCCCCCTCCCTCCTGCTGAGCAAGGGGGTAAAGGGGAAGCGCCTGGACAGCGTTCAGAGGAATGCGCTGGTGCTGCAGCTGGGGCCAGGAGGGATGGGTGGGGTGGGGGGTGGGGAGGACGCATGGTGGGCCGGAGGAGAATGGCCTGGATTGTTTGTCCCCACCGTCCGTCCGTCACGTGGGCAGTGGACGGGCGCGCAGCCTGGAGGGGGCTGGTGCCGGTGGCCTCCCTCGCACCCCCCCCAACTTGATGGCTGGTCTCGCTCTCTGGGGTGACGGCGGGGGGGGGGGGGGGGGGGGGGAGCCCGGCCTGGCCTGACCCCGCCCTTGACAGGGAGGCCAAGCATTCCCTGGAAGGGAACAGCCCCTGCAGTCAACAGCTCTGCAGCCCCTGCCCGGTGGCCTCCCAGGGCAAAGTTGGTGGGGCAGGAGAGGCCCCAAAGGGCCAGAGAAGGGCACTGGCCGCTGGGGTGCGGGGCCTCTGGACAGCCCCCACCTGCCCACCTGCCCGCCCGCCCCGCCCCCGCCCCCCATATCTGCCTTGGCCAGCCTGGCCAACCTCCGGCCACCAGGGAGGGAGGCAGGGAGGGAGGGGGCAGCTGGTGCCCGGGCACATCGGGAGCGCCAGCCGGCTGGGGGCGCGAGGGCAGGGCTCCCCCCGAGCATGGGCAGAGGGCGGGCGCCGGGCAGAGACGCCACTCACCGATGGAGATGCCCAGGAGGTGGTGGGCGGCCGGCAGGTGCGAGTCGATGAGGTCGTGGGCCATCTGCGGGTGGAGGTAGAACCTGCGGAGGGCGGGCGGGCGGGCGGGCGGGGGTGAGCCCGGGGCGCCTCGGCGGCCCTTCGCCCTTCCTTCCTGGAACCTCCCCACCACCACCACCTCCTCCCCCGGGGCCGCCACACCCACCCACCCACCCACCCACCGCCAGCCCCACCCGAACCAACACTCACGCCAGGAGGGCTCCGGCGCCGCTGAGCAGGCTGTGCGCCAGGGAGGTCCAGATGTTCCGCCACTTCCACCGGTTGCGCTGCGCGGAGGGCGGCGGCGGGACCAGGCGCTCGAGGGCGGCGTTGAGGAGGCGGAAGGCGGCCGCCGAGCCCCCCACCACCAGCACCACCAGCAGCAGTTCCATCGCCCGCCCGCCCGTCTCGGCCCGTCTCGGCCCGCCTCGCTCTGGGCCCCCGCGGGGCGCGCCCGGGATCGCACACGGCCGCCGCCCCCCCCCCGTCTCCGGCCCCCGGGTGGGGTGGGGTGGGCGCTGCCCATTGGCTCCGCCGGCCGCTCGTCCCCATGACGACGGGGAACGCCCCGTCCGGAGGGGAGGGGGCGCCTCCTCTCCCTCCCTCCCCCCCCCCGCCTAGCAGCGCCCGCCCGGAGGAGAGGCCGCGAGAGGGAAGGGACCCCCGGGGGTCATCCAGCCCAGCCCAGCCCCGGGCCAGGGAGGCGCCGCCGCGGGGGGCGAAGCAAGCGCCCAGCGCCCAACCCGCGCGACCCGGAGCGAGCGACTATTCGGGGGTCCCGCCCGCCTCCCGCTTTCCCCTCCCTTTCCCCGGGGGCGGCAGGCAGGGCGACCCCCGGCACGGGACGGCCTGGACCCCCGCAGCCTCGGGGGGGGGGGGGAGGGGGGTGGCCGGGACCCCGGGAGGGGGGGAATACCCGCGGGGGAGGCGGGGCGAGGCGTCGCGGGAGGCGGGGACGAAGGGGGTGTTGCCCCGCTGGCGGGAGGCGGGCGCGCCGGCGCTCCTTCCTCCTCCCTGGGCGCGCAAGGCTGCTCCGGGAGGCTCCGCCGGCGACGGGAAGGGAGAGCGAGTCCGGCACGGAGGGGACCGTGGCACGGGGGGAAGGGTGAGTGCCAGGCCGGAGGGGGCAGCCAGACCGTGCCAAGAGGGCGCGGGGCGCTTTCCGGGGTGATTGGGGTTGGGTCCCGCCGTGTTGCCTTGGACGGAGAGGCCGGGTGGAGGGCACGGACAGGGGAGGAGCGGGAGGACCGGCTGGCGGCACGGATCCCACCCACCCACCCACCCACCCACCGCCCGCGCTCCTCTTTCCCCGGCAGCGCCAGCCGTTCCCACCGATCGCGCCCGACGGGCACAGAGGGTTAGGGGTCCGGCCCGCCCTCCCTCCCTGCCCTCATCAGCCCAGCCGCCGCGAACCTCCGCCCGGCTTGGACTTCTGCGCCCGCGCTTCCCCTGGGCGCTGTCCAAAGCCCCCGGGATCGTCCCGAAGGAAAGCGCGCGCCCTCCTCTTATGGGGGTGGGGGGGCACCAGAGCTTGGCTTGCCCTCCTACCGGATGCGTCTGGGCCATTCCTGAGCCCCTCTGAATGAGGAAGGCAGAGCTCTGCTCAAAAAGCCCCACTCATCCCCCCCAGCCCCAGCCCCAGGGATCCGAAAAGGGGGCTTTCTCTTCCGGGCAGGCGGCCCCTTCCTTCCCTTCAATAGCAGGGATGGCAAGAACAGCAAAGGGGAGGCAGCGCCCATCAGGCGCCGCCAAGGGCAGGCACGGGGGGGGGGAGGCTTCCCGTGGCCTGGGGCGAGGGGTCTGGAGCATTGTATGGTGGCCAGAAGGATCTCTGGCCTGCAAGCCCCTCTTTGGCCCCGGGCCTGGCTCCATCGGGAAACCCCTGTCCAGCCCTGGATGCGGCCGGCGGGGGTGGGGGAAAGGGATTGGTCCTGCCCTAAAAAAAAGCACCCTACGGAAGCAGTTTTCCTCCTGGGTGGCAAAACCAGCCCCAGCCAGCGAGTCTCCGGGAATGACGAGACAGGCGATGCCCGCCGGGTGCCTCGCGGCCTTCTGCATAAGTGCCCTCTCAGCACAAGGAGCTTCCGCCCCCTCCCTCCCCGCTGCCAAGGACCAGGCTGGTGGCTTCCTGGCACCAGAGGATGATGTCTCCCCGGGAGGCAGGACAGACAGCCGGGCGCCCTGCACCAGCTCCCATGCAGGCACCGAGGAGGGTGCCACCGTCCTTCCCTCCCTCCCAGAGCCTTGGGGCTAAAAGAGCCCTGGGGGGGGGAACCTCTCAAGGCCTGGTGACAGTGGTGGTGGTGGGAAGAGAACAGCCTGTCCCTCCTTGACCTCGGCAGAGGGTGGTGGTGAGATGAGCAGGCAGGATCCTCCTCCCCGCAACTGCCATGGAAGCTCTCCTGATGCCCTGGGGGGTGGCCTCCTCCTTCCCCCTGGGAGGCAGACAAGCAGGGCCGGGCTGGGCCCTCCTGACCTGGGGGGGGGAAAGCTGCCGGTCACGGCCTCAGCCAGGTCAGGTACCCCTGGGTCTGCCCTGAGGACAGAACCGTCCCCTCACGCCAACCCTAACCCTAAGCCTAACCCCAGCCAGGAGCCATGGCGGAAAGCAAGGAGTGCGGTCATGGAGGAGGCAGCAATGGCGGCAGCAGCAGCAGCCTGGTCACCCAGCAGGTGTGCCGGGAGGATGAGATGGGCGACGGCGAGTGAGTAGCGGGGTGGTGGGGGTGGTGGCAGTGCCCCCCAGTCTGGCTGTGGGTCTTGGCAAGTGGAGCAGGAGGGGCTGTGAGCCCCCTCTCCCCACATAGCTCTCCTGGCCTCCTTGATCCCCCCCACCTCCCAGGCTTCCTGGCCTTCTCGGGGGGGGGGGACTGGGGGTGTCTATGAGGAGGCTGCTCAAGGAGGCAATGGGGAAATCCTGCTCCCCCTCCCAGACCCCCACCGGGGCCTCACAAGCACACTGCCCCCTTTTTCTTCTTCTTCCTCCTCTTGCGGGCAGGATGCGGGAGGTGGAGGTGGCTGGCTACCCGGTGCTGCTGCTGAGGGAGGGGCTCCAGTTCCGGGCCCTGGGGAGCAGGTGCCCACACGCTGGGGGGCCCCTGGCCAAAGGTAAGCCCCTCAACCCCCCCCCCGGTACGGAGGGGCCAGGTGGGCAGGAATGTCCCTGGAGGCCGTGCCTGGGCAAAGAGGGTGGAGGGGATCCCCATGGGGTGGCAAGGTATAGCCCCCTCCCCAGCACCTCCTGCTGGGGGGGGCTCCCCATCCATAAAGGGAGTGGGGGCCCTTGCAGCCCGTCCTTTCTTGGGGGGGGCTCCCTTCCCCTCCCTCCCGAGAGGCTGGCCTGCCCACCTGCCCTCCCTCTCTCTCTGGCCCCCAGGCTACTTGGCCCGTGGCCGCATCCGTTGCCCTTGGCACGGGGCTTGCTTCAGCACCCAGACGGGGGACATTGAGGAGTACCCCACCCTGGACTGCCTTCCTGCCTTCAAGGTGAGTGCGTGAGTGAGTGACAGCCCAGCCGCCAGCCTCCCTCCTGCCTCCTCTCGGCCCCTCCGTGCTCAGATGCCAGGCCTGCCTGCCTGCCCTGTTCCCACCCCACCCTCCCAGGGAAACACCCTGGGGCCAAAGCACCCTTCCTTCCCCTGCGCTTGGAGGCAGGCACCGCCCCCAACCTGCAGCCCAGAGGCACCCCAGGGTGAACCAGGCCAGACGGGGCCCGCCCTGCCACCGAGGGACTTGGGAGCCGAGGGCAAGAGGTGGGGGGGGGCAAAGGGAGGGCCCGATTTCCTACCCCACACAAGAGCGGGTCCGTCTGCCTGTTCTACCCCCTCCTGGACTCCCTTCTGGGGCTTGGGAGTTGCTTTCTGCTCTCTGGCAGGCCTGCTGCCAAGGATGGGGGCGTGGGGGCACAGAGCCCTGCCCCTCAGCGCTGGGGGTCCCCCACAAGCCAATTCCAGGCTGACCCTCTTGGTCCTTGCAGGTGGCGGTGGACCGCGGACAGGTGTACGTCACGGCGGAACTGAAGGTGTGTGTGGGGTGGGGCGTGGGGGGCACCCAAGGGAAGGGGGCTGGGCCCGGGGCTCTCCCAGCGTCAAGGCAGCCTCTCAGCCTCCCCTCTTCCTCCCCCCCACCCCAAAACCCACTCCCGGCAGGACCTCGAGGGCAGCCGCCGCGTGAAGGCCATGAGCCCGCGATGCCCGCTCAACCCCCAGACGGTGCTGGTCCTCGGGGCAGGTGAGGTGATGCCCAGGCTGGACCCTTGGCCAGGTGCCCCCACAAGCCCACCTGGGGGGCTGTTTTTTTGATGTGGGGGTCCTCTCCTCCTCCTCCCCCTCCTCCTCAGGACCAGCAGCCTTGACATGCGCAGAAACTCTTCGCCAGGAGGGCTTCACGGGCCGGATCCTGCTGGCCACTCCAGAGAACCACCTGCCCTATGACCGGACCAAGCTGAGCAAGGTGGGAGGGCTGGTGGGAGGGCTAGATCCTGCCATGGGGTGGGGCGGGGCTGGCTTTCTCCTGCCTCAGGCTGATGGCTCTGGCCCCACAGATGGGGAAACGAGGGGGTTTTTGGGGGGAGACTCCATCCTTTCTGGGCCAGAGGGAGCCAGGCCTGGCCGGGTGGAGGGGCAACAGTTCCCAGTACCCTGAGGTGTGACAGCCTGTGTGTGCGCGCGTGCATGTGCCCTTGCAGGGAATGGAGGCCAAGCCAGAGGAGCTCTACCTGCGGCCCCAGGCCTTCCTGGACACCCACGGCATCGAGGTCTGGACGCAGAAGGAGGTGGGTGAGCAAGGAAGGCTCCGGAGGGGACGCTGTGGGGCAGTGTTCCCCTCCTGCATGTGCATGGGTGGGTGGAGGCCTGGGGAGGTCCCATCCGGCCCAGACCCCTCCTTGGCGCTCCTGAGGGCCAGCCAGGAGAGTGCGGGGTGGTGGTGGCTGGTGGCCTGGCCTCCCTTCTTCCTTGGTGGTGGTGGTGGGTTCAGTTCTCCTGCCCCCCCACTCTCTCCACTTCTCCAGGTGGCCTCTGTGGATCCAGTGGGCAAGACAGCCCAGTTCCGGGATGGAAGCTGCCAGGCCTATGACTCCCTGCTGGTGGCCACAGGGAGCAGGTAGGTGGCCACAGGTGAAGGGACTAGGAGGTAGTGGGGAGGGCATCATGCAAAGGAGCCTGGCAGTGCCCCCCCTGCTCCCCTCAGAGGGCAGACAAGGTGCCCTGCATCGAGGCCATACCTGGCCCTCTGGCTCCTTGCCTCGGTTTCCCCACGGTCAAAGGGTGGCAGGCCTTCTGCCCTGGCTGGGCAAGATGTGGGAGGGGGCACCCTTTAAGGAGGGCCCCTGAGCCAGGCGTGGAGGGGGAACCAGCCTTGGGCAGGATGAGGCCTTCCCTGCTGAAAAGGAGGATAGTCTCTGTTGCTCCTGGAGAAAGGGCTTCCCCTCCCCGCCATGGGACCCCTCCTCAGCAGCGTCTCCCTTCTCTCCATCCCCCCCCCCGACCCAAAAGCCCCCGGGCCCTCCAGTGCCCTGGATGCGACCTGCAGAACGTGTGCTACCTCCTGACCCCAGAAGACGCGGCCCGGATCCTGACGCTAGCCACCGGGAGGCAGGTGGTGGTCGTGGGGGGTTCGTTCATAGGTGAGGCAGCCACTGGGGTTGGGAGTGGGGTGGAGGAGAGAAGGGAATGCCCAAAGCCCCCCCTCCCAGGGCACTTGCTTCCCCTGCAGGGACCTGGACCCCCCCTCTGCCTGCCCAAAGGCCCCTCCCGAGGCAGCGGAGAGAAAGGCAGGGAGCCCCCCAAAGGGGTCTTTGGGACATCTCGACGGGACGGCTAATTGTTTCCTGGGCGCTCTGTCTGCCAAGCCAAGCCCTGGACTGCAAAGAGGGTTTGTGGGGGGAGTGGTCCTTCGCAGCAGGTGGGGGGGGCTGCCCACAGACCCCCTGCCACTTTTTCTCCTTGCAGGCATGGAAGTGGCAGCCAGCCTGGCGGGCAAGGCATCCTCCGTCCACGTGGTGGAGAAAGGCGAACTTCCCTACCACCTGGCCCTGGGGGAGCAGGTCGGCCGGGTGGCCCTGAAGGTGGGGAGCCAGTCCAGTGGCGGGGGGAGAGCAAGAGCTGCAGGACCTCGGCCAGAGTGCCTGGTGGTGGTGGTATGTGTGTGTGTGGGGGGGTGGGATGTGGGGGACACGCGTGACACCCTACCCTTGAGGCACCAGGAGCCAGCAAGTGCCTGCACCAGGGAACGTTGGCTTGGCTGACTTGGGTGTGGGTGGGTGTGGAGCCTCCTCCTAATCCCCCCCAAAAAAATCCGGCCATGACCTCCACAGATGCTCCAGGCCCAGGGAGTCCAGTTCCACATGAAGGCGGAGGTTCAGGAGCTGCTCGGCAAAGGCGGGAAGGTCTGTGAGTCTGGGAGGGCCCCCAAAGCCCCATCCCTCGGCACCCTCTGCTTGCCACGTGGGCCCAGTGCCTAGGGGATCTAGAGGGGGGGGAATGCCTCCTCTGGAGGGAGGAGGAGGAGGAGGAGGAGGAGGAGGCAGCCTGGTTCTCAGATAGGGAGCCCCCCCCTCCTGCCACAGACTCCACGCCTGCCCCTCTCCTCCTCCTTCAGGTGAGCCACGTGGTCCTGGCAGATGGGCACCAGATCCCCGTGGACGTGGTGGTGGTGGGGATAGGTGAGTGGACGAGGGAGGCATCGTGGAAGAAGGGCCGGGACCTGCGGGGAAGGTGGGGGGGGGCTGCTTCTTGGCCTGCCCACAGCCTGCAGGAAGGGCAGGCCAGAGGAGCTCCTCCAGGTCTTCTTGAAGACTCGTCCCGGCCCTGCTGGTCGGCCCGGGGGGGGGGAGGGGCTTGCATCCCGCTGCTGCTGGTGAAGCGGGGGAGACTGCCCCTGGGCCCTACTGCCACGGCGACACCCCCTCCCCTCCTCTTCCTGCTCGTAGGGGTGGTGCCAAACACAGCCTTCCTCCAGGGAAGCCCCCTCGCCCTGGACCGGAGCGGGGCCATCCTGGTGGACCTGGTAGGTGACGAGAGGGAGGGAAGGGGGGGTGGGACACCCGGAGGAACCCCCCCACACACACACTCGCCTCCCCCCTCAACCCCCACGGCTGATCAGTCTCTTCTGCTCCCCCCCACTCCCATCCACCCCAGTTCATGCAGACCAACCTGCCCTCCATCTTTGCAGCCGGGGACGTGGCCTCCTTCCCCGTGGCCCTTCTCGGTGGGAAACACGCCCCCATCCGTCACTGGCAGATTGCCCAAGCCCACGGTAAGCAGGGGACGGGAAAGGGGGGGGGAGAAAGGAGGGCTGGGTATATTCCCTCCCTCAGCAACTCCCCCCCCCGATAAGCCAAGAGGGCCAGGGGCCCTTTGCCTAAACCCATTGCCAGCCCTCCTTCCTCTCCTTAGCTTGGGGCCTGGGGGGGGCTTCTAAGGCAGGGGGTGGACAATGAAGAAACCCCAAAGCTGAGTCCACTGCAAGGTTCACCCTCCCCAGGCCACGGGGATCCGGCCCTCTTTCTCAAGGGTTCTGTACAAAGTCACACACGGCCTGGTTCGACTTACTGCCACTGGCACGTGTCCCCCCCAACCTCCACCCCCACCCCTGACAGGCCACGTGGCTGCCCTCAACATCCTGGGGCGGCAGAAGCCCCTCCACACCGTGCCCTTCTTCTGGACCCGGCTGCAAACGAAGACCATACGATACGCAGGTGAGATATGGTGGGGGGAGGGGGGAGAAGCAGCTGTGACGGAAAAACACCCCCGCCCAGGCCCCCTGCCCCCCCCACGCAAGGTGGCCGGCGGGCCCCTCATCTTCCCAGCTGATCCCCAGAACACAGGCTGCCTGTTTCCCCAGACGGACGAGAAGCCTAAAGTCGGCTGGCCAGGAAGAAGGGGGGGGAGCAAGGAGCAGAGAGGCTGGTGGTCTCTGCCCCCCGCACCTGAAAACCCCTGAGCCCCCACCTGGCAAGGGCCCTCACCCTCCAACCCTTCAGCCTCCTGAGCCGCCGTCTACCCCCACCCCGTTTATCTTCCCTTCCCCACAGGCTGCGGGATCGGCTACACGGACACGGTTCTGAAGGGCAGCCTGGAGGAGGAGAAGTTCCTTCTCTTCTACATCAGGTGAGTCTGCCGGGTGGGGTGGGGGGGGGGCGCAGGCAGAGGAGGCCCTGCCCTTTTCGGGGATGGGGGCAGGTGGAGGGGGGGGCTTCAGAGAAAGATGGCCCCAATCCTGCCCAGGGACCCAACTGGGGGCTGCTCCCGACCCTCCCCTGCTCCTCCTCGTGTGCCCTCCACCAAAAGCATGAGGCAAGAGGCGCTGACTCACTGCAGTAACTGAGGAGGCATCATCATCATCATCATCCTGAAATCATCTGCAGCCCAGGTAGCAATGGAGGAGGGGTGGGGGACTTTGCAAGAGCCACCCATAAGCGCCTTTCTCTGTCCTGGAGCGCCCACTGGTGGTGGCTCTGGACCAGCCCTTGACTCCCAACCGAGGACTAGGAGATTAGGGGTCCCCGAGGTCCCTGCTTCTGTCACTGGCATCTCCCACGCAAAAGGTCACGTGGCAGAAGGTGGCAGGTCCCCCTCTGTCTGCCCGAGACAACCCGAGAGCCCCAGCTGGGCTGGCGAGGCCGTACAAGGAGGCCCACCTGGAAGGGCCCACGCCCCCTCCATGCACAGCTCCAGGAAAAACTGCCCCCACCTCTGTCTCCTTCCTCTCTTCTTGGCCCAGGGACGGCTTGGTGACAGCCGTGGCTGGCCTGAACGTGGACCCCATGGTGTCCCTGGTGGCAGAGGTCCTCGACTCTGGGAGAAGCATCTCCAAGCAAGAGGCCGAGTGAGTCTGCCAGCCGGAGGGTTCAGAGGCGGGGGCGGCAGCTGGTGGCACACTTGGGGCGTCCAGGCGCACGGGGGGGGTTCCTGCCTGACCCCCTCCTCCCTACTTGCTTGTTTGCAGAGTGATGACGGCGGAGGAGCTGCAGGAGGCCTGGCGAACCCTCTGAAAGGCGGACCGTGGGAAGGGGAAACCCCTGCCTTGCCAAATAAACTCTTCGGGATGGTGGCCTACCCAGAGCAGCTCTTTTTCTTCAGAAACCAGATGGGGGGGAGAGGTTACCCCCCCCACACACACACACACCTTCACTCTGCCCATTTTGCTCAGAAGCCAAATTCCACTAAGCAGGCTGGGGTGGGGGGGAAATCAATTGCAGGTGCTTTGGAAGTTGAAATTCACATTACTGTTGTGACTGCCGTTTGGGGTGGGGTGAATCCATCTTAAAACAAAACCTTCCTCCTAGTAGAAACAGATGCAGCCCAGAAAAATCAAGGCACTCTGACAAAGCTTCCCACTTCCCCTTTGGCAGGTAATAAAAGCCGTGGGGGGGGGGTTGGCATGGCAAGGGAGGGGGGAGTGATGCATAATTCATTCAGAGGCAGGGCTGAGGCGGCTCCGACCAAGGCCCCGGGCTCAAGGTCCAGGCAGGCCAAAGGAGGAGAGGCGCTCGGGAGAGGAACCCGTCCGGCCGGCCAGCCAGCACTCGGGAGTTGATGCCTGGAAGGAGGCACTAGTCCACAAAAACAACCCTCCCTGTGCCTTTTTTGAGAGGGGGGGAGCCACACTAGGAGTTTCCATTTCTCTTCCTGTTGGGGAGACCATGACTGAAATGAAGGCCGGGGGGGGGCGAGAGAAGGGACATCACTGAGAGGGCCAAAGCTTCCCCGGCTGCCCTTCTTTCTTTGGTGATGGTGGTGGTGGTGGTGGTGGCGGCGGTGGGGGGTGGGGTGGGGAATGGGGGAGAGCTGGGAATCCTCACCGGCACAGGCTGGGTGTGCGGAGGAGCTGCCCTCTGGGCCCGGCAGAGGGCGCCCTGGTCCTGGCCGTGGTGGCCCCACCGCCTCCCTCTTGCTCTCACCTTTGGGCTGCCCTTCCCTCCCTCCCTCCCTCCTACCCCTCCCTTGGCAAAGGTGGTCTGGGGACACCGGGGAGGCCCTCTCCACTCCCCCTGCCCCCTCTTTGCAGAGACAGCTGCCTTCTCCTCTTCCTCCCTCCCCACTGGCCCCAGAGAACAGGCAGGCAAGGGGGTTTCCTACCTCCTCTTCCTCCTCCTCCTCCTCCTCCCTTCCACCAGCTGCCCAGTCAGCAGCAACAGCCCAGGGGCCCAGGCACCCACTCCTGGAAATGCCTATCTACACACACACACACACACATGGGGGCACCCTTCAAATCCCCAGCCTCTCTCCCCCCCCCCTTCACAGAGAGAAGCCCCAGGGGGAACTATTTAGGGGGGGGTCCTTTCTATGTGCGTCTCCCTCTCCCAGCCCAGCTCCTGGAGGCACTCCCAAAGCCCAGGGGTGTTGTCAGCCCCCCCCCTTCTGAGGGCAGAGCCCCCTTAGGCAGGACCCCCAGGGAGGGCTGCAGGGGTGGGGAAGAGGTTAGAGCCTGAAGGGCCAGCCGCCCTGTGGAGAAGAGCCACCCACTGCCCCATACCCAGGGGACGGGTTCTGCCCCCTTTCTCACCCTGGAGAGGCTAGGGAGGGGAGCCAGATTGGGGGGCAAAGGAGTGGGCTGTTGGGTCCCAGGGCCCCAGAGCTCCCAAAACCTCTAGGGCCCTCCATCCTGAGCTGTTCTCTTTATGAGGAGAGGCGGCCCAAGGGGCCTGCGACTTACCCCGGGAGGGGCCCTCAGTGCCTCTGGGGCCCAGGGAGGAGGCCGCCTTCTTCTTCTTCCTCTTCTCCTTCCTCCTCCTCCTCCTCCTCCTGGTTCTTCAGAGGAACCCGGCGGGCGGGCGGGGCAGCGGAGGCCGGAGCAGTGCGGGGCTGCGGCCAACAGTTCTTCAACTGGCAGCTTTAGCAGCGGATGGGACATAAAGCTTGCCACTGAAGAACTGCTGCGGGGCAGCCGGGGGCGAGGGCGGCAGGGCGAGGGCGGCAGCTGGCAAGGGGGCAGAGGGAGGAGAGGTGAGCGGCCGGCCAAGAGAGAGTCGCGTTCCCCCCCCAACCCCACCAGCACCTCCATTCGCCCCCAAGGCAGGGGGGTCGTGCCCCCCCTCCCCAGGACAAGCCCGACGTCCCAGGCACCCGCAGCCCCCCGCACCCTCCCCCGCGCCAGGTCGAGAGGAGCGCAGCGCAGGGCCGGAGAGTCATCCCGCGGGGGGCTGCCCGTCCTTTCCTTTCCTCCCCCCCCGCGCTCGGCCCGGCAGGACAAGCCCCGCTGCCCGGAGACCCAGACGGCACCCGGGGGGAGGGGGCGGGCGGCGGCGGGCGCTGCGGGCTGGGAGCCCCTCTCCCTCCCTCCCTCCGCAGGGACTTACGTGTCGGGCATTCCAGGCCAGCGTGCTCCGGATGCTCCGCATTCCTGCTGCGTCCCTCGGGCGTCCTCTCCTCCTCCTCCTCCTCCTCCTCGGGCGGCGGCGGCGGCACTGCTGAACTTCGGCCCGAGGGCGACGCGCCACGCGACACCCGCCCGCCCGCCCGACGGGGCTCCCAGGCGTGAATCAGCACCAGCCGCCGCCGCCGCCGCCCGAGGACCCGATGTGGCGGCGGGCTCCTCTCCCCCCCTCGGCCTGCTTCCGCGCAGGGGCCTTGGCCCGGCCAGGCTGGACGGGGGTCCCCTCGGGGCGGGGAGCGGCGGCGGGCAGAAAGTTCCTCGGGCGGCGCGGGGGAGCCCCTTCCCCGCCCCCGCGCAGGAGGGCCGCAGACGGGACGGGCCAGGTCGTCGCAGGGAGGGGCCTCGGCGGGGCCACCACCGGCGGGGATCCGTGCCACCCCCCCAGGGCCCTCCTGGGCAGGGAGCGCGCCCTGAAGGCGGCGGCGGCGGCGGCGGCGGAGGAGAAGACCGGGCTCACTGCGGGCTCCCCCACCCCACATCCACGCAGACCCACTTTCCCGGGAAGGTCGCGTCGGGCGGTGGGGTGGGGGAGGGGGTGGGCGGACGGCGCCAGCCAGCCAAGCAGGCAGCGGGAACCCTCTTGGCGGCCCGCGGGTTGCATAACCGGGGCCGGCCCGCTCCCCTCCCCCCCACCACCACCGCCCGCCCAGCCAGCGCAGCGCTTGCCCGCCCCCGTCCTCCCCACCCCCCCGACCCCTTAGGCGGAGCAGCGCGCCGGGCTCGGGAGCCCGGAAGACACGGCGTTTGCCCGACGGGACCGCCCTGCCAACCGGCCAGCTCCGGAGCCAAAGGCGGGCGCCCCCCCCCAACACCACCCCCTCTCCTCGCCCCTCTCCGAGGGGGACGAGGCTCCGTCCCGGAGGGGATGCCGGCCGGCCGCCCTCGCCTCCCCGCCGCCCCCCGGCCAAGCGAGCCCCGCCGCGCCTCCGCCCCGGCCGCCGCCGCCGCCGCCGCTGCTCTTGCCGGGCTCCGGCTGCCTCTGATCAGCTGGCGGCCTCGCCTGCCGCCCCACCGCACCGCCCTCCGATTGGCAGGCGGGCCGGGCCAATCGCCGCTCCGCAGGGGCCCCGCCGGCCCCGCCCCCGGCCCATTCAGTCGCTCGCTCGCCGGCCGGGGCGCCGCTGATTGACAGGAGCCGGCCCGGAGGCGGGGCCTTGGCTGGCCGAGGGAGACCCGGTCTCCATGGCGATGAGAGCCCGCCTCCTGCCGGAGGAGGGGGCTGCTGGGAAGCGTAGTTCTGGACCAAGGACAGTATTCTCTCTCTCTCTCTCCTCTCCCCCCCCACCTCCCCGCGGCGCCCTCCCGGCATACCCAGCGCCACCGTGAGCTGGCATTTTCAGAGGCGGCGGGGGCCGGGGGGGGGCTGGCCAGGGACCCCCGCGCACCCGCACCACCTCCGCCCGCGAACGGACAGGGTCTCCTCCTCGAAAAAAACCCAAAGGTCGTCGCATTGGGGGAAACGGCAGCGCTTCGTCCCATTCCCGGATTGTACGGGCTTTGGGTCGGGGGAGGGCGACTTGCGGAGCCTCCCCTCCCCTCCCCCTTTTGGCGAGCGCTGCGCCTTTAAGACTTCCAGCTCAGTGACGCAAGCAAGATTCCGAGAAGTTTGTGGCAAACTGCGTGAGCCAATCGGAAGTGCCGCCGGCAGGAGCCGCGCGCCAATCGGAGCCGGGCGCGGGGGCGTGGCCGAGAGAACTCGGCTGAACCCGGTGACTTGGCAATCCTGGCCGGGCAGACGATGACTGGGCAGATTCTTTAAAGAGCCAGGCGCCCTCCCTGCCTACGGAGGACGGGTTGCCGGGCGGCGGCGGAGGCGGCGGGGGGGGGGGGAACGACGGCGACGACCAAGGACGGCCGCGGTTACGATGGGAGCCGCGCTGGAAAGGCGGAGCTGCCGAAGCCCACGTGCAAAGAAGGGGCTGGGGGGGGGAAATGAATGGACTCCCTGCTGAAGGATGTTGCACCAATGATGCGTTTTAAGTAGAGATCCTACCCCCGCCCCCCGCCGCGAAAGAAAGACGCCTTGGCATCCTCCACAGGCACTCGCCTCCTGGGTCATCATCCCCCTATGGAGGGGCGCCTTCAAGAAGCCTGGGGTGTGTGTGTGTGTGGTGGGGTCAGCCGTGGGCAGAGGTGAGCCCGCCCCCACCCGGCAGGGAAACACTCTGACAGAGAGGATGGGGAAGGGGGGGGCAGAGGCGACGCCCACCCGCCGCCCCACCAGGAGCTCCGGTCCCTTTAAGGAAGTTCGGCCGCCCTTCGCCCCACTGACAGCTGATAGAGGCGAAGCGGCCCCTGAGTCCCGGGGGGGGCCCAATCAGCTGTTTCCACATCCCGCCCACGTGACTCCCACGCGCCGCGGCCAGGTGCCTGGCTTCCCGGAAGTAAGTGGCCTCTTAAAGGGCCCTCGCCGCCGGCGGACCTTGCCTGAGGACCCTGGTGCCCGCCCTTGGCTGGGCCACTGGTTCCAGGGCGGCCTGTGCCACCTCCCTTGGGAGGAGGGGAGGTGGGAGGCAGGGAGCCCGAGATCATGCGCCCACCCCTCATCTATTACCTGCCCTCTAGTCCCAGAGAGAGAGAGAGAGAGAGCGCCGCCCCCCGCGCTATTGGGCAATCTCTAGCCATGGGCAGCTCTTTGCAGGTGGCTCCATCCCCTGCTTTTCCCGCCGCCCCCACCCCACCCTTTGCTGCTGTCAGAGGCTGCAGCCCCAGTCCCCGCGGGCGAGCGCAGGGCAGTTGCCGGCTGAACACCACAAGGGAGAGGCCTCCTTCGTCCACGCCGCTCTCGCCCAGCTGCCCTGCCTTCCTGCTGCAGCGGCTGACACGGTGCCAGGTGCTGTAACGTGGGCACCGGAGGAAGCAGCTATCCCCTCCTCCTCCTCCTCCTGCTTGTGCTGCGGCTGGCACAGGAGACACTCCTGGAAATGGGAGGGTGTTGGGGTTCTTTGGCCAGGCAGTGACCACAGAAGAAGAAAGGAAAAGGGGAGGCAGGATCCCAGGAAACAAACCGGAGGGCAGAGGGCAGAGGGGAAAGGAGGCTGGGGGGGGGCGGGCGGGCGGGAGGAATGCCACAGCCGGGCCCAGGAAAGAGCCCTGAGGGGAGGCTGGGACAGGGGAAGACCTACCCCTCCCAAGTACCAGCCGTGGCATTAAGACTCCCCGCAGGGCCTTAGGAGGGCTGGCCCAGGGGGAGGGCCTCGCTGGAGCAGGGCAGGAGGCGGGCAGGCAAGCAGAGAGGATGCCCCAAGGGGGAGATTGGCCTAAAATGCCCAAGGTAGGCCCTGCTGAGCATCGTCCTCCCCCCTTCCTGCCTGACCGGGCTGCCCCGGATTCTCCGCTTCACCCCCCACCCCCTCACCCGCACGCCAGTAAGCAAGCAACGACAGAGCAGGAGGGAGGGAGCTTTGCAAAAGGGCACCAGGGCACCACTGCACACCCAGCAGCCACGTGACCCAGGGATGACTCAGAGGTGTGTGTGTGTGTGGGGGGGGGAGGGCTGGCCACTGGGCCCTCTCCTTCCTCTCCTGGCAGACTCCCCTCTGCCAGAGGGAGGGGAAGCCTTGGCCTGCAGTCACAGGGCTCCCCTCCCCCACCCCCCAGGCCTTGCCTGACCAATATCCAGATTCATCAAGGAGCTGGGAAGCAGATCAAGGGCAGGGCGGGCGAAGGGGGTGGCGGCGCCTGCTGCGCATGAGCCAATGCCCGAGGAATGTCAGCCACTGGCCGCCACCCTTCCTGCCCCCTTGGGCCTGAGCAGGAGAGAGCGTGCCCAGCTGCCGGGGGAAGGAAGGGGGGGTCTGCCCCTCCGAATCAGCTGGGGGCAGCACAAGGGCGAAGAAGGCCCTTCCCAAGGAGGAGGAGGAGGAGGGCCATGGCTTTCGCCAATGGGGCCAGTGGGCTGCTGTCCGAACAACCCTTCCGGCTGAGACCGGGAAAGAGGGGCGCCTTCTCTCTCCTCCCCCCCCCCAAGCTGCCAGCGTCTTTTCCAGACATTCCTGGATGAGTCACCGGCGGAAGAAGCAGCTGGTTTCCAGGCAGGGAAGGGCCCTTCTTGCCGCCCTGGTGCTCACGACAGCTCTGGTGCCCGGCCCTCTTCAGCCTCCGGCTGGCCAGAGCCGCTTTAATTGTTCATTAAAGCTCGCCAGAATCTCCTTCCCGGCTCACAAACTGGTTTTCAGCTTGGTCAGCTGCAGGGGAGAGATTGAGGTGATGGTGCTGGGAGTGGAGAACCATCGTACAGAGGAAGGGGGAGGGGCTGACCAGAGTCCGATCCATTTCCCCCAGGACTTGGGGGGGGGAGAGAGAGAGTGGCCCAGTGGGGCATGAATGGCTGTGGTCGGAGACGTCCAGGCCCGGCTGGTGGTTTCCCTCTTGCTGCTGCTGCTGGTGATCCAGGTCCCGAGGGCAGTGCCCTGGCCAAGGAAGCCAGTTTCGTGGAAAGAAAACCTGTCAGGAGGCTTCTCCCCTTCCTGGCCGGGCGGGTCTGCAAGGCAGGGAGGGAGGCAGGCAGGGAGGGAGGGAGGGAGGGGGAACAAGGTTCCCTGTCCCCGGCAGGTGCCCAGCCCTTCCTCCTCTTTGTCCTGCATTATGTTCTGGATGCCAAGGAAGCTTTGTCCAACTGCCTGGCCCTGAGGTCCTCCAGCCTTCTCTGGGCAGGGCAGGGCTGGGCCACCACCGCCATCTGAAGACTGGGAGCCTTTTAAAGAGCGCCCTCTTCTTCCTCCTCAGCGGGGCTTTCTCATGTTCCTGTGGACACCCGCGCTGGCACCCCTGCCCCGGCCAGCAATGACTGCTGCTGCTGCTGCTGCTGCTGGGGCGACCTCCGCGGAATCCTGCCAGCGGATGGCAGTTCTTGGGGACAGAAATACCTGGAGCCAGCCTATCTATAGGCCCTGCTCCAGGCGCCCGGCGGGGTGTTATGTAACTCCCCCTGGCCAGGGCTGGGCGGCAGCAAGAGCCAAGCCCTACCTGCCCACCCCTGGGGGCCTTCCCTTCTCTGGGCCAGGCCTGTCCTTGAAGCCACGCTGGGAAGGACGCTCCTTGCCCCCCGGGTTTCCATGCGCAGGCACCGCCATGGCCTCCAGCAGCCTCCTTGCTCTTCCTCTTGCTCCGCTGCCCCTGTTCACCCTTGCTTCCCTCTGGAGGTGGCCTGCTGATCACCTCCTCTTCCTCCTCCTCCTCCTGGCCGGGTCCCTGGGTGATTAGCTGGGCCACAGACAGTAGGATAAGAGGATTACCTGCCGTAATGCCTGCAGGTCTTACTCCGGAGGGCAGGACACGCGGCAGAGGGACCCGGTGTGGGGCGTGTGGGGAGGGGGAGGGGAACTGGGTTGTCCTTGCTCTTCTAGCCAGAGTCTGTCAGCGGGGCCACCCGCCACGGGGTGGTGGTGGTTCCAACTTGCTCAGCTCTTATCCTGTTACAGGTGTGTTTGTGTGTGTGTGTGGGGGCAGCTAAGATGCAGGCAGCCCACTTTCCCCCTTGCACTGGGGTGGGGGCACAGGAGGAGCCTCTCTCGGCCCCACAGCCCTCCCCCACCCCTCCAGGCACTGAGGAAGCGGGGAAATGCCGAGCGGACCCACCCGCTGGTCTCCTGCCTCCGTGCACCACCACCTCCGGGCTTAGCGGAAGACCCCTCGCCCGCCGAGGGCGCCTGGCAGGTCCCGTCGGCTCTTCCTGGGCGCGGCCCACGCCCGGCGGCCCCTTTCCGATTCAACCCCCGCCGCCGCCGCCGCCGCCGCCGCCGCCGTTCCCGGTGCGCAGCCTTCCGACGGGCCTCTTCAAAAGCTGGCCGAGGGCGCCACCTGCCGGCCCCGGTTGGATCCTGCTGCCCGGGAGGAGGGACGGATCGCCCGGGATCGCCGAGTCCGCCAGGCGGGAGGCGCGCGAAGGGAGGCCGTCCCCGCGCTGGGCAGCACCGCAGCCCTACAAACGGAAGGGCGGTGGGAGGGAACGGGGGGGTTCCTCGATTTAAGGACGGAAACGGGGCCGCCAGAACCGACCGCAGGCAAAATAGCCCGCCTGCCTCGGCAGCAATGCCGTCCAGCCCGCTGCCTGCAGTGGACTAGCTTTTTCCTTGCAAGGTGGGCGGCTTCAAAGCCTTTCACGGACTCTCCTTCCTTCCAAGCTGGCCTGCCGCGCGCACCGCAAAGCAAAAGGTCCTTTTTCGGCACTCCAGCTCTGCTGTTGGGCGGGAAAGGCAGGGCAGGGGGCCCCTGAGCGTGCACAGAGCGCTGCCTGCTGCCTCCCCGCTCGGCGGAGGAAGGAAAGGAGAGGCCGCCGCTTCCCCATCACCTCGTCTGCCGCCCTCCGACGAGCCACGTGGAGTCGGTCTCTCTCTCTCTCTCCCTCCCTCCCCCATTCTCATCCCGGAAACGGCGCCACGTGATCCGCGTGTCAGCTGACCCAACATGGCTGGGGGCGGCGGTGGAGCCCGAGCGACCCCATCGGCTGCGGCCTTCGCCGCCCGCTCCGGCTGAGCCCCGCCGTCCTGCTTCCCAGGTGAGGCCGCGGCGAGGAGGAGAAGCGGGAGGGCAGGAGGGAGGGCGGCCTCTCTGCAGCTGCCGCCTCCCTCCGAGGGTGCTCCTGAGGGTGCACAGAGTGCCTGGTGCTTGGAGCGGCGGTGGGAGGCGGTCGTTAAGGGAGGGCTGAAGGGGGTCCGGGGGAGCCTGTGTCCAGTGGCCTTCCGCCGCTTGGAGGGGAAGCCTGACCTCGAGTCCCAGCGCCCGGGGATGGGGGGGGCAGTGCCAGGAGGACCCACAGGCACCCAGTCGCTCCGAAAGGGCTGTGGCTCCTTGGGGAGGGGGAGAGAAAAAGTGCCTGTGCCAAGGCAGGCGAGGAAGGGATGATGCCAAGGGCCAGCGCCCCCTAAGTGGGAGCCCTGCCTGAAGTTTGGAGCGCCCAGGCGGGCCAAGGGTCCAGCTGTCCCGGCTTCCGTTTCATTGGCCACCAGGGTCTGGCTCCCTTGGCCTCCATCCGGAGCCAAACCACCTGCCTGGCCGGAAGAGGGTCCTGGGGACTTCAATCCATGCACGCTCACTACCCACAGCAGGAACCGGGGGGTGGGGGATCTGGCGCACCTGCGATGTCACGGAGCAGTGACGCCTCTTTTCCCGCAGGGAATGGTCGGCAGCCCTGGCCTCCACCAGCATGGATCCCCTCCTGGAGCAGATGGAACAAGACTTGGGCATCGGACGGGGCCAGCTGGCTGTGGCCGCCACGGGAGGGTCTCGCCACGCCATCGCCCTGGTCCCCGCCAAGTGGCTTGCGACCCTGAAGGAGCGGGGGGCCTTGCCCGGCCCCTGCCCAAGCCCAGAAGGCCTCAGTGAGGTGGAGGTGCGGGCCTGCCTCCAGCCCTCCGTGCAAAAGCTGCCAGCCGGCTGGATCCGGGTAGAAGTCCTGGGCTTGAGGAAGGACCGGCTGCGCTACCCACTGGCCACAGGCCTTGGGATGCCGGGCGAGGCCAAGGGCGGCCGGGAGACACTCCACGGGTTCATGCGCAAGGTGGCCTCCCAGAACTACCAGAACCTGTGGAGACGGGCGCACCATGTCTACGTGCGGCCCTACTGCCACGTGCCGCCCCTTCCGGCCGGCCTGGCCTTGGAGGGGCTGCGTGGAGCCCTGCAGAAGCTGTACGGCGGCCCCTTTGTCCCTGCCGGGAGGGGGGCTCCCTGCAACTCCCCAGCTAAGGAAGGGGCCTCCGCTGTCCCCACCGCCACCCCCTCCCTCCCATGCTGCCCCAGCCTCCTGCAGGCGGAGGCGTTGCTGGAGTCGCCAGCGATGCTCTACGTGGTCTTCCCCTACACCCAGTACTGCCTCCACGACATCGTCACCTTCAGCCCCGCCAAGCTGACCAACAGCCACGCCAAGCTTCTCTTCATCCTCTTCCAGGTCCTGCAAGCCATGCGGGCCTGCCACCAGGCGGGCGTGGCTTGTGGCGCCTTCTCTCTGCACGAGGTTGGCGTGGACGAGAAGCTGTGTGCCCAACTGCGGGTCCGCCTTCAGGACTACGAGCAGGAGGCCAGGGAGGAGAGTGCAGCCAAGGGGCCAGAAGCCACAGGCAACGCCAGCCCAGACCCGGAGATGGCAGCAGAGGAGGAGGGAGTGGCCGGAGGGGGCGCCCGGAGGAGGGAGAGCCTGCCGCCCAGTGGGGAGCTGGGGGAGCTGGTGCTGGACTGGGTGAACGGGCGGCTCAGCAACTTTGACTACCTCCTGCACCTGAACCGCTTGGCCGGCCGGCGGGTGGGGGACCCCAACTACCACCCAGTCCTGCCCTGGGTGACGGACTTCACGGCTAGGAATGGCCGCTTCCGCGACCTGCGCAAGTCCAAGTTCCGCCTCAACAAGGGGGACAAGCAGCTGGACTTCACCTACGAGATGACCAAGCAGGCCTTCGTGGCCGGAGGGGGGCCCCTGGCGGGTGGGGAGCAGCTCCACGTGCCCCACCATATCTCTGACGTCCTCTCCGACATCACCTACTACGTCTACACGGCCCGCCGTACGCCCAAGGCGGTGCTGTGTGCCCATGTCCGCTCCCAGTGGGAGCCCAACGAGTACCCGGCCAACATGGAGCGCCTGCAGCTCTGGACGCCAGATGAGTGCATCCCTGAGTTCTACTCGGACCCAGCCATCTTCAAGTCCATCCACCCGGACATGCCTGACCTGGAGGTGCCCGCCTGGTCCGGCTCCTGCGAGGAGTTTGTGGCCGCCCACCGGGCCCTGCTGGAGAGCTGGGAGGTCTCTCAGGACCTCCACCACTGGATCGACCTGACTTTCGGCTACAAGCTGGCGGGAAAGGAAGCCCTCCGGGAGAAGAACGTCTGTCTCCACTTGGTGGACAACCACACCCACCTCGCCCGCTATGGGGTAGTGCAGCTCTTTGACCAGCCCCACCCCAGGCGCCTGGCGGGGGCGCCCCTCCTTCCCGCCGAGGCCCCCATCATCACGAGGCCCCTCATCCCTGCCGTCCGGGAGACGAGAGCCCGAGAGGATCCAAACGGCCAACTAGCCAACGGCGGGCCGGTGGCCGAGGCCGGGCCCGGTGACGGTGGCTGGGCCGATGTGGAGGAAGAGGTGGAGCAGGGGGCCGATGCGCTGGAGGTGCTTCCCTCACCAGGCAGCCGGGCCCTGGCAGAGCCGCCCAGCCCTTCTGCCCAGTTGCCGCTGCCCTCCCTCCTGGCGACGGAGGGCAGGCCCCTGGGTCGGAAGGCCAAGCCCTCCCCGGCCGGGGCGGCGCTCCCAGAAGGCAGGGAGGCCAAGATCGTCCTGCCGGAGGGCGGCCACTGGGTGCAGGTGCTAGAGGACCTGGAGAAACTGGACACCTTCCTGCTGAAGACGCTGCAAGGCCCAGCCGGCCGGCCACCCCTGCCTCCGCACGAGGCGCCCTCGGCACTGGCCGACTACTTCCAGAGGGACATGCAGGCCCTGGGCGTCCTGGTGGCCGAGATTGTCTTTGCCCCAAAGCTGCGGGCCTCTCTGTCGCCAGGGGCCACCTTGAGGGAGCGCTTCCAGCTGGCCCGGAGGCTTTGCTGCTCCCACTCTAAAGAGGTCCCGCCGCCCCTCCAGCACCTGCTGGAGGCCCTGCTGCAGCTGAGGGTGCCCGAGGGCCACCTCCTCCCACCCACGGCCGGCGGGAGGGCTGCGCTCTTTGGCTACGAGCCCGTCTGGCAGGGGCTGCCACCCCCTTGCCCCTCGCAGCTGCTGAGCCCCTTCAGCGCCGTCCTGCCCTTCCCGGGCTACTTCCCTTCCCTCCACAGGTTCATCGTCACGTACTTGTCCCGGAAGGCAGAGGATGAGGGAGCTGGCCGGGAGCTGGTCTTCCAGCTGTGGCAGCAGCTGGAAGGGGTGCTGAGCGACATCACGCCCGAGGGCCTGGAGATCCTGCTGCCCTTCATCCTGGCCTTGATGTCGGAGGAGCGGACGGCCGTCCATGCCGCCTGGTACCTCTTCGAGCCCATCGCCAAGGCCCTGGGACCCCGGAACACGAACAAGTACCTGTTGAAGCTACTGGTGGCCGCCTACGAGAACCCCCGGGCCCTCCACGGGCGCTTCTACCTCTACACGGACTGCTTTGTGGCCCAGCTGATGGTCCGCCTGGGCCTGCAGCTCTTCCTCTCCAACCTGCTGCCCCACATCCTGCAGGTCCTGGTGGGGCTGGAAGGGCCGGCCCAGGAGGAGGGCAAGGGCCGGCTCCTGCTGCTGGGAGGCAGGGCCACGGAGGCGGCAGAGGAGGAGGAGGAGGAGGAGGAGGAGGAGGAGGAGGGCGGCGGAGGCGGCGGCGGCAGAGGCGGGAGCAGTCCCGGCTCCTGCGCCTTCAGGGACGAGATGGAGGGGGAGCCGGACCGGGGCTCGGTGGGGCTGGGGCTGCTGGGCTACATGTCCGGGGTCAGCTTGCATGACCAGGCCTACCTCCCAGACGGGGAGGACTTCCAGAACAACCTCTACGTGGCGGAGGCCCCGCAGGAGCCGCCCGAGGAGGAGTCCCTGAGCCTGGGCCACCTCAGCGACAAGAGCAGCGCCAGCGAGGTGTCTCTGGGCGAGGAGCAGAAGGAGAAGGCCAGCCTCAGCAGCCAGGGCCTCAAGCAGAGCGAGGAGGAGGAGGAGGAGGAGGAGGAGGGAAAAGAGGAAGAGAAGGGAGGAAGAGAAGATGAGGAAGAAAGGGGGAGGGAGGAGGAGGAGGAGGAGGAGGAGGAGGCGGTGCCGGATGGGACGGAAGACCCCAGGGACCCTACGCTGGCCAGGGAGGAGCCCATGCCGTCCCAGGAAGCCAGCCTGGCCGAGGGGGGAGGAGGAGGAGGAGGACGACGACGACGACCATGACTACAATCGGGAGCCGGAGGCAGAAGTGGGGAGTGGAGGAGGCCTGTCGGAGCAGCGGCAGCAGCAGCAGCAGCAAGGAGACCGGGAGCAGACCATCCTGCTGGGTGAGGAAGCCTCATCGCCGCCGTGCCCCCCCCCCCAAATTCCCAGGGTGTGGGGAAATCCCTGGTTTGCACGCTGGGCCTCCCCGCCTCCCCCAGCTGCTCAGCCACCAGGGATTCTGGGGCTCCAGGAAAGGAAGGGCCAAGTGGTTTTAGGCAGGCCAGACCGAGAGAGGGTGGATGTCCCAAATGTTTCCTCGGGCTGCCTTTCTGTCTCGGGCGGGGTGGAGAGCTGAGAGACAGGAGCTCAAAGGCAGCCTCTGTTGAAGGGCCGGTTCCCCTTGAGGCATCCCCCCCTCCCCAGCACCTTCTGGCACACGCCCCAGTCCTGCTGGGTCTGAGCTGGGCTGGAGGACAAACCACGGCCACTTTTAATCCTTTTCCCCAGGTAGGGAAGCTGGAAAGTGTGTCTGTGTGGGGGGGTGAATGGGGGGGGTCACTTGGCCCGAGAGGTCTTCCCACCCGCCGTCGCTCACGCCTCGCTTCTCCTCCTCCTCCTCCTCTCCCCAGACACGGCCTGCAAGATGGTGCGGTGGCTCTCGGCCAAGCTGGGACCCACCACTACCTCCCGCTACATCGCCCGGAACCTCCTCCGGCTGCTCACCTCCTGCTACGTCGGTAACAGAGCCTGGATGGGCGGGAAGGGGGTCTGCTTGGGGGCCGCCTCCAGGGGAGGGCAGGCAGAGGAAGGGGGGAGAGAGAGAGGAGAGGGACCCTTCCCCTCCTGCTCCCTAATGATGTCCTTGTGTGTGTGTGTGTGTGTGTGTGTGTGTGTGTGTGTGTGTGTGTGTGTGTCTTTCTGTGGTCAGGTCCTGCCCGGCAGCAGTACGTGGCCGGGGCAGAGGAGACGGGGCCCCTGGGCTCCCGGAGCATCTACCAGAAGCGGCTGGTGCTGGGGGACGTGGTGTCGGAGCCGGTGCTGGCCTGACCTCACCCATATTGCCCACCTCTATGGAGAACCTGTCCTGACCTATCTCTACCTGCCCTACGCCAGTTACCTGGTCAGTAGCCCCTCTTGTCCCGGCCAGTGGCTGCCTGCCTACCTGCCTGCCTGCCTGCTGTGGGGTGGGGTGGGGTGGGGTTAGGCCCTGGGGTTGGTGGGGCTCTCTTACCTTGTCCTGGCTGAGTTGGCTTGGCCCAATCTCTTCCCTTGCTCGGGTGCCACCCGCCTCTCCGTCTTCGGCTGAGGCTCTCAGGCTGGGTGAGAGGCCCGGCCGGCCACACCGTGTGCTGACCTTCCGTCAAGAAACAAATGGGTCCCTGTAAATATTTATTTATTGATTGATTTTCAAACTTATATACTGCACCTATTTCCCCAAAGGGGACTCAGGGCGGTTTACACAATACCATAGCAAATAAAACAGATAAAAACAATAAAACAATGGCCAGCGGTGGGGGCAAGCCAATGTAGGAAGGGCAGCGGGGGGATCCCCGTTCTCCCTGGCCTGGCCAGGTGGGGTGGGGGACGGGGTGGGGGTGACGAAGCCACGGACGGACCTTCCCTCTGTGCCCCAGGTGGCTCCCAGTAGCGGAGCGGCGGCCGGTCGGCTGAACAGCCGGAAGGAAGCCGGCCTGATGGCTGCTGTGACTCTCACCCGGAAGATGGTCGTCTTCCTCTCGGACGCCACCCTGATGGACATCCTGCCCAAAATCAGCCAGGAGGTCCTGCTCCCGGCCCTGGGCTTCCTGACCTCCCCCGTCATCAGGTGGGAGTCGTCCCTCCCCCGTCCCCCGTCCCCCCGGAAGGCTCCCTGGGGGTGGTGCGCTCTCCGCCCCCGAGGCCCAGAGGGAGATGGCCGCTCTCCTCTTCCGCAGTTTCCCCGGCGGGGTCCAGGCGCGGTCCGTCTTGTGCCTCAAGACCATCAGCCTCGTGGCGCTGGTTTGCCTGCGGATCGGGGCCGAGATGGTGCACCAGCACCTGAGCGAGACGCTGCGCATCTTCTTTGAGCCGTTTTCCTTGCTGCTGCTGCTGCTGCCGCTGCCGGAGCAGGTGAGCTGGCCAGAGCGGGGACGGAAAGGGGGCCCTTGCATTCTGGGGAGGCTGGTGGAAGGGCCCGGGGTGGGTGGGAGCAAGGGCAGGCGGTGGGAGCTGCCGTGATGGATGGAGCCTGCCTGCCAGGTCCTGGGGAGGAGAGACCCATCGGGTGACCAGCACCCTCTCCTTTCTGCCCACCCAGGACACGCCGCCGCCGCCGCCGCCGCCGCTGCCGCTCCCGGACCCCTTGGCCCTTCTGGAGCTGCAGAGAGTGTTCAGCCCGGAGATGGCTTACGTCACCTTTGTGCCTTTCTCCTGCTTGCTCGGTAGGGCTTAGATCCGCTCCCTGGTCCGCACACGCTGCCGCCCCCATCCACGGCTCTCCTAACACACACACACACACACACACACCCCTTGGAAATGGCATTTTTCTTGCTCGGCCTCAGAGAGCCTGGAGTGAGCACCTTGGTGCCTGGCCTGCCCCTCTCCGGAGTTTCTCTGGCCTTCAGAAGGACGGCTGAGCTGGTTCACCGAGACGTCTGGCAAGGAAGCCCCACACCTGAATTTTGTGGTGGGCCATCATCCTCTCTTTCCCCCAGATTCCCCTGACCGTTGATTTGACTGTGTGACTCAGAGTCCTTAGGACCTGAGGCCCTCTACTCCTTTCCCCCACCACATGCAATTTTATCGGCTTCAATCGCTCTGCAACACAAATGTGCACTTTTCAAAGAAAACAGACGGGGAACACTTGGCCTGCCCCAAGCTGTGAGGCTGAAAAAGCCGCTGGGCTGCTATTGGGAGTGCCTTCCGTGCCCCAACGGCTGCTGCTTCTTCTTCCTCACAGGGGACGTCCTGCACACCCTGGTGCCAAACCACGCTGGGGTAGGCCGGCTGGCAGCTCTTCACCTGGAGAGCGTGGCCCCTCGCAGCCTGGAGGTGGCGGGCCCTGGTGGGCGGCCAGTCTCGGAGCCAGGGCCGGTGGACCCGTCGTCGTCCGGCCTTCCGGAGGACACGCACTCCGGGACGTTTGGGAGCGTGCTGGTGGGCAACCGGATCCAGGTGCCCACCGCGGCCCGGCAGGAGGCTCCCAGCACCCCGAGCGGCTTCTGCCCTGCCCCGGAGAGCTGGGAGGAGAACGCCCTGAAGCAGGATTTGCAGCGCAGCGCCCACCTCCTGTGCGGGAACTGGCTGGCCTACTGGCAGTACGAGATCGGGGTGAGCCAGCACGACGCCCACTTCCACTTCCACCAGATCAAGCTGCAGAGCTTTGTGGGCCACGGGGGAGCCCTCAAGTGCCTGGCCCCCCTGGGCGGGGAGGACTTCTTCCTCAGCGGCAGCAAGGACAAGACGGTGCGCCTCTGGCCCCTCTACAACCAGGGGGACGGCACTCACGAGACGGAGCCCCGCCTCACCTACGCGCAGCACAAAAAGTCAGTCTTCTACGTCGGCACCCTGGACGCCCCGCAGCATGTGGTCAGCTGCGACGGCACCGTCCACGTCTGGGACCCCTTCACTGGTAGGTTAGGCGGCAGAACCACCCTGCCGGGCCCAGAGGGAGGCCGGGGGAGGGGAGGCCAGGGTTCCGAGCACGAGGCCTTCCTTCATCCTTAAAAGCCCCACGAGCGAGCCACAGTGGCCTCCTCCTCCTCCTCCTGCTGGCCCAGACGTCCAGGAGGGAAGGAGCCCCGTGTCTGGTGGTGAGCTGAGAAGAATGAGGTGCCAACGATGCAGCGGAAAGGGCCCGAGGGCGCCGGCGGCCCTGCCGGGTCAGCTGATCTGCTGGGTAGGGGCCCAGCCCGTGGGGTTTTTACATGGCTCTGGCCGTCTTCCACAGGCAGAGTCATCCGGGTTTTTGAGCCGCCGGACTCCAAAGTGCCCATCACAGCCGTGAGCGCCATGCCGGCCCCGTACGGCAGCATCTGCATGGCCAGTGCCGACTCCGTCCTGCGCTTCGTCGACTACCGGAAGCCGGGGTTGCAGGTGCTGGGTGGCTCAGGGGGAGGGGCCCCCATCTGGCAGGTTGGACCCATTGCCTCTGGGCAAGGGCAAGGGCCAGGAGGGAGGGAGGCCCGGGGGAACCCCCTTGAAAGGGCTACTGTGCAAGGCAGAAGGCGGGCGGTCCGCAGCCTCCCTCCTCTCTTCCTGCCCACAGCACGAGTTCCGGCTGGCCAGTGGGACCAACGCCGGCCTTATCCGCTGCCTGGCTGTCAGCCCCAGTGGGCGGAGCATCGCGGCCGGCTTCTCTTCTGGCTTCATGGTCCTGCTGGATACCAGGACGGGCCTCGTCTTGAGGGGGTGGCCAGCGCACGAGGGAGACATCTTGCAAGTCAAGGTGAGGAGCAGGTTGGCCCGCGCTGACTCAGGAGCTGACGGGAGGGGTCTCTGAGGGCCTCCCCGGCTCCACCCGGGGCTGGGGGGGTCTTCTCGTCTGAGCCCCCCCACCACCACCCGGTTGAGCCAATGGCTTCTCCTTGGCTTGATTTTCAAACCGCAGGGAGTGGGCAAACCCTGCCGGCCACTCCAGAGGTGCTCCGGGGGCTCAGCCTCTTTCCCTGGTTTAACACCCCCAAAAAGGCCGCTCACTTTCTTGACAGGAGGGCAGGAGGCGAGTGGCCCCCAGGAATGACCCCAGAAGCGGTGGCTGAACCTCTCCTGGGTGGGGGCTTTGGCATTGGGTGTTCCGCTTGGGAGATCAGTTGGGCGACCCAGTGGATGCCCAGGCGTGGGCGGAGGCCAAAGGTCCCCTGTGGCGATGGTGGTGGTGGTGGTGGTGGTGGGACAGAGGGGGGGGCGGGGGCGTGCACTGTGTTGGCTGGTGGTGAGTCACCCTGCTCCGTGTTTGCCTGGCCCTGGGCGGGGCAAAGCGAGCGGCTGCTCCGTGTGACCTTCGCCAGGGCCGCTCGCCTGCCCCCCGCCCACGGGAGGCCCTAGGCCACAGACGTGCTTGACCTGCCTTGCCAGGAGTGCCCACGGGGCAGAAGCAGCGCCACTTGGGACACACGGGTGAAGCTCCGTGGTCTGAAGGGGCCGTGCCTTCCCCTGGCTGATGAGGCATCCACGGAGCCGTTTTCGTGGGGAAGCCTTCGTGGGCTTGGCTTCTGCAGAGCTGGCGGGGGCAGCTGAGGCACCCCCGTGACCCCAACGCCTCCCTCCCCTTCTTCTCCCCGCAGGCCACGGAGGGCAACCTTCTCCTCAGCTCCTCCTCGGACCACGCCCTGGCCGTCTGGAAGGAGCTGGAGCCCAAGGCGGTGCAGGTCTACCGGTCGGCCTCGGAGCCGGTCCACACCTTCGACCTCTACGGCAGCGAGATGGTGGCCGGCACCGTGGCTAATCGGATCGGCGTTTACCCCCTCCAGGAGCCGCTGCCCCCCAGCCTCACCAAGCTGAGCTCAGAGAACTTCCGGGGGACCCTCACCAGCCTGGCTGTCCTGCCCACCAAGTGCCACCTCCTCCTGGGCTCCGACAACGGCACCGTGAGGCTCTTGGCCTGAGGCTTCTCCTGCCCAGGAAGCCCCCCCCCCCAAATTTGCCTGTCCCTGCGGGGGCTGTGGGGAGGGGGCAGAAGGCAGGGGAACCAGTATCGCCTGGGTTCTGAGGGGGAGGGACTGGGGGGACCCTCCCCCTTGGCTCCTCCATGGACTGCAGGCCAGCCAAGGCCACCGCCCCCCCCTCCCCAATCACCACGTGTGCCTCACTCCTTTTGGGATGGCTTCCCAAGGATTTCTTCCAGAGGAGGGACCCTCCGCTCTCCCCCCCCCCCTGTGGAGGCCCAGGGCTTTGACATTCAGGGCTCCTCTGGGGAGGGCCTTGCTGCTGCCCCCCCCCCCACCCCCCATGTAAGTGAGTGGGTGGGTGGGCAGGCGGGTAGGCGACTGTTAAGGAAGCACTTGCATTTTTCCTGGGACCTTCCTGGCCCACAAACCATGGCAATAGATTAGAGATGTATACTGTTATGCCAATAAACACGCAGAAGCTTGCCAGGGCTGTTTCTCCGAGGGACCGGAAGGGGTCAGTGGGACTGCCTGCCTGGGTTTCCGAGGGTGTGGGGGGGGAGTGGGGCCACGGGTTTAGACGACACATGTGGGTCCAACACAGGGGGGCAAAGAGCTCAGGCCAACGTGTAGGGCTGCTTCCCCTATGTGCCCCGCTTCTAATGCATGTACAGGTGGTGGTGGTGGTGGGGCTCAAAAGAGTTCTTAGGGGAGAGAGGGGCCGGGTTACCTTCCTGTGGGTGGGGGTCCCACGACAGGGTTCTGGAGATGGGGAGGGAGGCGAGTGGGGGAGGCTGTTTGTCCCAAAGACGACCAGGAGACAGCACTGACCTCCAGTTTGCTCTGCTGCCGGCTTCCTCCTTACAACAGGGGGTCTACGACAGAGAAGAACGATGCTGGCCACGCCACGGAGCCCCGGGAAGGCCTCCTCCTCCTCCTCCTCCTCGGTTCAAATGAACCCCCCTGCCCAGCCCCGGGCTTCCTGGAAAGGTTGAAGCGGTGTGTGAGAGCCTCCCGCCGCCAAGGGGCTTTGTGGTCCAACTGTGCCCCTGTCAGGGCACGGAGGCTTCCCTTGGCCGCTCCTCCCCCTCCCCACACTGTCCCTCTAACTGCCCCCCTTCCCCGGCCTGCCTTCTCTGGCTGAGAGCAAATTCAGCTCCATTCCGAGGAAGGGTGGAAGAGACCACCACCTCCTCCTCCTCCTCCTGCGTGTGGGCCCCCGGTGGTGGAAGCCCCTCTTGCTGACCGTGGTGGCCCTGGAGCCGCCCGAGTGCCCAGCAGCCAACACGTGGAGGAGCCGGGCGTTGAGGCCAGGTCCTTCCCTGTCCAGCCAGCTGCCCACCCGCAGGGAGCGAGGGCCCCTGGCACCTTGGGAAGGGCGTGCGAATGGCCTCTCTGATTGGCTGGAGATATGCTTAAGGGGAAACCGGTGGTGGCCCAGGCCTGGGGAATGTGACGCTGGCCAGGCTGCCTCTGCCCCTCCAAGGCAACCCGGGAGCTGACCACCAACGTCCAGGCAGCACAGTATTGGGATCCACCAGGGCACTTCTCCTCTCACCCCTCAGAGGGCCCTCTCCAAACACTCAAGGGAACCGTTCCCCCCCCGCCCCCCCAGGGCGGTGGGGACCTGTCTGCTCCCCTCTGGGGACGTGGCCGGAGCACAGTGCTGGCCCTGGGGCTGTTTGAGGCCGTGGCATACTCCCATTTCTCCTGCCTTGCTTCAGGGAAAGAGGCAAGGGGTCCCTCTGGAGTTTGCTGTTTTCTGAAAACCACGAGAGGCGTTTGGCCCCTTGCGCCTTCCACCTCGGGCCCACCGTTCCTGGACAAATGTTTAACTGGATGGGGAAAGTCAATATTTGCCTGATGGGAGAGAGCGCGAGAGCTGAGGGGGGTGGGGTGGGGGTGTTGAACCCTTGCACAGAGAGGCGTGCCTACTCCAGTCCGAGCCTTGGCAAGGCTTGGGGGCTGCTCCTGTTCCCCCCCCCCACCTCCAGGAGCCAGAGCGGGCTGTGGGAGGCTTTGCTCGCAGAGGGAGAAGAGCCACTCCAAGGACCAAGGTGAAGACTTGGGGGGGCATGGGGTGGGGTGTGGGGATCTGGGAGGGAAGCCTGAGCTGGCAGGGAGGGTCTCAGACCTCTGGCTCTTTCTCCAAGCAGTTCGGATTGGGAGGGGTGGGGGTTGGGTTGCCCCTGAATCGGCCGAGGGCAAGGCTCAGAATCTGAGCAGCAGCTGGAGGGGGCTGCCTTAGGATGCCCCTGGGGGAGAGAGGGAGCCTTCCTCACCTGGGCAGGTGGCACTTGGATCTGAGACACTCTGATATCTTAAAGGGACTCACTGGGAAGAGGGGAGACGTTCCCTCCGCAAAGGAACAGAGAAGAGAAAGAGAGAGAGAGAGAGTCTCTTCTGCCTTTCTCTAGAATATTATACAGGGCAGCAAAGACTTTAACTGCAGCCGGCAAGGCAAGCTTCCCCTACCTCCAAGGGTGGCTGGCCAAGGGAGGGAGGGGGGGAAGGGTTAGGGTTAGGGTCAGCGTCTGGATGCCCCCTGCCCCGAGGCCAGGCCAAAGAGGTGGGGGGGAGGCTTGACCCCACACCCGCCTGGGGAAGAGCCAAGGCCACCTGCCTGCCTGGGGAGGGGGGCTGGCGGCTTTGGGGGAGCTCCCTCCTCGGCGGGTGAGCGGCCTCGTGGGAAAGCTTTGGTCCCACTGGCTGCTGCTTCTCCCTCGAGTGCCCTGGGCATCTTCAGGGCACCCCCCCCCAACACACCTCCCCAATGCCTCCATCGGCTGTTGTCTCTCCCACCCACCCCCGCCCCCCCAGCAGTATCCCTTCACCCCCCTGATCCAACCACTAAAGATGGCGGCCTTGCCCTGGATGCTGCTGCTGCTGCTGCTGCTCTGCCCGCCCGCTTGGCATGGCCTGCATCACCGGGTAAGAGATACCAAGGGCACCTGCGGAGCAAAGCCCTGAGCCCGGGAACAACGTGTCACCCTTGCAGCCCCCTCCCCCCGCCAGCATCCAGGCAACCCACTGGCCTTCCCTGCTGGGGAAGCAGGACGAGGGCCACTGTGCCCGGAGGGTTGTTGTCTCCTCTGGAAGGACAGGGCGGCCACCTGGGGGGAGGGCTTCCTGAAGCCTCTGCGCTCCCTGTCCCCCCCCCCTTCCTCTGGGCACGGAGGGAAAGGCCAAGCCTGCGGGCGAGCAGCTCAGCCTGGCCAAATATCTTCCAGGCCCCTTGTGCGTCTGCCCTGGACTCAGAAGAAGAAGAAGAAGACGACGGGTCTCAAAAGAACATCGTCCTGGTAAGGAGGAGGAGGAGGAGGAGGAGGGGGTGAAATGTGTGTGTGTGTGTGGGGGCGGTCTCCTTCCGAGAGCAAAGCTGCGAGCTCACGGAAACCCACAAGCTGCCTCCGGAAAGGGCAGATCCTGCGCCAGGGCCTGGTGGTGCCTCTGGAGAGGCCGTGCCTGGCATGGGGTGACCAGCCGCGGTCGCCCCTTTGAGCCCAGGCAGAGCAGGAGGGCAGGAGGAGGAGGAGAGGCAGGAAAGCCCAGCTGAAGGGGAATGGAGCTGCCAGGAGAAGGGAGAAAAACTGAATGGTCACCCTCCCGGGGCAGCGTCCAAGCCTCCTCCTCTTTCCAGGCCTTCATTGGGGACGATCCCACAGGAGAGGTCCCACCCCGCCTGGACCTTCTCGCTTCTGGACCAGACCTGCTCCTTGTCAACACCACCCTCCCTGGGGAGACCCCTGAGAAGGGGCCGGACTCCCCAGGGCTGCACCCCAATATCTCCAGGGAGTTGCCCACCGCAGGGGGAGAGGCTTCCGCTGCTGCCAATGGGACCCCCGGTGGGCAGGGGTTGCCCCAAAACGCTTCCGAGGAGGCTGCGGAAGGCGGGCTGGGCTGCGATCACAGAGGCCTCCCTGTCCAGACGACGAGGAAGGCAACGGCCAAGATTGCTCGGGGGATGTTGAGGCTGGGGACCGACCTCCTGAGAGAGATGGAGCGGGAGGACACCGGGGGGAACCTGTTCTTCTCGCCCCTCAGCGTCAGCCTGGCGCTCGCCCACTTGGCTCTAGGTGAGTCAGATCCCAGGTGCCCCCCCCCTGCCCATGCCATCATCACGGGCACAGCCAGCCCCCCCCTCCCCCGGGGGAGAGGGAGCTCCGTGAGGCGGAGGAAAAGGGAAGGCCACCCGAGCCTCTCTCTGAATACAGCGGGGCAACCACTCCGACCTCCTCCTCCTCTTCTGAGCTGTCTGGTGGCTTCTGTTCGTGGCTCCAATCTGGGATATATTTAGGCGGCATGGCCACCACCAGCAGCTGCCAGGCTTCAGTGGCTGGCAACACGAGGGAAGGGCAAGCCCAGTGCCAGAAGGGGCTGCCACCGCGAAGGCCCTGCTCCGATTCCACACGCTCCCCAGACGCTGGTGGGTCTCCCTAACAACCTCTGGGTGTCCCTTCTTTCAGGAGCAGCCAACCAGACGGAGAAGCAGCTGCTGGAGGTGCTCCATGCCGAATCGGTGCCTTGCCTCCACCAGGCACTGGGCTGGATCTCTCAGCACCTCAGCAGGACGGAGCTGAGCCTGGCCGGCCGGCTCTACCTCCAGAAAGGTGAGAGAGAGAGAGAGAGAGACTTGGGCCGTGGGGGCAGAGGCTGTTCCCAGATCTCTCGGCAGAGGCATGGCGGGTTGTGTTCCATACCTGAAGCTGACGGCCGGAGAGGAGGTGGAGGTGGGAGGGAGAGAAATGGGTTGGAGTTATCCCTAGCTGATCAGGAGCAGCCAAGTGCCCTCTGGCCACGAACAAGTGGTGGTGGTGGTGGCAGCAGAAGGGTCTCTGTGTCGGGCCAAGGGGGCTCGGAACCTGTGGGGTGTACGAGGGCCCCCCCCCGCCCATGCCGCTCTCACGCGGAGCAGGGCCAGGCCCTCCCCACCCAGTCCCAGCCTGACTGGCTCAAGCTGAGCTCCTTCCAGGATTCCCCGTCAAAGAGAAATTCCTGGAAGACTCGGAGAGGTTCTACAGGGCCAAACCGGCCACCCTGTCCGGGAACAGCGAGGCTGACCTCGAAGCCATCAACAACTGGGTGAAGGAAGCGACCGGCGGGCAGATCCCCTCCATGCTCTCGGAGCTGCCGGCCGACGCCGTGATGGTCCTGCTCAACGCCGTGCATTTCCGAGGTGAGGGGGACCCTTCCCGGGACCAGCCTGGCTGGGAGAAGAACCCTGCTGAGGTGGTGGTGCCCTCACTGCGGGTTTTCCCTCTTGGGAGGGCTAGGTTGGGGGAAACGGGGACTTCTGGCTGCTCTTCTTTTGCTCCCCACCTGAAAAGAGGAGGTTTTCAGAACAGATCAGGTCAAGAGGACAGCATGGAATTGGGTGTGAATCGGGGCCAAATCTTCCTGTCTTGATCCCTCCCTGAACCGTTCAGTTGCTCTTGTTGTTGTAAGGATTCTCTGCTCTCCTTCCTCTGATTCTCCCTCTCCGTTTTTTCCTTTTCCTTCTTCTTCTTTCTTCTTCTTCTTCTTCTTGACGGGGGGCCATCGGTGGGCAGGGTTTTGGAAGACCAAGTTTGACCCCCTCCTGACTGAGCTGAGCCCCTTCCACCTGGATGAGGAGTTCACAGTCCCTGTGGAGATGATGACGGCGCAGGTGTACCCCCTCAGCTGGTTCACAGTGGATGCCCTGGACGTCCAGGTGAGCAGTCACAGCCGCGGCAGGTGGGTGGGTGGGGGTGGATGTAATACACTGCCAGGCGTGTGCGGCTCTCTGTGTGGGTGTGGTGGCAAAGGCACCCTGTGGGCTCAAAGGTCTGCCCTTCCTCACAAGGCTGGGGTTCCTGCTTGGGGTCCTCTCTGCCTCCCCTCTCCTGCTCTGCTCAACCCGCACCCCCCACCCCAGTTTCTGACCCTGATCCTTCTTCTCCTCCTCCTCCTCCTCTTCCTCCCAGGTGGCCCGGTTCCCCTTCAAGGGCAACACGAGTTTCGTGGCCGTCGTGCCCAACCACTTCGAGGGGAACTTC
This sequence comes from Phrynocephalus forsythii, assembly GCA_029282475.1. NCBI lineage: Eukaryota > Metazoa > Chordata > Lepidosauria > Squamata > Agamidae > Phrynocephalus > Phrynocephalus forsythii. Next base: position 161,351 of record JAPFRF010000017.1, read on the forward strand.
TCCCAGCTGCTGGAGCAACTCCACGGGGCCGGCCCAGGCCACCCTTTCCCCAAGGAGAAGCCCACCCTGGTGAAGATGCCCAGGCTCCGCTTGCGGCACCACCTGGACCTCCGCCAAGCCCTCAGCCGGTTAGGTGAGAAGTGGGCGGCTGGGCAGGAAGCGGGCCAGCCTATGGGGCCATGCGGGGCTCCTCCCTTGGCCCCCGGGCTGATCCCCCTCCTCACTGGCTCTACGGGGCAGGCCACACCCCCGTGCTTTCAGCCAGCCCGCTTGCTTCCCCGAGTGCTGCTTCATGGATTTGCTTAATGTATATATATGGGCAACTTCCTGCCCCAAACAGGCACCCTTTCCCTGGGCGGGTGACCCACTGGTGCCTTGAAAAGGGCCCAGCCCTGGGCAATGAGGACGGGAGGAATGGGGAGAGGCCCATTTACTCATCTTTCCCTGCTGGCTGGCCCGTCCCACAGCCGGGTTTTCCTGACTCTTCTGACAAGCCCACCCCCCACTCTGTCCTGCCGCTCACTTCAGACGCTGGAGCCCTGGAGCCGCAGCTAATCACACCCTTCGCTCCGTGCAAGCCACGTCGGTCTGGCCTGGCCTGTCATTTGCCTTCCGCTGCTGCCACCTGAGCTGCTCCTCCTCCTCCTCCTCCTCCTGCTAACAGCCTTGGTGACCGTGCCTCTGCTCTTCCCCCTGCTATAGGTCTTGGAGAGCTCTTCTCAGCCCCCGACCTCCGCCCCATGGCAGAGGGGCCCCTCTTGGTCTCCAGCATCCAGCACCAGGCGGCCCTGGAGCTGGCGGAGGCCGGGGTGGAGGCGTCCGCTGCAACCAGCGTGGCCATGTCTCGCTCGCTCTCGGCTTTCCACCTCAACCGGCCCTTCGCTTTCTTCATCTTCGACGACGCCTCCGGCATCCCCCTCTTCCTTGGCACCATCCGGAACCCGGATCCCAGCGGCCCCCGGCAGAGGAAGATGGGCGACTGCCCGCCGGCCGAGAGCAAGGAGTCTTCGCAGCAGCCCTGTGCCAGGGACGAGGCGGAGAAGCCCTGAATGGCAGGAGGCCCAGGGCAGGAGCGGCAGGGCAGGGAGGGGATCCAGCCAGGGTTTTCCAGGTGGTCCACCGCCACCACCACCACCACCACTGCCACCGCCAAACTGCTGCCTTCCCTCTTGGCTCGTAGCTGGGACGGTTTGTGATTTTGTACCGAGTCGTCCAAACCTTCCTGTTTGCCCGACATCCTTCTCCAGATGAAGTTCCTTCGTGGGGGGTGGGGAGTGGGGGTGGTGATCCCGCACCATGGCTCTGCAACAACCTTCTGTCTTGCTGGGAACACAAGTAAAGGCAGCTTCTTCTCCCTGCTGTTTTCCGGCCTGATTGTGTCTCCTGCAGAGCTAATCCATGCGGGCTTCCAAACAGCCTCCGGAGAACCTGCTGGGGGTGGCAGGATCAGACCCACCTGGGCAGATGATCTGCATCCCCTCCCTGTCTGGCTCCCTCCGAGGGGGGCACCACCACCCCTTTAGCTACTCCATAGCACAGGTGACCTCAAGGGGGTCACCACAAGGATGTGACTGGCTCAGGTGACACAGCTTTGAAAAATAAAAGCAGTGGGGAAACCTCTCTTCCTGAGAAATGCCTCCAGATAAGCAGGATCTCGAGGATTCCTTGGGGGGTTCCTCCTAAGTGGGTGGGCCAAGCTTCCGCTCATGAAGAAGAGCTTGGGCTCCACTTTATGGCCTCTGATGATCACAGGAAGCCCCCCCCCCGCGCACGCACGCACGCAGAGGTTTTCAGCAGTGTGAACCGGTCTGTCTTGGAGGCACCCGAGGGAGAGCCAGCTGCTCTGCTGCAGGGGACTCGCATGGGGCTACCCTACTCCCCATGGACTCTAGCTCACCTGGGGCTGCCCAATTCACTCACTTCCCAGCAAACCCCGGAGGAAGGCTTTCCCGCTACAGAGCCAGGCCTGAGCGCCCTCGGCCATGCCACGCCCGTGGAGATCCGTACCCCTCCAACTGCATGGCCCTTGGCCCATCCACTTGGAAGCCACCCTTGGCAACGCTGAGGACGGGAAGCTTGCCCAGTGCGATATTTCAGTTTAACTCCTCTGAGCATGTTGGTTTCCCATAAGCTGAGGATCAGAGAGCCCAAAAGACAATTCCCCCCCCACTCCCCTTGATTGCCTGGTTCCATGTTGTAGTTGCTTGAGATTTTTAAAGCCTTCTGCAGGCAGTCCACACATGTCCTATGAGACCAAACACAGCTCTTTGTCTAGAGGGAAGGCTGGCTGGGTGGCGAAGCAAAAACCAACAACAGCAGCCACCCCACAATGCAATCCTCCCCCTTTTTTTTAGGGTTCGATCCCTCTTCTTTCTCTGTGTGTGTTCTGATTATTTCCCCCCCCCCCCCGCAGGGCACTCTTCCCTCCTGGGCCCTTGGTGGGGCTGGCCACGCGGCAGCCTGTCAGAAACAGGAGGAGGCTGCTTTAAGAGAAGTTTGTAACTTGAAGCCTGCTCCTCTGTGGGCTGGCTGGCTGGCTGGCAGGAGGCCTCCTCCTCCTCCTCCTCCTCCTCCGGCAGGAGGAACCTGGGGTGGCCCCATTATAAGGTCCAGGCTTCTCCTGCCCTTTCCCACACAAGCCTGGCCCACCCGAGGACAGCGGCAGCAGCAGCAGCAGCAAAGAAGAGGAGGAGGAGGAGGAGGAGGAGGAGAGAGTAGGTAAGAAGAGCCCACCGCAGGGCACCAGGAGAGAGAGAATACTGGGGTCGGAGGGGGAACCCTGCACGCCCACCGTCAACTCTTCCTCTGAGAAGCTGGCGCAAGGGCGCTCGTTCTCATCACGGGTTGGGAGGCTGGGTGGGGAAAGAGGCCCCTGCCCCTCCGAGCGGTCTCCTACCCCTGGGCATTCCTCCACCTCCGGCTCCCAACCTCTTCGCTGTTTCGAAGCATCCCCTTTCCTGAGCAGAAGAAGAAGCAGAGGCCAAAGAAGAGGGGGGTGGCGAGGAGGAGGTGGGACGGAGCTGGCAGCCTCCCTCCTTGGCCGCATCTGGGCAGCAGAGGCGCTTCCCTGTGCGCGCGTGGCTGGCCAAGGGGGAAGGGAGGGGCCTCGCCGGCCGCTTCCCTTAAACCCGCTGGGAAAGGGACCAGCCTGGCGAGGGCCAACCTCTCCTCTGCCTGGCCAAGGCCTTGCTCCTTCCCTGCCCAGCCTGGCCCTGCAGGCGGCTGTCCAACGAGAGTGTGTGTGTGTGTGGGGGGGGGTAGAGAGCTGCCTGCCCAGCCCTTCCCCCCCACGCCCCCCCACGCCCCGTGCAAGGCCTCCGATGGCCTTTCCCCTCCAGCCAGGGGCTTCTGCTCTTTGGGCCATTTCTCTGCCCCCCTCCTGCCCTCTCGGCGATCGATCGGAGGCCGCCTTCACGGGCTCTCTTCTTCTTCTGGAGGCCTCCTCGGGAGTCGCACTAATGGGGCCCAGATGTTCAGGAGCCAAGCCCAGCCATTTTCTGGGATGGCTTCTGGCACCATTCGGAGGAAATTCTTCTGGTGGAGGCCGGGGTGGGGGGGGGAGATGAGGCCAGGAGGCAGCCAGCTATCGACTGAGCCCCCGCCCAATGAAAGGCACCCATGACGACGGCTTCTGCCCAAGTCAACCTGCTAGCCTTCCAGGGGCCACCGGACGCCTGGGTTGCCTTTGCCATGTCGTGTGGCCAGCTCTTCCTTGGCTACTTCTTCTTGCCGGTTCTCCCTGCAACTGCCCCCCCTGCCGCCCCGCCCCCCCAAAAAAAACCCTTGGGTACCTAAGGTAGGCTGCTGCTGCTGCTGCTGCTGCTCTGCCATGTCCCTCCTGAGGCTGCCCTGCTGGCTCTCCTCTCTCTCTCTCTTGAAGACTTTCCCAGTGCCAGGGCTGGGGAGCTGGCCTTGCCCTGTTTGGGAGAGCAGAGAAGTCCCCAGATAAGGCATCCACCTCTCCCCCCCCAGCTCTTGGCCCTCTTGGGGAGGCAGGAGCTCAGTGCCCCCCCTCCAGGAGCTGCCCCCCGCAAAAACAGCACCAAAGGGGGGAAGGGGGGCAGCAAGGAGGGAGAGGAGGCGGCGGCAGGGACCCCATAGCAGCAGGGCAGGCAAGAGGGCAGGGGGAGCATAGCCCCAGGGGCTCCAACAGGTGGGAGGGGGCTTTTTGTGGCCTGATTCTGGCACTGTCAGGAAGGTTCCCTTTAGAAATTTGGGGGGGGGGTAATTGGCAGCCAGCGTGGTGTGCCTTGGCCAGCCTGCCCATCGGGTGGCTTCAAGGACTGCCTTCCCTTTAATTGTGGGCTTGGAAGAACAAAAAGGAGCCTCTCCGTCCCAGCCCTCCTGGCGCCAGCTTTTCGGGGCATCCTCGGCAAACGGGAGGGGGGGCGTGAGGGGAGAGGTTCGTGGCAGAAAACAGCCCCCAAAGCCCGCCTGCTTTTTCTCACACAGGCATTGCCCCCCACACACACACTGGTGAGGGGCAAAAACAGGCGCCCCGTCATGCCTCTGGGGCCTCCCCCGCTGAGGGACACCCCCCCCCCGCAAAGGAGCATCAGCTTCCTTCCTTGCTTGCAGGGTGAGCGGCATCATCACCGCAGGTCCTGCGCGTGGATTTCCTTGCAGGCCAAAGGGCTGAGGACGGCAGCCCCTGCCCTCTCCCTTCCCCAGGCGGCTGCTTTGCCTCGGAAGGAAGGAGGGGAAGGCATCCCGCAGGGGCAAGCAAACATCCTGCATTCACTAAACCCTCCTCCTGTCACCCAGCCTGGTTCCTCCTCAGGACCGGTCCCCCTCGGCCACCCTCGCCGCCGCCTCTCCTGGCAAGGACTAACTCCCGCACTGACCGCCCGGCATGGTGGCGGGAGAAGCCTTAACCTTTCACCCCTTCTCTCCCCTCATCCCGCCCCACATTTCGTGGGTGACCCTCGGCTCCCTTGTTGCGAGAGAGAAGGAGAATTCTCCCCCTTCTGTGTCTCCGCTCCAGAGGCAAAACCTGGAGGCAAACCCACTCCCCCCTGGCTTTGACCAAGGACAAAGCCAGCCGGCCCTTCCCCTGGACCCTTCCTCCTCCTCCTCCTCCTCCTCCTCCTTTCCCAGCAGGGTCCGCCATGCCCAACCGGGTGGTTCTGCTGTGGCTGGGACTGCTGGCCACCTCCTGCTGCACGAGCCAGCACGCGGGGACGACAGGCACCAACCAACAGGTCAGTCTTGGGAGGCGCCCCCCCCAGCCCGGCCCCGGACACTCCTCCAGAAGGGCGCCTGGGGAACCACGGCTCTGGATAGCGAGGAAGAGGAGGAGGAGGAGGAGGAGTGGTTGGGGGAGGATGGGTGACAGTTGGCTACAGAGCCACCGTCCACCGTGGACCAGGCAGGGGAAAGGGGTTTGGGGGTCCGTCCGCGCCACCCCTGGGGAGCCCCCTCCTCCTGGACTCCGCCTGGGCCTCAGGTGGTGGGGCTGCTCACCCTTCTGTCCTTCTCAGGTGGACGATGCCGGGGGTGGCCCGGGGGGAGTGGAGGAGGAGGAGGAAGACCCTTTCTACAAGAGCCCCGTGAACAAGCTGGCGGCGGCCGTGTCCAACTTCGGCTACGACCTCTTCCGCCAGCGGTCCAGCCAGGCCCCCGCCGCCAACGTCCTGCTGTCCCCCTTCAGCGTGGCCACTGGCCTCTCGGGCCTCTCTCTGGGTGAGTCCCGGTCCCAACGCCGGTGGCAGCCGGAGGCGAGGCGGCAGCTGACGGGCCTTCTTCTTCCTTGCGGCTGGCAGGTGCCGGGGAACGGACGGAAGGCTTCATCTCTCGGGCGCTCTTCTACGACACGCTCCACAAGGCCGAGATCCACCAGACTTACAAGGAGCTCCTGGGCAGCCTCACCGCTCCGTCCAAAGGGCTGAAGACCGTCTCCCGCCTCCTCATGGAGAGAAGTACACCGGGGTCTCGCGGGGGGTGGTGGTGGTGGGGGGAGTGGTGCTGGCAGGGTGGGGCCAGGGGTGAGGGGTGGCGGGGTGGTGGTCCAAGAGGCCTCCAGGGACACAGCGGAGGCCTGCAGTGATCCCACCAAGGGCTCTTAGGGAACCTGGCCAAACGCCAGGCCCTGGCAGGAGTGTCCCCTCTGGAGTGCTCCCAAGACCACTCAGGGGCCGAGGGAGAAAGGCAGATCCAGGGGGCGGGGGCGGGGGAGAAAGGCAGACCCTAACCCTAACCCTAACCTCCAAGTACTGTGGCCCACTGAGCTGGTCCTGCCGACTCCAAGAGGCAGCCATGGCTCTCCAGGGTCCCCCGGCCAGGTTTCAGCCCTCACTCACCAACCCCCACACGCAAGGAGAGTGGGGCACGGAGGGGCCTCTGCTGCCCACGGAGGGGCCTCAGGTGGGCCTCGGGCTCCCGAGAATGGTGCCTGTCGGCAACCTCTTTCCCCTCTCCCCACCCCTCCCCCCACCCTGAGGGCTACGGATGAGAATCGGGTTTGTGAACGAGCTGGAGAAGTCCTACGGGGTCCGTCCCCGAGTGCTGAGCGGCAACCCCCGGGCAGACCTCCAGGAGGTCAACAGCTGGGTGCAGCAGAGGACAGGCGGGAAGGTCACCCGGATCCTGGGGGAGATCCCTGCCGGCATCAGCATCCTCCTCCTGGGGGCAGCTGCCTTCAAAGGTAAGGAAGGGGGCGACCGCGGAGTCAGGGAAAGTGCTTGGATCAAATGGGGAGGTGGAGACTGGCCAGTGGGGGGGGGGGGGGGAGAGGAGGCTGCTTCAAAAAGGAAGGGAGAGCGTTCTCTCTCTCTCTCTCTCTCTCTCTGAAAATGACAGGGCAGTGGGCAACCCGCTTTGACTCCAAGCTCACCAAGCTCCATGATTTCCACCTGGATGAGGAGAGGACAGTGAGGGTGCCCACGATGGCTGCCCCTCAGGCCCTCCTGAGATACGGCTACGACTCCGAGCTCAACTGCAAGGTGGGTCAGCGAGGAGGAGGAGGAGGAGGAGGCGACCACCCCGCATGAGGCACGACTCCACCTTTGTGACCCCACCACCACCACCACCACCTTCTAGCAGGGAGGAAGGGACCCTCCTCCTCCTCCTCCTCCTCCCTCCACCTCCCCTCTGGACCTGGGGCCACAGGCCAGCCGGGGGCAAAGCAAGCGCTGGCCCTGGAAAGGCTGCCCACCAGCTTGACTTTCCCTCCGGGGGGTGGGGGGTGGGTGTCTGTGTCCCAAGATCCTGCTGAGAGGGGTGGGGAAGAATCCCCCCCGCCCCCCCCCCCGAGGGGTGCCCAGCGCCTGACCCTGGGCTCCCTCTCGGCCGCTGCCACGCCAGATTGCTCAGCTCCCCCTGACGGGAAGCCTCAGCGCCATGTTCTTCCTGCCTGAAAGCGTGACCCAGAACATGACTCTGATTGAGGAGAGCCTGACCTCCGAGTTCATCCACGACGTGGACAAACAGCTGAAACTTGTCCACGCCACGCTCAGCATGCCACGGCTCAAGCTGACGGCCGAGGCCGAGCTGACCAGAACCCTCCAGGAAATGCGTAAGTACTTGTGAGGCGGGCGCCCGTGGGGCTGGCACAGTGTTCCCTCCGGCACCCCTTCCCCTGCCCTGCGTGGGCATCGCCAGGGTCCACACGAACCGCTGGGACCAGGAGAGCCCAGGCGCCCCCACCTGCCTTGGAATGGCTGCTCTCGTTTGGGGCTGCCACGGCGGACGGTCCTTCCATCCTCCTCTGACCAGGAGGAAGCTTATTCCTGGAGAGAAGCCCAACCTCCCTTCCCCCTGCAAGCCCCGCTGGCCGGCCGGCTTCTCCCGGGCTCCCCTCTGAGGAAGCTTCTCTCCCTTTGTTCCCCTTCTGCTCTCTTCCTCCTCCTCCTCCTCCTCCTCCTCTTCTGCCAGAGCGGCTTTCTCTTGTGTAAAAGGCCCTCCCTCCTTCCCTCCTTCCCTCGCAGGACTCCAGGCGCTCTTTTCGACCCCCGACTTCAGCAAGATTGCGGCCAAGCCCCTGAAGCTCTCCCATGTGAAGCACAAAATCTCCCTGGAGCTCAGCGAAGACGGGGCGAGTGCCACCTTCCCCTCGGAGCGGGAGGCGGCCCGCCTCAACTTCCCCATCGCCTACCACCTGGACAAGCCCTTCCTTTTGTGCTCTGGGACAATGAGACGGGGGCCCTCCTCTTCATCGGCAAAATCCTGGACCCTCGGAGCGCTTAGCCCACCTCCTCAAAGACACGGAGCAGCCTGCAGCCTGCTTGGAACGGGCCATGGGCACGGAGAGTTCCCCCGCCCCCGCCCCACGGCTCCGCCCTGCCCCACACCCCAGAAAGCCTCCCACCTCAGTTAGCTGCCACAATAAAAATGCTTCCGCTTTGAACACGCCTCCAGAAGGGTCTCTATGGGAGCGAGAGGGACTCTCCTCAACCGATGGTGGCAGGGAATGGTGGCCACCCTGGGTGGAACCAGAAGGGAAAGCGAGCGGGGAATATCCAGGCTGGCCCTTGCCAGGGAACAAGCAGTGAGGGGACGGGGGTGGCTTTCCAGACCGACAGAGAAGATGGTGAGGGTTTAATGAAATGCACCAACAGCAGACGGATCGTCATTCATCCCGTGCCTCCCGACCCCCCCACCCCCCACCCCAGTCTCCAACTGGCCACCGGAGGCATCCTATAAGCAGCAGCCCAGCCGATGGGCGTCCACCATTTCCACTTACGAGGTGGCTGCTGCCGCCGCGAGGGAGTCTCCCCTGAGCAAGTCCTCCAGGCAGGCTTTCATCTCCCGCAGCTCCTGCACCTGGGCGCTCCGGCTCCCCGAGTGCAGCACCAAGAGGGCCTCCGCCTTCCCAATGGCCTCCAGGGCTTCCGACACAGCGCACCTGGCCCCCAAGAGAGGAGAGGGCGTCAGGGAGGAGAGAGGGGGCTCCGGCATCCCCTGCTTTGCTAGCCTTCTACGGTCGCAACAAACAACCAAGCACTGAACAGGCAGCCAGGGCCAGCAGGCAGGAGGGGAGTGCAAGGCCCCAAAGGTTCTGCCTGTTGGCTCCACCCATGCTAGATGGCACTTCTTTTTTTGGGGGGCTTGGCTGAATGATGTCAGGCCTGGACCCCACGGAGCCCCCACGCTGGAAGCGGCTTGGCCCCAAGCACCGCCAAAACGGAGGGCATAACCAGAGAGAGGAAGCCAAGGGCAGGGTGCTCTCTCCTTCACGAACGGAGGAGGATGGGGCTCACCCATTGAAGAGGACCTGGGCCAGTTTGAAGAGCTCCTGGCCCAGTTCCCGGCTGGAGGGGCCGTAGTGGGCTTCCACCACCCTGATGCTCCTGCGCAGGTGCCCGGCTGCTTCGCGCCACCTCCCTGGCAAAGCGGAAGAAAAGATGGAAGGATCAACACTGCCCCCTCCAGCCATGCTGGGACAAACAGCACTGGGTCCACCTTCCCCGCAACTTCAGGCTTTTTTATCTTGTTAGGGTGCTGCAGACTCCAAGGCTGAACCTGCCGGGGTCCGATGCAGCCCCAAAGCCTCTCCTCTGGTGCCATCCAAACAAGGGAACTCCAACGCCCAGCATCCCACCGCATATCCCCACATTTCTTGGAGGCACTAGGTCAGGGTTAGCGACTCAGGCCAGGTTAGAGCTGCTCAGTCTGAAGAATTTCGCCCTCAGGGAGAAGAGGCCAGAGCCTGCGGGGCGGGGAAGAGGGGTGCTGGTGGAAGGCAGCCTGGGCCAAGGACCTGCCTTCCTGGGGGCCACCGGGATCTGTGCTGGAAGGGGCACCTTACCTAGGCTGACGTGGGCCTGGGCCATGTGGTCCTCAATCTCCCCCGAGAGGAGGTGCGTCGGGGAGAGGAATTTCTTGGCCTCCGCCTGGCATCTCCCCAGCAGCTCCACTGATTTAACTGGGAGACAAACAGGCAACATGGCGTGACACCGCCCACCCTCTCTCTGTGCGGCCTACGACAAACAGCCGAGCAAGGGAGGCCAACATCCTGAATTCTGTTTTTCACCCATGGATCATGCGGGCTTGCTTTTAGCTACAGGAGGAGAAGAGGCCTTCTCTCAACGCTGCGGGTGTGCAAATAATAATAATAACACGGTGCAACGATCAAGCAGGCACTCTGTGATCCTGAGGCACTTGGGTTTCTTGCCCGATCTTCCTCACGGGCTGCTCCAATTGGGCCTTTCTCTCCCGGAAGCCCCTCACTCAGCAGGGCCCACCCTGGCAAAAGCCTGGTGAGGATCCGGGCAGGCTGGTCAAGCCCCACTTGGCAAGCAGGAGGAAAACGGCAGTGTTCCCCCCCCCACCACACACAAGAGCTTTCTACCTCTTCCCCCTTGCCACCCAGCCCAGGTGTCTGGGGGATGCTCTTTCTCACCTGCCTCTCCCTGTTCCAGAAGCGCCAGGGCCTTCCGGGTGAGCCGCTGAAGATCCCGCAGCTGAGCCTGAAAGGCTTCGTCGGGGAGTTGCGTCCCACAGCTGCCGCTGGAGCAACGGAGCTGCCCTTGCCCCTGGAAAGGTTAGCCAGGAGAGGAGAGGAGGTCAGCTGCTGGGATCAGCAACGGGGTTTAAGAAAGACTGGTTTAGGACGCCCCAAGGTCTTATGCAAAGTGTGTTCTGCTTATATATATACTGCCCCATACCACTACAAGTAGTCTCTGGGCGGTTTACAATTTTAGTTACAGTGTGCAGGCTACACATTGCCCCCCCCCCCAGCAAGCTGGGTACTCATTTTACCGACCTCGGAAAGATGGAAGGCTGAGTGAACCTTGAGCCTGCTGCCAGGGATTGAACCCAGGTCGTGAGCACAGTTTTACCTGCAGTACAGGCATTTAACCACTGCACCACGAGGCTCCATATGCACTACTTGGACCCAAATGTATCCAAACAGTGTAATTGGCTGCGCCCGTTAAGTGTTTGTGGACAGTGGCGGCACCCCACAGGCGCCGTGCAGAGGCTGCCTCCGCGCTGCCTGAGAAATGCTAGGAGCTGCAGCTGCAAGGGCAGCCTTACCTTCATGGGCAGGTGGCAGGCAGGGCAGCAGAAGGGGCTCTGCTGGGCTAAAGGGTCCCCCCGGAGGGAGCCGGGATCCAGCTCCTCTGTGCACGACGGGCACCGGCACTCAAAGAAATACTGAGAAAGGAGTCGCTCCCGCCTCTCGGAGGCCCTCATTCTGCAGCGGTGAGGCCCTAGCGAGAGTGGACACAACAAATAAGCCGGCATGAACACCCGACTCAACGACAGACCAAGCTCAGGAGGCTCCCAAACAAAAAGCAGAGCAGCTGGGGTCCCACACTTTCCATGGCCCAGTTTTGACTTTGAACCGCAACGAAGATGGTGCTGTTTTGGTCCTGCTTCAAAGGTATGCACGCGCGCGCGCACACACACACACACACACACACACACACAAAGGCAGAGGGGTTTGGGCAGGCTCCTTGCCCTTTACTAACGTGAGCACCAACTCCGTTCCTGACACTTTCAAAATGGGAGACATAAGCCCGGCTTGCAAGAGGCTGACAGACGTGTGTGTGTGTGGGTGGGTGGGGGTTCCTTGGTGGCTGTGGCCTCCCACCCACCTGCACCCGCACGAGCCTCCTTTCTCTCCAGGCCCAGAGGGAAGGCTCGGCTTGAGCGTGACCCTGCTGGTGGAGCAGGGGCGCCCGAGTGACGGCCTGGCAGGCGCATCCTCCAGAGCCGTTCTTGTATCTCCTCATGCGCGACATTCATTCTGACATGCCTCTTCTCTGAGCGGGAGAGATACCACGTGCTTGGTCACCCACAAACGTGATGCCTCTAACTCTTTAAAAATTTATCTCTCCCTTATCCCTTGGCTGGGCTCTCCAATTCATTCCTATTCCAGGGACGGGGACTGGAACGGAAACGATAAAACCCGGCAGCTCCAGCACAATCCTTTTTTTGAAGAAGGGAGACCGGCACCTCGGCTGCCAAAACCTTTTGCTGCCTCTGCTCCGCGGCAGATTTTAAGCTGCCAGGGAAGGTGCTGAGAAAGGGCCTCCCCCCCCCCACACACACATACACACCTGCTCCTCCAAAACCCAGCAGGAGGGAGGCGCTCCTTTTCGGAGGGGCAAGAAAGAGGAAAATGGGGAACCAAAAAATCCCAAGAGGCGCTGAAGGTGAAAAGCTACCTCGGGCTTCCTTTTGAAAGGACTCCCATGCCCAAACGCCTCCACCCCCCCCCTCCTGGCCGCCCGCACTCTCCCACTGGACCCCTCACCATAGCAGTGCAGGATCTCCTGGCCGCAGGGGATCGGGCGTGAGGCTCTGACCTCCACGGTCCTGCCGCTGAAAGCCACGCTGGTGTTTGGGTCACAGGAATGGTTCAGGAGACTCAGGACAGGGAAGAGGGCTGTGGCCAGGGACACCTCTTCGCTGCCCACCACTGGGCCCTCTTCAGAACCTAAGGGGGGGGGAGGGGAAGGACCACAAGGTTGCAGAGATGAGACACGGGGTCCCTGGGCCCTCCTCCCCTAGCAGCTGTTTCTCAAGCAGCAGCAGCAGCACCCCCCACACACACACAACATTGGGACACAGAAGGAGGCTAAGAGGAAGGCAGGGCTTTCAAAAACAAGGCCAATAATTCCTTCTCCCTTGATCCCCACCTCCTCTGTTTTTTTAGGTTTGCATATTGCCCTTAATAAGGCAGTGAAACCTGTCTTCAACCACAGGTGATACAAACTTCAATCCACCAACAAACCTACTGCCATTTTTATGTTTTACGCCCTGCTGAACAGGATAACCATAACCAAACACCGGCAAGTCTAGTAAACCTCCTTCTGAGGAAATTTCAGCTACCTTTCCCCCTCCCACCCATTGAGAAAGTGGCCCAGGGGACAGTAGGACCCAGAAGCTCCGCCCGAGGGCTGCAGGGGCTTTCCCACCGGGGAGCGGGCAGGCCTGGCCAATATGTGCCACTGACCTGACACGGAGAGTGCGGCCACGGCTTGTGCGTTGCAGGGCAGCTGCAGCATGTGCCTCAGGATGGCTTCCCCCAAGAGGCCCAGCCCCAAGGGGGCTCCAGCTGCCGTGGGTCCTTCCTGGCTTCCGGAGGCTTCCTTCCCAGCCATGACGGCCTGCAGGTCCAGAGCACCCAAGGCTTTACACAAGCCGGCCACGCTCAGGCCACAAAGGAACCGGAGCTCGGGGCTGTGTTTCTCGGCATGCGTCAGGAGGCCGAAGGTGGTCCGGTAGGAGCTGCCATAGTGTCCCTCGGCGTCACAGCCGGGAATGGAGGCCGGGTCCCCCTCCTTGACCGTTCCGGGACCTGGTGCCTCTGCAAGAGCTCTGGCACCTGCGTGGGACTCCTTCACCAAGCGGTGGACCTGGGCAAAGCCTGCCAGCAGGACGGCTCTCAAGGCGAGGTGGCAGAAGACCCCCAGGGGGAGGAGCAGCCCCCCCAGGGAGCACTCCCTGCCGTGGTAGCTCTCCCATGCCCGCTGGGCACAGGCAGTGCTGCAGTACTTGGCATAGCTGCATCCCCGGCAGGGAAGGGGGGCCAGTAGAGCCTTCAAGCAGTGGTGGCAGGAGAGGTCCTGGTTCGCCAGCTCCCCGTCCAAGGCGGCCCCGGCGCTGCCTCGCAGGAGGAGGCCCTCTCCCGGCCGCAGCACACTCACAAAGGCCTCTTCCCTCACCAGGATTTCGCCGGGCAGGATGTCCTTGGAGGCGGCCAAGTGGCGCCCTTTGCAGGGGGAGACGGCCAAGCTCACCGAGGAGGAGGCGCATGAAATCCGGCGGTTGCCCTTCCAGGGCTCCGGTGGGGCCTGCTGGGGCCTGCTGCGCCCATTGGGCTGAGAGGCCGAGCCAGTGCTCTGCTCGCGGGATCGGATCTTCAGCTGCTGGAGCCTCCCAAGGAGGTCCTGCTGGCTGCCGGCAGCGCCCGGCCTCTCTTCTGCAGACATGCTGCCCTCCACACTGGCAAGGACATTTGCTGCCTCCTGGAACCTTCCCAGGGAAGAGAGGCATTCTGCTTTCCGCAACAGAATCTTGGGCCACACTCGATCTGGACAGGCCCCTTCCTCAGCCCTCCGGATGTCTTCCAAACAGACCTGCGTGGCCGGAGGAAGCAAGGCCGGCTTCTGAGTGCCTGAAAAGGGCCTGGGGCCACCTGCCACATCCCTGGCCCTGGAGGACCTCCAATGGGTTCAGCTCTGAGGGGAGGCCTCCCACTGGGAACAGGGCCTTCATCTACCCTCACCCCTCAACCCACCCCACCACACCCTCTTCCCCTCCCAGGCCTGGGGGCTGGCACTGCCTCTGTGGCCTGTGCAGCAACAGCTATCCTCATACTCACCTCAAACTGGCCCAGGTGGAAAAGGGCTGCCGAGCGGTTGGCGTAACACACCGCCATCTCGGGGCTGCCAGCCTCTGTGTGGGACAGCGCCTGCCAGGGCCAAAGGAAAAGGGGCAAGAGTCAGCAGAGGGATAAAGCCTCTGGCCCTTCAACGTCCGCTCGGGTGCTCTGGGATGCACCTGTGGAAGCAAACCATCTTGGGGCGGGGGGGCGGCTTCAGAAGGAAGAGAAAACCTTCCCCCCACCCACCCCCTTCCTCCCTGGAAGCCCAGACAAAACAAGGAAAGGGCCTTCTCAGATGCCACCCTTAGGCTGTGCATGGTGCTTAAAATTTAATTCAGCTTTCAACTCCTTTTAAATGGGTCACAAATAACGAGGAAGCCAGTATCTGAACCAGGGCTTCTTGTATTCAGGCACATTTTTCCTAGGAATGGAATAAGCAGCTATCTCCCAATTTCAAAGGGCTTGGTAGTAAAAAAAATAAAAATAAATAAAAATAAATAAAGTTAAGAACTGCTGCTTTCCACGCATAGAGGAAATTCAACGTAAGCATTTTATGTGGCTCTGATGAAAGTAAGCCAACCAATAAGAAAGAGTACTTATTTTTACCTCCCAATAGATCCACTTTTATTTACTGCTGCTTTTCCGAAGGAAGGAAGGAAGGAAGGAAGGAAGGAAGGAAAGGAAGGAAGGAAGGCAGGCCAAGCAACCCAGAAAGGAAAAGCACTGGAAAGAAGGCAGATGTGTACAGTCTGCCCATTTTCCAGATCTTAGCAAAGTTCTCTGTTCAGGACCCTGGTGCCACTGCTAGCTCTGTGTGTGTGTGTGTGTGTGTGTGTGTGTGTGTGTGTGTGTGTGTGTGTGTGTGTGTGTGTGTGTGTGTGTGTGTGTGTGTGTGTGTGTGTGTGTGTGTGTGTGTGTGTGTGTGTGTGTGTCCAAACTGTAGTTTTAATTCTAAAATAATTTCCCTACCCAAGCCTGGTTCATATTTCCACATTAAACCTCACAAATCACTATGCCTGCTGTTTATACAGAGAATATCCTTGACTGCCTAGGGAATATTTTCACTCACAGGCTATTTCTGAAACATCTTTACCGAGCAAAAGAATAAACATCCTCTTTGTAGAGGAAATGCCTGTAAAATGTATACAATGTGGCCAAATGTTTCAAAGCTTGGCTGTGAGAGTGAAACAAAAATGGAAACAACCCGAAGTTTACAGAATGCTTGCAGGTTGTGTCTCTGGGAAGCCTGGCTGACATAAAGCAGATACTTCCTTCCCCCTCTTACAGATTTATGTGGTTATTATTAAAGGGGTAATTTAAACCACCTTGTCTGGAAACAAGCCAGCCTGGAGGGTGGGGTTTTCTCAGAAGTCGGTGAAACAAAAAGGTTTGGTACAGGCATCCTTTGGCTCAAAGACTTTTACCCTGGAATATAAGACAGCAGCGGCTCTGTAGTCCTTCTTCCGGAACCTTCCGTTCCCTTCTTCCTTGCACGCGAGTGCCCTCTTGGCATCCTTGGCCACACCGTAATACCTGGACAGGTCAGACAGATACTCTTCATCTTCACGCCTGCAGGAGAGGAGGGAGAAAGCCCCAGTGGGAACGCTTTCGGGGGGGGGGGGACACCAAAGTGTACCTCTCTCCCCCTAGTATCAGGTACGCCTCATACTCATGCTAAAAAGCTGCCTGAGGTCCTTTCAGAAAGAAATATTTTAAATAAATAAGCCTACTGCACTAAAAATGACGCATCTGGCGCAAGCTAAGGCTTTTGTATCTTTGTATTTGCTGCTTCCGTTAAAGATTACAACTCTGTATTCTTACAAAGTCGCAAACAAAGCATTTTTTATGTTGCTAAAAGACAAAATAAGCTTCATTTTCATTTTTAAGGATAGGAGTTTCCTGCCAAACTGCTGGGAACCCCCCCCCCCCCCGTCCAGCCTCCAGAAGAAGAAAAAACCACCACAACAAGCAGTCTCCCCCCCCCCACATGCCTTACAAATCCCTGGAAATTTTGCACTTTTTACGTTAGTCATCCTTACTGGAAGAGAGTGAGGGACAAAGAGAAGGTGTCTCCAAGTGACGTGGTTTGAGACAGCTTCTTCCTAAGTGACGGCTGCAGAGAAGCCCATTTCTGGCTCACGTAAAACTTCCATTTTTCCACCGGAAGATCCATAAGCTGGAAGGGAGAAAGGGAAGATGTTATTTTAATGAGGTACAAGGGAAACCATTATTTGAGGTGGAACAGGGCTCCCAAATTTTGATTTGCCTGTCATTCTGCCAGATTCACCTACAGATGCTTAAGAGGCCAACAAAAAGAATTCAGAAAAAAATGCCCTTGATCTTTTTTTTAAATGAAAAAAAAGCCTTATTCCCTTTGGAACTACCAACACAATATCTTCAGAAGAAGGATAAAATGAAAGAAATAACAATACATGGGATAATTAGAAACGTAGGGCAGGTTTCTATTCATTCACATTAAAGTAAATACTGTACAAAATAAGCTTCACAGAAATGCTGAACCCATGGGGGAAAATGAATTAAATCACACTAGAAAGTCATCAGTGTAATGCAAATATGCACATAAACCTACATGGAGCACAATACAAAAAGAAGTGTTAGATTAAAAAGTAAATTAATTTGAGGGAAATTTTTAATTACAAAATGTCAGATACAAATGATATTAACTATCCAGTTAATGTAATGTGAAGGCAATTTTTAGATAAGTGTGATATTAAAAGAAAAATGGGACTGAACAATTTTAGGTAAATAAAAAGTTTCAGTTGGGC
This sequence comes from Phrynocephalus forsythii, assembly GCA_029282475.1. Taxonomy (NCBI): domain Eukaryota; kingdom Metazoa; phylum Chordata; class Lepidosauria; order Squamata; family Agamidae; genus Phrynocephalus; species Phrynocephalus forsythii. The sequence goes on from JAPFRF010000017.1 coordinate 178,412, forward strand.
AGCCAATACTGTTTTCTATGGGTTTTGGTGTTTAAAAATAAAAATGTGTTTAAATCTATATACAGTGACACCAGTTTAATTATTTTTTTAATATTTGTATACCCACAAATACTTTGCTTTAAATACTGTATTTTTTAACTGCTGTAAGCTACCTTGGGTCCTTTTAAGTAAGGGAAACGTCAAGGTAAAATACTTTAAACTTATTAAAAGGTGGATTAAATGTAGTTTTTTAAAAGGGGGATTTACTTCCTTTCAAAGAAGGCTGGCTTTTAACCCTGGCATTATTTATGCATTATTCCTGTTTTTAACAAGTTTTTACCTCACCTAATTTTGGGGACCTAGATTCCCTGAGAGGATCTAAATCAGCTCCGATGGTGAGAGGAATTAACGAAATTGTGTTCAGTTGAATTTTACTATCCCTATTTTCAGTTTTATTAAATTGCATTTTTAAGCCTGTTGTTTGTCTAGGTTGTAAACCATCCCGAGTGGCCTTGGTAGCCAAATGGGCAGAATGAAAATTAAATTAAATTAAATAAATAAATAAATGTGCGCACCTTTTAAGACACGTGTGAGGTAAATACAGGGCCGCTCCTGTCACAAGGCCCTGGGTTCAAATCCATGCAATATACTGTATATATCTATAATACATTTGTGGCGAACCGCCCAGAGTGGCCTCGGTAGCCAAATGGGCGGCACAGAAACCACGTAAATAAACCAATAAATAATATCCCGGGTTCGCCTCCAACCCTGGTGGGGCCTTCCCACCTCGCAGGGTGGTTGTGGCGGTGAGAAGGCGGCCGGCCTCCCTCGCAGGGTGGTTGTGAGGAGAGAACTGAGGTAAACAATTCCCCTCCCGCCAAAAGGAAAACAAACACAAACACAAACCCGGGGTCAAGGGGTGTAATTAGTAGTTAATTAGCGGGGACGGGCGGCGAAGAAAAGGGCGGGAACGGCGCCTTCCCGCTCTTTTTTCCTTAACTTTCCTCTTTTTTTACCTCAGAGAAAGTGGCGCCAAAAGGCGAGGGAGGCCCTCCGAGGCGGCGCTGGGGGTGAAGCCGGCGAGGGGCGCGAGGGAAGCACTTCCGCCCTCAGGCACCGCCCCCGAGCCAATGGGAGCGTCCCGGGCCGCGTCACGTGGCGGGGAGGGCGCCCCGGCGACCAATAGAAGGCCTCGTGAGGGGCGGGGCCGGCCGCGGGGCCCTCCGTCGTCGGCGGAGAAAGGGCGCGTTTGGGCGGGAGAAGCTCCGCGTCTCCTTCTCAGGATGGCGGTTCGGCTGAGCCAAGGCTCCATCTCGGTAAGGAAGGGAGGGAGGGAAGGAAGGAAGGGAAGCACTCTGCCCATGCTCGTGGGAAGGCGCGCCCCGCCCCCGCCCCCGCCCCGCGGGCAGGGGCGGAGACACGCGTCTGCCTGCAAAGGGTGCACGTGGGGACGCGCCCGCCTGGGTTCGGGCCAGCCTTGCTCGGCCCACCGGGAACGGCGGCGGCGGCGGTGGTGGTGGGGGTTGGGGGGGGGCAAGAAGGGAAGAGGCGCCACCAAGAAGGTGTGCGTGGGGGGGGGGAGGGAGGGGTCCGAAGGGGAGAAGGAAGGGGCCAAAACAACAACAACAAACAAACAACAATACCAACAACAACAGGAAACAGTCGCCTTGGGGCCAAACCTTCGGGCTGAAGGCCGTGTTCCTGACACCCCCTCCACCCCCACTACGTGCCTGCTTGGGGTCTCTGGGCACATCTGTGCGGGTTATGCTTTTCTCTACAATTACACCCACCTAGGCCTATTTATATGCATTTGCATACATTCACGCGCATAACCACACACCTACACACGTGCGCGCATAAGTGCATGCACACACGTACACAAACGTTATTTAGCCCTCTACTGTACGCTGTATTTTTTTCTGTCAATAAGTTTTCCTCCATGTATAAGACGAGCCCCCCCCCTTTTTTTTTTCCCAATCCAAAATTACTGTTTTGCCACCTCACGGTTCTCTCCTCAGCTTGGTTCTGTGCCCTCAATTTTACTCTTAACAAATTTAGGCCAGAATATAGTCTTAGACATGGAAAAATACTGGATGGCCATGTGAGTGTTGTCAACACAGAATAAAACTGTGCATATAATATATGCATGTGCTGGCACAAATATAAACACGGTATAGGTGATTTTGTGTATATTTTACATGTATATCTGTATACGGTAGAGACATTTGGGCACATAGGCTTATGTATTCATATGCGCATGTGCGTATTGATATATAGAAAAGCTCCGTGGCTGTCCAGTGGCTCTCCCAGGGAACCCTGGACGAAGGAAATGATAAGGGCTGGTAGGTCCCTCACCTAACACCTCCCCCTTCCCGGCGACCCTAGATTGCGGGAAAGCAGAGGTGGAAACAGATACCAGCAGGTAACTTGACACACATTTTCCTGGATCCAGAGGCTGAAAAGGTGGCCTTTGGGGGTGTTAACTGATGACCGTTTGAAACAGAATCCTGCTATGCCTCAGGGAATGTGCAGTGGAGATCAAGTGGCTTATCCTCTTCTCCTTAAAGGAGCTTAACCCCCCCCCCCCGCTTTATTCTCTCTCTTTCTTTCTCCCTCCCTCTCCCCCCCCCCCTCTGGTTCCCAGGCCATAATGGAAGGAGAGACCGTGGTGAAGCCTGTTCTTCAGCTGATTGTGAGTATTCCCTCTGGTGGTTCTTTTTTCAGTCTGGTTTGATAACGATGCTCTATTTTTCTTTTGATTTTTTTCTTCCTTGCGAGCAGTGGCAGGCTAACGTTCAGCCTTAAGGGACAGGCTTTGCCGTCCTAACTCGAGGTGGCAAAAGTGCTGGGAGCCACGTGCGTGCGTGAGAGCTGCTGCCTCTTAAGATCTAGAGCCCTTTGTGCCGGCATCTTGGCTTGTCATCTGCATTTATCTCAAGCTGGCTCTCCCCTGTTGCTGGATGCCGTCCCAAACATTCCCCCCGCCCGGGTGGGGGGACTTGGCTAAAAGGGTCTGTGTTTTCTCCCCAGAACATCCGCCCGATCTCCACTGGGAATGGCCCGCCACGTTACCGGTTGCTTATGAGCGATGGAGCGAACACACTTTCCTGTGAGTGGGAATGCCTTGCGGGGGGGGGGTGGGGTGGGGGTGGGCAGGAAGGCTGAGGCCAGGCACTTCTACCAGGCCAGAGAGAGCCGGAGTCCAGTCGCTGAAGAGAAGGGGGGGGAGGCAGTCTATCTCAGTGGTCAAAGCATAAGGGTGGCAGGCAGGTTTTGTCTCTTGGTGCTGTCTGTTCCAAAACTGACTTGCTCAGCTGGGCTTACGTGTAAGTCTTGCGCCTGTCTGACCAGCACACCTCAGCGGACGTGGGAGAACAAAGACGGAGCGCTAATTTCGCTTCTGCCCTTTGCCCTCCTCCAGTGGGCACTTGGCGAAGAAGGCTCAGTTCTCCTCTCTTCTGCTTCTGTCTCGCAGCCTTCATGCTGGCCACCCAGCTGAACTCGATGGTCGATGAACAGAAGCTGGTCGCCAACACCGTCTGCCAGGTTAACAGGTTCATCGTGAACACCATGAAAGATGGAAGGTAATAATTGGCTGGAGAGGCTGGGCCGACAGGTGGTGGGGGGGCACAGGCCTCACCTTAGAGAAAGACGTTTGTCTCTTTGGCTGCTGCTCAAAAGCAGAGCAGTAATAGACCAGGGACCCTGGTTTGGGGGACTCCCTCAGCAAACCACTCCCAGACAGGCGAGTTCTAGGGGCCTGTTTCATCCCCAGAAACCTCGCAGAAGGTTGCCCTGCTGGTCCCCTTAAAAAAAAACAGAAAGCTCACCCACCCACCCCGCGCGCGCACAGGCTTTGGGAACCAAAGCCCCTTTTTCCTCTTGGCAGGCGGGTGGTGATCTTGATGGATGTAGATGTGATCCGAAGAGGTGCCGCCACGACGGCTAAGATTGGCAACCCGGTGCAGTACTCGGAAAGTGAGGAGCTCCCTCCACCCCAAACTCTGAACTCCCGGAGCCTGATTCCTTCCAGGCCTGCTGAAATCATTGCTTTGTTAGCCCTGCCCTGGTCAGCAGGGATTATGGGAGTCGGAAGGAAGCAGCTAAGGCCAGGCCTGCTGGAGAGCCTGAACTGCCCTTCTTTTTCTCTCAAGGATGCCATCTCCCATTTCCTTGATAAACTGGAATTTATTTTTGTTACTTTTGAATGAACTGCCTTGTACCTGGCTTCTTTCCTCGGGGGCGCCTGTCCCGCACATATTTATGGCCTTCCTCGGGGTTTTTTTTGGGGGGCTCCATTCCTCATGGCGTGGAGACCGGGAACTTCGGGTGGGGGCTGTGATGTCCAGTGGAGGAGGCCAGTTGCAAACAGTTTCTCTGCCGCTCCTTAGCTGGAGGGGGTTCCAGTGAGGTGGCTGTGGGGCCCCTCGGGGGAGGGCTCTCGCCGGCCCTAATGGCTGTTTCTCCCTTGGATTGCCAGGCTCCAGGCCAGGAGGGAATCCCCCTCAGGCTGCTGGGCCCTCAGCCAACCAAGCCGCCAGCAGCAGCACCCCCCTACAACAGAACGAGAGCTCAGCCGGCAGCTCAGCAGGTAAGGCGTTGGCACCAGGGCGAGGAACAGGGAGGGGAGCCGGCCGCCTGCCTTCTGGGGCCAAGGGAAGAGCATGTCAGAAGAGAAGCTGCCGGTTGGCTCCCAGGCGGGACACGGCTTGGCTCTGCGCTCGGTCTCTCGTGTGGAGCCAAGATCCTCTTAATACTGCCTGTGTGGACGGAACGGCAGTTCCCGCCACAGAAGAGGTGGCTGGGTGTTTAGGGGGTGTCAGGGGAGCATCGTGTTTGATTTGCTGTGTTCCCTCTGGTGCCTTGGAGTCTTGGGGCTGCTGCTGCCGCCGCCATCACTAGACACTGATAAGCAGGTGGGCCGCAGAGTCCAGTGGAAGGTGGAGGCGAAAGGTAGAGAGGCAGCGCAGGGAGCAGGGGAACCAGGGGCACGGTGGATTTAGTAGCGTTTTTGCAGTGGGTTTTTTTAAACACCCGAGTGCTATTATTTTAGCCTTCTGGCTCTTATCGGTTGTAAATGCTTTTAATTAAACTAGCCTTTATTTACTTGGCAGAGGGGGCCGTTAGGGGGAGGGATCCGCTGTGCACATTATGGGATGCAGCGGAAAAGCTAATTGAACAAGGAACCTGATACGGAGCAGAAAATGAAAAATGGTCCTTAGTCCCTGTCAGGTTGGAGCAGAGCTTCGTTATCAGGCTGATTGGTCCAGCCGCTTTTGGAACATGCCGGACATTATCACAGGCACCCGTACTAATTGTTTCCTAAATGAGGAGGTGGAGGTTGGCGTTGGCAGGGGATGGGGGCACGCGCATGAGTGTGCGTATGGAGGAATGGTACCAGCTTTTAATGAAGGCACCCTTTTGCAACAGTGAACGAATCTGCTGCGCGGCATAGAATATTCATGTCAACGAGGAAAGGAATATATTTTGAGTGGGCCTAGTTGAGTGATTTGTATACTACATTGCTTACACTGTCCAGGGCAACATCACACGGAGCCTTTGCTGTAAAAACAGCAGAAAACCAGGGCCTCTCGGGAGATGAAGGGCTTGGACAAGGCCTAAACCTTTGCCACAAGTGTCCCTCTCAAAGGTGCCAAGTTTGTTCCATAACAGGGTGATCACTCGAGGCAATTTTTGATACTAGCAAACTGAGCTGAAAGAGACGTGGTTTACACGCAGGATAAGTCCTCTCCCTGGCACGTCACAGAGCAGGCTGAGCCGACCGCTTAATGGGCTTATTCAGTTCATATCCTGTTGCCCTTCCATTACAGCGCCCCCCCCAGCTTCTTCAAGCCATTTCTGGGGTGGATATGGCCCAAACCCCCTGCCGCTGGTGTCTTGCAATTCCGAGTTTTGCTGGTTGGGGGCGCTGTGTCCTCACACACAGGGAGGCAGAGGAGTGGAGTGGGAAGCTCAGCTCTCACCTCCAGGGGTGTCTCTAGCTGGGGGTTGGGTTGGGATGTTTGCCGTTGTAGAAACAGCCGCACCCTCACTCTTCCCTCACACCTGGCACGTGAGAGGCAGAGAGGAGCCAGGGGGCTCTGGGGCCGGGGGCTTCGAGTTTGGGCCCCTTCCTGCCAGGAACCGATGCACCAGTTCCTCCTTCCGACGCCTGAACTGAGTCTTGGACGTATTTCTCCCTTAGGAAACGTGGCGAAACCCAACAGCGCCTCTGCCGCTGCCAGGCCGTTTGGGAAACCCTGCAGGCCCGGCACGCCCGGCACACCCGGTTCCATCCTGCCCAAGGTGGTACCCATTGCCAGCCTGAACCCCTACCAGTCCAAGTAAGTGGGCCAGGCGCTCAGCGCTCCCAGAGGAGTATATTCTGTATCATCGTGTCTCCTCCTGTCTGGTGCCATATTGCAGGTCTTTGGGGACTACAGCTCCCATAAATCCACTAGCCCCGGCACCAGTGCGTGTTGTTTCTGTGGGTTGCTTTTACACTGACTGCTGTGGGATTAACTTCTTCGGGGTTTAATTTTTTTGGCCAAGTTGGTTCTGAACTCAGTGGGCGTCCTTGTTTCGGGACGAGGCCGGGCTCTCGGACGGTGGTGCAAAGGCTGCGGGAAAACTGGCACAAACATGATCTGGCCTCCTTTTTCACTTTGCTTTGAGTCCTGTTTTTCTTTTTTTTTATTTTCTTTTTTTTACTCTCCCATCTTCCTCGAAAATCCAAGCGTCCTCTCTTGATGCCTGTTGGCAGCAGGAGGAGGTTTGGAGGCCTGGCTGGCTTCCCTGGTCAATGTTTGGCCGCGTTGGTCAATGTTTGCCTTCTGCCAGCCTCGTCCCTGGCGCAGTCGGCGGGTAGAATGGTGAGGGAGGGTGAAGGGCAGGAGGCTTCCTCCCTCCTCGGGGACTGAGCCCTGCGGCCTTCGTGCCGTGGGGGAGCAGGGGGTGCAGTTTTATGGGAGGCTGAGGCCTCTCCCAGGCGGGCGGCCGCCTGCGCTTGTCAGGCTGGAACTCGGGTTGTGAGCAGAGCCGAGGCTGCCGTTGAACCCCTTGTGGTGCCGTGAGCGTGGAAGTCGCGTGTGATGCTGCTGCTCCTTTCTGCACAAGATGCATAAGTGGCCCCCACCACTTGGCCGTGAAAACCACTGGTGGTCCTGTTGCAAGGACACCCCGTCATTCATGTCCGTGTAGTCCAGCTGCCCATTCTGTGGTGCTTGGACACTCTTTGCACATGCGTGTCTCTGTGTGTGTGTGAGAGAGAAGAAAGACACTTGTTTTGAATCAAAGAAACCTGTATGGGGAAAGAAAGCATTTAGGAGACCCCCCCCAACCATGGCCTGGGATGTCCGGCACAAGTCCCTGAGCTCCCTGTATGTGTCTTTTCAGGTGGACCATTTGTGTCCGGGTGACTCAGAAGGGCCAGATCCGAACGTGGAGCAACTCGCGCGGGCAAGGGAAGCTGTTCTCCATTGAGTTGGTGGACGAGAGTGTAAGTGCCCTGGGGGCAGGGGGTGGGGGAGAAGGACACGGGCGCTTCCGGACAATGCCCGGCGTCCTCTCCTGGGAAGAAATTCCGCCCCCAAACTTGCCTTCCGTCTTGCTGACGTTCCACTTGTAATTATTCCTGCGTGTGGGTGGGTGGGTGGGGGCTTCTCCCTAAATTTAGCCTTGATTTTAAAGTGGGCTGCTGCCTGCTGGTTTTTTTCCGGCAGTGGCAGGGTCTGCTGAAATGTAGCCGCTGTGCAGGTGAACTTGAGGAAACGAGAGAATGGTGGCGAAGCGTGGGCGGGCGGGCGGGCGGGAGGGCAAAGAGAGAGTCACTTTAACTTTTCCTCCTTGGTGTTTCGCCCCTGTTCCTGTGCGCCTTTATTGGGCAGCCCCGTCTCTGAGCCACAGCTTCTGATTGCAAGGTCCCCGGTGGAACGTATGTGTGTGTGTGTGTGTGTGTGTGTGTGTGTGTGTGTGTGTGTGCGGTGTCAACGATTAGCATCTCCAAACAGAACATCTCTTTAATTAGAAAATACATATGTAACCTGAGGAACATGTTTGCCTCCAGTTTGCAGGGAGTGCAGCTTAATTAGTCAAGCCTCCCCTCCCCTCCCCTCCGTACTTAAGTTCTGTCATTCAGAGCTTCCTCCTCCTCCTCCTCCTCCTCCTCCGCCAATGGCAGGCCTTTGGTGGCACAGCCGTGCTGGTCTGTGCTGGGCTTCCGGTGGGCCTGAGGATCCTGTTTAGGGGCTGGTGTGTGTGTGGGGGGGGGGGACTGGTGTGTGTGAGGAACGGATACCCTTTTGGAATTCAGGGCACCACTTCATCAGCTGTTTGAGCTTTGGTTTTGCGGGGGGGGGGGTTGCTTCTCTTTCCGTCAGGCTGTCAGGTTCAAGGTTTTTGACTGACAGCTTTTATTACGATTTTAATGCTCCTCTTGCATAAACATCTTAGTGGCTGGTTCTCTCGCTCTGCTTTTAATTATCACTTTGGGAAGGGCCTGTCACAGCCCTGCTGAAGCCTCTGCCGGTACATGCGTGATGCCAGCCCCTAATTTGCTGAGTTAGAGGCAGGCATTAGCCCACTTGTAACAGGACGTGGTTCAGGGCAGCTCTCCTGGTCCGGAGGGAGGCCAGAAGGCCCTCTCTTTTGGGCGCCCCCCCTCCCTTGGGAAGGCCCTTCTCTGCCTTTTCCTGGGGGCCGGGCAGCTGGGAAGGACAGTGAGGGGCAGAGGACCTCAGGGCGCCACCAGGTGGGAGGGTCAGGAGGCCAAGGAAGCCACAAGCCAGCTGTGGAGGCTCAAAGGGACTCCTAAGCGTTGTTGAGGGTTGAGTAAAACAACGGCTCCATGCCGGCCGTGTCCTGCGCTGCAGCCGGGCCCCCTTGGCCTCTCTCTCTCTCTCTCTCTCTCTCCCCGTTGTTGCCTGGTCTCGTCGGGTCTGACTGGCTGCCCTGTCTCTGTGGGGCTTCTGGTGTGGGTGGGGGGTGGGGGGTCTGCTTTCTCTCCCTGGGAAGAGAGTTGGGGCCCCTCTTCCCTCCTGCCCCCACACCCCCGTTCCCTTGGAGCTTAAAGGAAGGGCCACGTTGACGCTCATCATGTATACACACACACGTACGCTCTGAGGGCCAAGGAGAACCCAAGTGGCTTCTGGCCTGCCCGGGGAATCTTCTTCTTCTTCTTCTGATGGATGCCTCTTCCTTCCGCCTTCTTCTTCCTCAGGGGGAGATCAGAGCCACTGCCTTCAACGATCAAGCGGACAAGTTCTTCCCTCTCATTGAGATGAACAAAGTACGGAGTTCCCCCATCTCCGGCAGGCCGGACGGGGGGCGGGGAGATGCCCCGTGGAAGGGGCAGGGCGGGAGGCCACCCCTTCCCAAGGGTGCTGTTGAGAGGAAGGCGGGTCCGCAGGAGCCGTCACTGAGTCCAGGCCCCTTTGCGGATGCTGCCGCCCCACAGCCTTTGGGGGTGGGAGGGAGGGAGGGGAGTGCCTGGCGGCCTTTGAGCTCCTTCCTTCCTTCCTCCCCCCACCCCCACCCCTCTGACTCATCCCCTTTCCCTCCTCCGCTGCAGGTCTACTACTTCTCCAAGGGGACCCTGAAGACGGCCAACAAGCAGTACACGGCCGTCAAGAACGAGTACGAGATTGCCTTCACCAACGACACCGTGGTCGTCCCCTGCGAGGAGGACCTGAATCTCCCCTCCATCAAGTTTGACTTTGTCTCCATCGGGGACCTGGAGAAAGTGGACAAAGAGGCCATCGTGGGCAAGTGGGGCCGCCGGGCAGGGGGCTTGGGCCAGGGCCAGGGGAGGGGGCTCTTTGAACCTAGAGGAGCGGGGGTGGGTGGTGGTGGTGGTGGGGTCCTCCTTGTTGACGGAGGCAGAAGCCCAGCTGCCACCCGACCCCGCATCCTCTTTTGGACGGGGGGGGGATTTGACAAACGTCCCGCTCGCCCCCTCAGATATCATCGGGGTCTGCCAAAGCTACGCCGACGTCACAAAAGTCGTCGTGAAGTCGACCAACCGGGAGGTCTCCAAGAGGGACATCCACCTGATGGACATGTCTGGCAAGATGGTGACGGTGGCTCTCTGGGGACCTGAAGTAAGCCGCCAGAGGCGCTCCCCCCCTCTCTCTCTCTCTCTCTCTCGGGAGGCCGCATCCATTCCAGGCCCCATGGTGTGGGGGCACCAGCCTGCAGAAGCCAACGGGGCCCTTCTCTCTCCAGCTGCTGCAGAGGAGGCTGTCCTGAGATGGGGCAAGAAGCCTCTGGCCCCTCCTGGGGGCTTTTGCGTGGCCTCTGTGTGTGTGTGTGTGTGTGTGTGTGTGTGTGTGTGAAGTAGTGGCCCTGGGTCACCCTCTGAACTTAGATCCCCCCCGGTCCTTCCTGCCACTCTTGGAACCAGGCTGAAAAATTTGACGGCTCTCGGCACCCGGTGGTGGCCATCAAAGGAAGCAGGGTCTCGGATTTCGGCGGCCGGAGCCTCTCCGTCCTGGCGTCCAGCACCGTCATTGTCAACCCTGACCGCCCGGAAGCCTTCAAGTTGCGGGGCTGGTAAGTTCTCCCCCCCCCCGGAGGTGGGGGGTCCAGGGGGAGTCCTTCTCCAGGCCAGTCCTCTGATGCTGGGAAGAGGCTTGTCTTTTCTTTCACACCCCCAAACCACCACCACCACCACCACGTTGCTGCCCTGATCCGGACCCTCTCATTGGATTGGTTCCAATAGGGCAGGCTCTGCGTGGGTTTGTGTCTTGTTTTCCAGGGGGTGGGGTGGGGGTGGGTTGATTTCCTGCCTTGGATGCCCCAATGCCTGCTGGTGTGTGGGGGGGGTGAGGCGCGCCCCCTCCCTTGCTCTGCCTCCCCTCCTGTCGTGGAGGGCTATGCGTGGGGCAGGGAGGGAGCCGTTTGTGATTGCCGAATTAGTTGGGCTGCGAAAGGGAGGGGCCGTTGGGCCTTGGCCGTGACCCTTCTCCCCGAGCCTGGGGGACTTGGTTGCCACGCTTCCCCAGCCGGCCCGGCGGTTGCGTGCTGCCGAGAACAAAAACCATTAGCGGCGGAGACACTTGAGTGTGTGCTGGTTTTTCGTCGGGAGCCTTGTTCCCGTTAAGTGCTCTTGGCATCGTCAAGGCTGTGCCAGAGACAGTGGAGGGGGCCGTGCTGGGGGGGGTCCTTCTTCCTCCTCCTCTGCGGCTTCTCTTTTTCTCCCCGGTGGAGGGAGGAACCTGTTTGGATGGATGGCTGCCCCCACCTTCTGAAAAGCCAGTGGGAGCAGTGGGCAGGTGCAAGTGCTGACGTGTGGCTGTCAGCCCCCCCTTCCCCCACCCACTCCATCTCTCTTTCTCTCTCTCTCTTTACCCCCACTTTCTTTCTTTCTTCTTCTTGATACCTTGGCTGGCTCTGGAACCATTCAGTGGAGTCGGGAAGGAAGGCCTTGGGAGGGGAGGGGCTCCTCCCACCCACCCACCCCCGACACCACCACCCCCATGTCCCTGGTGCCCGTGGCCTATTTCTCCTCTCTGCGGTGGCAGCCACGTGAGTGCCGCTCTCTGGCTTGTTAGCTGAGCCTGGTGCTGCTGGTGAAACAAAGCCCTGCGGGTCGACTCCAAACAAATTAAGCGCCGAGGCTTCTTTTGTGCGACGCAGAGGGTAGAGCAGCACCCGCAGGGTTCCGGCCGTCTCCGGCAGCAGACCCGAGGGGCCGGCTCAGCTCTCTCTGCCTTTCTCTGCCAGCCAGTGGGTGGGTGGGTGGGTGGGTCGTATGCCGTGTGACACTGCTCACCCCCCCCCCGTCCGCTGCCCCCCCCCCTTGCGGAAGGTCCTCTGCCAGGCCCTTTTGGCAGCAGCTGCACCGCCAAGGCCCGGTCGCTAGCTGGCGCGTGGAAGCCACACCAAGAGTGCCTGTCCCCGTTTCCCCGACATTATACAATATTGCACTAATTAAAATGGAGCATTCGCTTACCCTGGAATGCTATTTCGGTGACTAATATACACAAGTTACTGTAATTGTTTCCTGTGCGTTCCATTGATAAAAAAAGGAATGCAAAAAAAAAAGAAAGAAAGAAGAGTCCCTCTTGCACCGAATGTCGACAGAGTCTAAAAATAAAACCCAGCCCTGCCTCTGTTCCTGGAACTGGGAAGAAAGAGCCCCGTCGTTTTGCTGGTTGCTTCCAGGTTTGACTCCGAAGGGCAGCGTCTGGAGCCCGTCTCCATCTCGAACACGAGGGCCGCCTTCACGGCGAGTGGGAACACGTTCTGGAAGACGCTCCACGAGGCCAAAACGGAGAACCTGGGGCAGAGACCGCAGGTGAGGCGGGCGCTCAGCAGGGCCGCGGCCTGGTGGCGGGCAGGCAGGCAGGGCCCCTCCCTCGGGGCTTCCTTTGGCAGCCGGGGAGGGCGGGGTGGGTGGTGGCGGGGCCAGATCACCTGCTCTGGCCGGCTCCAGCTGGAAAGGGCGCCTTTGGGACCACGTTCCACCAGGGCCCTAGTCCTCAGCCTCCGCCCCCCTTTCTGCGACCTTGCCTCTGCACAGTTATTCAAAGACATTGCCTTGTCTCCCCCCCCCAAAAAAACAAACATCAAATGGAAACGGGGACATGACAAAGCCATGCTCAATATCCGGAACCAACAACACTCCATTGGAGCAGAAACTTCAAATACATGCTTGTCCTTTAAATGCCAGTCTTCATCAGGACCCTGATGCTGAGTTCAGAGGAACCAGAACGAACCACCGCTGCCGTCTTGGCTGAGTGGTTCGGATCAGCCGCCTGCTCCCCCCCCCACACACACACACACACACTTGCTGGGCCACGGGTGGAGAAGGCGTGGCATTCTGCCCCCTCCCCGACATACGCAAAGGGCACCGGGTTGGAGGGAGGCCCGTTTGGCTCGGAATAGAACCCAGCCGGGCTCGCATGTCCCACGTTCGTAATAGCGAGGGGTATTTCTGCCAGGGGCGAGCGGTTTCCGCAGCCGGCTCAATTAATTCGTTCTCTTAAGTAGTCGATCCATTAATCAGTCAATTAAAGCACCCAGACGCAGGCGGCACAATACTATCTCCGTTCAAGGTAGTGGGTGGAGGGTGTTTGAAGGCAGGCAGCTCTTTTATCGGCTCCCTAAATAGCGCAGGTGCCTCGCGTGAGGAGATGTTGGCTTAGGCAAAGGAGCAAGAACAGTGGGAGGGCGTTTGGGGGGTGTGAAGGGGGCGCAAGGGCTGGGGTGGCAGGGCAGGCCGCCTGAGCGTTTGGGGCCCAGGGGAAGGGAAGGCACTCCAGAAGAGGGCGGACATCCCGGGCTCCTCCTGTGGGGCAAGGGGGGGGGCTCCCCTCCTCCCTCGGGGGACCCTCGCCACCGCCCTTCACCCGCCGCCCTCCCCTTCCCTCCAGGCCGACTACTTCAGCTGCGTGGGGACAGTGGTGCACATGCGGAAGGACAACTGCCTGTACCAGGCCTGCCCCACCGTCGTCTGCCACAAGAAAGTGATTGACGAGCACAACGGGCTGTATCGCTGCGAGAAGTGCGACCAGGACTTCCCCAGCTTCAAATACCGGATGATCCTCGGGGTGAGTCTGTCGGGGGACGGACGGGAGGAGGAGGAGGAGGAGCAAGGCTCCCGTGGCCTGCCTCTGCGCCACACGGCCATCCTCCTGACACCTTACCAAGGTTTGCCCACACGCCAGCCCCCCTCCCTTCCCCCCAGAGAAAGGGGGGGAAAGGTTTTTGGGGCTCAGCGCTTTCTCTTGGCCGTCCCCTTTGTCCTGCGCCCTTGGCACTCCCTTGCCCCACACATTTTCTGCCCCCCCCCCAAGGAGGTGCTCATCCGTGGTAGGTGGGGAAGAAAGATGGAGTCATTGTGCTTTCACCTTGAGACACGGAGCCTGGTGGGGAGGGCAGGCCCTTCCTGGTCTCTTCATGCAGGGAGTGGGGGGGAGCAGCCTAAATGGGGGAGGACAGGCCACCGAGCTTATTCCCAGTCCCTGCTTGGGGGGGTTCTCCTCTGCCCTGCCGGTTGCCTTCTGCAGCCCACCCACGCCCCCACTCTCTCACCTTTGCTGGGCAGATCAGGTTGGGCAGAGCAGCCTTTTTCAGAGGGCAGTAATGGCCCTCATTCAGCCAGCCCCTGTACTTAGTTCCCTCTTCTGCTTTTGTGGCTAATGTTCTGCCGCTCGCCTATTAATGGGGCCGGCCGGCAGGAGCCCAGTGTTCCTGAGAGGGGCGGTCGCTGCAAGGCCGGCCTGCCTGCTGCCGCCTTAGAACGCCGCGGCCTCCTCTGCCCTCCGCCTTGCCAAAGTGCCTGGAAATTAGGGCCCTTTGGCTCGCCTTTACAAGCGCCCAGGCGGGGAGCCGGCAGGTAGGCAGGTGGGAGGGGCCGTTTTCCGGGCGGGGAGGGGGCTTGGCTTTGCCTCTCCTCGCAGGGTGGCGGGGGGGGGCTAAATGAGCAGCCTCTCCCAATAGATGGCCTCTCCTGATGAGGGTGTTTGAGGACAGGGAAAGGGTTTATGGTGTGCCAGGAGAAGAGGCGGAGGAGCCGCCCTTGCCAGAGAATGTCCTCTTCTCCCTTTGTTCTGCGCATGGGTGCCTTTGTGTCTCTCTGTGCGTGTGCGCGTGTGCTCTTCCTTGTGTTGAAAGGAGCCCTTTTTGGTCTTTTCTCTGCCCAGGGGCTACAAAAAAGGGGAGCGTGTGTGCGTGTAGAGGAGGGGTTTGGCTGTGACACCCAAGCCAGGTGCAGCTCCGAGCATTGCCCCCCCTGTCTTTATTCTTACAGTAGAGAAGTCATTAATTATAACTTTTTGTGAATTGGGACATTTAAACTTGCTTTTTTTTTTTAATTCTAATCTAAATTTAGTCAGAGTCGGTGCATTGTTTGCTGACTCCAACTCCAGGTACCCAAAACTTACTCCGACTCCGACTCCACAGCCCTGCACACACACTGGGGAAGGCAGGGGGTCCCCCTTGCCCACCAAGGTCCTGGGTGGGGTAGTCTCCGCGGGTCCTGGCCAGAGAAGGAGGGTGAGGGGCTCTTCCTTTGTTTGCCTCCTGGTGCTTTTTCGGGGTGGGGGGAGAAGAGGCTGCTCTCTCTCTCTCTCTCTCTCTCTCTCTCTCTCTCTCTCTCTCTCTCTCTCTCTTCTCTCTCTCTCTCTCTCTCTCTCTCGGACAGAGGGAGGGAGGCACCACGGCCGTGGCTGCCCCTTCACACGGTGGTTCCCCCTTCCTTCTCTCCTGCAGGTGAACATTGCTGACTTCCAGACGAACCAGTGGATCACTTGCTTCCAGGAGGCAGCGGAGATCATCGTGGGGCAGAGCACCACCTACCTGGGGGAGCTGAAGGAGAAGGTCAGGCGCTGCGCAGCCACGCCACTTGGTCCGGACGGTGGCCCACAAGCGCCCCTGGTGGGCTAGCGGGCAGCTTCTCTTCTCCTCTGGCCCTCCTGGCTGGCAGCGGCACATGGGAGGGGGTTCCACAGCCCTTAAAGGTGGCCCTTGGGCTGCACAGCCGGGGCTCCAGAGAGATGGCCGTCCTTTGGTTTGGTGCCTTCTCCGCTGCGTCCACCCCCCCTTGAGCCGCTGACCCCTGCCTCCCTCCTTCCCCCGCAGGACGAGCGAGCCTTTGAAGAGGTCTTTCAGAAAGCTAACTTCTCCACCTACGAATTCCGGATCAGAGTCAAGCATGATAATTACAACGTAAGCCAGACCCGAAGGTGTTTGCTTATGTTTCCCCTCCCCCCCCCCACTTCCCAAAAAAAGTAAAATCAAAAAAACCCTTTGGCATTAGAGAGACCGGAGCTCTGGCTGGTTTTTCTTCCGGCAATTTGGGCGCCTCAAGCCTGATGGGCTCCCAGGTGCCAGAGAGCGACTGTTGGTCATGGGGGGGGGCGGCGGCTCCCCCCCTCGGCTCCCCCAAATAGCTGCCCCTTGTGCTGATGTTTTTCACTCTTGAGTCGGCAAAGCAAAATGTTCTCTGGTAGCTTCAAGCACTCTGGGCAGTTTACAATTTAATTATGCAGGCGACACATTGCCCCCAAGCAGGAAGGATGGAAGGCTGAGTCAACCCTGAGCTGGCTGCTACATGGGATTGAAACAACCCCCAAGGTCGTGTGAGCCCAGTTACAGCTGCAGGAGAGGCATTTCAACCACTGTGCCACGGGGCGGAGAGAGAGAGAGAGAGCGTGGCTTGTGCCTGCCGGCCACAATGTGCGTTCGGACCCTTTGGATTCTCTGGGGGTGGGTGGAAACGTCCTGACACGTCCTCTCGCTCTTCCCCACCCAGGACGAATTCCGCCTGAAGATGTCCGCCGTGGAGGTGAAGCCGGTCAGCTACAAGGAGTACGGCAGGCACCTCATCGTGAACATCCGGAAGCACGCCGCCGCTTTGCGCAGCTGAGGTGGAGGGAGGCAGCGTCCCCTCGGTCGGACGGCCAAGGACAAAGGTTTATGTTTGATTCCCACGGCCGCCCCACCGCCACCGCCCGTTCTCTCTCTGGTTTGGCACCAGTTCCCGAAGGCCCATCAACTTTCTCTCGTTTGGACACACAGTTCTCCCAGGGTGTCCCCTCATTAGCCAAGACCCCAGCGACCGGGAAGGTGGGAAAGATCCCCTGGGGGGGGGCTTTGTGGGACTCTCCAGCAGTTCTGGCTCCAGGCTTCCAGGTGGGGCCTCCTCCCAGAGGGTGCAAGGAGGAGGGCACTGGCCTCCCCCCACCCCCACCCCTTGGCCTCTTCCTCTGACCAGGAGGACCCTCCTCCCCTCTGCCCCGTTTCTCCCTTGGCCTTCAAAGACTTCCTCCCTTCTGCCCTTCCGTCCTTCCTTCCTCCCTTCTACAGGTGCCAAGCGGTTGTTAACGCTTGGAATGGCAATATGGTAGAATTATTAATCAAAGGCGTATCTCTTCTATCTGAAGAATATCCTTCCTTCAGGGTTTAATAGACTGAGTCAGATGGGCCTGATATTAATCAAAATTGTCTCTTCTGAGAGCAGCTGATAAGCGTTGACTCTTCCTCCCCTTGGGAAATCTAGGCAACTACAAAGCAATGCTTTAGTTTTTCACTTCAATTAATATTTCATTTCCCCCCATCCCCCTTCAGCTGCCGACTGTAGTGCCTTGCTACCTGTCTGTATTTTCTCTTCTTCTTATTATTATTTTCCCCCTTCTCTCTCTCTTTTCTTTTTCTTTTTTTGCATTCATCTATGAACAAAATCCCTTTTAGGCGTGTTTGTTGCCAATACTAACGGGTGGGGAGACGAACCTTTGGAATCAGTTGGGTTGGTTTCCCCCTTGTTTCTCAATAAAGAGTGTTTAGTTTCTGGTTCTTCTGTGGGCTCTTTTTTTTTTTTTTGGAGGGGAGGTTTTTTTTCTTTTTTCTTTTTTGCAAACGGCAGCATTTTTTCCATTACTGGAAAGCAATTAATTAGTTTCCGTAATACGTTTTCACTTGGGGGAGATGTTACCTTATTGTTGGTGTTGAAAATTGGTTGTGTGTGTGTGAGAGAGAGAGGGGGGGGAGAGAGAGAGAGCAGCACCAAAGCTCCCGAGTGAGCGCGGAGGGGTTTGGGCAGCTGGAATTGGACGGGGCCGCCTGGCCTCTTCAGTCGAGGCAGGGCAGGGGTCAGGCCAGGCTCCGGGGCCGCTTCCAGTCACATCCATTATGCATCCACCCGTGGCCGACAGCAAAGCGTTGGCGTGCCCGCTCAGAGCAGCCAGGCAGGGTTGCAATTGGCCCGCAGCAGCGTGGGGGGAGCCGAAAGGTTACTCAGGTGCCAGGCACGGGCAGGGCGGTCCTCGGAGCCCAGGTGGAGCTGCTGGCACCCGCCTTCTTCCCTCACTCACCCTTGCCCTCCTTCCTTCTCCCTGCCACCGGCCGCTCCGTCCGGAGGATCGGCCCCGGAGTTCCCTGCTTCTGCAGGGCACAAAAGGCATTTGGGGGGGAGGGGTGGCCCAGCCTCTCTGCTCCATTGCCCCCTTTCAGGCTTCCTCACCCTCCGAGCCGCCTTTTCTCCTCCCCTGGCTTGGCCTGCTGGGCTTTGGATGGCCCCGAACTCCTCCTCTGGATCAGGAAAGCGTCCCCCTTCCTGCTGATCCTGCCCTGGAGACCCAACGGAAACCCTTCCGTGAGCGAGCAGCCACTCCAGGAAGGGAACCAGCCCTCAAAGGCAGCTGGACCTGCCAGCGGAGCCCCTTGGCTCTCTCTCGCCCTTGGGGTGCGATGGGGAGGCAGGGGGGTGCCTTCTCCCTTCCAGAGTCCCCGCTGAGCTTGTGGGGCATGGAGGCAGTGGCAGGGCAGAGGCCTGAAGGGTTTCCCTTCCCGCTGCGAACCATGCCTTGAGCCCCCTTCTGCCTTCTCCTTCCAGGGACTGAAAAAACAAAACAGGCAGTGAAGCACCGACCGATGCTTTATGCTCTCCGTTAAAGCCCCCCTCCCTCCCCGAGGGTCCCTGGCGGCTCATGCTGGCATTTTGGAAAGCGGTAGGTCCAAAATAGCTCCCCACCCCCAGCCAGCCCCTCTCTGCCTCTTTGCCCCCACCCCCCACTTAAGCCCGTCTCTGAGCAGTATAAATATTATCGATCCGGGTATTTAATACACTCACGAAACAGGCAGATATCGACGGCGTAATTAATACACTCCCTAAAAGTGAAGTTTGGCGGTGGAGAGAGAGAGAAAGGGGGGGGGAAATAAAGCTGTATTGACTGGCCATCGGCTGCCGGCCCTCCTGACCCGGTGGCCTTATTCATAGCCAGGGTTCCTCTCCGTGGTGTGAGTCAGACCAACTTCTTGTTTGTTACTGAGCACACACATACACACTCTTTCTCTCTCTTGCTTGTTCTCTCTCTCCCCCCCCCACGCCCCCACCCCAACCACTTACCTCCTCAACGGTGGTTCTCCATTTATCTGCGGGGGTGCTAACATTCCCCGGCATTCAGAGGAATTTGCGCCTGTTGTGCTTTGCGTGGAGAGGCAGGAGCCCTTGAATGGGTTTGTTCCTCGAGAAAGGTGTTCTCCGAACAGCTTGCCGCGCTCCCACTCTCACCGGGTGCGGCTCGTGCGCACACAAACACACCCCGGCTGCTCCCTGGCAGATTTGGGGAGGGCTGGTGCATCCCTGGAGGGGAGCCCCCCCCCACCCCCAGAAAGCGACCAGGGAGGAGCCTGGCCTGAAGCCCCACAGGGCTCCCTCTCCCGGGGGGGGGGGGCAGAATTTGGCCACCTTGGCCCGTAAGGGGCCGGTGGGCAGGATCCATTGAAGAAGGCACCTTCCTAGGAGGTTCCTGTGGCACCGGGAATCGTGGCCCCGCACTTCCCAAGGGAGCAACCCATCCTGATGATGATGATGATGATGATTCTGCCTGGTCAGCCAGTTTGGGGCTCTTGGGCCCGCTCCTGGTGGTGCTCTGTTAGCCCTGATAGAGGCCCCCGCGTATGCCCAGAGGGTGTGCCCCCCCCCGAGCCCTGGCAGGCCTTGCGCGCCCTTCTTGGCCCTCCTTGGTCGCATTATTCCAGGGAGACTGGCAACGACCCCCCCCGCCGGACCTGTTTCTTCGCCACAGCCTGTGGCAAAGCAGCCGGGGGGGGCAGGTGCTGTGCCTTGGGGTGAGGAAGGGGCACCTTCTGCCTTGCCCAGTTTCTGCGCCCCCTTCCCTCTTGGGCTGCTTGCCCCCACCTCCACGACACAGCCCAATCGATGTTGGCTCCCGGGTCTTGGGGCCTGGGTGGGTGCCGCCCGGGCCCTGCTTCCAGCCGGGCTCTCCTTTCCCAAGGATCCCTCCCTCCTCTCTCTCTCTCTCTCTCTCTCTCTCTCTCTCTCTCTCTCTCTGCCTCTCGCACGCGCTGTTCCCCACCCCTGGGCTCTATCTGGAGTCCCAAGCCATTTTCCTGATGGGCTTGGTAATGAGGTGAACTAAGAGGCAGTGCCTAAATGCACCTTAAGTATCATATCGCAGGCGCACTCTGTGAGGAGGAAGGAGCGGAATGTCTTGGGTGGAGCTATTTGCATCACACTCCCAAGCAGGCAGAGGGGGGGGCCTCACCACCCCACCACCCCCACCCCCACCCGTGCCGCTGCCTGCTTCCTAGTTCCAAGTGGTTTGGGGTTGGGGGTGGGGGCGGCAGATAAAACCGTCTCGATCCCCAGCGGATTCCTTTTCTGGTAATTGGAGCTTGTGCTGTCATTAAGAATGACAGCTTTCTCTGGATAATATTCCTACCTAGCACTTGTAAAAAGGCAGCGAACATAACCTATATTTAACTTGCATTATCTCGCGTTCTCTCTGAGCAGCGGCAGGGCGGCTCCGGCTCCCTCCAGAATCCCAGGGTGCCCCACGAACACGGGACGCGGCCGTGTACGGAACAGAGCCGCTGGGCCTCGCCTGGCTGGAAGGAAGGAAGAAGGGAAGGAGGCAGGGAGGGTGAGTGAGCGGAGGGCGGAGGAACCTCTAAAGTGGAAGCATGGGGTGGCCTGAACCTCTGTTGAAAAGGCTCTCGGCGGCGGCTGCTGCTGCGTGGTCTCACGCCCCTGGTTGCCAGGCAGCCGATCCTCTAGCCCTCGCTGGCCCGCCTGGTCCTTAAAGTGGCTTGCCACGTCCCGAGAAGGCTGGTCCGCCTGGGCTGCGCCTGTTCTCCCCAAGGCTGGCCAGGGCTGGGACAGGATGCAGAGCCACGAGGGGTGGGAGGCTGCCTCATCTCTCCCCCTCTCCCCCCATGGCTTTCTCTCCTGACCACAGAACCGTCAACGTTTGCTGCAGAGATCGTGTTTGCAGGGCCCCGGTTGGTGGCAGGAGCGAGGGGGAAGCAGCTGCCTTCCTTGAGGTCCCTCGGGAGACAGGCTAGGTGCTGTCCGAGCACTCCCCCCATCTCCCATGTGCTTTGTGGTCCCAGACGTGTCCCCTGGCAAAGACAGGTGTGCAAAATAACAGTCCATTTTCCTCTACCCGCAAGCCTCCTAGTTCCAGAGCGTGGAAGGACACTCAGGACGGAGAGAGATGGATCCTCCTTGTCGTTCCTTCTCACGGTCAGGGCTGGTGTGCCCCCCCACCCCACATACGCAACCCCCACCCCAGGGAGGAAATGGCCAACGGGGACTGGGTGAGGTTTTCCGCTCTGGACCCCAAAGCCTCCCTCCCCTCCCTCGGTGGCCATCTGCTTCTCGCCGGGCGGTGGGAGGGATATGACGCAGGCCTGCCTCCATACGTTTCCATAACAGGGTGGGGGGGGGACAGTCAAGTTTTAGGGAGCACTAAATGTGGCCCCCAGCCCCCCCGGGATCACCTTCCTCCTCCTCCTCCTCCTCCTCCTCCTCTCCTTCCTCCCTGGCTCTTCAGGAACAGCAGCCGTGGAAGGCTGCCTCCCATCACTGCCGTCACCGGAGGGTATTTATAACTTGGATGCTAATTGGTCTTTAAAACTCTCCCCCATCCTCCAAATTGACTCATAAAGAGGAAATTGCCGACTCTGGATCCCTGTCACTGGGATTAATCAATGCAGGGGAGTTTGGGGTGCCTCTCGTTGGGAGACAAAGCCGGGCTTGTTGCCCTGAGCCCCCCAACTGTACTGGGGGGGGAGTCTCTGATCAGGCCAGGCCAGGCCTTCTCCCGTGCCATTCCTCCCCCCCCTTCTGCCCCTTGTGTTCCAGAGAGAGAGAGAGAGAGAGAGAGAGGACATTCCAAGATAAGCTGTCTTTTGCCAGGCATGGTTGGCTTCAGCCCAAGGCAAGGCTCGGCTCCCAGGACGTTTGGGCCAGTAGCCTCCCAGGCGGGCACGCCCGTGGCCCAGGCATTGGGTGAGCGCCGTTCACTCCGGCCAGAGGCCTCTGGAGCACCATGATCTGCCCCCGAACCGCCCCCCCCGGCTCCTCCTTGGATCCCAACCCAACTGAAAGCGGGGAGCTGGTCTGGCGTTGGGGTCTACATCTCAGGAGACCTGGCTTCCAGCCCCCCACAGGAGGCTAGCCAGGCCTCGACCTCAGCAGTGCCACTTGGGGCCATTAAGGACAGGGTATTGTTTTGGAAAGACCCTCCCCCCAAAGGAGAACTTGGTGCACAGTTTGAAAGAAGGCGGCTTTATCATGGCAGGTTCACCCTTGGGTTTTTGTGGTTGCTGTTTGTCTTCTGTGGTTGTTTTGTTCGTGGCCTCGCAAAGGGATTTGCGGTTCCTGCAAGGGAATGACGAGGCCTTAAGTGCATCCTCACGGCACAGCTCACTCAGAGACAGAAAGGGAGAGAGAGGCCCTTGACCCGATCCCCCCCCCACCTGAAGTTTGTGTCTGGATTGGAATTTGAACCCGGGCCTTTCCCCTATCGGGCAGGGGAGTGGTTTGCTGGGACCGCCAGTGTCACTCGAGTGAAGCATCCCCAGGCGAACCACTGGAAAGGCCTCTTATTAATGGGTGAAGAGGGTGTCGCCTCCCGAGAATGTGCGTGTGCCGGTGTATTTCGGGGGGTGGGTGGGGGGGTTTGAGGATGGGCTGACCCCAACGGCTGCCCTACCTCCCCTTGGCTGGGATTTCCCCAACCGCTCTCCCCCTCCACACACACACACACACACACCCTGCCATATTGCCCCTCCCTGACAATATTTAATATGTCTGCCTCCCCCAGGTCTTAATTCTTTTTCCTGGGGCCAGATCCCTGAACCTCTTTGTCTGACCTCCCCCCCCCTTCAATCCTGATGGCTCAGCTTTGGGGCTTGTTTTATCTCTAGATATGCTGAGCCGCCCCCCCCCCCAATCCCAGGCACAGCCCCTGTTCTCTCTTCCCACCCCACCCCACCCCCAGTCTCCTTCCCCTCTGGCTGAGCTGGGCCGCAAATCCCCCCCCCCAAAGTGGAATGGGGTGTATGTATGTCTCTTGAAAGCGGCTGTCACTTGGCACCCCCCCTCTTGTCCCGTCCTCGTTAATGCATTTGAGTGGGGGAGGGGGGTTGCTTGCTTTTCCTCTCCCCCAAACACACCCCCTAATCTCTCTCTCTCTTAATGGGGGAATGGGGGTCTTAATACTCTCTCTCTCTCTCTCTCTCTCTCTCTCTCTCTCTCTCTCTCTCTCTCTCTCTCTGGCAAGGGTTTTATTTAAGCTCGAGCGCCACATTACCACGCATTTAATCTCACACCTCTTAGCTCTGCATGCCAAACCTTCCTTTTCTCTCCCCCCCCCCCAAACCTCCCTTTTCTTTTTCCTCCGGAGGCTCTTTTGTCATTTTAATAGGACGCCACAGAAAACATTCCATAATGCAATATGTGTTTTGTGTGCTATTTTTTTTTTTTGGGGGCGGCGGCGGGGGGGAGTTTGCAGGCGGGTGTCACATTCGGAAGGGATAAATCCTCTCGGGGAAATAAGGGGGTATTTTAATGGCAAGAGCCTCGCTTTTTAAAAAGAAGCAGATCTGATTTCTCATTAGCCGCCCGAGGCCACACAGGCCTTAGGAGGAGGAGGAGGAGGGGGTTGTTGTTTTATTTTTATTTCATTTTATTTGGCAGTCGGGGCAGGGTGTCAGTTGTGCCTGTGACCCACTTGGCTGATTAAGGCAAAATTTCTCCCAGATTTTATACATATTTGACACTTGAGGGAGCGGAAAGGAAGAGAGGGGGTGTCTGGTTCCCGTAGGCTGCTTTTCATCCATCATCCTCAGGCATTCTTGTCTAGAGTCCTGGGCAGTGTGGGGCAGTGGTTAGAGCTCTGGGGCTTGGGGAGGGGGCCCCAGCTTCGACCCCCTTCTAAGCCACAGAGTTCTCTAGGGGAATCCATTCCCCCCCTCTCTCTGTGACCTACCTGGCAGGTCTGTTGTGAGGATGAAAGGGGGGGTGGAGTGTCTAGCTAGAAGGTCGGGTGGGTGTGTGAAGCCAAGAACGCCTCCCCCCTTGACCTTCCCTGGGGCAGTGGGGGTGGGGGGGGGGATGATGGCCAGCCAATGGGACTGTATTCCCTCTGTGGAGGCCTTTGCCAAGCGGCCAATGGGGTCCTGGGGGGGGTGGCTTGGAGAGCCTTTACTGGGGAGGAGGGGGTGCCCTTGGAGCTGAAGGGGGTCCTGGAGCACACACACCCAATCTGACACACCACCACCACCACCACCACCACCACCTCTGGGCCCTCCAGGCTGGGAGAGGGGACCCCCGCGCGCGCAGCAAAATGATGCAGGAGGCCTGTGTTGGAAAAAAAGCCTCCCGGGAGCTGTTCATGGTGCTGAAAGGGCAACAGCAGGGGATCCGATGGCCAAGGGGAAGGGGCCGCTGGGCGGGGGGGGGGAGAATATTCCTACCCTCCATCCCCATGGCCTTTCCAGCATCCTATATTCTTGGAGTTGGGGGGGGGAGAGAAGCACCTCCCCTTCCGGAGCCCCCCCCCCCAAGCACCAGTCCTCAGTCTTGGACTGCCCTGGCATAGGTCGTGGGTTGGGGAGGGCAATGCCCGGCTCATGCCTTTGGAGGTGTGGGGGGGGGCTGCAGGCCCTCACCCACACAGAGCAAGGAAGGGGGGACAGAAAGGAGGGAGCCAGCAGCCCCAAATGCCCCCCTCCCAAGCGCCCTCTCAGACCCCAAGGCATGGGGGGCGGTGCGGGAGAGAAGGAGGCTCCCCCTGCCCTGTCCCTCTTCCCCCACCCCCTCTCCTTCCTCCCCGCCCAGGCCCGGATCCTGCCCTCCTTTTTTGCCGCAGCATCACTTGGGGGAAAGTAGGTCACTGGCTCCCAGGCTCCCCTCCCTGCTTGCTTCCGTGGGGGGAAGGTGTGTATGGTATTGGGTTTTTTTTGGGGGGGGGAGGTGGGGTTTCAGTGCACTGGCATGAAGAGGTCACCCTCACCCCCACCCCGGGGTCATTTCCAGGGGTTTGGAGGATTAAGCAAGGCCCACCCAGGCGGACCTGAGCACTTTGGGGGTGGGTGATGACAAAGGAGACCCTCTTCCCCTCCCGAGGCCCCAAGAAAAATGTGGGCGGACGAGTGAGGCTGGATGACCTTGGGAAGTCCCCTTCTCAGTGCCCCCTCCCCATGGCCTGCAACGGCTCCTTGTGCAGATGTGGGGGGGGGCAGCTGAGGAACCCAAGAAGGACAGTGGGGGTTGTCCCCTCCCTCTATGGGGCAAATAAGCCCGGGGGGGCGCTTTCCTACAGGGAGAGGAGGAGGAGGAAGAGGCTAGGGTCTGCCTGTAGCAATGCAGAAATGCCATAATCCAGCCCTGGCAAGGTTGCGGGGGGGGGGGGGAGAGCAGAGGAAGGACAGGGGTGGGTGGGGGGTGGCTGGCTGTGGCCTCGGTGCAGCTGGCCGGCCGCTGGCAGAGGTCTCCCCGGGAGGAGGGCAAGTGGGAGGCCAGTGGTGGCCTATTAATAGCTCTCTGCCCGGCCGGCCTGCATCTCAGGGCTCTCCTTCATGCTCCCTTCTTAATTCAATTTCTCCCTTCCCCGGCTGAAGGTTCTCCTGCTGCCTGTCCTAGAAAAAGAAGCTAGATAGAAGGAGGAGGAGGAGGAGGCGGAAGGGCAGGGGGCAGGATCCCCTCCTCTCTCTCTCTTTGGGGCAGGGGGGTGTCCCTTGTCCTCTGCCAGTCCCTGCCAGCGCCCCCCACCCCACCCCAAGGAAAGGACCTCCTTCAGCTCAGAGCTGTGCAGAGCCCTGGGTGGACACAGACTCCTCGAGGCAGGGGGGTGTGTGTGTGTGCGCGCATGGAAGTGTGTGTGTCTAACTCTGTATGCACAGACACTCCCCTCTGACCCACTGCCCCCTTGCAGCCTCCTTCCTGTGGGTCTCGGGAGGGGGGAGCTGCAGGAGGCACCCCCACCTTGGCTTGCCTTTCACGCAGAGTCTTTTTGGAGGTATTTTTTGGGGGGGGCATTACAGACCGGGGGGGTGGGTGGGATGGGGCCTGTTTGGTCCTGGATCTGGTTTGGGGAAAGAGGTGGGTTAGTTATGTAAGCCGGAGGAGAGCGGCCAACGCCTGTGGCCCCCCCTCCTTCCTTCCTTCCCCCCCGTCCTTCCTTGTGATGCCAAAGCGGAACCAATCCCATCCGTGCCGCTCCTGCTTGCTCTCCTGGGTCAGCAGAGAGCCTGCCTGCCTGCCTGCCTGCCTGCCTGCCTGCGCGTGCGTGCGTGTGTGTGTGCATCTTTCCCTCTTCCTGCCTCACTGCCTTCTCTCCCCCCTCCTCCTCCTGCCCCATCCTGGCTCATCCATGGGGGACTTCAGAGGGGGCTCTTTGGAGCTGCCCCCTCCCCCAAGGGTCGTCCCCAGCACTGGTGGGTAAACGGGTACAAGGCCACCTCCTCTCATGCTCGCCGAGGGGAAACCGGGAAAATTCTGGCAATGCCGGTGAGTCCAGTCAGCCTCAGCCGACCTGGTTTCTGGACGACATGTACAGGAACACGCGCTGCTTCCCAGGACGCTTCCTGACTGCCAAGCTTTGGGGCCAGGAGGCAGGAGAGAGAGAGAGAGAGAGAGAGAGAGAAACGGTGGCTGGTTTTCAGGTGGTTGCTTTATTCCTCTTTGCAGGAAATGCACGGCAGTCCACGGGGGCCTGTCCCACCTGCTGGCTGAGGTGGCCCCCCACCCCCGCTCCTTGCCCTTAATGCCAGCCCTGTGAGGCACCGGCTCCTTTCAAGGACACGCAAACACACAGATACACACACAGATCTGCTCTGTGGGTTCCTCTGTCCTCCCTCTTTCTTTCAAACACACAGCAGGTCCCTTGAACCCAGCTGTCCGTGGTGCTGAAAGCAGGGCCGAGTCACCACCAGCACCACTGAGGAGGACGCCCACTCAAGGGAAGGGCTGTCCTTTCCTATGACCTGACCAGCTTCCAGGGTTCTTGTGGGGCCAACACAGCTTCCCATGGCCTGCAGAGTCCCCCACACACACACACACACACACACTTTCCTTCCAATATAAGGACCCTCCTCGCTTCACAGTCAAGGTCTGATAAGACCACAGCTCTCTTCTTAATGGGGGTCTTGGTGTCGTAATGTTTCTCTCTCTCTCTCTCTCTCTCTCTCTCTCTCTCTCTTTTGTGTTGTGTACAAATATAGTAAACCAAGCCAGCCTAGAATTATGACATTGGAAGAGGGTCTCGAAGGTCATTGGGTCCAACCCCCTGCTGGTGGCAGGAACCCAAATCCAAGTCGATCTGAAAGACTGAGGTCCTGTTTTCTCCAGCGCTTGGAGGGCTCCCCACCTCTCTAGGTCTTTGCTTCCGTTGTTGTACTGCTCTTAACAGGAGGTTTATTTTTTCCTGATACTCAAACTGGAGCCTGGCTTCCTGTAACATGAAGAAGTGCTCTAGGATTCAAACACAGGACCTGGGAACTCCAGCATCTCCTCCCTTCCCTCAAATACACCCTCTCCATCCAACTTTGCTGGAGGGACACCAAAGTCCCCACCCTCCCAATCTCAACCTCCCCCTTCCTCGCCTGGCTGCGCCCAACTCTGGGACTCAATCCCCGCCTCCACCAACCTGTTTTGGTGTTGTTTTGTTTTCTCTTTCTGCTTCCGTCAGTGTCCTTGGGAACTTAGAAAGACTGGGCTTCCCCAGGGGCCAAGGGAACCTGTGCATTGGCTTTATTTTATATGTGAACACAGACGTTACAAAAAAAGAAGAAGAAGAAGAAGAAGAAGAAGAAAGGGGTGGGGAAAGGGGGAGCGCACCGTTGTTTGTAAAACTTCATAAAAAGTTTTCCACCTTTACTCCGGCTGCCCACCCAGCTCTCCTTTGGTCCTGCTCAGAGGCAACTCTTCCACCCAGTGCTCACCAGAGGCCAAAAGAGATCCCAGGCAGTTCAAGGCGTGTCTTCCGAGAGGCCTCCATCCTCCCGGCCGGGCTCAGGACCGAGATGGGGCTGAGTGCCAGCCACAGCCTGGGGGGTGAAGCGGCCCTTTGGCCCAGGCCAGACCCACGCTGCCCTCTTGCTCTGTGCAGGGAGGGCCGCTCCCTCCTACGACCCCAGGGTGCCTCTCCTTCCTTTGCGTTCTCTCTCTCTCTCTCTCTCTCTCTCTCTCTCTGAGTCCACTTGCACCTGTCCAGTTGTGGCACACCAAGGATTACCCCCACCCTTCGTCCCTCCTGCCCCATTTGGGGGACAAGGCAGGCGAGTCTCCCCCTGCAGCTTCTGCTCAGGCGCTCTGCCGGTGCCCTCGCTGGGCGTACCCCTCCCGCCGTGCCCGGGGCGCTCCACGCAGTCCGTGTTGTTGCCGTGTTTTGTAATCCCCAGGCTGGCCACGCAACAGGCCCTCCGGCAAGGCTGCCTCCTGAAGGTCCCGCGTCAGAGGAACCAGGAAAGATGCCGCCGTGGAAGGAGGTGTCGGGGCCGGGCCTCGGAGCCTCCACGCCAGCCGCTGTCAGCGGACGATGACCACCAGGGCCACCACCAACCGAGCCACCAGGTGGGCCGCCCACAGGACCCCTCCTCTTCCGCCCGCCCGCGCAGCCCCTCGGCTCCGGGTGCCCTGCTGGACCCCGCTGGGAGGCGGGAGGGGGCCCCGGGGGCACTTCCCCCTCGGCTTGGGCAGCAGGCCCAGGTTGGACTTCTGCTTGTAATCCGGCACCTCTTCGGCCTCCGGGCCGGCGTCCTTCCAGGGTCCCAGGGAGGCCGGCTTAGTCGTCCGGTGGCGGCTCTTGGTGCAGTTCTTCCGGTAGCCCTGATCCGCCCGCCCGCCTTTCCCCTTCTCTGGGGAGGCGTGGAGTTGGGGGTGGTGGTGGTCCCTGGGCGGGCCCCGGTCTCCGGGCGAGCGGAAGCGAGGGGGCCCATTGACCTGGTTGAGGGACTCGGAGCCGGAGCAGGCCCGGAAGGCCTCGGGCAGCAGCTCCTTCAGGTCCTGGCCGCGCCGGCCCTCGGGGGATTCGCACCCGACGCTGGAGCTGGAGCCCCGGAAGCGGCGCAGCCATTCCCAGAGAGAGCGGGCGCGGCAGTCGCAGGCCCAGGGGTTGCTGTTGAGGCGGAGGTACTCCAGGGCACCCAGCGGGGCCAGCGCCTCCCCGGGCAGCTCGGCCAGGCTGTTGTTGAAGAGGAAGAGGAGGGTGAGTCGGCCCAGGTCGTGGAAGGCCCGCGGGTGGACCCTCTGCAGCCGGTTCTGGTGGAGCAGCAGGCGGTCCAGGTGGATGGGGCCCCGGAAGGTGTCCGGGTGGAGGGCCCGGAGCCGGTTCCCGTGCAGGAAGAGGTGGCTGAGGTTGACCAGGTCGGCGAAGAGGTCGTCGGGCAGGTGGTCCAGGCGGTTGTCCTGCAGGTAGAGGTACTGGAGGCTGTGGAGGCCCCGGAAGAGCCCGCTGGGGAGGGCACTCAGGCCGCACTTGTAGAGGTGCAGGGCGTGGAGGCGGGCCAGGCCGCGGAAGGTCTCGGGGGCCAGCTCCCGCAGGTGCCGGTTGTCCCCCAGGTCCAGCTCCTCCAGGTGGACGAAGCCCCGGAAGGTGGCGGGGTCGACCAAGGTGAGGTTGTTGGAGTAGACCCAGAGGGTGACCAGGGCCGGGCTGAAGTGGCCCCGGAGCAGCACGGAGATCTGGTTGTTCTGCAGGAAGACCCGCTCGCTCTCCTCGGGGATCCCCTCCGGGATGGTCAGGAAGTGATGCGACTGGCAGCTGACGGTCATGGGCGACGGGTAGCAGACGCAGTCCACGGGGCAGCCGGCGGAGGGGCCGAAACCCAGGCCCAGCAGGGCCAGGAAGGGGAGGAGGTGGTGGTGGAGAAGCTCCAGGAAGCCCCCTGCAGAGACAGGGGAGAAGAGGAGGAAGAGGAGGAGGAGGAAAGGGGAGAGGAGAGGAGAGGAGGGAGCGTCAGGACAGGAGGAAGGCTCAGGAAACACCCAAGCCGTGAGAAACCCCCATGGGCCAAGCTTGGCGACATCCCCCAACACACACACAGACGCCCCACCTTCAGAATTGCCCCGCTGCCATTCTCATTGCCCCGCGTCAGCCCTGCAAAGCCTCCCTCCTGCCACCCCCAATATTGCCAGAGAAGAGGGCAGAGGCCGGAGGGGGCACCACTTCAGCCCCCCCCGCCCCACGCAGCCCTCTTATCTATTATTCATCCCCTGCAATCTTCGTGCCCTGCCCTCTGCCAAGGAGCGCCCAGGTTGCCATAGCATCCGACGGTGTGTGGAGCACCAGGGGTGCCTTAATTGCCATCCGGGTTTTTAATCCCCCTCCCTGCTTACTTAAATATAATATCCAATTAAAGGCAGGCGGATCAAGCTTCACGGGAGGGGGAGCACAGCCGGGAGAGCCGCCTGGGGGATGTTTTGGGGAGGGTGCAAAGGCTAGAGCGGAGCCCAGCATCTCCTGGAGGGAGGGGGTTCTCTCCCTCCCCCTCCCCCAGGTGTGTGGGTGGGGGCCCTCAGGAGGCAGCCCCCACCAAAAGGTCCAGGTGATTCAAGGCAGACCCCACCACAGGCCAGCCCTCCTGCCTTGTGACCCAGGACCCCAGAGCTCCTAGGGCAGGGGTGCCCAAACTTTTTGTAAGGAGGGCCAGATTTGGTGGCTGAGAATGTGTCAGGGGCCGGTTGCAGCAGCCTGTGCGCCCGCCCGCCCAGCCCCACAAGCTTCCCGGCGGTGCTGGTGGTGGTGGCCTGCCCCCTCGCCCGCCCACCCAGCCCCACAAGCTTCTGCTCCCCAGCCCACCGGCCTGCCCAGCCCCTCAAGCTTCCCGGCAGTGTCAGTGTTGGTGGAAGATTTTTTTAAAAAAAAAATGGGGCAAAGGAGGGGGAGGGAGAGTCGGGCCAACCAGCCCAGAATGGCCTGACGGGCCGGATTTGGCCCGTGGGCCGGACTTTGGGCAGGCCTGTCCTAGGGCACAGAGAGGACACCCCTCTCCTCTTCTAGTGGCATGGCAGGCATTGGCATTAGGAGTGGCCACAAGGAGCAGCATTCTAAGGGCAAAGAATCACAACCTCTCTCTCTCTCTCTCCTTCCACTCTTGTGCATTGAGAGGCAGACCGTGGCAGGAGCTGAATGATGTGTGTGTCTGTGTGTGTGTGAGAGAGAGAAGCCACAACCCAAGGGCTGTAGGAATCCCTTGCTCCTCAAAGGCCCTTCGTGGCCTCCGTGTGGCTCCCAGGGAGGGAAGGAGCCCCCCTTCCCGCCCGCCCTGCCAAGTTGTCCTTCTGCATTAGACATCCTCAGCTCCAGCACAGGCAGGCACGAAAAGCCGTCAGATGCGGCATGTGCGGTTACAAGCCCTCCAGGGCCCGGCTGTGGATATGCAACGCGATCTCCGGATCGCCGTCTCCCGGTGGGCAGAGAGAGAGAGAGCAAGCGCGCAGAACAGATCAGAGCCAGGCACAATGAACCTCCCTTGGCGGCCGTGCACGGGTGGTAGTGGTGGCGCCGCCGCCCATATGCTCTCCCGGCCAGCCTCGACTGGAGGGAGCCAGTGGTGCTTCCAACAGGGCCGCTGCCTGCCCCTTACTCTTCCTCCTCTCTCATTTTCTCTGGGGCTGGAGGGGAGCCCCGTTTTCTTGCTCCCCAAAGACTGATCTCTGCCCTCACCAGGGATCTCACACACACACTTTACCAAAAAAAAAAAAAAGCCAGCAAGGAAAGAACAATCGGTCTAGCTGGGCTTCTGGAAGAGACTGGTTTCTCGCGTGCTCTGGACCCAGACGGAAGGGGGGTCCAAGGAGAGCCAGCCATTGGGGCGGCCGGTGCCTCCTCCTCCTCCTCCTCCTCCTCCTCCTCCTCCTCCTCCTCCTCCTCCTCCTCCTCCTCCTCAGACTTGGCTTGCTCCTGCAGGGCCAAGGGGCTCTCGAGGGATGCCCGCTCTTTGGCTGATGGAGGTGGAGGGCCCAGCCAAAACGGAGAGCACACCTCACTTGCCCACCACCGGGCCCAGTTCGGACGGCCTCGGCTGCGGGCGGGTCTCTCCCATTCTTTTTGAGCGGGATCCTCGCCCACCCCCCAGCCCAGGTCCTTTGACGTGCCAAGCCACCACCACCACCACCACCCCCGGGTCCAAGAGGCCGTGCCCTTATCTGAGAGGCCGCTGCTTTCACTGGGCAGGTTGCAGGCAGCCTCTCCCCGGGCCACGGAACCCGTGGCAGGCGAGACCAGGCCGAGGAAAGGGAGAAAGGGAACGGGCTTCGGCCACCAGCGCCCGTGGGGCCGCCAGCCTGGCAGCTCTCAGAGGTGTCGCCCAGCAAGGTGGGCCGTGGCATCCTCTCCACCGAGTGGGTGAACCTTGGCTGGGCAAAGCAGCCTCTCTCTCTCTCTCTCTCTCTCTCTTTCAACCCCTGCTCCCTCGCCTTCCCCCCGGTGGCTTCTCGTCACCGCCCAACATTTCCCCTCACACAGGCCTGTCCGATTAACACCCCTTGTGGCTCTCCTAATTGGACACTAATTAGGTACTGCTTAATGGATGCTTGGAGCAATTTATCTCTGGCGCTGGCACCGGCACCGCTCCACCACCCGGGGAAGACCCTTCCCTCTCCACCCGGCTGTGCTGGCTTTGCAAAGCATGTGCCTCAGTTGGGGCTCCTTTTCCTGGCCCTGCCAGCCAGGCAAATGCCACCCTGCTCCTAGCGGCCACAAGAAGGACCCTCTCTGCCACCACTGGCCCGTGCCCACTGCATCCCTCCATCCTTGCCCCCCCCCAGGGCCCCCTGAGAGCCCACGCAGGCCGAGTGGAGAGAGAGGTGCTCTCTGGGTGCTGGCACCACCTCCCCATGGGTGGATCTGTTTCTGCTGCCTCATCCGGGCCTCCTCAGGGGACCCAGCGCCTGCCGCCCGAGCAGCGCCTTTTGCTCTGGCCTCCTCCTCCTCCTCCTCCTCCTCCTCCTCTTCCCTGGGGCCTGGTCGCCAGAGACTGTGCAGCGCCTTGTTTACTGCATCACTCGGAGGCTTCCCTCCTGGGACTGCCCTTTGCACATGCCCCCACCCACCCACCCACCACCACCACCACCATCGTGGGACCAGAGGCTGAGCTTCCATGGCACAGCAGGCAGCCTGAGAACCAGCAGAGAGAGGCTACTAAGCCCTGGGTCAGGCTGGGCTGAGAGTGGCTCTCGGGAAGCAGGGGCTGCCCAGGCAGGCCATGAGCCCCACTGGCCAACACAGCCTTTCCTCTGCTGTCCGATGGGGGGCAGAGAGAGGGACACCCATGCTCCCCATCTCTCTCTCTCATGCACGCGCACATGCACACACACATGCACATGGGTGACCCATCTTGTAGTTGACACTTGCCCCTCTTCTTGCCCCCTCTGGGCACCCAGGCCTCCTTCTGGCACCCACTGGTAGGTGGGTGTCTGTCTGTCTGTCTGTCTGTCTGTCTGAGCTACCCCGATGCCACCGCTGGGTTTTCCTGCCTCTCTCTTTCCTCTCCCCCCCGCCCGCCCGCCTTGCCCCGCGAGCACCGGCTGCGTCGTCATCAATACCTGACAGATCCCAGCTGTTGAGAGTTATCGTTTCTGATCGAGTGACAGCTGTTTCCAATCCCCCCCGTAATCGCCCCAGCAGTTCTGGAACATAAAAATCATGAGAGGTAATTTCGTCTCGGCGTAATTTTGTTCGGCGAGCAGCACCTTCCTCGCAATTATGCCCCGGAAGGCGAGAGGGCAGGCGGGGGGGGGGGAGAGAAGGGAGGGGGCGGTGGCCACCTGTGGCGGCACTGCCAAGGCTGGGGAGGGTGGGTTGGGCGCCAGAGCCGCGAGAGAGATCTTGGCCAGGGACAGGGAGGGGGTCTTTATGGGACCCCTCCCCTCCCGGCTCTGCTGCCCGAGAGGAGTAGCGAGAGAGGGGTGAGGAGGGGAAAGGCACCCCCAAGGTCAAACCTACGTCCGGCCACCCGCAGCCGCCTGGATGGCCACTTATTGCCGTTTTAAAGCCTGCCATAAATCCAGCCTGGTAATAATTGGAGAAAATCAATAGCGCCAGTTGCAACTCGAGCTTTATCTGGCGTTGCAGCCTGAGGGCCCAACCTCCCCCATGGGGCCCTTTGCCTGAACCAGACAAAGGAACGCCAAGCCGGGGGGAGGAATCGGCCTCCTCCTCCCCCTCCTCCCCCTCCTCCTCCTCCTCGCCAGGTGCCTGGCCTTCCGGCAGGGAAGTGCTTGCACCTGCCTAGGAGGCAGCATTAATGGTGGTCATTTCTTCCCATTACTTTCCTCCCTCCCCCCTGCCCCCCCCTCCACAGACACCCTGCCCTAAAACCCAAGGACAAGGTTATGAAAGAGGGAGACGCCCCCCCGCCCTTCCTGGTGCCAGGCCTCTGGAAGGGCCAGGGGCAGCCAGGGCCAAGGGACGGCTGCCTCCTTTGGCCCCGTGGGCCACCAGCTCCCTTGGCGGGGCTCCGGGAGGCCAGAGCCCCACAAGTCAGGACGCTCGCTCGCTGGTCCAGGGGAAACCCCAGCTCTGCTTCCCAAAAGGCCACCTTCAAGGCGGGCCAAGGAGCTCTTCATCAGCTTCCCAGGGAGAAGGAGAGAGAGAGAGAGAGAGAGGGAAGGCGCCTCCCTCATGCTGCATCCGGACACTCCCCTGCCTCCAGTTCTACCCCAAAGGCTGCCTCTCTCTCTCTCTCTCTCTCTCTCTTTTCTGGGTCGGGCGAGGAATGCTCCTCCAAAACAAATTAGCACCGATTTGCTTCTCTGTGGAGAGCAGCCTTTGGGGAGGAGGAGGGGAGGAGGAGGAGGAGGCCATGGCAAGAGAGAGAGCGAGCGCAGGAAAGGAGAAAGCCAGACGGCTTCCAGTCAGACTGCTCAGCTGCTGGTTGGGGCAGCTCTGCTGATCTCCCCTCTGGCGCCTGCAAAGCAGTGGCATTGGGGGGCTCATTCCACACAAGGAGTCGAGGAAGACCGTCCGCAAAGTGGGATCACCAGGGATCCTGCAGGAAAGCCCTCTGAGATCCTGGTGTGCAGGCGAACATGGATCACTGAGTGGAAACCCGAAACGGCCGCCTGTCCTTGTGTTGCAACCATGCCTCGTGCCTTCCTCCCCACCCCCCCCGCCGCCGCCGCCGCCGCCCAGTTTGTCACCTGCTGAAGGCCAGTGGTCTGGACAGCCTGGCCTGAGCTGTCCAAGGTCCTGAAACCAAGGTCTTGGCTCTGAGGCCTCCCAGACAGAGGCGTCCCTCAGCCCAGTCTTTCGGGGCCTTAAGAAGCGTTGAGAGGGGGCACAGAAAGGAGGGAGGGGTGCCCTGGCAGAGGGGGAGGGAGGAGGAAGGCAGCTAATTAAAATCCGAGGGGCTGCTCTGTGCCGTGCACGAGCCCTGGTTCGTCCCCAGAGGCGCCGGAGCCTTTGAAACCTCTTGTCAAGAGTGGCTTTCATCCCACCTGGCGCCAGCTGATGGACGGCCCAGCCAAGGCCCCTTGGAAAGAAGGAGAACAGGGGGCCTGGCAGCAGGACCCGAGGCCTTGCTCTCGCCGCCTGATGGCTGCTGATAACATTTATCCCCACCACCACCGCCGCGTCTGCGCCTTCCTTTCGCGGCCCTGTTCCCTCTGAAGCTGGGCCCGCCTTTGTCCAGCCCTTCCAAGGGCCTTTTTTAATCTAGCCCACCACTCCTGGAAAGGTGGCATTTATGCCAAGCCGCCCATGTGCAGGAACCGGACAAAGGAGGCCGACGGTGGGCAGCCGGTTGGCGCTGGGCCAGAACGGCAGCTGTGGCTCTCGCGAGGGCCATTCCCTGGCAGGATGCGGCCCACAACTCCCCTCGTCTGGGGAAAGGCCCCTTCAGAGAATGTCATCCCCCCCCCAAAAAAAGTCAATCCAGCCGCCCTTCGGAAGCGGCGACTCAATCATAGGTGGTGAACGGTAAAAGTAAGAAGGGAGGAGGAAGGCTCCGTGCCGAGATGGGGTCGGGGGTTGCAGGACCCTCTCTGGCCTCTCAAAGCATTAGGCTTCCAGTGGTGCCAGGCCTTTCGGAGCCCCAGTTCTGGGAAGGAAGCTGCCACTGTGTTGGCGGATGGACACCCCCCCTTGCTCCGCTGATGGGTCCAGGTCAAGGCCTTTTAGCGGCACCTTCCCACCTCTCCCTTGACACCCCCCAAAAGCCCTTCTCCTCCCAGCCCAGCCTGTCTCTGCTCCAGGCAAAGGTGGTGCCTATGGATGCCACGTCTCGGAGTAACCTTTCCGACTTCCCCTGGAGCGCCTCTCTTCCCACTGCGCAGCCTCCTCCGTGAACACGCTGCTAATTGCAACTTTTAATATGCAGGATGGAGAGAGCGGGAGATTAAAGCCGGCCAGCTGGCAGGGTGATGCCGGCTGTCAGGAAAAGAAAACGTCCGTCAGGTGGGGGTGCGCATGTGTTGTGGGGGGGGGGAGAAGAAGTCCACGCTCAAGGGACCCCCCCCCCGCCTCTCTAGAAATCAGAGATGAGGGGCTGGTTGGCCCTGGGGAAACACTGGCATGGCAACTGTCAGGGCCTTCCCAACACACACCCCTCTGGCCAGGCCTCCTCGGGAGTAAGCCGCCAGCCCAACAATGGGCAACATGCACTGCGCAGCTCAGCGCGAGCCACGCCAGTCGCAGGCGCGAGGCTCCAAGCACAGAGAGCAGCTTCTGGGGTTCAAAGCACCCTTCATCTCTAGGCAGGTCAACTCGGGAGTAAGTCCCAGTGCAACCCCATTCCGGCTTATGAGACATTCAGGAGCAAGCTGCAAAAAGCGGAAGCGCACGGTGGGAGAGACGGTCTGAAGGCCTCGGATCTCTATTCCAGTCCTTGTGGTAGGAAAGGGTTCAAGCATGACACCTATTTTAAAGGCACCATACTTGACATTCTGGTTATTATTTAAAACCCTTCTGAAGCCCCCTCTTCTTACCAGGCCATGATTAGAAATGGCAGCTGGCTTTACTTGCACTCTGCTAGAGAAAAGTGGCTTTATATCTATATTTTATTTTCCCCCTCTCTCTCTTTCTTTCAGGGCTCTGCAGGGTGATCCCGTCATTGATCAGAGATAAGACTCGAGGTTTTGCCTGCAAGAGCAGAGGTGGAAGAGGTAGGACCCCAAGCTGGCCGCGGGGGGGGAGTTTCTTTGAGCCCCCTTTGGCCTCCTGGATCAATTCCCGGGGGCCTGCCTGGCCCTGGTAGCTGGGTGGCCCATGGTCCCCATGCTCTAGACCACACACACACACACACACACACACACACACACACACACACAGAGAGAGAGAGAGAGAGAGAGAGAGAGAGAGAGAGAGAGAAACAGACAGATGGACGGATGGACAGAGAGGGGGCCCATTAGAGACCTGTAATCCAATCTCCAAGACTGGGAAGGTGAGAAACCACTCTGAATCCCACGGCCCCTAGGAAACCATGGCCACCTCTTCTGCTAGGCTGCCCATCAGGACACTCTTGTGGCAGAGAGTTCCACAGGGCCACATCTGCACCTTCCACTCTGCCCTGGACTCTGGGCAATGCCCTTATCAGGCTCCTGTGTAAACAGAGCGAAGGGGAACCAGGAGGGCTGGGAGGAGGCAGGGAGATGAAGAAAATGTACAGCCACCAGCACCTACTTGTGTAGAAAGAGATTTTAATGTTGCAGTATTTGGTGGAAAGGTTGGCACCCCTGTGGCTGTCTCGCCAGAAGGTGACCGAAAGCGGGCCTGAAGGAGGGCCTCCCCCTCCCCTCCAACCCTACACGCACCAAGGCCTCCGCTTCCGGAGAGGTCAAAAGGAGGGGCCTGCAAGTCCCCCCCTGGGGACGCCAAGGGCCCTCCGAAGCAACCCTTCAGGCCTCCTCTGACACACAGGCTGCCTAGGGCTCTTCTTATCATTATCATGACTGTTATTATTTTGCATAAGCCTGCGGGAGCTGAGGGAACAAGCGATTTAAATAACAAGACGCTGTGATTGAGGGAAGCAGGGCCGGCACCGTGGTGGTGGTGGGTGGGATCGGAGGGGCCCTTGTGATCCTGCCGGGCATTTCAGTGCCATGGGGACGAGGGAGAGCCGAGCTGAGGAACAGGAACAGGAACAGGGACGCCGGCCCTCCAGGGCGGGACAGAGGGGGAGAGAAGAGGGGCGGATGGGCAGAAGTGCCCGCCATGCCAGCCGCCCTGTGACACTGTGGCAGGTTGAGGAAGCAAGCAAAGTGCGTGGAGGGCATGCCGGCCAGAACGGCCAGCCGAGGACTCCCGGATTCAGTCTCCAACCGGCCAGGGAGTCCTTCCTGTGGGTGCTGGCCTAAAAGAGTGACAGCTTGGCCTGAGCTGTCCAAGGTCCTGAAAGCCCAGAGCCACCTGAACGGAGGGACGCCTCCCTCATGTCTTCTTTTGTGCCTGAAGAAGAGTGCTGTGTAGCTTGAAAGCTCACTGCAGGGGCCTTTCAGGTAAAAGGGGCGGCATTCTGCCTTCTTGCTTTTTAAAAGCAAGCCTGCTGTGGGGGGGGGGTGGTACTCTCCTGTTTTTAATGAAAGCATCCCTGGGGGCTCCAAATGCTGGCATAAGGCCTCTGGCTACCCCTGCCCGGGGGGGGGGGGGGCGGAGCGTGGGCACGACAGAGCCGCACACTCGTGGGGCTCAGTGTGTTTCCACCAAGGCGGCCCCCTCGGCCTGCTCCGGTGCGAGAGGGGAAAGGGTGCGCTCGTGTCCCCTTCCAGGCAAAGAGGCTTCTTTCCGCTCGTGGGGCTCCCTGGGTCCTCCTGGAATAAACCTGCTCTCGTCTCCAGGGGAGCCCCGAGAGGCCTGCCTTTCGCCTCCCTCCCGGTCCTTCCTGCTAAGGATTGGGACCCTCCGCCCTCCGGACGGGGAGGCCTGGGGACCCCCTTGGAGGGCAACCGGAGCGGCCCTGCTCCCGAGGCAGCCCAGCGGAGGCGGAGGGCTGGCAGAGGCCTGCGTGTGTGCCGGGGGGGGGGGAAGGGGAGGAGGTTGGGTTGGCAGAGCCGAAGGCGCTCTCCACCCCCGGATCCTCCCTCCTCCCCTCCCTCCGCCCAAGGGGAGCACGGCGGCGGCTGTCTTCCTGAATCAGGGTTCAGATCTGCCTGAGCAGCAGCTTCTCCGCGTCTCAGCAGGAGGGAGAGAGAGAGAGAGAGGGAAAGAGCCCATTTTGCTTGGCCCCTTCCTTCCTTCCTTCCTTCCCTTCCCCCTCCCTCCTGCAGGCACCACCCTTCTTTGCCTGCCTTCTGGCATGCAACACTTTCTCCTCTGCCCCCTTCGGATGTGGCACATGGTGGCACTTCCCGTGCGCCACAGAGCCGCACCGCAGGGAGGAGGGGAGAGGGCTCCCGTGGGGTTCACAGGACCCCCCGTGGCCCTGCCAAGCAGGACAGGCCCAGCTCCTGCTCAGGTGGTGCCAGGCGTGGCAAGAGAGCTGGGCACCCACACAGAGGGCGTCTGCAGTCCCAACGCTGACACCAGCTAGGGGGCACAGGGAACGTACGCACACACTCTCTCTCCCGGGCTTGCCACGCGGCCTCAGAAGTGCCTTCCTTCCCCTTTGCTGAGAGCCACAAAGAGGCTCAGAGAGGAGACCAGAATGCCTGTCTGGCACCACAGATGGCCTCTCACTGGCCGGGGGTTGGGGGTTGGCAGGCTCCGGACACAGCTGGCCTCGGAAGGAAGACACCAGGCAGGGTCCTGGAAGGCCACCCGCCACGCTGCCCCCTTCCTCCGAGGCTCACCGCCAGGATGGGGTTGCCAACAACAACAACAACACACACACACACACACACACACACACACACACACACACACACACACACACACACACACACACACACACACACACACACACACACACACCCCGGGGAATCCGGGGAAAGCTGGCACCCTCTCAGGGTTGGAGGAAATGGCCCGGGAGGGTCCCTTTCCCCTTTATAATGGGGTGTCCAGAAGGGGAAGAATTTCCCTCCGGGGCCAGTCAAGTGGTGGGCTCTGCTGGGCCAAGAGGGGTTCCTGGTGCAGCATCGCCCTATCCCTGACTCCGGAGTCCAAGCTGCTGAAAGGCCCAGGAGGGGGACTGGCACCCCACCCTTTCCCACACACACACACACACACACACCAGACGTGGCCAGGCCCCTTGTCTCCCTTTGCCTCCGAGACAATATCTGGGGCGCCTTCTATCCTGGGCCCTGCGTGGAGTTTATGAGCGAGGGAGGCCGCGTGCGGTGTGTAGGGAGAGGCAGAAGAGAGAGAGAGAGAGAGAGAGGGAGAGGGAAGAGCCATTCTGGAGCAACCGCAATCTTCAAAGCCCACCTCTGGGACCGAAGAGAAATAAAAACAGGGCGCCGGCACAAATGCGCAATTAGGTTTCCCGTCTCCGCCAAAGAGGCTGACCCTGCCGAGAGATTGGGCGGGAGCGGGGCGGGGGGGGGGCTGGGAAGGCAATTTCCCTCTGCCTGGCGCAAAACACTTTTGTAAAAATAACCTCTGGTTTCCCTCCCCCTCGCCTCCACTCTCTCCTCCTCCCCCCCCCATCACTTGCACGCTTGTTCAGGTACGGATCGGGGTATTGAAGGGTCCTGCCTGCCCTTCATTGGGTGGGAGCAGATGGACTGCGCCCGTCAGGGAAGAGTCTGTCAGGAAGGGAGCTGGTGCCGCCAGGCCAGGTGGGGTTTGGCATCCGGACGGCCTCCCAGGGGTCCTGCCGCCACTCCCTGGTGCCCTTGAGGCCTCTTTCCAGCGCTAAGCAATTAGGCTGGCATTGTCCCCTCAGCTTCCACGTGCACGCACACACACACACACACACACACACACACACACACACACACACATACACGTACACCAGTACACCAGCAACAGACATCAGCAGCAGGAGGCGGCGGCTGTGTTGTTGTTTGCTCCTCGCAAACATGCTTGTTCCTTGGCGAACAGCTTGTGCCCTCCCGGCTGGCGCTCGTGAGCCTTTTTGCAGCGGGAGAGAGGATGGGGCCACGGGGGAGCCCAGCCCTTTCCCAGGCAGGCACCGCTGCCCCCAGGGTGGAGGAACCAGCGGAACTCAGCGCAGCTTGGAAGCAACGCTCCTGGAGAGGAAGCCAAGCAGGGAGGGAGGGGAAGCCTCCCTCGACGACAGCAGCAGGAAAGAAAGGTGGGCTGATTGTGTGTGTGTGTGTGTGTGCGTGCGCTGAAAATCCCTGAAGGGGGAGAGATGGCCAGGATCTGGCCCCAAAGGGAGAGGCCCGTGGGTCCTGGAGGGGGGCTGGAGCACCAGCAGATGTCCTGGGGCAAAGCTCCAGCAGGCACAGGGAAGGTGCTGGGCCCTCCGACCTCTCTGTAGGGCCCACGGGTGGAAGCCCCTTTGGCTCCAGACCCCCAAGGAGCCGCCGGGCAGGTCCACCCAGGAGGAGGCCTGTGCGGGTTTGGGGACCCCGATGGAGTCCTGGAGTCTTCCTGCACCTTCGGCGCAGTGCCCTGGCATCCTCACCGAAGCCCCTGGGAGGCGCAGGAGGGGTCCACGCGGAAAGGCAAGGAAGAGCCAGAACGTCACACCTGCAGATGGACGGTGGCCATTTCTGGGGCTTTGACACCCCCTCCCTGCCCCACCAGAGGGGAGGGGAGGGGGAGGGCCGTGTGCCGGCCACGGCGGCCACCACCCTGGGCGGACAAGGACAGCCACGGAGGGGAGCTGGAGGATTCCCCCTCCATGCCACAAACATTGCCACGTTTCACAGAAAACACTTCACATGAGAGGAGGAGGAGGAAAGAAGTGGAATTGTGCAGTGTGGTTTTTCTCTCTCTCCCTCTTGCTCCTGAGGGCAGGCCGTGTCGGTGGCACCCTGGAGAGGAGGCGAAGTGGCAAGGCAGGGAGGGCACCGCGGCCCCTTAATAAACGGGCTCCAAGGAGGAGGGGGGCAGCAAGGGAGACGGATTAGGTGGGTCCTGCTGAGGAGAGACGGGCTTGGCACCTGGGGGGCGGTTTAATTTGGGATCAGCAGCAAGGAGGGCCAGGGGTGGGGTGGGGGGGGAACTCGGCCCTTGGGAGGCCTGGCTTCCTCCCGCATCTCACATCCCCACCCTCACTGGGGCCTCCTACACCGTTCCCCCCGGGCAAGCCACACAGATGGCTGGTGTGCCTGTACCACACCACACCAGCCAGCCCAAGTGTCTCCTCAGCATTTTTTCCTCCAGCTGGTATCTGGGCCACGACGACCGACCGTCCAAGAGCAGAAAAGGAGAGGCCCAAAACTCCATTTGCATAAACCTCCCAAATGCTTCAGAGATTGAGAGAGAGAGAGAGAGCAGCTGCTGCCTCCGCGGCCATCACTCTGTGGGTACCCAAAGGCTGTGTCGTTGTCTCAGCACACAAGCAGGAAACAAGGGGGTTTGGGGACCCAACAACCTCTCTCTCTCTCTCTCTCTCTCTCTCTCTCTCTCTCTCTCTCTCTTTCTTGGCCAAAAAGCTACCAAGCGGCAAGTGTCTCTCAGCAGGCAAGCCTTTTGCTAACAACGCTGGGGAAAGGCGCCAGCTTGCAGTCCTCACCGGACGCTTCTTCCGCCTGGCACAACACCCCAGAGGGCCCGAGGCAGCCTGAACTTGCTTCCCCAGGCGAGAGAGCCTGGGTTCTCTTTTCACAAAATGTGGGAGATTTATTCCTTAGCCCAGGACAGGAATGGCCCGGCTGGAGGGGGAGGAGAAAGGGCTCTTCCCTGCTCAGAAATTGCTAATGGCACCAGCGCAGCGGGGGGGGGGGGAGAGACGCTGGGTTTTGGGCACCTGGCCTGGCCTGGGAGCCGAATGCTGGCCATCCCCTGGCAAAGGGCTGTAGCACCAGAGATTCACCCCCCCACCTGGGACGGACACACACATCCACCTGCCCTGCCCTCTTCCAACCCAGGCCAAGCCCCTGAGGGTGAGATGGTTTCACGCCGGGGTCTTTCAGCAGCCGGAATCTGTGAGGAGCCTTGTGGCCCAGCTGGCGTGGGGATTGTGGGAGGGGTAGTCCAGCACATCTGGATGGCGCCAAGGTTGAACGGAGGGGAGAGGAGGGGGGAGAGCTGTTCCTTCTTATTATTTGCGTCCGAAAGGACAAAGCCGCTTAAGGGGAGGATTCTTCCTTCTGGGGTCACTGAGATCACCCGGCCCTCGCACGGAAAAGGGGGAGGCTTGGCCCCTGCCCCCCCGGCCCTTGTGGAGGAGGGGGCAGATGCTCTTGGGAGGGGGCTAGTTTTCTCAGAGGTGCTTCTGGGTTGGGGGGGGCTCCCCCTGTTCTGTGTCCCTCCATCTCTGCAGGGATCCTCCTGGGAACCTGACCCACGGATTGTGGCCCTATCGCAAAGGCCCACCAAAGGCATTCATTTCCCAGTGCAAAAACACATCCTCCCCCCCCCACCAGCAGCCGTGTCTGGCCTGAGTGAGGCCTCACTTATCCCCCCCCTCCTCCCCTAGGAAAAGCTGCAGTATAAGATGCTTCAGAAAACAGCTGGTTCTTTTGGGAATTATGCCTTCATAAGGCAGCCTGTTGTGGTTATTATTTTATGGACGTTCATTGTGGGTTGAGTTTGGTTCTTTTTTTTTAACATTACAAAGGAAAACAGGGTTGTTGTTCCTTCTTAAAAGGCTAGGAATCCGGCAGAAACTTTCGGAGGGGGTCTGGTTTAGCAGACCCACTTCCAAGGAGACCCGGGTGAAAGCACGGGTGGCCCAACTCCTCCAAGGTCTCTGGATTCTCTTCAGGCCACGAAACACCCGGTGGGTGACCTGGGCGACCATGATGCCCATCGCTGGACACACGCACCCTCACCAGCTGGCGCCGCCACCCCCTTCTGCCCCGTCTTCGCCCGGTGCCCCCCTCCTCAAAGGCCAGATTAATCGCCTTGTGCTGGTTCTGTCACAGGCAGAGAGAGATATATTCTTCTCGGAATTTACAAGTAGTTCCATCTGAGAAATAAACAACCAGAGATAAAAATTACATTGTCACCGTGCAGGTGTGATAG
The DNA here is from genome assembly GCA_029282475.1 of Phrynocephalus forsythii. NCBI lineage: Eukaryota > Metazoa > Chordata > Lepidosauria > Squamata > Agamidae > Phrynocephalus > Phrynocephalus forsythii. Next base: position 222,124 of record JAPFRF010000017.1, read on the forward strand.
ATGTACGAGACAAGCGCCTCACCGCGGAGGAGGTGCCAGGCGGTGGCGGAGCACAAGGGGAGCGGACCCTGCTAAAAAAAAAAAAAAACGAGCCTGCAGGGTCGGAAGTGGAGGAGGAGGAGGAGGAGGAGGGGGGTAGCCAAGCAGGCAAGCGGAGGGGGAGGCTTCAGATTTATGGCCGCCAGAAGCCCCCCACGGCACCTGCTGCTTGTCTCCCGGCAAGCACCTGGGCATCCAGCCCTGGGGAAGGTAAGGACCTGAAGGGGCTGCCGTGGCCATAACGGGCTGTAAATCTGAACCGGGCTCTTTCCACTGCAGAGAAAGTTACCTCCGGTGGAAGGCAGGCGAACGGCGGAAGCAGACGCCAGGGTGGCCGGAGCCCCTGTGTGCCCCCACAGAGGGTGGAATCTGCCCCCCCATCCAGGAGAGAGGAGGTGGGGAAAGGCCTCCCCACCCTAGAGAAAGGGGAGCCTCTTCTCCTGGCAATTCAAGGAGGGGTGGCCCCTCAATAGCAGTCCCTAGGGATGGGGGGGGCGTTTCTCTCATCTCCCTGGTCCAGACTTTTGCTCACCTGGGAATCCTCACCAATACCACCCTCCTGCCCTCCCTCCTCCCCTGGCCTCAGAAACCCCCCTGGGATGCTTCCTTCTTGGAGCACACCCACTCCCCACCCATTCCAAAGAGCCTCCTGACCCCGCAAGGAGTAGCTGCAGAGGTGGGCACAAGCCACCGGTTCCGGTTCGTGTGCTGGTTTGTTTTCCAGCCCAGCAGGCGTGACTTTCTTCCTAGCTTTGTCTCCTCCAGGAGGGTTTCCAACCCCCCCACCCTTGCAGAGGAGGTTGGGCTGCAAAGAGTCAAACACTTGTTCGGCTGAAAACCCGAAACGGATGGTTCGTGCCTGTCTCTAATAAGCTTATTCACACCTGGCCAGCATCGGCTTCACCCAAAGATGTCTCTGGTCCAAATCCAGACAACTTCTGCCAAATCAAACACCTTAAAGTCTGCAAAGTGCTGAGCGGTTCTTCCTGGTTTTCCCACCGAGAACGCTGCCCCTCCACTGAGAGTTTCCTGCCAGACCTCACAGGGTTGTTGTGAGCACAAGGGGTGAAGTGAAGAACCTCAGTCAGTATGTATGGATAAGAGGGGGTGGGTTTTTTGCATCGCTGGACCCAGACAGCACCCCCGTCCTGCCTCTGGCTCCCAGGCCACCGGGCGGGGGAGCTGGCATGCCCCAGCCACTCCCTGGCAGGGGCTCAGGGGCTCCGTGCCCGCCATGCCAGCTGCTTTCCTCCCCAGCTTTAAGCCGTAGAAATTTCTCCTCGCTGTTCCCAATCAGGCCTTGGCCGGCGGAAGGGAGCCTGGGAAACAATCAACCCCATTTTTCTCTCTCTCTCTGTCTCTCTCACTGCTGCCTTCTCCTCCTTTATGCCTCACCAGGGACAAATTGGCACAGAAGAGGCCACTCAGAGAAACACACACACACACACACACAAACACACACATTACTTTATAGATGCTTAAGCCCTCTTCACAGGACTGGGAATTCCCTTGAGCTCCACTCCTAAGGGTGGCAGGCGGGAGGAGGCGGTGGGTCTGTCCATCTTGTCGGAACAACCCACCCGAGCGCTCAAAATTCCCCCCAGGACAAAACGAGCAAAGAAAATATCAGATCGTAGAAACGGCACAGGTCTGTTTGCCGTGGTTCCCCCACCCCCACCCCCATGAAATGACTCTGGGTAAACAGCCGACGCCTTTGATGGAATCCCAGCAGGCTTAAACAATAAAGCTGGTTACAAACTCAATCTGCCAAAGATATCAGATCTGAAATTGTTTCCAAAAAAGAAGAAGAAGAAAAGAAAAAGGGGAGGGGGAAAACCCACATGTCATCTGTATATTTTCTACCACCACCACCTCTAATGCAGTGGCAAACCCTCCACCACAACCACCCCGTTTTTTATATATATATAAAACACCCAACCCTCCATAATGCTGGAAAAGCACCCCCTCCTCATCGCCTCTGCTGAGTCCCCCTCCTCAAAGACTGGGAAAAGCCGGGTGGGTGGGTTAGGGGTGGGCAAAGCTCTGGCCAGTTCTGCTCCTGGCTTGCAACACCTGCCACCCAGTCAGGGGGATTATGGGAGTTGTAGTCCAGGAGAGGAACTTAGCTCCCAACCCCTTGGACAGAGACCCCCTCTTTCTAAGGAAGGCGTTCCCTCCCAGACAGGCCTGCTCCTCCCTAGGTGGCAGGAAGGGTGGGAAGTGTTTACACTAAAATGTGGCCACACTGTAGCAAAATGAAAAGACAAGGGACACACACCAGGAAACACAGGAAGGGTGTGTGTGTGTGTCTCCCAAGCACCCTGGATGCCAAAGGCGTGTCTGGATTTATTTTAAAAAGAGCAGCCCCTGCTGGTGGGCAGGGCAGAGAAGCCTCCGGCGACAGGGGTTCCACCGGCCCAGGAGCAGCCATGGAGAAGGATGTTTTATGCATCCCTGCCAACCGTGGACCTTGCACCAGGGTTGAATCCTGGGGGCCTGATTGGCCCTGGGCAGACTCGTGCGACAGGGCATCGGCCTTCGGGTGGGCAGTAGCCACACTGCACCCCGTGGACTGTGAAGCTGATTTGGCATGGGTGTCCTCGGGAGGTCACCGCATTTGGGTCCGAAAGCAGAGCCGTCCAACAGGGAGGTGAAAAAGGAGTGCCGTGCCGTGGGCAGATCTGAGGCCCCAAGGAACAGAGTCTCAGGCGCGGCCACCGCCCTGCTCCCCACAGAAGCCGGCGCCTCCCCGGAAGGAAAGACAGACCCTGCTGGGGCAGAGGAGGAGAGGGCAGCTCTCTAACCCCCCCACCTCCGTCCTCTCCTCTTGGCCTCCAATGCCCGAGGGAGGAAGGGAAGGAAGGAAAGAAGGAGACGGATCGGGGCCTGCGCTGGAGGAGAAGCCCGTGAGGATCAAGGCAAGGACACCCCTGCAAGGTAGGCCCAGGGGAGCAAAGGGCCCCCGGCTTCCCTCTTATTAGCCATGGAATGCCATCCAATTGACTTTGCAGGGCTGTTGTGCAGGGGGTGGGGGAGGGAGGTGGAGAGAAGGAGGCAGGGAACCACTGCAAACAGAGGGAGAAGTGCCCACACCCTGAAGGTGGTGGTGGTGGTGGTGGTGGTGAAGGGGTCAGGATCACCCCAGAGAAGGGGAAAGGAGAGGAACGGGAAGGTTTGGCCCCGGTGGGGGTTTCCAGTTGCCGACCCCTCTTCCCTTCCCAGGCGTCTGTCCCAGGCATCGTCCCAGCCGATTCCCTGCGCCAGTTAATGGCCGCCCGGCCAAAAGGTCAGCCTTGCCTCGCTGCCTGGGCTGCCGGAGGAGCTTTTAGCAGAAGGAAGAGTCCGTGAAGTGCAGGAGGCCATTGGCAGGGAAAGGATCTGAACCCCAGCGGAGAGTCTCTCTCTCTCTCTCTCTCTCTCTCTCTCTCTCTCTCTCTCTCTCTCTCTCTCTCTCTCTCTCTCTCTCTCTCTCTCTCTCGTGTTGATGCAGAGGGTAAACACAGGACAGTCAGCAAGGGAGGGCCAGGATTGAAGGGGGGGGAGAGAGAGAGAAGGGGAGCAGCAGCAGCAGAAAAGGTGGGGTGGGGTGGGGTGGGGTGGGGCAGATTCAGGGCAGACAGGGAGGAGGACCGCTGGCCCCTAAGAGGGTCCCTTCCCGTGGTCGGTCGGTCGGTGGGTCTTGGTGCAGCATCTGGGGCGAGGCTCTGATGATCCTTCCGTGACTGCTGGAGGAGACAGGTCGGGTGGGGTGGGGGAGAGAGAGAGAGAGAGAGAGAGAGCAAGCAGGAGCAGCTTCTCCACCCTATGAAATATTCACCTTGTTTTGTTGTGCTGGTTCCCTGCTCTATCGATCAGAGCACAGCCTGCCGGCCTGTGAGCGAGGAGGGCTGCTGGCCAGTAGCAAGGGGGGGGCGCTTTCCTTTGCTGGGAGTGGGGCACACTCTTCCCCCCCCCAAACCGGCCTCAGTCTGCCCCATAAGCTGGGATGGAAGGGGATCCCGGGAACACACAGAACCTGCGGTCTGCACTGCGGGAAAGTCAGGGCTGCCTCAGGCGGCCACGTGTCTTGGGCTGGCCTTGCCTTCTTTGGCGCTCTGGTTCTGGGGGATGCCTCAAGTTGTTGTTGGGGGGGGGCACGGTGTCCACAACGCTCTGCCCATGCCCTGGGGCACTGTCAGTTCCTTGGTTCCATGTGCTGCTCAGAACAAAAAGGTGGCCCTCCTGCCCCTGCAGAGGCCGTGAGGAGGTGGGCTGGCAGCATTCGGGAAAAGGGCGGGGGGTGGTGGTGTCTAAAAATAGCCACCCCACCCCCCTTTCTGTTGTGTCTCCAGGCCCAGCCGCCCCAGCCCAGTGGCCTTCCCTGCTGCTCGGCCTCCCTGGGGAGACACCAGACCTGTTTTATCAGGCCGGCCGCCTGGCGCCGACAGCGGCTGTGGCCAAGCAGGTCCCCTGCCCGTCTGCGCTTGGGAAAGTGGCCGGATCTGCTGGATCTCTCTCTCTCTCTCTCTCTCTCTCTCTGGGTGTGTGTGTGTGTGTGAGAGAGAGAGGGGGGGAGAGAGAGAGAGAGAGAGAGTCCGGCCATGTTGGTTGGCTTGGATGGGGGGGGGGGATTCTTTGGCCACATGCTTTGCGCAGGGTGCAACATTTTGCCAATTTAGGGTAAAACAGATGAGAATGCTTGAAATCGTAGTCTGTAACGGGATTCCCACCCCCTCTCTCTTCCAGCCTGGGGGAGGGGGTGTCTCCTTTCTCCCACCACCTCCCATTGAATAGAGAAACCTCTGCACCGTCTCTGCCCTGTTTTCCCCTTGGAATCCTCCCCCCCCCCTCAAATGCCATTCAGAAAGGAGGCTGGTGTGTCTGTGTTTATGCATTTGTGTATGTGGGGGGTGTCCCATAGACACCCCCCCATGGCTGCCTCTCTCATGCCCCCCCAAAGCCCCACCTCCTCCACCTCTCCACCCTCAGCGGGTGTCTCCTTGCAGGAAGGAAGGAAGGAAGGAAGGAATGGAAACCAAGTCTCTGGCGGAAGACCTACTTTCTCGGGCTTTAATCCTTTTTTGCTGAAAGGACGCGCGCTCTCTCTCCCCCTCGTTCCCCCCCCCAAAAAAAAAACTCAAGGAAGATGCAGGCTGATCAGAGGCAGAGGCACAGGGAGCTGACAGGCTGCAGAGGGTGTGTGTGTGAGAGAGAGTGACTGTGTGGAGAAAGGAATACATATTTATTACCCTCAATTATTTAAAAAAGAGAGAGAGAGCGCGCACACCAGCCAAGCCCCTCCTGGCGGAGAAGGCACCAGGCGGCTGCCAGTGGCGTGTCCTGGACAGTCGCTGGTTTTTGCTTGGCTTTGTTCTCTATTTCGTGCACACACACCCAAGACTCCCCTCTTCCGAATTATAATGGGCAGGGCCAGGCACTGCAGAATCAGTTGAGGGGGTGGGGGGTGAAGGCAAAACACAGGCCAGCCGATAGCAAACACCACCCCCACCCCAAACCAGGAGAAAAAGGAGATGATGGTGGTGGTGATGATGATGATGACAGCCACCACTTTTGAATGCCAGGGCTGAAAGGGACCCCGGAGGTCATCCAGATCAACCCCTGCCAAGGAGGCATTGGGGGGGGGGAATCGAAGGAGTCAAATGAGAAGGAGGCTCATAAAGAGAAGATCCCTCCAGCCCTGGCTGCCCCCCCCCCTTCATCCTTGATCCGGCCACCATCCCCCCCCCCCTCGCACGAAGGCTGGCACAAGCAGGGCTGCTGCCTTAGAGGCGTTCTCTCCCGGGAGTCTTGGTGACGGCTGGCTCCCCAGGGAGAGGCGGGGAGGACCCCAATTATATATTCCTCCGCGTTGTTTATTTACGATCAGTATATGAGCCGATTTTGTAAAGTGAATTATTCAAAGCAACTTATTAGAAGAAGAAACGCACCCACCGGCGAGAGGCACCCGGAAAAAACAGTCAACCTGCCAAGCAGCGGCAGCAGCAGAAAAAGAAGAAAGGCCAAAGGCAGCCACTTCTCGTCACTCACGCCCAGCCTCGCCGGCCCGAGGAGAGCAGTTAAATAATTCTATAATTGCTACAGGGAAAGCGAAGCCCAAGGCGGGTGTGTGTTTGGCTCCCTCTCTCAGGAGGACACGGTGGTGGCAGGAAGGAAATTCCTGAAGGGAAAGAGAGAAGGGCGCGCTTCTGTGTTCCCGTGGTTCGCATTGGGGCCTTGCACAGTTTGAAAGCGTGGAGGGCTACGAAATGTGGGCAGAAGTCAAGATGGCTTTAAACGGCTCCCGGCCCGTTTGCTCGGCCTCCTTCGGTCCCTGCGGTGGAGGATAAATGGCAGGCGCCCAAGGGCTGCCTGGATTGGATTTCTCCACAGCCGCCGAAAAAAGGCCTCCTGCCTCCGAGGGGGGTCCCTTTTACGCCATGAGGATTCTCCGTGCTTCCCACTTGACCTCCTCAGCACTCATCCCTTCCATCAAGGAGGTGGGGTTGCTTTTCCTCTCCTACGTTTCTCAGGGCTGGGGGGGAGGCGGGGGGGGACGGCATCAGAGACAGGCTCTTTCCTGATGCGTCCGGGAGCCCCCACCCCACCCCACCCCGGACAGGTGGGTACGCCCATTGCCCGGAATGAAACACTGAGGCCTCACTGAAGAGTCGGCTGCCACCAGCCTCATGCCACTCTGCCTGTTGTTTCCCTCCATGCAGGATCCTGCCCCCCCCCCGGCTGCCTCGGCTTCCCAGGGCCAACTTAACAACAACAACACCCCCCCCCCAAAAAAAAAAAACCCACTCCTATTTGAAGTGAGGGCTCCCTTGTGTCCCTGGCAGTTTCTGCCTGGAGACGGGGTGTATTTCCTCTTTGCACCTTAAAGGAGGAGGAGGAGGAGGAGGAGGAGGAGGAAGGTTGCTCTCAGCTTTGCTGTTCAAATCAGGTGGGGAGGAGGGGGAAATGGACCGGGCACCCAGGGTCCTAATTTGCCCACCGCTGCTTCAGGAGAGCCTATTTAAGGATGCTCCCCAAAACTCTCTCTCTCTCTCTCTCTCTCTCTCTCTCTCTCTCTCTGGGTCTGTGCAAACCTGGTGAGGTTTTTCTGGAAACGCATCAGAAGTGGAGTTAAAAGTGAAAGGTGATTTTGTGGAGCCATGAGGTGCCCCCATTTCTCTAGGAGGAACAAGAAGGAGAAATTAAGAGAGCAGGAACTATGACGGAAGCCAAGGTCGTCTTCTCTACAAAAGGCTGAGGAAGGTCAGGGAGGACCTTCCTTCTGCCAACACCCCCCCCCGTCTGATCCGCCGCAGCCGAGCTGGAGACCCCATGCCTGGCCTGACCCTGGGAGAGGGGGGGGGCTCCCTGCTAACCCAATGGCACCCTCCTGGTTGAACCCTATCTCCATTCCAGAACCATGAGGACTGGGAACTTTGCTTGCCCCCCCCCCCAATTCCCAGGGAATTATCCCACCTGAAGGGCCAGAGACGTCGTCCTGCCAGCCAAGGGTGGGAGAAGCACCCTAAGCACGGCAGCAGGCGGAGGTGCAGGCGAGTGGGAGGCCACTGGTTCTTACTGGTGAGGTTTGCAGCCCACAGCAGGTCCCGGGCACGACACAAGGAAAACCAAGACAAGGTCTCAGAAGCCAGGTCCCAAGGCTGGGTGTCACACCAGGCAAATCCACAAGGACGTGGCTCCTGCTGTCCCGGCGAATTGCAAAAAGGACTCTCGCTGGCTCACGTGGCCAGACAAGGACAGCGGACACCGGGGGGGGGGGGAGTGAAGAGACAGCTCCCATTTCAAGGGGGGGGGCAGTGGTGGCCAGCAGGGCGGGGAAGAGACGTGAGCCTCTGGCAGCAAAAATAATGATAGGTTTAGGATTATCAACTTTCCTTTGGTATCGACCTCGGTGGATTACGGCTAGCCACTAAAGCTGAGGCCAGATGAAACTTATTTCTTTAAGATGCTGAAAGATTCTTTCTTGACATTAATCTCTCTTTTTTTCTTTCTTTTTGTGGGGGGGGGTTGATTTATTTCTCCAAGGAGTGCGTTGAGCAGCTCTCTATCCAACTCAGCTGCTGGCCACTCTGGGGCCTGGGCCTTCCTTCCTTCCTTCCTTCCTTCCTTCCTTCCACCCACCCACCCACCCAGAGAACATTCTCGATTCTCTGCCCAATCGCTGGCGTTACAGGCACTTTGTTCTTCTGCTGCTTGGCAAACCTGAGCCAGAACTGTCCCACCTCCCCAGCTTTGCATCTACGGCTTTTTTTGTTTCTTAAACCCGGCATCTCAAATTATCAGAACCTTGTTAATACGACGATGAGTTAGTCTGGCATGGTTTGCACCTACAGATAAAAGAGAGGCTCACCCAGAAAAGAGAAGATCCTTTGTTTTTAACCGGGTTCCATGTTTTCAAGAAAATGATGGGTGAAGCTTTTCTTCCTTTCTGGTGCCCAGCCCAGGTCATTGTGCCCACTCCACCCAAAGCCCTGACCGTCATGTTGTTGTGTATTCAAACACACACACACACACACACACACACACACAATCTTTTCCTCGCATTTCTTGGAGCATGTTTGCTTGGTGTAAAAGTGCCCTGTAGACCCCTGAAGCTGACAGACACTTGGTGTCTTTTTTTTGACACTTAAAGTGGGGTCGGGGGGGGTTCTATTCCGGCTAACACACAGCTGGCTTTCTTAACTTTTCCCTTCTCAGCAAATTTCTGTCAAGAAGGTCTGGGGTGGATGGGTGTTCATGAACCGTTGGAAACCAGAGGCCATCTTCCTGGCTCCCTCTTCCTCCTCCTCCTCCTCTTCCTCCTCCTCCTGGCCTCCCTTCGCCACCCCCACCCCATCACCCCCAGCTCCGGATCCGGCTGGCTGTGTTCCCAGCCTGTGCTCCGGTGCATTAGCCGAGGAATGGCGTGAATATAAGTTAATTTCATTCTGCTGGCCAAACAGCCCAGAAGCCTCTTAGTGGAGCTAGAGGGGGAGAGGGAGCAGCAGCTAGGGAAGGGTAGGAATCACAGGGGTCTCTCCTTGGGGGTCTGGAGATGGTGCCAGGCTCCTGGCCGTAGCCTTGACCTTGAAGCAACCTTGGTCTATCTCTCCCCCAAAGCTGCTCTTCCTCTTGTCCTTAAGGTCTATGTCTGGGTGACAAGGTGGGGTAGAAAGAGCCCACTTCCCTCCCAGCAAGGCTCCCTCCTGCTTACCCCCCCCCCACCACCATACACTTTTTTTTTCAAACTAGGCTGTCATGAGGCCTCCTTGCTAGGCACCCCCCACTGCCTGCACTAGAGAGTTAATCTGGATTAACTAACCATGTGAACAGGATTACACAATTTGCAGGCATCTCTTTAACGGGAACTCGCTCTCAGATTTGTGAACCCCTTAATCTGGATTAAAGGCAGTGACTAACTAGCTCTCCGGCAGGGGTTGGGGGCCCTGGGATCTTCCCTCCCCAGGAGGGCTTGCAATTCTGAGAGGTTTTCTATGTCCCCCAAAAAAAAAATCAGGGGAGTTTTTGCCCAACAAAGGCAGAACCCCCACCCCTCATGCCACCTCCCTCAGGGTCCAAAAACTCAAGCTCTTAGCAACAAACCAGTTCTTGCCAGTGTGATCTTTTGTAAAGCCAATGGCCCTTAATGGCCCATTCAGTTGCAAAGCCCCCTAAAAGGTGGGGGAGGAGAGAGGAGGATGGCAGGGAAGACCCCTCCCTCATTTGTGGAGTCACCTTGAGGGCTTTTATGGGTGAGTATTTGAACATAACAATGAGGTAGAGAAAAGTAGTGCATAAACAGGTCCTGCTTTTACATTTAGGGCTGTGTACCAAAACATGAAAATAAATGTTACAGTTGGCTATTGGCATTCATGTACATACTGGGTATACAGACACGTTACAGGCTGTAATATTTACCAAGTTTGTATCTTCACGGAGGATGCCCAAAGGTCCAGGGTCTGCTTTGAGTGTCCTGACAACTGAGGGGTTCGAATAATCCAGGCAGAGAGATCTGGGGGTGGGGTGGGGAGCCATCTCCTAGAAAACCTTCCTTCCTCTTAAGCAAGAGATGCTTTTATGGGGTGCCCCTTGGCTTGATGGAAATTGGGGATAGGGAGATTAAAAAGGGGCCAACCCCCCCCACAAGAAAGAGCCTTCAAGTCACATGAAACCACATCCCCACCACCACCACCAAACACCAGCCCCCTCCCTGCCAACAATCCCAACCCATAAGCACTCTTGTATGAAAATCAATCAAACCGTCATCTCCACCTCTTCCCTCCCCCCCCCCCGCCAAATGTAGGTGCAGTCAAGGATGAACAGGCCTAAATGCCAGAGAGGGGCACAGAATATCAAGCAGAAGGCCTAAACTGTGGCGGAGTGTGAGTGTGTGTGTGTGGGGGGGGAGCAGCCACCTTGAAAGGAAACAAAGCGCAAGGAAAGGAGAGGCTTCGAATAACAGAAAGAGAGGGGAATGGGGAGATGCTGGAAGGAAGAGGGAGAAATGGGTCTCTGGGTGGGTGGGGGCAAGGGGGGAAATGGACCCAGAGAAAGCCTCCGCCTCCCTCCCACCTCCAAACCCCCCCCCCCCTGGTGAGCAATGGCATATAGAGAGGGAGGGCAGCCGAAGGAAGTAGAGAGAAAGGAGCTATCCAAAGGAGCCAGGATCCTGCCGGAGATCAGCTGCCTTCCCTGATCTAAAAGGGTCTCCAGGAGGAGGAGGTGGGTCTAGATCGCCCCATGGGGTCCCTGCCAGCTCTCTGGCTCCAGGCGACTCCTGGTTTCCCCCCCCCTCCCCGACCACCACCCAAGGCAGGAGGCAGGCCCTTCCTTCCCTTCCCATCCTGAGCGTTACCACTTAGGCCCTTCCTTGCAGGGGGTGGGTGGCCACTTCCCCCGTCTCTTCTTTTGCTTTTCTGCTGTGTAAACCGCCTGGGCTCTTTTGTAAAAGCCCTCAACTTTTGAAAACAAGCCGTGGGGGCCGGCGGGAATTCCCCACCCCCCAAAGAGAAACCCAAGAAGAGCAGAGGGGCCAAATTCCACTTCCCTACCAACAAGTCAGGAGAATTAACAAGCCCTCCCGTTGGCCCCATTCCCGCCCCCAATTACAGACATCAGAATGCAACCTGGCTCACTTTCTTAAGTCACCTGGAAATCTTTACACACTGTCAGGGCCCCGCTTTGCCCCTCTCCTCCTTTGCTTCCTAGAGAGGGGGGGACATATCTTCCTAACCCCCCCCATTAAAAAGCAAGGCTCTCCAGCTGCCAAGAATTTGCCCAGAGGCCCCAGGGTGCCTCTGGAAAGCCCTCCGCCCCACTCGCACCCCAATCCCTCTCCAACCCTCCTCGGGATCCTTGGGGGGGGGACTGAAAACGTCGGGACCCCCGGGGTAAAACTCTTACCCACCCACCCCCTATTACAGTTGGAAAGCCCCCCCCATCTCTCCCTCCTCCTACCAACATTGGAGGGCGGGCCCTCTTAGGCGTCTCCTTGCCTCCCCCCCCCTTTTGCTGAATTATTCAGGCGCATTAACTTTGGGCGTGGGGGGGGGGTTGAGGATTGTGCCGGGCTGATTTTTGCGGTCAGCGTGCAGCAGATAAATCCTAATGAAAGACAGACAACGACCAGATTTTCAATAATTAATCAAGGTGCCACTTAACGAAGAACGTTTGGGCGCCCGGCTCTTGCCTCGCTTAATGAGACCAAAAGCAGGTGGGAGGGGGGTTATTGTCCCCCCCCAACACACACACACACACACACTTCAAACCCCGCTCCCCGCAAGTCCGACGCATCCTGCCCAGGCGCTGCTCCGTCCGGCGCATCACCATACGCTGCTCCCCCAGTCAACTCCCGGGAAAGCGGCAAGACGGGCCGGGGACGAATCCTACCTATTCCCACCTACCCCCGACACGGAACGTGCCCTTCCCACGTGCAGAAAGTGATGGGGGAGTCGCCCCTCGGCCTCCCCTCCGGGAATTCCCACCGCACTCTGCCTATGCTGGGAGATCAAAGCTTTCCCCTAACCACCCCCTCCGCGCGCCCTCAATTCCGTGGAGCCAAGGAAGGAATTCGGCGGGGGGGGGGAGGCGAAGGACGGCCTCCCGGGACCAAGACGGGCCCCCTGTCCGCCCTCCAGGCCTCCTCCAGGACCCAGCCCCGACGGCTGTCCCTTGGGGAGCACCCCCCCACACACACACACACTGCACGCGAACCCGGCCCCCTGGTCCCTGGCGGCGGGGAAAGCCCGCCGGAGCCTCCCCAAGGGGCGCCAAGGGACGGGGGCGCTCCGGACAGCCCCCTCGACGGGACCGTGGAGAAGCCCGAGGGGCACCTCACCGCCTCTCGGCCGCCGAATTGCCGCCGCGCTCTCCGGCCGCTCCGGAGGGACCGGCTCCGCTTCCGAGCAAAGGAGGGCGAACCAAAGCGGGGAGCAGGGAGGGGGGGGAGAGGGAAGACAGGGGATCCATCTCGCCCCCCCACCACCGCTCTTCTCCTTTTCTGGTCGCACCGCCCGGCTGTCCCTTCCCGGGCGAACCCTGGCGGGTCAGTTCAGTGGCCGAAGCCCGGCTCCCCTCCCGTGGCGTCCCACCACTGCCTCCCCTTCGCCTCTTCTCCCTCCAGGAGGGGCTCTTCTGCCCCCCCCGCTCCACCCGCCCCAACACCTTTCCCGGGAGAGAGGCGTCGTTTCGCTCCGGCTCCGGGCAGGAGCCGATGCGCCACTCCGCCCATGACCTCACCGTCCCGGGGGAGAGCCTGCCCTCTGTCCGGACCCATCGCCTGGGGATTGGGGGGGGGGTTCCGTGGGGGCCGAACGGGACGAGATCGAAGCAGCCCGGTCCTCTCCTCTCCTCCTCGCCCTCCCCCCCCCCGAACGGCGGCCGGAGCCCTTCGGCCAAGCGGCCCCCGGGCACAGTTGTGCGCAGGGAGCCTGGGCGCAGCCCGAGCGCACCGGGAACCCTGGCCGGCCCCTCCCGCCGACGCCTGGGAAAGTTGGCCCGGCTGCGCTCCGTGGCCGCATCCGGCAGACCCCCCCCTCCTCCATTCCGTCCCCATCGGCAGCGGGGCAAAGTTTGGCTCCCCCTCCCCCCCTCCCCCCCTTCCTGCGGGCGCGGCGGCGGACGCACCTTTGCGGAGCATCGTGAAGGCGCGGCGGCCGGTCCCCGAGCGGCGCTCACACCGGGCAGCAACGGCGGCGGCGGCGGCGGGGGGCGGCTCGGCGGCTGCTGCTGCTGCTGCTGCTGCTGCTCGTCCGAGAGGGGCTCGCCGGAGGACGGAGCCGCCGCATCGCGCGTCCGGCACCGGCGGCGGCGGCAGGTCCCTCGGCCGGCCGGGAGGCAAGCGGGCGAGCGGAGCGGCTCCGGGGCTGCAGGGCGCGCCTGGCGGCAGGCTGGCGGCTCGGCGGCCTTTTGAGGGGGGCAGACGCCCCCTCCGGGAAGGCGGGCGGGCGTTGGGGGGGGGGAGAAGGAGAGCGCTGCCTCCCCCGCTGGCTGCCTGCGCCCACCACCGCCTCTCCCCCTCCAGCCAGCCCGGCTCGGTGCGCCCGCTGCCTCCGCCGCGCCTCGCCTCTTCCGCAGCACCAGCGGCAGCAGCGGCGTCGGCGAGGCAGGGCTGGGCCGGGCTGGGCTGGGCTGGGCTGGGCTGGGCTGGGCTCCCCTCCCGCGCCAAGAGAGGCGCGCCTCCGCCTCCTGCCGGCCTCCCTTCCCTGCCTCCTCTCCGCGCTGTCTCTCCGCCTTGGCTCTCCTCCTCCTCCTCCTCCTCCTCCGGCTTCCCATCCAAAATTTATGAAAGTCTCTGGCTTTCTTTGCAGCTTCCCCGGGGAAAGGGCGGCGGCGGCGGCGGCGGTGGCGGCTCCACCTCGCCCGGGAGCGCTCTGCTCCGCTGGGGGGGGGGGGCGGAGGGAAGGGAACCGCGGGCTCCTTGGAGGGGGGACACCTTTCTGCCCGCCGGACCGGGCACCCGCCTGGGGATCCGGGCCAGGAGAGCGAGCGCCCGGGCAGCCTCGACGGGGCGGGCGACCCCCGGCGCTGCGGCGGCTTTTCCTTCCCGGGACCGGGCGGGAACCAGGGTCGGGGAGGAGGCGCCGCTGCCCTTGGAAGGCGCGCGCGCGGGGGGGGGTGTTTGTCAGGGAAGGGGGCGCCCAGATGGGTTCCAGGGGAGGGGGCGCGGCCGGGATGATGGGGGTGGCGTTGAAGGTCCTGCCGCTGCCCGCCCCTGGTCCCAGCCGCCCCCTCCCAGGGTGGGTCCGGGAGAGGCGGGCCCGGCGCGCTTGACAGACAGCCGCGGTCGCCATGGCAACACGGCGGCGAGCCCCTCTCCCTCCTTATTGCCGTGGCAACCAAGCTGAGAGCGAGCGGACCCCTCCCTTTCCTCCGCCGACCCCCCCCCCCCCTCCCTCCCGGCGGACCCGTCCCGGGTCCCGAGGACCTCCATGGCGGGGCACACACTGGCCCGCTCTCCCTGCCGCCGCCCCTCTGCTTGCCACACCCGGACGATGGGCCTTGTAGTCCGGGTATTAGGGTGAGGAACTCTTCCGAGCGTTGGACCTGGCCGTTCCTCTCCAGCAAGTTTCCTCTCCAGCGGGATCCGGCCTGGAGAGCCCCCAGAGCGCTCCGTGGGGGGCGGGTGGGGGGACTACAAACGTCTTGATTTGGGGGCGTCTAACCCTAACCCTAACCCTAGCCCTCCTCCCCGCTCCCGGGCCTGGAGAACGCCTGGCCCCGAGGCCAACCTCCGGGTTACGGGAGAGATGCTCTGGAGCCGCCCTTGGAGCCGAAGGGACCCGGGACTCCCCGAAACCGGGCTGGGAGCTGAGCCCGTCGGAGAGGACCCCCCCCCCTTGGCCCTGCCGCCTTCCTCCCTCGGGCGTCGGTTCCCTCCTCTTCCTCCTCCTCCTCCTCCTCCTCCTCCTCTTCCTCCTGCTGCCTCGCTTCCCATCTGCTCCCGAAAGGCTGCCTCTGCCCCCGGCCTCTCTCGGGCCCACTTCGAACCGTTCCCTTGGAAGTGCGGCGGCGGCGGCGTGGGGGGGGGAAGCAATCCCTGACCCCTCCACCGCCCGTCCCCGACCGCAGCCCCCCCCCCGCTTTCCCCCAGAGCCGAGAGGCAAAGGGGCCCTGAAGGAGCTGGTGCCCGCGACCCCCTGTTCCCGGTGCCAGGTTGGGGGGGGGGGGAACACTTGTTCCACAAGAAGAGACTGAAGCGGAAGCTTCACGGGGTCTTCCCCCCCCCCACCACCACCACCGTTGATAAAAGGCAGGGCAGCTCTCTTCCAGGCGCGGGGGGGGGGCGGGCAGGCTCCCCCACACATCACAACACTCACACTTCTGGTTGCAATTCGGACCCCGCTTGGGAAGAGCAGCAGAACCGGGGGCCGACTAGGTGCTCTCGAGGGCGACCCCACCCCTTCCAGGAGCCTGTGGTCTCCCCAGGGCAGAAGGAAAGGAGCCAGAGACCCAGCCGGGTTTTTAGGAGGGGTGGGGGGAGAGCCAGACAGGCACAGAGGGGGCTGCTCCGGCCTCCCAAGGGCACCTCGGCGGCCCAGCATACCTGCCCTTACAGAGCCCCCCATAGCAAGATGGGGGGGGACAATGCCTGGGAGGACTCCAGGACCCCCCCCCCAGGGGAGACCCTGCCTTTCCTCCTTCCCAGCTGGGCCTCCCGCGCTGCCTCGCCGCCTGCCTTTCCTGCCTCGGACCAAATAGGACGGAATACCTTTTTTCTTTTTTTTTTGGGGGGGGGGCTCTACCTGTCTGGGGTGGGGAGTGTCCCCCCCACCCGCGGCTTGTTGGCGGCTGGCAGGAGAGACGCCGGCGATGATGGCGGGGAAGGGACGGGGTTTGGCGCTGGGTACCTGGGGCGCCGCCGGGCCGCCTGGGGGCCTGGGTGGTGGTGGACAGGCCTTTTGGCGGGGAGGCGGAGGTGGGTGGCCCAAAGCCCCCTGGGGGACACCAGGGCTTCCACCCCGTCCGTCCGTCCGTCCACCCACCCACAATATAGAAATACAATATCTATAGCTTCGAATAAAAGCAAGCCAAGCAAGGCGGGTTCCTCTGGATTCCCCCTCTGGCCGGCCGGCCCTCGGATCCCCGACGGGACCCCCCCCCTCTCCTCTTCCGGGAGCCCAGGCCGCTCCTCATCCCGGGGGCGGCGAGTGAGTCTCTCTCTCTCTCTCTCTCGCGTGGGGTGTGTGGGTGGTGGTGGTGGGGGGGTGTTTTCTTCTGTGGGGCGCGCGCCTGCCTGCCTGCCTTCTCCTCGCCGTCCCCCTTCCTGGCGCCCGCCCGGCTCCCGTCGGGGACATGACGAATCCCGCCTTCTGTTGTTCTCCGGCGAGCTTCGGGCCGAGCAGATTGCCGGGCGCTGCTGAGCACACGCCGTGTTGGTCGGGGCGCTTGTCCTACCCCCAACCCCACCCCCACCCCACCCCGGCCCGCCACAACCCCCCCCCCCGCGCCTCGCTTTGCCGGAGAAGAAGGGCCTTTGCACACACACACACACACACACACACACACACACACACACACACACACACACACACACACACACACACACACACACACACACACACACACACACCCCGCACCCCGCACACCGCATCCATCCTCCACCAGGAGGAGGAGGAGGAGGAGGAGGAGGAGGAGATGCCGCTGTCCTTTTTGCGGGCGGGGGGATCCTGTTCCAAGCCACCCTTTGAGCAGCAGGAACGGGGGGGGCAGGGCTTTTCTTGGAAGATGGTGTGCGTGTGTGTGCGTGGTGGTGGGGAGGCCTCTTGGTTTCCTAGAATCCTCCGCAGCGCCTGGGTACTGCTCCGCCAAGGCTGACCTCGACCGTTCCGCCGCCTGAGGCGGGACAGCGACTTCTCTGTGCAGGATCCGCCTGGATCCGGGGCTACTTCGGAGCACTTTTTTTGGGAACGCCGAGCGCTACCTCCGTGTACTGTATATGTGTGCGTGCGAGCGCAGAAACAAACGCACACGGATGATATCGAAATATCCGAAATCTCTGCTTTTGCACTGAGAAAAAGAATATATAAGCGGAACGAACGGGCAGCGGGCCGCTCGAGAAAGAGGGGCTTCTGATGGGGGGGGCAGACAAAATGAAACCCAACCTATCTCCCCCCTCCCCTCAGACACACACACACACACACACACACACACCGGGATTGCACTCTGCACGCGCTCAGGGGCACCCGGGCTTCTTTGGATTCCCGGCGAGGGCGGGGCGGGTGGAAGGAGAAGCCGAGCGAGCGTGAAGGTGTAAGGAAGTTCAAGGCTGGCGGGGGGAGGGATAGGGCGGGGGGGGGGAAGAATGGGAGGTGGTGGGGTCTCCCCTCTCTCCCCCCCCCCAAAAAAAGAGCCTCTCTCTTTTCCGGCGCGGGCTCCGGGCTCCCCATCGATGCTCTCGGGCGGCGCTTGCTCCTGCCTGGGCCGCCGCTCGGCGATCGCCTGGCGCTGCCTTTTGGGGCTCCACGTGGGGGCCAGGCAGGCGGCCATGGCGGATCCTCGGGTGGAGGAGGAGGAGGGGGAGGAGGAGGAAGGCTCCTCGGCGGCGGCGGCGGCGGTGCCAGGTAACGGGGGCGGGGGGCCAATGGGGAAAGGGGGGGCAAGGGATCCGGGAGGGGGAGGGTCGCTGGCTGGCTGGCTGGGTTGGAGGGGAGATCTTTCCCTGCCCCCCCCACCAAGAAGCCCCAAAGGGATGAAGTGCAGAAGTGCGCGTGTGTAGGTGGGGGGGGCGCGGGGGAAGGAGGGGAAGCTGCCTCTGGGGGCGCCCCTCCCCCCTCGCCCCCCCCACCAGCCTCCCCCCTTTCCAGTTCGGGTGGGGCTGCATCGCCCCCCCTCCCTCCCCCCACCATCACCCAACCCCCCCCCCCCAATCTAAGGGCTCCCTTAAGGAGACCCGTTTGTTCCCTGGATGGGTCATCCGCTCACTCCAGGGTTTTGGATCGGATTGTGGGGAAAGTTTCTCTCTTCTCCCCCCCCCGCGCCCCCTTGGACCGCTTGCTTTTCATTGGCTCTTGCGTGGCCTTAGAGAGTCGGGGGTTATGGGATAGGTAGTCCAGTGCGGGGGGGGGTCCCCGAAGGAAGCCAAGGAGGGGAGGGACAGATCCGGAGACCCTTGGCCTCCCAGTGCCTCAGGTGCAGGAGAAGCGGCTTGTGGGGCACAGTCTGTCTGAGGGCCAGTTGGGGGGGGGATTATGGGAATTGTAGTCCTCAACATTTGGCGAATGACAGGTTGGTTTGCTGTGGTCCAAGAACAGATCCAGGCTCTGGGGGTCCTTCCCGGCCATCCTGGGGCCTTTTCTTGTGCCCAGGATGAGCACTGCAGCCCCCATCATCCGCAGACAGTGAGGACTGATGATGGGAGCTGTCATCAAGTCAATCTGCTGGGCTCCCCGTAATTCTCGTCTCTCTCTTGCTTGTTCCCAACCTAATCTGAATGTTTGCTTACCCAAAACCAAGGCTGTCAGGGGAGAACCCTCTGGGGATGTCAGAGAGAGAGAGAGAGAGAGAGAGATAAGGAGAATGCAAAACAAATAGGACAAAATGCAATGAATAAATATTCACCTCGCTCACAAATGAAAACTAAATAAGCTCTTCTCAAGGTGTCCAGGCCCTGCAGGAAAAGCCCATCAGCCACACTAGCTGGGGATGAGGTGGCTTGTAGTCCGGAAGGCCCAGAAGCCACCCCATCGGGAGGCTGCCCTTTCCCTGACACCCCTGTAGCTGAAAACGCCTCTCTTGTCACGAGGCCCGTTGGGGTTCTGTAGAGTTAATATTAAGCTGCAGTTGTTATGGTTGTGGCTGCTGTTGTTGCTGCTGCTGCCGAAACCCCAGAGGCCTCCGTGTGTGTGTGTGTGTGTGTGTGTGTGTGTGTGTAGAAAACAAGAGGTCCCTGCCCCAAGGGGCTGCCAGGGCAGAAGGCTCAGCGGTGGAAGCCAGTGGGGCAAGTCTGTTTTGGCTTGGCCCGCCTTGCAGGGCTGTTGTGTGGGTTAGGCAGAGAGGGGGGGGAGACCCGAGGGGGGAACAGAGGACTGTGTTCTATGAGGATCCAGGCAGAGAAGGAGGGTGGGGGGCTGCCGGGGGGGGCGCATGATGTAACCCCCCAGTGAGTCAGTGGCAGAGGGGGGGCTTTGACACCCCTCCCCCCTCCTCGTGCGACAGCTTGCCCAAGAGCACGAGGGCCAGTTTGGGCCCACTGGTGAGTCGGCCGTGAGTCAGTGGTGGCTCTTTGTGTGGCCTCTGCCCACTGCCACCCACGCCTGTTCTCTCGGAGGGTGGGTGGGGGGTAGAGGAGATGGCAGCGGCACTCCCCATAGCCCCCAGGATGGGACCTCCGCCCCAAACCCCCCTCCCTCTTCACACCCCACTCCTGCCAGCCTCCCCGTGCCCAGCTGGCGCTGATTCACTTTGCGGTGCCACGTTGGCGCATGGAAAGGGCATCGTTTCCAGGGAGTGCGAGAAGAGCGGCAAGCTGCCAATCCTCTCAGCGAGGCGGCGGCCCCCACCCTGGCCTTCCCGGAGGGCCCCCTCCCTCTCCCGGGCCTTCCTGGGGGTGGAGGGGGTGGGGGGGTGCCAGGCGCCCACACCTCGCTCGCTCTCAGCCCATCACTGCTGCTGCTGCTGCTGCTGCTGCTGGCGTGCCTTCAGGGTTTGGATGCCAGGCTGGTGGCGGGCACGGCGTGAAGGGTCCCTCAGATGAGGGGGAAGGCCTTCTGGAGTCTTCAGGCCCCGATAACCCCTTGAGGAAGATTCCGAGTGCTGACTACACATCCCATGGTTCTCCCAGTGGAGAACACTGAGGTGGGTCCCTGGGTGGGTGCCCGGCTGCCCATCCCAGCTTCATTTCTCTCCTCCTCCTCCTCCTCCTCCTCCTCCTCCTCCTGCTTCCCTTGCAGCTCGCCGGGCCCCCCGCCGAGTGGCTCACCAGATCCCCCAAGAGATCCTCTCGGACCCGGACCTCCAGGCGGCCGTGGGGGTGCTGCCCCCCAACTATAACTTTGAGGTCTACAAAACCGTGTGGAGGATTAAGCAGGCTGGAGCGAAACGGGGTGAGTCGGTCTCGGTAGGAGCGTGGAAACGAGCCCGTTACAGACACCCACCCACCCTGGGAGGTTTCTTACCCCGAGTAGCAGCAGAATAATCTCACAAGCAACCCCCCTTCCCCTAAAAGAATAGCTAAAAGCAATGAACCTGGGCCTCTCTCTTGAGAGAGAGAGAGAGAGAGAGAGAGAGAGAGAGAGAGAGAGAGAGAGAGAGAGAGTAGCTGGGCACGTACACATAGGTGGAACAAGCCGAGAGAGACGCTTGGACGGAAAAGGTGAGAGCAACCCATCCGGGGCTTGTGAACCTGGAGCAGTCCTTTTCTGAACACACACACACACACTTTCTGGGCCTTCCTCGAGTGGAGATCCAGATCTCTCTCTCTCTCTCTTTATCTCTCTCTAACCCCACCCCACCCTCCAGTTCCTTGGCTCAAGACCTGTTTATTCAGGCAGCTGCTGTCGCCTCAGCCCCGGGGGAACAGCGGGCTCCGATTGCGTCGCTGCACCAACGGTGCCAAAAGCAAAGTGACGTTTGGAAACAGGGCAGGGGTGGTGCAGAGTGCCCGCCTGCTGGTCCTTCATCCCCGTTTCTCTTTCTTACGCACATTTTTTTTTGGGGGTGGGGGAAGAATCCCAGACTTGAGGGTGATGGGAGGGAGAAAGGAGGGCATTGGGGTGGCCAAACAGACCCAAGGGTCACCCAGGGTGCCCGGCGGCTTAGCTGCCAAGCGGTGCCCTCTGTGCCGAGACCATCCAGCTGCACAGCTGTCGCCCGCGCGAGCTGCCCGTCAGCGCGATGCTCGGGCTGCCCGTTGTCAGGATGGTAATGGGGTCGGACAAGGTGGGTCTGGAAGGAGGCTGATCTGCGTGCCATTGGTGGCCGTTGGCAGCTTGGCAGGGGGAGAGGGGGAGAGTGGCATGGCTGGTGTGTGTGTGTGTGTGTGTGTGTGTGTGTGTGTGTGGGGGACCTACGGATGCTCCTTTAGTCTTAAGAGCCTCAATCTGGGTCTCGATCCACCATGGGGGTGGGGTGGGGGCTTCCGAAACAGCCTGGTTGGTGGAGTATGGGGGTCGCTGGACAGCTCCTGGTAGGAGCACGGTTCATCCGTTGTGAGGGTATTATTTACTCTCTTTGTAAACTGCCCAGCATAGCTGTTTGCTAGATGGGCAGTGTAAACGTTTAATGAATGCATAATGCCCCCCCCCAAAACACCTCTCTCTCTGCCCCTCCTCAGTGGCTCTGCAGATGCCCGAAGGCCTGCTCCTTTTCGCTTGCACCCTGGCCGACATCATTGAGAGGTGAGTGGAAGCTGAGCGGGTGGGGGGGGGGTGGAGCGTTTGCGGCCCTACCGCCTGGATCAGGGCAAGGAGGGGGGCTGGCGCAGTCTGTCTGTTTGTGTATACACACACTCGGGCATTTGTGGGTCCTGGGGAGGGGAGCGTGGACACACCTTCTGCGGCAGAGGGGACCTGTTCCTTATTGAGTGAAAGAGGGAGAGAGCTGGCAGGCCTCTGTCCCCAGGAGCGAGCCAGGAATGATGGGATGTGTAGTCTCCCTCCCCTCAGCCATGCCTGTGTGAGCAGGAGAGCTGTTTAATGCCAGCTGGGAATCGGACATTAGTCCAGGGCCTGCGTGCCAAGTGCGACACCCAAAGCAGAGGCCCAGACAGCTGTGCATTCTCCTGGAAGGGGGGGGCTAGAGTCCCAGGGACACCCCTTTTGCCTCCCCCATCCCTCCAAGCCTAGGGTCCTGCCACCACCTCCCCACACACAACACTGGTTGGCTGTGCCCCTCTTCCCCCCCTCCCCCCCCTGCATTGCTGGCTCCTTTAAGAGATCAGGGCGGCCTCCCCCCCCCCCTGCCTCCCAGCATGGGAGCCCCTTTCATGTCTCTGACTTCAAAGGCGGCTGATTATGGCGATCCTTTTATCTGAATGAAACCTGAAGCATGACTTCCCCTCTGCCTCAAAAGCAGCAGCAGCAGCAGAAAGAGGGGATCAGCCCTTTGCCTCTTCCTCCTCCTCCTCCTCCTCCTCTTCCTCTTCCTCCTCCTCCTCCTCCTCCCTGCCAGGGACCTAGCTGGGGACCGACAGAGCAATGCTGGCACACCCTCCCCATTGGGATCAATTGCCAGCCCCTCCCCCTGCTTTCTCCACCCGAAAGAGGTGTGAAAGGGTCCTTTGTGGATCAGCTTAGAGGGAATGCTTTTGAAGAGGGGGAGGCCTTGGGCTCCTTCCCCCCTTTTGCCCCTCATTTTGGGGGGCAAAGCCAGAAGGACAGGTGTTTGCCCCTTGCGCCCTTCCTTCACACCCCCCACCCCAAAAAGCTGTGCAAACTCAGGGGGGGGGTCGTCCAGGTGTGCTTTGGAGGCAAGCCCCCTTTTCCTGCCTGGGGGTGGGAACCCACAAACAGCCCCCCATCCATAGGGAAAGGGAGGGAGGGCGGGCGCAGGAGTGGTAGGAGGCGCATCCCCAAAAGCCAAGGGAAATTGGTGCTCGTTATTCTAATTACGCACAGCCTTCCTCTGCTAATGAGCTTGTGTAGGCAGGCACGCTCCACCAGCCTGGCGGGGGGGCACGGAGGGTGGGTAGGGGGGCCAGTGGGGGCCAGTGTGAGTGTGGATGTCGTTTTTGTGTGTGTGGGTGGGGGGGGGGGGAGTAGGGATACCCCTGAAGGACCCCAGGGGGCAAGGAGATTCATTTGCCCTGGCTTTCACTTCTGCTCCCCATGGGGTCAGACTACGAGTCCCATTCTCCCCTGCCACAGAGGGGGACTCTGCCTGCGGAGACCCTTGATAGGTGTCCTCCGCTGACCCTCTCTCTCCAAGGGACTGGTTTCCGGAGGTAGACTGCTCCTGCCCGTGCCTCCCCCCTAGTGAACCCCCAACCCTCCCAACATGGGTGGCGTCTTCCTTACTCCGACCCCCCTGACTCCTTACAACCTTAGGATAAGACTGAAGGAGGCACTGCCCTCCCTCCCTCCTCCCGCCCCACCTCCCGCAGCGCCCCATATCTCTCTGCAAGGAAGCACCTTCCCCTTTGACAGACCGCCCCCCCTCCCCATGTGCCTCCCCCCCCTCCCTGATCCTGCCCAGCGGGGGAGGCGGAAGAAGCTGAGGCCTGATCCAATCCCCTCCAGCCTTTCCCAATCAGACTTAATGATCTGTTTATTGTCTGACATTTGCCGGGAACTGAGCCGGAAAAGATGAACCGCTGCTCAGGGTGGTGGTGGTGGTGGGGTCAACGGCGGCAGGTGCTCCCTCTTTCCTTAGAGGATGTCCTGATGTGCATTTCAAGTGCCACGGTCAGAATCTGTGAAGCCTCCCAGCAGGGACACCAAAGGACGTCTTGGTGGTGGATCAGGCCCTTCTGCCCCTTCCGTACCTTTGCTGCTCCTCCTCCTCCTCCTCCTCTTCCCCTCTCCCTGCCCTTCTCTGCCCTGGCCGCCCTTTCTCCCCTGGCTGCCTCCAGGCGGGCCTGCCTGGTCCCGTGCCCGGCTGGCGTCTGGCCGGAGGAAGGCGGGCGCATGTTTTCCACGGGCGCCTTAATCCCTCGCATGGCAAACAGCTTTCTCCAATTGAAGGGCTGGATTAGCACCTCTTCATTTAATCCTGTTGGCATCGCCGGAGTAGCCGCTGCAGAGGCCAAGTGTTGGGGGGTGGGGTGGGGTTATGCCTGCGTGCACACGCGTGTATGTGGAGAAGCAGGGCACGGAGAGCCAGCAACACTTTACGTCGGGGAAACTGAGGCCAAGAGGAGACTGGGCTGGTGCACAGCCCGGATAGGGAGGGGGTTGCCGATTCGGGAAGGCTTGAACTGGGGCTCCTTGGTCCCAGTGGCCAATGGGGGAGCGTTGCTTGCCTGCTCACCCACGCCTGCCCTCCTCCTCTCCCCCTCCAGGTTCACGGGGGCGGAGGCCGTGGTGATGGGCGACGTGACCTACGGCGCCTGCTGCGTGGACGATTTCACCGCCCGGGCCCTGGGAGCTGACTTCCTGGTGCATTACGGCCACAGCTGCCTCAGTAAGTCAAGACGGGCGGAAGACGCGTTCCTTCAGCCTAACAACAGCCCTGCAGTGTCGGAAGGGGGGGCAGTGAGGGAGCCCAGCCCTATGCCACACAGGAAGCTCCCCCCCCTTTTTTTTTTTTGCAGGACAGCTGGAAGGTGGGCTGAGGGCCTTTATCCTGGCAGGTGGGAAGCCCGGGGCCGTGGGCACAGGCGGACGTGGCCTCTGGCTCCAGGATCCCGTCCTGCCCACCACTTGCCACGGGGCACCTTGGGGGTAGGGGTGGGGGGCAGTGTCTCCAGAAACCCAGGAAGGAAAGAGGGAGGCACCCTTGAACAACAGCCCCAATTCCACTGGGCTGATTTGGACTTCCTGTCCCATCTGCCATACCCTCCATAGCCGGAAACTGATGGGAATCGGAGTCACCAAGCACCTCTGAAGGGCCCTGTTTTGACCAAGTCCTGGCCTCCGAGAGAGAGAGAGAGAGAGAGAGAGAGAGAGAGAGAGAGAGAGAGAGAGAGAGAGAGATTGTGTGTGTGTGTGTGTGTGTGTGTGTGAGAGAGAGAGAGAGAGAGAGACATTCCTGCCAAATTATTGTGCCCCCAATCCCTAGCCCCACCTTTGCACCCGGTGCCGTTTCCCTTCCTTCCTTCCTTCCTTCCTTCCTTCCTTCCTTCCTTCCTTCCTTCCTTCCTGCCCCCCCCCCAGTGCCCCACTCTTTGGGGTGGCTCCGTGTGCCTGCCTGCACTGTTGCTGATCTTGCAGGGATGGGGTGGGGTGGGGTGGGGTGGGAGGAGGGAGGAGGAGGAGGAGGAGGAGGAGGAGCGCCAGTGAGGGGGGGGGAACGAGATGAGCTGGGGGAAAGGGAAGGGGGGGGTCCGGAGCCTCCTCCTGTCTCCCTAGGCGGAACGGTACTCTGGATCCTGTTGCCGTGGCAACCGCGCTGCTGTCCCAGATGCTGCTAACTTTGAAGTCCACCCAGAGATGGAATCAGCTCAAAATAACAGGGGGAAAAAAGGGGGGGGGGGAAGAGCAGAGAGGGGGAAGGAGGAAAAGAAAGAGAGAGGAAAGTGGGGATGGAGGAGGGGGGGGCTTTAGCTCTGAAGGTGGGGCTACCTCCACCCAGATGGACGGCCCAGGGAAGGAAGGAGGGACCCAGGAGGTGGCTGGGATGATGATGCACCGTTCGCAAGGGTGTGTGTGTGTGTGTGTGTGTGTGTGTGTGTGTGTGTGTGTGTGTGTGTGTGTGTGTCTTCTTTCATACTGGGACCCTGCAAGGGGGGGGGGCTTGTTCTCTCCAGGAAGGTGCTGGGTCGTGCCTGGCTGAGGAGGAGCCTGGCATCGGCCGCCCTCCTTCCACCCCACCCTCCCAACCACCCCACCCCTTTCATTTATTTATTTATTTATTTATTTTAGCGTATTTTTACCCCGCCTCTCCCTGGTGCAGGGCAGGGCTTGGAGTGTGGCACATGTGTGTGTGTGTGTGTGGCAGGTTGCTTTGTGCGGGCAGAGCCTCCCTCCTGCCCTAAATTCTAAGCCTGCCGCCTGAACCTTTGTGGCGGCAAAAAGGAGCTGCCAATACTCACATACACCCCTCCTGAATTAGACCACTTAGAGACATTCGGCCTCTTCCCGGGGGGATTGATGGGGGCTCTGCCGAAGGCCCTTGGCTTTTTTTGGCCAGGGCTGGGGCAAAGAGAACCAGGCAGAGCCACGGAGCCCCACCCACGCACCCTGGGAATGGCTGGGGGGTGGGGGTTTCTGCACGCACGCACACACACACACACACACACACACACACACACACCTGCCAGGATCTTCCAATTCACAAATCTGGATCTTTCTGCGCCTGGAACTGGAGGGCCTGGAACCCCGTGATTCAAGGGAAAGAGGTGGGGGGGGGGCTTGGGAGGATCCTCCTGACCTGTTTTGGGTATTGGGGCGGGGGTGGAATACACAGAGCCCCTGACCCAATTTGGCACCTGGCAGGCAGGGGCCATGGGGGAAAGAGAGGGTGGAGGGAGGGGAGGGAGATTAATGGAAGAGCCAAAGACAGCTTGAACAGAGAGCAAGGGGTCTGGGCCGGAGGGTTGGGGGAGGGGTGGATCTTCTAGCTCCCTATTCAGCCTAAAAATCTGAAAGCCACCGTTTCAAAGTGTCCTTCTCTTGGGGGCTCATAGGGGCTAGAAACTTGGCTGGTTTTTAAAAGAGGGATGTGCAATTTTAAAAAACCCTGCAACACTCTCCCCACCCTTTCCTGCACCTCAGGCTTTGAGGTGGTCCCCGGTACCCCTGGGGGGGGGGCGGGATTTTTTTTCTTCCTGAGAGAGAAGGGCAGAGGGTGGAAGAATCAGCCGCTGGTGTGTGTGTGTGTGTGTGTGTGTGTGTGTGTGTGTGTGTGTGTGTGTGTGCTCTTTGCGTGCAGATGTGTCTTATATATCCTAAGGAGCTCGACCTTTTCTTTGCGTGCCCCCTCTTCTCTCTCCGCCCCCCCCCCAGTTCCCATCGACCCCACCCAGGGCATCAAGATGCTGTACGTCTTTGTGGACATCAAGATCGACACGACCCACTTTGTGGAGACGCTGCGCTTCAACTTCCCCCCGGGGTCCTCCTTGGCCCTCGTCAGCACCATCCAGTTTGTGTCAGCTCTGCAGGTAAGGGGGTCCAGGGTTGGGGTGGGGGTGGGGTGGAGTAAGAGATCTCCATGCACCCCCCAGGGGGGGAAAA
This sequence comes from Phrynocephalus forsythii, assembly GCA_029282475.1. Taxonomy (NCBI): domain Eukaryota; kingdom Metazoa; phylum Chordata; class Lepidosauria; order Squamata; family Agamidae; genus Phrynocephalus; species Phrynocephalus forsythii. The sequence goes on from JAPFRF010000017.1 coordinate 248,907, forward strand.
GGCAGGATGGAGGGAGGGAAGGAAGGAGGGCAGGGGGGGTGAGGCACCCAAGGCCGTGGGGCCGGATCCAGCCCTCTTGGCCCGCCCCCTACGCTCCCCTTTCTTCACCACTGAAGCGCCCGGACGGGCAGAGATGGGTGGGACCCCCGACACCCCCGCTGCCCCACGGCCTCCGCAGGGCACCGCCGGAGCGTTCAACGGCAGCTGCGTCGGGGCCTTAACGGGTGCCTCGTGGCGTCCTCGGCCGCTCCGGTTCCTGCCTGGCGTGACAAGATGGGGCAGGCGTCCGGGTCCCGTCCTGCTGGCATCGGGAAGATGGCTGAGCTCCCTGCGTTCTCCTGTCCTATGCAGGGGCCTTCTCCCCAGGGCATCGGACTACACCTCCCATCATTCCTAGCTGTTGGCCTAGAGCACAGTGCCAATGGCGTTTTCTTTCTGGAAAGCCAGATGGTGTGTGTGTGTGTGGGGGCGTTAATGCCGGGTCCCTCCTCCCTCCCCGCAGGCGGCGGCTCAGGACCTCCGGCCCAACTATGCTGTCTACACTCCGCAGTGCAAGCCTCTCTCTCCCGGGGAGATCCTGGGCTGCACCTCCCCCCGATTGGCTCGCGGCACGGATGCCGTCATGTGAGTAGCTGCCCACAACCCGGCCCTTCTCCCCTTCCCACCCCCCTCCTTCTGAACAGAAAGAGGACCTCTGGGCAGGCGCAGAGCCCCTCCCCTTGCCTGCTTGCCCTCTTTGGAAAAATGCTAGCCGGAGGGGTAGGGGTAGGGGGCACTGGCTTCTCCGTCCCCGAAGCCCAAGATTTGGTTTGCAAAAGGACCCGGAGTCCCACCTCTGCTCTTCTCAAAAACTGCTTTTCAAAGCTCACGTTTCTAGTCCTCATGGCTGGGAAGGAACTTGCTGGCTGAATATTGGAAGTTGTGCTGGGCTAAATAGAGGAATAACCTCCCCTGTCGGAAGGCTGTGTTGCCCCAGGGCTTTGTTTAAGTCCGACTCCAGCCCGTTCTGCGTTTCCGCTTCGGAAGAAGGGAGGCGTGTCTCTGGTGGCCCTGTTTGGGGTTTGTAAGAGCCTGGGTGCCTTTCTTAGAAGCCCAGCCCAGCCCTTGACACCCAGGCCGGGGGGGGGGGAGGAATCGGGGTTTTTGACTCCAAATGGGGCAAAAACCGACCGCTTTGGCAGCTGGGGGAGATGGATGGCCCAGGGGCCTGGCCAACACTGCAGCCCCATTAATTTTCCTTAAGGACAGGAATTAGACGAGCCCCCGGCTTCTGTGCACCTAATTATTGGCAGTAATGGAAGTGCTTAATGTGGTGTGAATGCCACCGTGCAGAATTGCTTGGGAGAGATAAATAACACCCTTGTCATGTGTGCGTGTATGTGTGTGGGGGGGGGCGCGGTTTAACAGACATGGAGGCCAGGGGGGTGGGGGTGGGGGGCTTTCAAAGTCGGGAGGGACGTATGAAGGCCTGGAGTTACACAGGACTGCCTGCCGCTCGCAGCTTTCTGCATCAAAATATACCCCCTGACCCAGCTGTTGACCTGCCAGTCTCATCTCTATCCAGGGGGAAATGGGAGCTGTAGTCCATTGCGCCGTAAATGGCCTGCCTTCCTTGTATCCATTCTCGTGACTCCCCTTTGTCGCCAAAGGCCTTTTCTCTGGCCAAAAGCAACATCCAGTGGGCTGGAGTCCCACAGGACCATCGGGCGGTGGATGAATTCCACCAGCCTGGTTGTCCTTTCCATCCTGGGAGCCTTGCCTTCTTCCCCTCCCAGTGGCCAGCTGGCGGAGGGCTTTGGGGTGGGTTTGGGGCGGGGGCCACTTTGCACCTCCGCCCGGTGGCCTTCCCTCTCGCCAGCGGCGGTCCAGGGTCGGTGCTCCTGCCACCTTCGTGCCCCTGTTGTTGATGGTTTTTTGCTGGTCTCGGGGGGTTTAAATTTCCTTCTTCAGAAATCAAAGGGAAAGGAAGGAAGGAAGGAAGGAAGGAAGGAAGGAAGGAAGGAAGGAAGGAAGGAAGGAAGGAAGGAAGGAAGGAAGCACCAAACAGACAAATGAGCTTTGATTCCCTAAAATGCCAGCGCCTAATTAACGGCTGAAATCGAGTCAGGTTTTCCGTCCGAATTCATTTGCCGACCTCTCACTCCATTAGGGGGGCGAATGAAGAGCGTCAGAGATGTAATGGGGACTTGAAATCTGATTACAACCTAGGCCTCCCCCAAGTCAGGGCGCTAGAGGCCATTTTCCTGGATGCCACTGCCGGCCATGATGGGTGGAGGAGGAGGAGGGGGGAGAGGTTTTTTGGGGGGTGCCACCACCCTCCAAGACCTCAGGTGGAACGGGGAGGAGAGGGGGCCCCGGAGGAAACCCCCCCCCCGTCTTCCTTGGCTTTGGCTCAGTGCTTACACCCCGGGCTCTGGCTGGGGCATTTGGAGCCTTGAAGGGGTGATCGCACCAGGGGCCAGAAGAGCTCTGACCACCCGCTGGGGGTCCTCGCGGGAGTCCCAACCCTGGATGTGTCCCATTAGAGACCAGCCTTCCCACCTTGGAGTGGCAGCCCGTGCTGCCGAGATCTGGCCCGCGGGGCCTTCGCCACCACAACCCTCCTTGTTCAGAGGCGGGTGATCCATCCCTCACCGGGAAAGGGGGGGGCGTGGCAGAAATACCCACCAGGGCGGCAGAGCAGCGAGAGGCTCCCTGCCAAATTGCTTTCTGGATTTATGCCGCCGTTTGCTTTGCGTTTGTATTTATTTATCCCATTGCCATTATTGATATGGTGCTGTTTGTGTTTATGCTTAGCTCAAATCATGCAAGAATCGGAGAACAAGCCGGGCGCTTTTTAAATGTCTCGTGAGCAGCCGCCGAGCTGGCTTGGGGTGGGGGCTTAATTTTAAGTCAAGTGGGAAGTTATTATTTGGGGGTGGGGGTGGCGGGATAGCAGGTTACCGTTTGGGAGCCTCTCCAAGGGGACCAGGGGGTGCATGTGCATGTCCTGACGCCCCTTGCAGCTTTGTTTGAAGGGGGGCTGAATGGGGTCCCTCTGCCTGGCGTCGGATTCTTCCAGTAACGTGCCCCCCTTCTCCTGCCTTCCCCCCCGCTCTCCCTTCCAGCTACCTCGGAGATGGGCGCTTCCACCTGGAATCCATCATGATCGCCAACCCGGGGGTCCCTGCCTACAGGTATCCGCCTGGGCCAGTTTGCGTGTGTTTGTGCGGGTATGAATGGGCAAGAGGGGGCCTCTTGGCAGCCGTCCAGCCTCCTTCTTTACCTCCTGGTGGGGCTGCTGTATCTCCCCAGGGAGAGCGACGGGAAACCCCAGCGATAGAAACCAAGCGCATGGTGCTGTGCCAAACAGCTGCCGGAATCGGTGCCTTCCCCCTCCCTTGGCCCAGCCACGCAGTTGTGGATTCCTCCCCTGAAATCTAAACATTTTGACAAGGTACCTGTAAAGGCATTTTGTGGGGCGCCCATTAGGCTCCCCTCCACTCCCAGCCGGCTGCAGGCAGCGGCCATAAAACGCGGTGATGATGAGCCTGCTGAAAGGCGATGAAATATCCCAGCCGAGTCCCGACGCACGCACGCTCCGGCGGGCAAGGCCCGGCCGCCTGGCCGTCTGCGTCATGGCATCTGAATTTCTGAGCAGGTCGTTTGTTACCGGCAGGCGGAAGGACGCGGCAGGTTTATGGGCCGGGGAGTCGCCCAGGCTGCACGCCCTGCTTGATTAAAATTCCTTTTGTCGAGGCTGGGTGAAAAATCACCTGTTTCCTGCAAAGAGGGAAGGAGGGGCAGGGGAGCAGTGCCAGGCCCGGGGAGTGGCGGATTGGGTGCTCTCTGGGTGGGCCCCCCCTTCCCTGCCTGGCCTGCTCCCGGCCTAGGGGTGGGTGGACGGTGCTGGGAGCAGCCCCATTGGCACCCCCTAAGCAGTGAGACCCTCCTTGAGTCCTATTCCTCTCCTTGCTTACCTCCCAAGGCTGAAATAACCCCCGGGCGTCCTCCTTGGAAGGGGAACTGGAGGCAGCCTCTCCCCTTGTGGGCCTGCAGACCGAGGGAGGGCTGCGCCACCATCCAGAGGTCGCCCTCTTCCCCTGGGGAAATCAAGGAGGACCCCCAACCCTCGTGGCCAGGTGGACGTGGACGGTGGCGTGAGTCCGAGCGTGGGCTTCCCAGGGTGCCAGATGCTTTTATACCAGGTGGTCTTCCTTGCATGGCACTTCCCCCTAGTTTTGTGTGTGTGTGTGTGTGTGTGTGTGTGTGTGTGTGTGTGTGTGTGTGTGTGTGTGTGTGTGTGTGTGTGTATACACTGATGCCCCTGCCACCGGTCTCCTCCTCGGCAGGTATGACCCCTACAGCAAGGTCTTCTCGGAGGAGCGCTACGCCCACGAGCGCATGCAGGCGTCCCGGAAGGAGGCGATCCGCCAGGCCTCTCGCGCCTCCAAATGGGGCCTGATCCTGGGCACGCTCGGGCGCCAGGGCTCCCCGGCCATCCTGGAGGTGAGAGGCATGACATCCCGGGCCCAGCTCCGGCGCTGTCCTCGTGTGCATGCAAGGGCTGGGGAGGAGACACACACACACACACACACACACACACACACACACACACACACACACACACACACACTGGCTCCACAGGTTGGAAGAGAAAGGGCCTCCCTGGAGCGCCTGGCGGGGAGGGAGGGAGGGAGGGAGTGACGGGTGCAACGAAGCGCATCCGATGCCCGTCATTCTCGTTTGTTCACTGGCTAACGAAGAAAAGGCTCGGCGGGCGGCTGGAACTGGGCCACCAGGGCAGAGCAATTAGTCTGCAGGGTGGGAATTCTGGGTGGGGGAGAGCACATACACAGGCCCTCGTTATTGCAGGAGGGAGAGGAAGGAGGGGTGGCTGAGCCGTGCCCCCCCCCAATCTTTCCACAGGCTCCCGTTCTTCTTTCTGAGCATGAATGTGCAATTGAGGAGGGGTGTGTGTGTGTTTCCTTGGGGGGAGGGGGGGCCTGCACACTTCCTCCCTTTTGGAAAAAAACAGGATGGTGGGGGAGGGCAGACGTGCTGCCTGGAGAGTGGAGGCCCCCTGCCTGTCCAGGTCCCGTTTGTGGGGTGTAATCGCAGGGGGACATGATACCGCCTGGTTGCCCCATCTTTGCAACAACAACAAAAAACCAACCACCCCAAAACCCAGACTTTTCTTCTCCCCCCTCCTGTAAATACCATACACCCCTTTCTGCCCCTGTTTCCCCACAGCACTTGGAAGGGTGTCTCCAGGCAGCTGGGAAGCCCTTTGTCCGCCTTCTGCTCTCGGAGATTTTCCCTGGGAAATTGCAGCTCTTCCCGGACGTCCAGGCGTGAGTGGCTGCTGCAAACACCAAGCCCCCCCCCCCCTCCCGGCCCGCAAGAGGGGAGGGGTCCCCTCCTTCCGTCCCTGCCAAACTCCCCCCGTCGCCGGCAGCCGAGGCCATCCGAAGCAGGCACTCCTCCCGCTGATCCCTCTCTCCCTTTCCTCCTGTGCAGGTGGGTCCAGGTGGCCTGTCCTCGCCTCTCCATCGACTGGGGGGAAGCCTTCGGGAAGCCGCTGCTGACGCCCTACGAGGTGAGCCTTTTTCAGAGGGTGGGGGGCTCTTCTCAGTTGCAAACTGGGGGTCGGAAATGGGAAGCGGTGACCGCCCCCTTCCCCGGTACAAATTTCCACCCTACAACCACCACCTCCATCGTCCCCAGGCAGCCGTGGCTCTGCAAGAGGCCGCGTGGCAAGAGACCTATCCGATGGACTTCTACGCCAGCCAGTCTCTGGGGCCTTGGACGGCGAACCACCACCGTTCCCATCAGCCCCAGAAGCCAGGCAGGGAGAAAGAGGTGAGCAGCTGAGGGACTGAGGGTGGGCGAGGGAGGCTTGGCCTCAAAGTCCCCCTGCCGCCCCAGTCGGATATCCTTTTCCTCTTCCCACCTGCCTTCTGCAATCCTCAGTTTTGCTACAACAGCCCTGTGAGGCAGGACTGGGAGACTCCCTCCCCATCTTTGTCGGACTTGTGTTCCCGCATCCCATTCAAGGATGGGGCTGATGGGGTTGATAATCCCAAGAGCCAACGGTTCCCTGCCCTCAGCTAAGCCACGGCAGTGGTGAGATGCAAACCAAGGACCTCCACCTTCCACCCCTTGATCCTTGTGCGCGCCTCTCATAACAAGGATGGCGTCCATCAGGCCTGGCGTTCCATCCTTTGCTTAACAGTTGTCCCTCCCGTCTCCCAGTGTCTTAATTAATAACGGTAATTACACGCTGCCAGGTCGATTCCAGTTTTAATCAGTATAAAGTGTTTGCGGGTGGGTGTTCCATTCGGTCCCTCCTTGAAATTTGTGTGTGCTCCGTGGCCTTCACTTGAAGATGCCCCCACGGACAAAACCACGTCAGGGCGTATTCTAGAAGTGCATCCAGTATTTTATTCCACTTTCAAATGTGTGTATCTTTCAGAATATGCTTGGCTTCTCTCCCACCCAAAAATGCATCCTGAGTCTAGAAATGTACAGATTTCCAGCCAAGCATGGCCTACAGTAACTCACTCGCTGTGAGAGGTGCAGAACTAATCAAGTCCGTAAGATGAAGCCCGAACTGCAGCAAATTTCTTCTAGCTCCATATATATTTTGTCTCGGATTTTTAAGGCTTTATTTTCAGGGCAGTGTCTCCCTCCTGTGGTCGGTCTAAGTGGTGAACTCAGAACTCCCGCTCATTTGATCGGGGCACTTGGCACCGCAAAATGCACGCACCTCCTTTCCTGGGTTTTCTTCTTATGCTGAGTGGATTCCATTCCAATGATTTTTCTCGCTAATTGGACCTTAATGAAGTCCCGTCCTCCTTCCATGGGCTGCCAAATGGTCCTTTAATGCATGAGGCCCACACTTCCACACAGAGACCGGGCTGGATCCTAGATGATGCATCAACAGGATCGTAACGCTGTTTACGTAATTTTGCTTGTCAACAAAGCCTCCGCCGGTGACCTTTCGGGCGTATTAGGCAGAAGCGTGAGAAAACAGACCCTCTCCATAAATCATGCTTTGTAATGAGTAATAAATAAATGACTAATTAGAAGTGATATTTCACATTATATCAGGGGTGGGGGTGGGATTTCTTTGAAAAGCAAGCATGCACCGAACAGGCTTGATATTTCCAGCTGGATTAGGGCAGAGAAGGATCTTGGAATCATCATAGATGAGAGGCTGAATGTGAGCCAACAGTGTGAGGTAGCTTCAGAAAAGGCCAATGCTATTTTTGGCTGCATTTAATAAGAAGGATAGTTTCCAAATCCTGTGAGATACTAGTTCTCCTCTATTGGTCACTGTTTTGGCCTCATCCTGTGTCCAGTGTCCAGCACTTCAAGAAAGGTGCTGGCAAATCGGGACAAATTCAGAGGAGGGATGGGGCTTATCAATGACAGCCCGAAAACAGATGGGTGAGGGAATGGCTGAGCGTGGCTGGTTCAAACTGGGCTCTTGACTGTCTCCCTCCCCCCCCCCCAACTGCAGGCCAAGGTAGGAAATTCGGGGCTGCCGGTTGAAGAAAAAAAAGCCTGTGAGCATTGCCTCTGCCCGGAGGGATCCCTCCACCATCAGCCATGAGTTTTGGAGCAGGTGCGATTGGGAAGAATTCGGGACCCACACCTCACTTCGCTGTCTGGACTTGGAAGCAGCCGTGAAGAACCGGTGGGACCTCAGATGCGGGCACCCATCCTACCAGGGACATCTGGGCAAGAGCGGCCCTGCCGCCGCCATCCCTGCCACCCCTTGGCTGTGCCAGGCACGCGTTGGCGTCCGTTGGGACGTTGCTGGTGGCAGGAGAGGGGCGGCAGATCCTTGATGGCTGGAGAAGCCACCATCCTCCCTTGCGCCTCTGAAGCCCACTCTGGCTCCTGTGTCTCCCTCCGTGGCGACAGTCCTGGGGGAGAGATCCAAGGGGTGGCCGTGGGAGCTGGTTATGGGGCTGTCTGGCTGCCATGCTTCCCTTCTGCCTCCGAGAGACAGCCTGACTGCTGGCAGAGCAGACTCGTTTCGAATCATAATCAGATAAAAAGGGAGAAGGGAGACGACACACACACACCCAAGGATCTCGGGAAAGGGTGCAAATCGTCCTTGTTTTCTGCTGCTGCTTTTGCTGATACGCTTTTCTTTGGAAATGGAAAGTGGGTGATGGAGAAGGAAATAAAATTTTGTGATGGAAATGTTGCCAGTTTTGCAAAAGAAAAAAAAAGTTACTTTTTCTCCCCGGTTATTAAATCTCTGTCCAAAATGAGAGGCAAGGCAGGGGTTTTTAAGAGGACCTTCTATGGAATAAAAACCCAGTCGGTCTTCGGTGTTTAAAAATAAATCAGGATTTTGGATCCTTTTGGGGGACGATCTACCCTGCAGGGCTGTTGTGTGCCGCCTGCCTGTGGTGCACCTTCTCCCCCAACCCCTGACTGTCTTGGGGTGTCCCAGTTTACAAGGTGGGAATGATGGGAGGCACTGGTTAGTAGGAAGTCAGAAGGACCGGAACGGAGAAGCGGGCTCGGAAGTTCCCTTCCAGAGAATGGGCGGAGCTACTCTTCTTTTTTCCTACCTCTATTGCGGGGAGAATCGATCTGTGGTTGGGTGGTGAGGAGCACTTCCGGCCTCCAGACTATAGAGTCCGGAAGCAAGCTGAGCTGTCCCGGAAGCCGCTTCCGCCTTATGACCAGCACTTCCGGATGAGGCATGTCTGCCGGCGAGAGCGAGGGGCTGCGGCTGCTCTGTCTCCATGGTTACCGGCAAAACGCGGACAGCTTCCGGGCGCGCACCGGCGCCCTGCGGAAAGCCCTGCGGGGGCGCGCGCAGCTCCTGACCGTGGACGCGCCCCATCCGGTGCTCGCGCCCGCCCAGCCAGGTAGAGCGCTTGCGGGCGTGGCCGTTCGTGGTGACGTAGAGGGACGCCCGGAAGCGGTCTCGTGACGTCACTGCGGCGCGGGATGGCGTCACGCCCCCTTCCCGATCGAACTTCCGGCCAGGCTTCAGTGGCCGAAGAAGCCTGGCTGTTCTTGCCTTAGACTACAGCACCCAGAATCCCCCATCCCCTGAGCGGGCTGGCAGAGGGGGATGCTGGGAGCCGGAGTCTGGAGTGTTGGCCCTGAGCATGTGCAGAGCGCTCCTCCTGCCCCCTCCTGCTCCTTTTGGCCCCATCAGAGTTGGGGGGGGGCTCACTCCCCTTCCCCCCCCCTCAGTGGGGCTGAGTCAGGAGGTGGAAATGGGGCAGCCACCCCCAATGGTGCCCCCCCCGGCACTCCCCCTTCCCCCCCACTACCGGTGGCCCATGGGGGGGCTGGTGGGACACCCTCCGCTGCCTGGAAGGTGGGAAGCCTGGAGGTCTTTCCATGGAGGCCCTCAGCCCCCCTCCGGATGGGCCGGGGGGGGGTCCGAGGGGGGCGGGCGTGGGCCCCTCTGGGTGCTCCTCTCAGCCCCCCTTCTCCCCCCCCCACTTCTGTTTCAGGAGGCGACGGCGACGGCGACGCTGGCTCCCTGGAGGCTGCCTCCCGGGGCTGGTGGTTCTCGGACGCCATGGAGGGAACCTTCGACGCCCTTGAGGAGGGCCCTTCTTCCTGCGGAGGCCTGGAGGAGTCCCTGGAGGCCGTGGCCCGGGCGTTGGCGGAGCAGGGCCCCGTGGACGGCCTGCTGGGCTTCAGCCAAGGGGCGGCCCTGGTCGGCATCCTTTGTGCCTTGAAGCAGCGAGGGGACCCCCGCTTCCCCTTCCGCTTTGCCGTCCTGATCGCCGGCTTCAAGAGCCGGGCCCCCGCCCACCGCCTCTACTACCAGGAGACCATCGCGGTGCCCAGCCTGCACGTCCTGGGAGAGACGGATCGAGTCATCCCTGCCGAGATGAGCAAGGAGCTGGCCGCTCACTTTGCCGACCCGGTGGTCCTCACCCACCCGGGGGGACACTTTGTCCCGGCCTCTGCACCCCAGAAGAAAACCTATCTCGAGTTCTTGGACCAGTTTAGGAAGTAAACCCAGAGGAGGAATAGCCAGGAAAAAAAAACACCTGGCCATGGAAAACTACCGAGAAGGCCTTTTCCTACCGATTCTGATGGCCTTTCGCTTGCCGTTGGCTCCTTTGACCAACCAGGGCAGCCTTTGCACCACCTCCCGGCTCCCCATCTCTCTCTTTCGAAATAGGAGAGGGAAGCCCGGTTCTGCAACAGCTCCTTAAAATCCGAGGCAGAGAATGCGCAAGAAAGAAGGGTCTTTTCTATCTCTGGGCGAATGGAGCATCCGTTCTTCATTGCCAGGAATTAAGCCTGGAATCGTCTGTGTGCAGAGCGAGGGCCCTGAGCCACGTTCCTCACCCAAAGCATAAGTCTCTGGTCCTCAAGGTTCTAAATAAAGGGCAGATGAAATTGCTCAGGATGGAGTGTGAGGCCCTTCTTCCTTCCTCTCCTGTCTCTTCCTCTCCCTGTGCCTTCCTGGACTCGTACGCAAGAGGGCAGTGGTGACACCAACACCCTCACAATCCTGCTTGTTTGTCGCTGCTGCTGCTTCATCTGCAGGACGCCACCAGAAGTGCCTCTGCAAGGGAGGGCGATAGCCAGCCAGTCGGGCTGTCCTAAAGGGTGGGGCCCACGGTGTGTGGGGCAGGCAGGCAGGCAGGCGTGGGTGGGGCTGGGGTTGGGGGTCTGATGTCCTGAGAAAGCCAGGCAGTTGGGGCTGCCTTCTTGGATGATGTTTTTCTCCTCTCAGGGAGGCCAGTCAGACAGGCTGGCAGAGGACATGCTTCCTGGTGCCTGACTCCTCATCCCTTGCTCCTCTGCTCTCTTCGGCTCCTGGAGAAACCTTCCTTGGGGGGTCCAGGCAATATGGCGGGGGGGGGAGCTGCCACCCTCTCAGGGAAAGGGGCCTGTCTTCATGTAAGTCACTCTTCTGCACCCAGGGCTCCGGAGGGCCGTGTGTGTGTGTGTGTGTGTGTGTGTGTGTGTGTGTGTGTGTGTGTGTGTGTGTGTGTGTGTGTGTGTGTGTCCAGCCAGCCCCCCCCTCTCGCCATGCCCCCTCACTCACCCTCGGTGGACCAGGAGAGAGGTTCGACCTGATCTTGACCCTTTCCAGAGCAAAGCAAAGGAGGAATCCTGGCTCCTCCACCCTTTCCAGGATCTCCAGCCAAAGCCATCTCGGCCCTTCCAGGGGATCAGCCTGGCTGTCTCTCCATCCTTGTGGGGGGTCTCGGGCAGAGAGCAGGAGGGAGGGAGCTTCGTGCCCCCCCCACTCCACTCCACCCCTTCTGCCTCTGCTTCCTTGAGGAACCAAACAGGACCCCAATCCTGCGTGCAAAGTGGGGCTGCCTGCTCCTCAGAACCCAGGCTGCCGGAGGGGGAATTGGGAGGGGGGGTCACTCCCCTCCAGACCAGCCCCCAGCTGGCATCCATGGGTGGCCCCTCTGGCTGCAGAGTTCTGGCCTGGCACCTCCATTCTCTCTTTGGGAAGAGGCTTCCAGAGCAGCTGTCTCTATGCCAAGGCCACCACCCCCACCCCTTATCTGTGTGTTTGTGTGTGTCTGTGTTTGTGTGTGTGTGTGTGTGTGTGCTTCTCTTGCTCATCGTTCCCTTGTAAACAGACGAGGCCCCTCGGAAGGGGGGCCAGTGGGGTTGTGTGTCTTCTCTCAACCTTCACCCCCTTGTCTTGGGATCTTGCGCCAGGAAGGAAGGAAGGAAGGGGGGGGGGTTCTGGCCTTTCAGGCTAGATCCGGGGTGCTTTTTGAGCAGGGCTGGTGGCAAAAAGAGACATTTTTTTTTCTTTTCCTCATTCAGCTCCTCCACCCCACCCCTTCTCCAATCTTCTCAGCACCTCTCTGGCTGAGTCACCCCTGTTCTCATTCCTGTTTTCCGTGGAGGCTTTCCATGGAAACCCACACATGGCAAGGCCCGGCTGGGATAAACACTCAGCAGCAGGGCCTGAATCACAAAAGCGGCTGGGGAGGAGAATGGGGGGGGGGGGGAGAGGGGAAAGGGAGAGGGAGGGGGCGGGCAGGCGGGTGGGTGGGTGGGTGGCAACCGTGGCATGTGCTGAGCAGAAGCTGCAGTGAACCTGGAGGAGAAAAGGGCTACCGGCTGGGAGGAACACGATGGCCTGTCCTGTCCGCAAAGCCCAAGAACTGCAGAGCTGTGAGGGGGGCACCCAAAGGCCATGAAGCCCAACCCCCTGAGCGTGGCTCCTTGCGCTTGGCAGGAGACTAGGGGCCCATGGGGTTGGGGGCAGATGGGAGTTGTAGCCCCCATGCACAGAGGACCAGGTGGAAGGCAGCCACAGGGGCTCTGCCAGGGTTACGGAGGCTCTCCCTCACCCACCGGGGTCTGTGTGCATGCGCTCCGGGTCCAAATCCTTGCCTTTCCATGCAAGCTCAGCGAAGGGCCTGGGTCCTGACTCTTTTTTTTCCTCACTACCACCCCGGCCTGCCTCATAGGGCTGGCGTGTGCCACTAAAAACAGCAGGAGGGACTAGTGGAAATGAGGAATGGAGCCCCAGAAAAGAAAAAGTTGGAGATCCATAGACCCCCATGGTGGCGGTGGTGGTGGTGGAGCTGCGGGGTCTTCTCGGGACCCTGCCCAAGACCCTTTCCCTTGGCCTGAGCATCGGTCAGAGGCTCAGGTGGGGCACAGAGCCCCCCCTTTGTCTTATGGGCACGGCTGGGCACCCCAAAAACCAAAGGTGAAATGACGCTGACAGGGGAGGCGGGGGAGAGACGCTGTGCAAATGAGTTCCCACACATGCCGGATGAGGTGCTGGGAGTGGCGGCCGCTCACAGGCAGCAGGGAGGATGGGAATGGTAGTCTAATAATGGCACAAGGAGACGCCAGGTGTCTTGTGTCCAGACCCCTAATAACAATTCTACGCCTAGGGGCACCGCTTTTTCCAAGAGGCACCTGGAAAGGGACCCAGTTGGATTGGCGAAGGGGGGGGTGGGAAGGCTGAGAGCTGCCTGACATCTCCAGCACCAGATGTGAGCACACCCACCTCCTAACGCCCCACCCCACCCCACCCCACCCACCCCCAGGGAACCAGGCAGCTGCAGGCTGGACTTTCTGACCACTTTGGGGCTGCGAACCCTCCAGGAGAGGGTGTGGTTTCTTTTCTTTTCTTTTTTTTGGGGTGTGTGTGTGTGTGTGAGAGAGAGAGAGAGAGAGAGAAAGAGAGAAGGTTCCTGGCAGGGAAAGGGGAAGTGTTATTTATGGTCCCCAGGCAGGCCATCCAGCTGTGGAGCGCTGGCTCGCGTCCTTGGTCCAGCTGGCCAGACCGGCCGAAAAAAGGAGGGGGGGCGCCTCTGCATCTGCCCGCCCGCAGGGAGGCTCTGCAGAAGGGCAGTTGGGTGTGGGGGTGTGTGTGTGTGTGTGTGTGTGTGCCAGGAAGAGCCTGGGCCAAAGGGTCTTCCTGCTGCCCCCCCCTAGAGTTTTTTTCCCAGTGCTGGGGGGAGAGCCCCCCCTCCTTCTCTGATATGTCTTTCTCTGTGTGTATGCGTCTGTTGGGGTGTACACGGTCCAGTACTCTTAAGTGGGCGCGGGGGGACTGGAGACGCGCGCCAAGGTCCGTCCCCCCGCCAAGGATGTGCCACCACGGGCCCCGCCGCCTGGAATTTGGGGGGAGAGGGAGGTTGGCCGGGGCTCCTGCTGGGGCCGCCCCTTGTAGACTAGCGGGTCCTCCTCTGGGCCAAGCGGGGGGGGGGCTTGCGCAAGGCGCCCGCCGGAGGACCGCCCGCCCGCCCGCCCGCAGCCCTCCTGCCTTCCCGGGGTGGGGGGCGCCGAGGCCGGCGGAGCGCGCGGAGTCCTCCCGGGTGGCGCGACGGCGGCGGAGGGAGCGCGCAGCAAGGAGGTAAAATAGAGGGGGTGGGGAGCCGGGGGGGCGCGGGCGGGCGGGCGGGCGAGGGGCTTGTGTGTGTGTGTGTGGGGTTACTCCTGCGGGGCAGAGACCCAGCGGCCGCCTTGCGCAAAGGGTCCGGAGCTCAGCCCTCCCTCCCTCCCCCAGCCAGCCTTTAAAGGGCTGCCCCTCAACCCTTTCCCCCAGCGCCTTTCCCACAAGGGAGGGGGGGAAGTGGGCGGAGGGGGCGGCTATGGGCCTGCCAGCTCACACACACACACACACACACACACACACACACACACACACACACACACACACACACACACACACACACACCCAAGTTGTGGGCAGGAACGTGGTGGTGGCTGTGTCAGTGACAGGATGGCTGGCTGGACCAGTTGAGGAAGACCTTTGACTCCTTGTTACCAGGATCCTTATCTCCGGCTTGGAAAGGGTAGGGGCCAGCACTCTTCCCCCCTCCCCACCCCAGGCTGATTGCCCTGAGCAAGGGCCAGCCCCCCAGCCCCCCACCACCACCAGCCACTGGCAGCAGCAAGCCCACTAATCAGAATCCTTGAGGGAGGAGGGCAACCTTGCCAGCCGGCTGGAACAGCGGCCAAGGGTGGTTCCCGGAACCAGGCAGCAGTCTTGCCGAGTGCGGTGCAAATGGACAGGGAGGGGGAAGCGGAGTTGAGAGAGGTGGGGGGACCTGCCCTGCCCTGATCGGGGTGCACAGAGGCCCACTCCCCCACCCGCCCCCGCCCTGCGCTTGGAGCAGGAGTTGGCTCTCACCCGTTCAGTGACTGAGCAGCTTTGGCACTTCCTGTCCTGGGAACGCCGCGTTCCCTTTGCGCGCGCGCTCGCGGTGGGCCAGGCCCTCCCAAACAACGGAGCGGGCACATTCCAATGCTGAGGACAGCAAAATCATTTCCAGATGCAGCTTCTTCCCTCACCGCTGCCACCAACCCCTCCTCCTCTGTGTGTGTGTGTGTGTGTGTGATACAGTTGTGGCCACACACCCAGAAGGAAAGTCTCTGTGAGCCGGAACTAGGACAGCCCAGCCCCTGGCTGTGTCTCCCTCCCTGCAGTCCACTCTGCCACCACCCTGTCTCCCCCACAGGCTGGGGAGAAATATACTGCCCACACTGCGGGGGTGGGGGGTGGGGGGTGGGGGCTGAGGGGAGTTTACTGCTCTCTGCCTCAGGCCACAAAATCTCTTGGGCCTTCCCCGCCTTCCCCGGGGGGGGGGATTTTGTTGTAAGGCCTATACACTGGGGGCGGTTTCCTTCTCTTCCTCCCCAGGGTCAGGCCAAGCGAGACCAGAAGGGGCTGTGGCGGTCCCACGGCTGGCGGGACCCCCCTTTCCTCGGCAGTGTGGGACCGATGGATGGAGACCCACCCAACCCCAGGAACCCCCCAAACAGTAAGAGTTTATGTGCACGGGACTCCGATGCTTGCACGTAGACTTTTCCTGTCCGGGGAGACCCGGACACCCAGCCCGGCTACGAGGCCCAGATCACGTTGGGCCAAACAGGACAAACCTGCTCCAGATGCTGTCGGGGGAGAAGCAGAAAGAGCCACCTTCTCCAACCATTTTGCCCCGGGATCGGCTGCTCTTGTTGAGGGATGCACTGATGAATCCGGACCCAGGAATGGAAGCTGGCCAGGGATTCCTGCTTCTCCATCCCGAGGGGCCAGGCTGGAAAGTCACAACAAGAGCCAAGCATGGCAGGTCTGGGGAGGTGGAAAGGGGGGGGGGAGAGAGAAAAGACCCCCAGACCATCCCCATTAGGTAAAAAAAAAAAAACCCTAAAGCTTGAAGACAGAATCAGCAGAAACCCAATCCGAGATGTATCAGCCTTTCTTCCTTCTCTCCGTTCCAGGAGTTGGTATGTCCAAGATTTTATATAGTGGCACACAAGACTGGCTGGGTGAATAAATTCATAGATAAACAAACAGACAAACAAACAAACAGTATCCCCATCTAATTCCACCAAAGCCTCATCCAGAGTATCCCCTGATCCGCAGAGGAAGATGGAAAGCATCTCAGAAAAATACAATACTTTGGAGGCTCGCTTGGCTCAACAATTAAGACCCACTGGCTTTACAAAAGACATGCTCTTGGCTGAGATGAAAATGGCGAGTGTTTTTGTCTCAGGTGGAGGAGGGCAGTCACCACCAAGGCCTGTCCTCCTGAACTACCTCCTTGGAATGGAGGCGGATGAGAAAGAACTGGCTTCTGCCGGAAATCAGAAGTGGTTGCTGAAATATAAAATGCCATGGGGGGGGAGGGGAGTTGGGGGAGATGGTGCGGATCTTTTTCACCCTGTGGGGGTGGGCTGTCTATAAAAGACTGGTGGATCATAAATGGGGTGGAGGACCCACAACCCAGCCACAAGATTTCTGCCCCTCGGTGGCACTCCACAAACGGGGGAATATAATGGTTCAAGACCCTTTCACTGTGTTTGCCTTTACTTTGCCCCCCCCCCCATCATCTTCTTGAGATTAAACCATGGCACATTTCTCTATGAGAATGACTTTTTTGTAATGTCAGTTTTAGATACCACTTCTTTCTGCCCCCCCCCCTGCACATCCAGTGTTTGCACTGAACACAAGTAGCTGTAAGGCCACTGTCCCTTCGAGGGGAATGGCCGGGGTCCCACCCACCCCTTGTAGCCAGAGCCTTCAAAACAAACATTTTTTTCTTTGTTTGTTTGGGTGAATGATGGTAGCACACGGGGCTCAAGTCCCCGGTGGATATGGGCCAAGCCTGACCATCTAGGGGTGGCACAGTGATTTGGTTTGGGGTTATTTTTTTGGCAACAAATTGACATTTAGGACAAATTGGCTTTTAAAGACATTCCCCCCAGGGAAAAGACCAAGTGCCACTGTAAGGCACTGCAAAGAAATCTCTTACCCTTCAGCCCATCACCAGGATGGGCCTGGCTCCTCCGAGGCCCATGTGCCACTGCCGTCCAGAAGCCTCTCAGATGGGTCCTCCTTACCTAAGGAGTTGTTGGGGGCAGCCGGAGGGTCCCTCTGCCTTGGAGGGAGGGAAGGCGCCCTGCAGGCGTGTGGAGCTCCTCTTGGAAACGGGCGCCCCTCGGCCCCTCTCTGTCTGCCGACGCTCGGGCGTCCACTCGGGGCAACCATGGCTGTAGACTGTTACCCAGACCACATCCCCACAGTAACAATCTAAAGCCACGGTCACCCTGGAGGCGCAGCACCAGCCGGCACAGCCCTGCACGGCATCCCGAAGGCCTGGTTGAGGCTGCAAGGAAAAGGCTGCACAGGGACACCCCCAAAGAGATGGTGGGGAATCACACACACACACACACACAAACAGTCACACACCATTTTCCCTGGTTCCTTGTCAGCCCCCCCCAACCCCTCCTTCGGTTTGGGAGTTCCCAAGTCATGGGTCTTGGCAGGTATAAGCCACCAAAAGACAGTCCTGTGGCACCTTTAGGATGGACAGATCAGTTTTAGGTTCTGCCTAGATTCCTTCCTTCCTTCCTTCCTTCCTTCCTTCCTTCCTTCCTTCCTTCCTTCCTTCCTTCCTTCTGTATTTCCCTCTTCCTTCCTTCCTTCCTTCCTTCCTTCCTTTTCTTCCTTCCTTTTTCTCTTTCTTTCTTTCTTTCTTTCTTTCTTTCTTTCTTTCTTTCTTTCTTTGCAGGAATCCAAAGCAAAAGATTAAAAGGGCAATACTTATTTATATCTCAGCCCTATAAGGGACAGGATCTCGGCTGGCCTGCTGGAAAAATGAACAGAGGCTCTTTCTGGGCTTCCCAGTAACAAAGTTTAAAACAACCCCAAACCAAGCAGACCTCCTCCTCCTCTTCCTCCTCCCCCCCTCCTCCTCCTCCTCCTTTGAGGCAGGAAATGGAGGGGTCAGGCGTTTTGGCCACCTTCATGATGCTGTCCTGCACGCCCGGGGCTTCGGTGGCAAAGACCGCCAGGCCAGGACACCTTTCCTTGAGCGCAGAAGACCGCAGGCCAAAGGGAGGCCATTTCCAGAGGCCTACTCAGCATCCCCTGTTCTTCTCTGCTTCGGAAGCACCCAGAATTCTGCGGGACTCCCCCCCCCATCTGGCCCTCTTGCTTGCTGGATCCTCCTCAGTGGGTTGTGCTCAAGGACCAGCAGAGTCCCACCCTCCCCACAGTCTTGGACCACAACACGCAGCATCCCTCGCCCTCGGCTACGAGGCTGGGAGCTGCAATCCAGCAGGGTCCGGAGGGCCGACAGGAACTCAGCCTTGCTCTCTTGGGGAACGCTCCAAGTAATGACCAGCCTTTACACAGAGGAGGCCTTGAGTTTTTGTTGGGTGTGGGGAATGGGGAGACTCAAGATCTGGGTGCGGGTCCCATGCTCCCCATGGAGCCTTGGGCTGAAAAGGGCAGGGGTTAGGCGCTGATCCCTGCTGACCAGCCCATGCCAGCAAGAATCCCATCAGCCTGGCCTGGAAAAAGAGACCTGGGGCATTCCCAGAGCAGAACAATGAGGGGAACACAAACAGAGAGAGGGGGGGGAGCATTTTCCAGGTGGCAAGGCAAAGGGGAGAACAGACAAAGGTTCCCAAGAATGGAAATGGACAAGATGGCAAGCAGGGGCACATGCTTAAAAATAATTATTCAGTTTGCAGGTGACGTTCTCCTGACCGACGTCCAGACCAGAGAAACCTCACCAGAGGATAATCAAATGTCTTTTCTTCTCATGGACGCTGGGCTCCCAATTGCAAAGCTGGCGTCGCATCCAGTTCCATGCTCAGCTGATCGGACCGAGCCCTCTTTTATGCCAGGGTGGTGGTGGCCACTCTGGACAGGAGCAAAACCCACCCCCATCAGCATCAAAAGTGGGCCGACGGGCCCACCACCCTGATGCCTCGGGAGTGGACTTAGGCCATGTTTGTGGCCAGCCAGGCACACGCTGCCCGCCCCCACCCCCCCGGATGGATGGCAGCCTGCCTCTCCCTCACGCTCTCCGATAGGCCGCATAAATCGGAGTGGTTGCTGAGCAGACGGCGGGTTGTGGCCGGTGGCGGAATTGCAACCCCACGGAGATGAGGGTTCTGTTTCCTCTCTCTCTCAGACCCAAGAGCGGCTCCAGATACCTGTTTCCCTAGGTGCGTGGGTACACAGGCTCCTGCCCCTGATCCGAGGCCAGTCAAAGGGCGATGAGGGAGGCCCGGGGACCATCTCAGGACCTCAAAACTAACATGCAAGCACCGAGAGGCCTGCCCTAACCAAGAGACTTGTAGGGAAAAAGACACAGCCCGGCGTCCTGTGTCACCTGGAGGCTTAGCCATTAGGGTTGGGGGGTGGGGGGGTGGGGAGCTTCCATCTGGAAACCATTGCTTAATAATACCCCATTGAAAGCCCCCTCCCCGGTGCTCGTGGTTCTGCCAGAGAGGGTCCCTGAGCCGCTCATAATAAGAGACGGCAGGGAAGATCAGCACCATGGACAGCGGACTTCCCCCTTGGAAGGATGATGGAGCAGCAGCAGCAGCAGCAGCAGCAGCGCTGGCTTCCCTCCCCCTAGCAGTGGGCCTTCCCCTCTTGACTTCTCTCTCTCTCACACACACACAACACACACACACGCACACACACACACACACACACACACACACACACACAGAGAGACAGACAGACAGACACACAGCCCCAAAAAGCCAGGAGTGTATTCGGTTTGGGACACATACACCTGTATCCTGATCCCCACCTCATCCCCCCCCCAAACAGACTCCTGACCAGGGCAGGGGCTTTGGGAGAAGCTGGCAGGCCCGCCAGAGAAGGAGTGGTGGCTGTTCCCCGCCTGGCCGACCCCGCAGGGTTGTTGGAAGGAGAAAGAGGCAGGGGCAGAGGATAACTTCCGCGGGCCCCACCCCTGCCCTCATCGATGGGGGTCCCCTTTCCAAGGCATGCCAGGAGGGATGGGCCCTCGGCTGCCCCCCCCAGGCTCCCCGTTTGTGCCGCCAAGCCTTCAAGGTGACACAGAACGCTTGAGGGCGGGGATGTTCCCCGCAGAAGAAGCTTCCGGATGCCGTTGCCCTCGCCAGCCGTCAGTAGCCGTGACTGTGGACTGTTACTGTTTCTCCCGGAAGCGATTCGCAGTAAGCAGTCTAAAGCCAAGGTGCGGACACACTGACCAGCAGACCGGCCTTCCCGCCGGTGTCGGTCTCTTCCATGGCTCCCCCCCCCAAAAAAACCCCTCTTACCTCAGCAGCACTGGTCTCGGCCCTCACCAGGACGAATCCTCAGCACCCCAAAAAACTCTACCCACCTTGGTATTCCTCAGGGACCATCCTGGCAGAGGGTCCTGGGTAGCATCCAGCCTCAATCCAATCCAGATCTCTTCCTCAATCCAAAAGGAGCAAATCAAAACTGGAGCAGTAAGATGCTAGTCCTCATGACAGAGGCCAGAATCCAGGCCTCATCGGGGAACCAGGGAAAAAAATACCTCAAGACCCACCAAAACAGCCCACCAGTCGTCCGTCCCTCCAACGAGCAAGCGGGCAGAAAATCACCCTGGAAAAAATAAACACACACACACAAGCACAGACTTTTACACCAAGGGATGGCATGCCCCCTCATCATCCCGAGGAAGCAAGTTGGCTGGGCCTTCTCATGGCAGCCCCTAAATGTCTGATTTCTCACAAGGAAAGCAAGGCTGGATTTTTCTCTTGTACTCTTCCAAGAGGTTAGTCTGTGTGAATGATTCCCCCCCCCAAAGAAGATTTTTTAAAAATCTATCTATCTATCTATCTATCTATCTATCTATCTATCTATCTATCTATCTATCTATCTATCTATCTAATTTTAAAATGTTTAACCTGTTGTACTATATATTGTTTTGGAGCAGCAAAAGCAATTAAAGACACAGGCTTTTTTGTAAATAAATAAATAAATAAATAAATATTTCACTCTGGAAGTGGGCAGGACTTACGAGGCGTGCATATATCTGAGCTGGAAGGAGAGACCTCTGCCAGGCTCCATCGGGAAACGAAAAGGCCTCAGTCCTCCATGGGTCTCACCCCCTGACAAAAAGGGAGCCCTGGCTGGGCCTCCTTTGGGGGAGATGAGAGGCCAAGATAGACTGCCCCTTCATAGAGAAGCTCTCTTAAGGGACGGTGGCCTCCTCACAGGCGCCCTCTTTGTGTGTAGGCATTCTTAAGGTTGCTCCTCAAATAACCAAGTTCCCCATCACCGCCACCAACAGCAACCCCACCCCCACCCCCAAATAGCTCTCTTTCAGCTAGTGCCTTCCCAGGCGAGCCTCGGACTACAAACCCCATCATGCCACGCAGCCAGCCTATTTGCTTCTGGGGCAGTGGGCGTTGTAGTCCCGGGGAGGGGTCCAACCTGAGGGAAAGCTACTCTAGTACAGATTTTTTTTGTGGGGGGGGTGGGGTTTTAGAATTGGGGAACTGGAGCCTTCTGGTTTGCCTGGAAGCTCCCTACTCCGTAAAACTGTGCAATCCTTCCGCTCAGAGGCAGGGCTTTTTTCCCCCCTTGGGTGGGTGGGTGGGTGGGGGATGGGCTTCTCCCTTTCAGGTGTAAACACGAGACCCCCCCTCCCCTCCCCCTAGACGTGAAAGGGCGCAGAAGCAGAGGAGGCGGCTTTATGAGGATGCCTTCCTGCCCTCCCCTCCCCTCCTCTCCTCCTTGCGCCCATTCTGCAGAAAGGAGAGGGCTGCGCCAAGAAAGGGGTCCTTTGGATGGGGGAAGGGTGTTTTGGTCCCCCGGGGTACGAATTTGTCTGAGGTGGGGGGGGCAGGCGTGTGCGTGCGCGCCTGTTTTTAGGGAGGGGGGGTCCGGTTGCCTTCTTCCACCCCCCCGCCCTTTCGACCGGCGGCCACCGCCAGCCATGGCTGCTGCGGCTCAAGGTGGAAGGATCGCCTTCCCTAGGTAGGGATGGGGGGGGAGGGAGGGAGGGAGGGAGGGGAGAAGAAGAGCCCCCCCCCCAGCTTCTTTCTTGTGTGTGTGTGGTTTTCTTTTTTTGGGGGGGGAGGACATTTGGGCAGAGCGGGCGAAGGGGAGGCGGCGGACGCCATGCAACAGGTAGCAACGTGTGTGGGGGGGGAGCAGATCTGCAAGAGAAGGACGCGGGGGGGGAGATCATCTCCATCATCGACCCCCCTCCCACACATACATACACATCTCTTGAGCTGGCGGGAGGGGGGTGTCTGAGTCATGCCCCCCTCCCTCGCTTTCCCCGCCACAAAACCCCCGCTTTTTTCTCCCCCTCTTTGGCCCCCTCGCCTTCGCCCTTTTTTCTACGGGGGGGGAGGAAGGCTGCCAGACCCAGCCGCAGTGGGGATCCTCGCCGCCGCCGCCTCCCCCCGCTATCCTTCTGGGCAACCGTCTCCAGAGTCCCTTTTATTCTAGGCTGGGGGGTGGGAGGGTGGGGGTCTGTCTCCCCCCCCCCTTATTCCGAGGTCCCGTTTCTCTCCCTCCCCCCCCTCCACCACTGCCCCACGTGTTGGCCGCGGGTCTGGGGTGGGGAGGTGGGGGTCGGACTGTGTGGGTGTGGGTGTGGGGGCTGCCTCCGGGCTCCCTCCTTCCACTTGCGCCCCTTGACTAAGCCAAGGCTTGCAAGAGATCGGGGACGGGACCGGACCCTGCTGGGAGCCCAGTCGAGGGCGAGGAGGAGGAGGAGGTGGAGTCCGCGGGGCAGGTTGTGCAGGGACTTACCTGCGGCTCCGACGGGGCGTCGGGAGCTCCTCTCTCTCTCTCTCTCTCTCTCTCGCCCCTCCGTCCCCCCCCCACCCCAACCCCCAACCCCAATTTCCCTTCCCAGCCTGGGCAGGAGCAGCGCCCGGCTCGGGCGGCGTCGTCGTCCGGCGGGCGGGCATCCGGGCTGGCTGGCTGGCTGGTCGGCGGCGGCGGCGGCGGCGGCTTTTATCCAGTCCGGGCTCGTAGTAACGGGGACCTCGCGGCTCATTCATAGAAAAGCATCAACCTACACAATGACGTGGGCGTGACGTCAGCGGGAAATTTAGGAACTGGCCAAGGCAGCTATTTATATCGCCCAGAGAGGAGCGGGCGGCGTGGGGGGGGGGGGAAAGCAGTGCAATTGCGGGGGGGGGGGAGGAGGAAGAGGAAGAGGAAGGAGAGGAAGGACCCCAGCTCTCGCCAAAAGAGAGGGGCGAGCAAGTGGAAGCAGCAAACCAAGCGCCTTTGGTGGGTGGGTGGGGAGCCCTCTAGGTTGGAAGGAGGAGGTGGTGTCCCGCCCCCTCTGGTTGCTCAGCCCAACCCCATACCTACCCCCACCCCCACCCACTGCCGTTCAGAGGCCCCCGAAGGAAGGAAGGAAGGAAGGAAGGAAGGGGGCAGAGTCCTGGCCATTTCTTCCCTTAAGTAGAACCCCCACCTCCCAGAAGAGTCTACCCCTCCTCCGAGAGGAGGTTCTTCTTCACCCATGAGAGGAGGGGCTTTGCAGCCTGATTTCCCCCAAGGAAGATTGAACCCTTTGCCGTCCTAAAATTCTATCCCTTTTTGGGGGGGGGTCTGCTTTTTGGCCCCTTCAGGCCCACTGAGTTTCACATGGCAGAAGCCCTACCAGAAGTAGTTGCCTACTTTCTTTTTTAAAGGAGGGGGGTGTTTGCAAAATCCCATTCTATTTTATTTTAATTCCTGAAGATGAGGTGTTGACTTGTGAGTGGAAGGGCTCTTCCCTCTGAGAAGGTCAGGGGGACTCCTGGGCATCACCACTGTGGCGTGGCACAGCCACCGCATCATCCCTCCTTTTCAAAGGGGGTGTGTGTGTGTGTGTGTGTGTGTGTGAGTGAGAGCCTGCCTGGAGAGCAAGAAGGAATCCTAGAACCACCTGGGATGGACTACTGCAGACTACGACCCAGGGGGCCACCCTTGAAGACTTCCCAGAATTGAGTGTGGGCTGAGCACAGGTCAAGAGGGTGGCCAGCCTCTCTCCTGTACGTGGCTCTCCGGGATGCTCTCGGGGCCACCTCTGTGGGCCACGGAGGAATTTCGGAGTTGGAGCATCTTACCCATCGGGGAGACGGGCCCACCGCCAGCTCTGGTGCTTTGGGTCTACACCAGGGACCAGTCAAGACTCCCTTGCAGCTTTAAAATGTGCCCTATATAAGAAGCGCCCCTTCCTCCTCCTCCTCCTTCACCTAAAGGTTTGTTTTTTTCATGTCCACCTTTATTTAAAGCATTTACCTTCCATTCTGCTCTCCTTTGAACTCCCAAGGGAAAATAGAAGCCATAAAGAAGGGCCCCAGGAGTCAAAGGGTCATGAGTTAATCCCTGCTATTTAAGTTTTTACAGCTTTTTAAGTTCTTGAACTAAAGGGTGGCCAAACAATAAAACTCAAGCCATCCTAAGGTTAAAATCCACAACTGGGATTGTTGAGTGGCAGTTAATCCCCCCCCACATCGCCCCCCACATTTAAATTGATTTGGTTCTGTTCCCTTTGGTGGTGGTAGTGGTGGTGGGCGAAACAATTATAGCATCATTTTCCTGCCCTCTGGATGGCGATCAAGGTTAGATTTATCATCACGAGAGTTGGGGAGTAAAAAAATAAAACCAATCTCCCTGCCATCGGCTTTTGGCATAATAAACAATCTTGTTCATTTATTTTATATTTTATTTCTAAAATGACAACACACAGTCTTATTCATATGCCCCAGCCCTGTTCAAATTATTTCTTCCACTATCCCTTGTTCCCCACCTGCCCCCAAAAGGTAAAATGTTCCAGGCAGGTCTGGCTTTATTGATTGATTTATTGATTTGATTTGGTTTGGTTTGGTTTTTCTACCACCCATCTGGTTACAAGGGAGGGATTTAAGGTTTGATGTTTCCCTTTGTGGGGATGCCTCGGACACAGTTGCATGAGCCTCTAGGGTGGTGAGACAGGCGGAAATAGGACAGAAGGGGTGGCTGATAGAGTATTCTAGCCCTCCTTCCCCCCCAGCCCCATTTTGAAGGGGGCAGCACTGACAATTCTGCCCTGGCAGCACCCAGGATGGACTGCTGCCCTGGCTGCCTCATGGGGCTGCCCTTGGAGAGTGGCGGGAACTAGGCTTTGTGTCCCAGTCGGAGGTTCGTCTGACTGGTGTGAAAAAAAACACCCTCCACCCCCACCCCCACCCCCACGCATTCAACCAGCCTTGTTCCAAAGTTTCCCCCTTTGCACCCAGCTCTGGAGTGGCTCGTAACTAAGACGCATAAGGTGGGTGGCAACTGGGCCAATTATCTCTCTCGGCAGAATGCAGGATCCCTGCGCATGTGCAGCCATGGGGGGTGGAGGGTGGATGCGCACAGATGGCCTTTCTCCCGCAAGGGAGTGCTCGGGAGCGCCTGCAGAGGGAGGGGGGAGCGCCTCTCAAACCTAGAGCCAGCTCTGGTGTTGTTGGTGTGTGTGGGGGGTTGCCTTGCCATCCTGGCATGACCTCCAAAGACCCCCCCCACCCCGAGAAGGAAAGCCGGTTCCCCATTTTACAGATGGAGAGGTCGAGGCCCAACCTCAGGCCAACGGGGTCGGTCACCCTCAATGTCCATCCTTTGTCCCCCGGGGGTTCATACAGAAGAGAAAACAGAATGAAACGAAATAAACGTTTTGATCTTTTCTCCGTGGCACATCCTGTGGATTTAATTTCTGCCTTGCCACTGGATCTAGAAAGACCTTTTCAAAGACAGAAGGAACATGACTCCTTCCATCCGCCCTCTGAGAAAGCCCCAAATGTGTGTCTTCCGCAAGAAAGCTCTTCACCTGGCACAGAAATCTGGTTCTTTTTAATGAGTTTCCTCTGCCCTCCTCCGCTGTTTTTCCTCTAACGTCTCACCAGGTGGACATCTTGTGGGAGGCCTCAGGGAGGGAAAGCCATTTTTTGTTTTGGCTGAGACATGCAGCAGATTTGAAGAAGGAGAGGGTTAGCCTAGATGCCCCCCCCCCGACCCCTTTTATAATTCTAATTGGCAGCTTTGGTTGCAGTGTCTCCAACTACATGGAAAAGGATGGACTCCAACCCAGATTCTTCCAGGGCAGTCAAAATAAACCAGGAAAGGTATGTCCATTTCCTTGCGTGGGCCCGCACCTGAGCGGCCTCTAATAAGGGCACAGCACTCCAGACTTAATTGCAGCAAATGAAAAATTAAGCTTTATTAAGGTCCAAGGAGACCAACGGTCAGAAGTCTTTGCTCTGGGATCAGTTCCTCCCAGAGAATAAGATGTTGGCTGATCATATCTGGGCAGCTGGGACCGGGCCCAAGACCAAACAGTGAATTTCCAAGGGGGCAGAGATTGGGACCCCAGGAATCCTGCGTCATAATCCTGGAGGCTTCCCAAGGGAGGGGATTGGTCATTTTGGGGGGGGGGTTGCATTATGAGATGGGCAGGAAGTAAAGGGTCATAAGTCCTTAAGGAGGCCCCTTTGCCAGCCCAGATTGGCCTGGAAAAGTCATCTCCTTGGGTTCAAATTCCTACAAAACTTACAACAGGCTGGTCCTTTTTATTTTATTTTATTTTATTTTTTGCTCCAGCTGGCCTACCTGGCAAGGTGATGGTTAGGCCTACTATGGCTGCAGGCGGGGAAGGGTGGGCTACCTGGAGTTGGTGTGTATGGGGGGGGGCGATCCTGGCTCATCCAAGTGGGCTCTGATTCAGGGTTTGCACCCGCGCCCCACCTCAGGGAGTGGATCTTTTTGTGTGTGGGGGGGAAGGGCCCGATCCAAAAAGCGCCCCAAGCTGTTCAAAAGAGCGCTGCTGGGTGGGCGCGACGTATGAACACGGGGGGGGGGTTGCGAATAAATCAGGGCTCATCATCCCTCCTGCCTCCCCTCCCCCCCCCGCGCACGCGTGTGTGTGTGTGTGTCTCCAGAGGAAGGGCGACAAAAGAGGAAGGGGTTGGGGCCGCCCAAGCGTGGGACGGGCGGGGAGGGGAGATAAATTCTGGCTCCCTCCAGACACAACAGCCCCCCCCCGCGCGCGCGTCCCACTCCTTCGGGGACAGAAGGAAGCAGGTTCCCGACCCTGCCTCTCCCCCCCCAAAAAAAAAATAATCAGAGGGAGGAGGGTTGCGCGCCATCCCCTCCTGCGCTAGTCTGCACGAAAGCGGCCCAGCCCGGGCGGACCCGTTCACACGAACGAGGGCTGGATCCGGGGCAGGGTGAGGGGGGCATATTTGAATGGAGGAGCGGGGGTCAGAGAGGGGGCTCAAGCATCCCAAACCATCTGCCACCCCCACCCCCATTATCTTCCCTGCATCCACCCGCCTGGACCACCCCTCCTATCATCCGGCCGCGCGGGTAGGGGATAATGGGCTCTGGGTATTTCCCCCCCCCCCAAAAAAAAAGAAGAAAAATTCCGGAGAGATGTTGGAACAAGCCAGATCCGCACCTCTTTTCTCTGCAGCCCCGAATCCTCTCTTTCTCCTTCTCCCCCCCCACACCTTGTGTTGTGTTGTGTAGTGTGTGTGTGTTTGCGACGCCCCCCTCGCCCCCCCCAAACAAAAGCCCCACTCCGCTCCCCTGACCTCATCTTGTGCCCTCGAACCGCATCATCCTCGTTCTCATGGCAACTGAGGAAGGAGGGAGGGAGGATGCGCTGCGGATGCTGGAAATGGGCGCGCGGGAGGGGGGCGCGCTTGGGTTTTGGGGGAGGGGGCCCTCTGTTTTGGGGGGATCGAGGGGGGTTAGACCCAACCTCCCCCCCCCTCGGGGGTGGGCTACCGAGCCAGGCTTCGGCGCTAGTCTCTTCGCCTGGTTTGGTGGTTGGTTGGGGAAGTTTATTTATTTATTTATTTATTGGCGCGCGCGCGGGGGGGGGGTCCCTTCTTTTTTCCCCACGTCGGTCTCCTTTGCCCCTCCCCCTCCCCATGTCCGTCCGGAACCGCGGAAGGTTCGAGTGCGCTTCGTTCACGCACCGGAACTGCCGCATCGCCAGGCGGAAAAAAAAGGGGGGGGGAAGAGGAGGAAGAGGTTGGGAAAAACATGAATGAACGAAAGCGCATGAATGGGGCGGGGGGGGGAGCAATCAGGCGTGCGGGGGGGGAGGGAGGATGCTTCCTTTAGTCACGCTCCCCTCCCTCCCCCTCCACGACCCCCAATCAATGCTGCCCCTTTCCTTTCCCTCCTCCCAAAAAAAGCCTTCCCCCCCCCTCGCCATATATATCCGGGCTCTCTCCTGGGGTTCGTTTCCACTCAAAAAGCGGCCCACTTCCGACCCCTCACAGAGCGCTTCGTCATGGCGGCGGCGGAGGAGGGAAAGGATTCCTGAGCATGGGAAGAGCGCCAGCTAAAGTGTGTGTGTGTGGGGGACCCATTGTATTTTCTCAGAGGAAGAGGCCGGATCGTGCCCGAACGCCTGCCAAGATGAAAAGGGGGGGGAATGCACTCTGCACGTGCTCAGAGGCTGCTCTGCTCCCGTCGCTTTCCAGATTTTGAGACTCGCCTGCGCAACCCTGCTCTCTCCCGAATTGGGAAAAAAATGATGCCCGTTCCCCCCCCCCATTCCTGTCTCTTTCCCAACAACTTGAGCTGCCCCCCCCAAAAAAAAAACAGGGGCAAAAGCGCCCACCCACCCCCTGGCCCCCACCCTGAGGCCGGAGTCCGCCTTCCGCGTGTGCGCCTCTTGACCTCCCGGAGAAGGGGATGTGAGGGGTCCCCCCCCCGTTTTTTCCCACCCACCCCCGGCCTCTTCTCCCCCAAAAAAAGATGCCGTCTCCGTCACCGGCCGGCCCGCGTCAGAAGCAGGTGCTGCCCCCTCGTGGCCCCGGTCAGGCACTGCAGACGCTGCTGGCTGGAGTGCTGGTCGTGACGCAGACGCGGGACTGGGCATGCAGACGTGCACACGGAGCCCCGCCGGAGGGCACGGAGACCCACACGAGGCAGGGAGGGAGGGGCAGAGGATCTGGGCCCCTCCACCTCCCCCTCCCAAAAAAAAACCCCTCTATGGTAACGAGGAGCCAGCCTGATTTCGGTTCCACACCGGTATATCCCTGACACCTTGGGGGATGCAACCTTTAGGGAATTGCAAGTTCCATCATCCCCCGAAGTAGAGGGCAGGCAGATTTGGAAAATGCAACCTTCAAGAAATAAAGTGGATGAGCTGGGGTATTGTTTTTTTCTTCTTCTTCTTCTTGGTTTTGGTTGTCTTCTTCTTTCCTGGCTGGGTTGGTTCTCCAGATTTTATCCTCCCTGGTTTCTACTCCCCCTTTTTGCTTTCCTAACATCAGCAACGACAACATGGAAGACATGGGCGCCTCTAGGAAAAATGCAGCCCGATTTAATTAGGCAGCACTGGGAGGGGCCAATAGCTGCAAAAACAAATCAATAAATAAAAACACCTGCAGTTCCCTCAAAATTTTACTTTTACAGAAAAATGTCTAGGTAGGCCTTTCCAGGAGCGTTCTGGTAGGAGACCTCAAGATCCTTTCCATCCTGTTATCCGCCCTCTCTGCAGCTCTAAAAGAAGAAGAAGAAGAAGAAAAGAGAGAAATGAGCCACGTAATTAGGAATGTAATTCACACACCTGCCCCCCATGGGCCAAAGATATGCAAATGAACACCCATTTCCACCTGGAGGCTGGTGGGGGACCCCAAAAAGGGATGACTCCCTTTCTGACTGGGAATGATGGAGCCCAGGGGATGAGTAGAGAACAAGAGAGGGGAAAGCATCAGATAAGGAATTTGGGGGTGTTGCGGGGGGGGTGTTAGGGAGAGGCCACCCTCCCAGGAAAGAGGCCCCTTCTTCCACCTCAGGCAGGGTAACCAAACCTGAGGCTTGCAACCCTCTGCCTTTCTCCTTTTTGTGTATGCGTTGGGGGGGGGTACCCTAATTTCCTCCTCCTGTTTTATGGGCTGGGGAGGGAACTCACCGCCCCTTTGCCTGAGGCTGCAGCATGACCCTGGGCTGCTTCAGCCCCCCCACCAAATTGCCTCCCCCCAAACCGACCCTTGTAAAGCAATGCTTGGGAAGGAAGGACAGATCCAGATTTGGGGGGGGGGGGTCTCCTGCTGCTGCTCTGGGCATCATCCAGGAAGTGGCCCCCCACAGAGGTTAAACACACACACACACACACACACACACACACACACACACACACACACACACACACACACACACACAAAGGCAGCTGCCTGTTCCGTGGCCCCGTGGCCCAAAGCTGCCCCAGGGGCTCCAGCCTGGCCTGCCCAGAGCGAGTGTTATGGGGCGGGAAGCCAGAAGGCCCTCTTAATCGAAGCCAGGTGTGGTTGGTTTGGGGAGTGTGTGTGCATGTGTGTGTGTGTGCTTGTGCGTGTGGGTGTGTTTTGGGGAGGGGGAAGCTCACCAACTGGGCCCTGCATCCTGTCTAAAGGGAAGTCCGGACGAGCCCCCCTCACGCCAAAACCACAGCTGGTGGTGGTGTGGGGGGAAGAGGGGTGCCCCCTCCCACCCGCTGGCATCTGGCCTGGGCTTTGATTAATTGTGGGGAGGGGGCTCAGGCAGAAGCAGGAGGAGGAGGAGGAGGAGGAGGAGGAGGCCCCCAGACCTCCCCACCGAGCCGATGAGTTCACCAGATCCGGGCGCCAGAGTGTGTGCACGGAAGACGGCCACGGAGCAGAGGCCCGGCCCTCCTGCTGCACCTCTGCAGCCATGCCTGGATCGGGTCCCTGGGCTGGGGCTGCCTCCGTGCCCCCCAACCCCCTGTGGGTGGCCCTTCCTTGAACACACCTCCTCAGGCCCAAATGGAGAGGGACGGGGGTGGGGTGGGGTGGGGTGGGGTGGAGGGTCCCTGCTGGGGCCACTTCTGGGGCCCCAGAGCTTTGGGGAGCAATGATCCCTGATTCCTAAGCAGAAGCAGACGGTGGTGGGTCCCGGGGCGTGAGGACGCACTCAAGCAGAGCCAAAGAGTGGGACTTGCCCCAAGCACTTCCTTCCTAGGGGTTGGCATGCACACACCCCACACACCCGCCTGGAAGGAAGGAAGGGGTGAAGGTGGTTTCGCCCCCTCTCTCTCCCCCCCTGCCCCCCCCTCACCCAGCTTTGCCAGGGGACAATTTTTGGGTGTTGTTGTTTGTGTGCGTTTCAAAAAACCCGAGGCTGGTGACGGCGTCCTTGGAGAGCACACGACTCTGTGGGTCGCCCTCCAACCCTGAACTGAGGGACCCTCCTCTTCCAAGCCTGGGCTCTCCATCCCTTCCTCCTCCTCCCCCCCCCAGGCCCACCTGGACCACTCCCTTCCTCCCCACCTTTCCGAAGCCCTCTCCCC
Organism: Phrynocephalus forsythii; assembly: GCA_029282475.1. Classification (NCBI taxonomy): domain Eukaryota; kingdom Metazoa; phylum Chordata; class Lepidosauria; order Squamata; family Agamidae; genus Phrynocephalus; species Phrynocephalus forsythii. The sequence continues at coordinate 279,944 of JAPFRF010000017.1, forward strand.
ACCACCACCACCCTGTTGCTGAAGGCCTTGTTTTCTTCCTCCATGGTTGTCATAACAACCCTGTTCCTGCCGCTGGGAGAGTGACTCACATGCCGCCAGATCAAACCAGACTTCTTCTTCTTCTTCTTCTTCTACCCTAGGATCCTGTGCTGCTCTGTGATGGGCGATCCTTGCCCGACTGAGCTCTCTGCCTTTGGGGGAAGAGGCCAGATCCTGGTGCCTCCTCCGTGCTTGCCATGGAGTTTGTCCAAGGAAGAAGGGGGCTCCCCCTTCCATCCCTTAATGGAGGGGGGGGCAGAAGGGGCAACCCTGAAATGTCAATCAGCAGCCCCCCCTCCTCTCTGTTTCTCAAAAGCCTCCGGGAGGCAGCTGTCTCCAGGTTGCTGAGAGGTGTGGAGGGTGGATGGGGGGGGGAAGGGGGTTTACTTGTGATTTATATATAACAGACCTATAAATTACTGGGATGGGGCCTGGGGGAACCATTCCTCCCGCCAGCCGCCTGCAAAGCCTTGCCAGAAACCTCCTCAAGAATTTGTTTCCACAATTAGCTGAAGATGAGGCGACTATGTGAGCTGGGGGGGGGATTTGCAGGGATGGGATGGGAGGGGGGGAAGAAGAGGTGTGGAGCTTGGCACATCCACACCCACGGCTCCCCTTCGCTCCTGACAGGCCACCCTGTTGCATTGCTCTGTACGTTGTCTTCGGCGCGTCTCACTCAGGAGACGGGGGTGGGGGAATGCCAGGATCTGTGGTGACCCCCTTTCGCTCCTCCCAGGAAACCAGGAGACATCCAGACAGTGCTGGTACCCGTGATCAACGGCCTGGAAAAAGCCTGGATAAAGCCGATGCTTTCTATCTGTCCCAGTCCTTAAGCAACATCACTGTGTGTGTGTGTGTGTGTGTGTGTGTGTTTTGAATTTATTAAAATAGCACAGCTGAAAGGGAACCCCAGAGGTCACCCAGTCCAGCCCCTTCTCAAGGAACCCCCGCCAGAGACCTTCTACCACTGAATGCTCGATCATCAACCATCTCCAGATGGCCCACCCTTTATAACAGCAATAATCCGACAACTGCAGAGCAGGAGGGGATCTTAAGAAGTCCAGGAACTCTGTTCAGTTGTCACCAAGGGGGGGGGGAATCAGACTCCCAAGTCTGCGGGCAGATCCTGAATTTCCTCCTTTTTTATTGTGGGAAAACCAGAAAAGGAAGGGAGCCCGTGTGGATGGCTGCTACACCTCGAGAGATGTGAGTTCAAATCCCGCTCAGCCACTGAAACTTGCCAGGGAGGAGGAGGGAGGAGGGGCAAACCCAGTCCTTAAATCTCTCCCCTTCGCCTTGCAGGCCCTCCGAGGTGTGGTTTGACGGGGCATCCCAAGAATGCCAGGTGGGTCTTCCATCCAGGATCAGGCCTTCCATGCTCCCAAGGAGGAGGTTTGCCCTTCATGGCCCTGAAAAGTGGTTTGCTCCAAAGAACCGTCCTAGAAACTGAGGCACAGCAGGCGGTGAGATTCCATGCCACCCACCCGGCTCAGCAGGGTCTCAGACTGAAGAGAGGCCGTTGTCATTTGGGCCCATCGTGGGAAGACAGAACCTCCCCTGGTTACGCTGGGAAAAGTGGGCAGCAACAGGAAAAGAGGATGGTAGAATGCAAGACAGACTGACTCGGTAAAGGAAGCCATGACTTTTTTGAGTTTCAGAAAGCAGAGCAGGGCCATTGGTAGTGGGCCATTTTGCCGGCCGTGCCTTTATGGGGAGACTGTTGGTCGAAAACGAATCACAGGCCCGAAAGATTCTTAGAAGATGCCAGCGATCAAAGTTGCAGACTTCTGCTCTAACTACTGAGCCGAGTCCCCTCCTCTGTGGTCATGAGGAACAGCCTTACTCCCTTAAAAAAAAAAAATTAACCCAAAGCAAAGACACATCTGGGTATTCTTTGACTTGTGTGTGTGTGTGTGTGTGTGTGTGTGTGAGAGAGAGAGAGAGAGAGAGAGAGAGAGAGAGAGAGAGAGAGAGAGAGAGAGAGAGAGAGAGAGAGAGAGAGAGAGAAGGCACAGGGTAGCACAAGAGCTGCCGGCCTACCTTGCAACGTTTGGAGTTCACTCTGAGCCTCTTACTTCAGGACAGTCAAGGAAACAAGGAAAACCCACGAGAACCCCGACACTCCCTCGGCCATGTGAGGAGGCCCTTTTCCTTTGAACGTACCGTTGGCCCTGCAAACCAAGGGAAAGACGGCTCATCCAGTAGGAAAACCAAACCTTTCAAGGTGTGTGTGTATGTGTGTGCCTTTATTTATTTATTTATTTATTTATTTATTTATTTATTCATTCATTCATTTATTCATTCATTTATTCACTGAGCCACCATACAAAAAAGTTAAAACTATTAAAATAAATGGCCTAGGAGGGTTTATTTCTAAAGGCGACATTACCAGACCGAGCCACTAGGAGAAGACAGAGACCAGCCCATTGGCTATTATAATAGCATTTTGCTATCATCTGCAATTTTTTTCAGCATCTCTGGGTGAGGTTGGGGGGGGCTTGAAAGAGATACCTCACAGAGATAGGGGCTTTGACCTCACTTTCCTCTTTTTTTAAAAAGGGCCCCGAAGCAATTTATATCACGAATGCTTCCCAGTTCCCTCCTTCTTACTCCTTCCGGCCTCATATTCTATTATGGCTTTAAACAGGAGACAAATTGGAGCTGGGATGAATGACTTTCTTGGACTCCAGATCCCAGCATCCACACCTAGCCAGCATGGGCCTTGTAGTTAAAACAGTTTTAAAAAGCTGAGCCTTACAAGGAGAGGTAAGCGTCTTTTCTCCTCCTGAGATGCTCAAAGCACACCTGCCCTGCGACCCAGGCAGGGAAACTGAGCCTGGCCTTTCCTACCTTGCTGGGTTGTTGTGACCTTAAAGGGCCACAGGGGAGGGTCAAGGGTGCCATCTCGTGCTTGGCAGAGGGAAAAACAGCCATGGAATAGAAAGAAAGCCCGACACATCCTAAGAGCCCCCACACACACACTACCACCCTCTGTCTTTTGGACACAGGCCAATTTTGAGGTTCACAAATTTAAGATCTGGGGGCACAAAAGCCACCAAGGACTGAACCAGGTCTGTGGACCAGGAGAAGCCAAAAAGGGGAAGGGGGACAAAAAAAGGCACCCCAAGAAAGTGTCAGCTTCCTTTGACCCCTTGGACACCGGGATGCAAGTTCCCGACCCCTTCCACCCAAGGAAACACATTGGCATCCAAAGCGCCTACAAGATCCCTCTGGCAGCCTTGTGGATTATTTAGCAAGGCCTGTGGGCCAGCCTGGATCAAAGATCGGCCGGAGCCTCTGAGAAATCAGCCGCTGGACTCGCACTTCCTGGCTGGGAGCCCTAGAGGGCGCTGGCGAGCAGGGTGGCATTTCCATGGGAGGCAGCCGAAGGGAGATTCCCACCGCCGCCAGCCCTGCTGGCTTGTTCTCTACAGAGGAAGGAGGCTGCGGCCAGGGCCAGGCACGCAAGCAAGCAAGCAAGCAAGCAAGCCGAGTTCCCTGGGAGAAGTGCGTGGGTGGCGGGCAGTGGGAAAAAGGAGAAAGCAGAAGTTGCACAGAGAGAGAGAGAGAGAGAGAGAGAGAGAGTCACTCCTGCTTTGGGGTGCCAGCTTCACCTCCTCTTTCGCCCGGCCCCAGAGCCAGAAGGTTGCAAACCGGTGCTTCACCCCTGACCCTTTCGCTCTGCCCCCTCTCTCTCTCTCTCACACACAGAGCAATCCTCTTCTGGGCAGGCAGCAAATTGATATACCGTATATTATATAAATATAAGTTGTACACACATATGCCGCCATCACACACACACACACACACACACACACACACACACACACACACACACACACACACACACAAATTTAAATTTAATTATTTTTTTAAAAAACAATTAAAATAAATAAATAAAAATGCATCCACAAGTATTTTCTGTTGAGCATTTTCCTGCGAGAACAGGCTTGGACCTTTATAAGGGATAGCTTTTTCAAAAACTGGGGTGGGGGTTGGGACATCCCAGACCTTTCTAAGGTGTTGTTTTGCAGAAGGAATACAGAGAGAGAGAGAGAGAGAGAGAGAGAGAGAGAGAGAGAGAGAGCAATCCTATTCTAGGCAGGCAGGAGAAATATTTTTAATTAAATTTAAAAATTTTAAAAATGCATATACTGTACATTAAAATAATAAAGAAACAAAAAAATGTTCACAAGGATGTTATGGCCCTTCTTCTCATTAAAATGGCAGGAGGCAAGCCTGAGGGTCTCACTGCACCGAGAGGCTTCCAGACAGAGACTTGTGAGACACCAAAACTTGCCTCCTGCCATTTTAATGAGAAGACGGGCCATGAAATGCTTGTGAACATTATTTTTGTTTCTTTATTATTTTAATTTTTATATCTGGATCTTCTCAAGCCATGGGTCCTGAGGACCCCAAACCCCTCGGATCCTCCAAACGCCACCTCTTTCTCTCTCTCTCCAGCAAGAGAAGCAACAGGGAGACACAGGTCTCCGCCCCAGGACCAACACTGCCCTTCACCGGCAAATGGAGGAATCAAAACTCCATAGGGAATTAAACAAGGGGGTTAAAAGTTCTGTGTTTCTCCCAAAGCTGACCCAAGAGATGGAGCAGAATCTGGCCCTCGCCTGCCACTCCATTTCTAGCACCTAACCCGGCCCAGGTCCCAACCACAGGCCTTCAAAACACCCTCACATTCAACATGACAAAGAGACCTGTGGCAACTTAGCAGCTGGCACCGCTGGGCCCACCACTGGCCCAGTATTTTCGGACTCAACACAGCACCCTGTGCCAGAGGAAAGGAAGCAGGGGGGTTTCTAACTCCGTGCAGCCTGAGGCCAAGACCGACGCCTTCCTTTCTAATTTATGTCTTTGCACACCACAGCACCCCTGGTGCTAACCCTGCCATTCCAGAGGCCCACGAGGGGAACCGTTTCACCGTTTCAAAATACGACAGACCGTTGCAAAATCCTCAAAGGCAAAATCCTCCTCCCAGAACCTGCCAGGTTCTGTGCCCTGGTTGCACCCACGAGAAGGCGCCAGCACCAGACTCAAACCCAGCCTCAGGGGGCTGATGAGGTGGAGAGGGGGGCCTGGGGTGAACCGGCTAGACCCCCCCACACACACACACCTCCACTCCCCACCCCTCCAGCGATGCCCTGGGCCCTTGGCTGATGCTGATTTCCTACCCTCTGGTGGTTTCACAGCCTTTTCTCTCATCCTGTATTCACTGGCCAAAATGCAGCAGGAAGTCACAATAAAAGGAGGCCCGTTGCATGTTGCACCCCTGTTATCTATCTATCTATCTATCTATCTATCTATCTATCTATCTATCTATCTATCTATCTATCTATCTATCCCTTCCCGTCTGTCTGTCTGTCTGTCTGTCTGTCTGTCTGTCTGTCTGTCTGTCGATGCACAGACGGGGTGCAGTCATATCCTACATGTATACTGTCCGTTTCTCCTAGCCACAAAAGACTGCATAATATGCAGCATATCTCCATATATGGAAGAATATGTCTTCTATATATTCAATATTCTCTCGGAGACTCACTTGCATGTAATAATATATTTTTCTAGGTAGAGAACACTCCCGGGTGGTTTCCCATTGCTCTCGTCCGGGTGGCATGGGGTGGGGTGGGGTGGGGGTGCCCTGGGGACGGTGCAGCTCACCAGGCCACCTCTTCCTCCAGGAAGCCCCTTGGATTCGAACTCCCAACCAGTGCCTCTGTAGCCGGATCCACTCCAACCATTGAGCCAGCCAGCCAGCTAGGCAATACAACACTGCAGGGACAGTACTGTGCCTATATTCTTAGGCAGATGACCTACTGCATACTTAGATTTGCATGTCTGCATGTCTGTTTCTCTGCCTTTGATGCATCTCATTCTAATATAATACACGTATAATGTATTTTAATATATAATATATATGTGCAATATAAGACATTATATTTACTTTTTGTATAATCGATATACAAAATATTATACAATAAACACACACACGCTCTCTCTCTGCCCACTTTTCCTTACACATTCTGCTTCATTCTGTAGAGAAGCTCGTTTTTCCCAAAATGCCCAGAAGAAATAACAAAGGCAGGCAATTATTATTACTATTATTATTATTTTAAGGATGTGGCGGGTGGGAGGCGGCTTGGGTGAGTGGAAGAACTTTCTTTGAACCCTGCTTTACGATCTGGGGTTGGGGGGGACGAAGGGAGCAGGGCTGCTCCTCCCCCCCCTTTCCCCGGTGCAGCTTCGTTTGTTTTCAATCTTTTATTTTTAACTCCGGGTGGGACTTTCGACACCGATTCCGCTTTGATGGCGGTTTTGATCTGAGCTCCTCTTGCCGACCCTGACTTCTGCATCCTTACAAGGGAGGTTACCAACCTAATTATCGACTGAAACCTGAATTAGTATTATTTCTTAATTTTAATTTTAATTTTAATTACTACGGTTACAGTGCGAAAGGGTGTCCAAACATGTCTAATGGGGCTGCGTGGGTGAGAAAACTCAGCCAGAGAGAAGGGAAGCAGAATCGGTCGTGGGGGGGAGAATGTCACACGGGTCCCCCCCGGGTCCCCCACCTCCCCCCCCCCACGCTCCGTTCTCAGGCGGGCGCTTGCGAGGGGGAACCCGTTCCCAGCTCCCAAAGTGACTCCACTTTCGCTTCCTCCTGAAATCACTTCTCGAAGTTTTCCCGACGCTGTTTGGCCCCGGGAAAGCGAAAATGGACTCAACGGTCGCCAGAAAAAAACCAACCAGGAATTATTATTTTTTTCCGTTATTGAACGCTCTGTTTATTATTATTATTATTATTATTATTATTATTATTATTATTATTATTATTATTATTATTATTATTATTATTATTATTATTATTAATAAATACCCTCTTTACCAACTCGGAAAAAATCGGAAAATGAATTTAAAACAACAGGAAAAAAAAACCCAGGACACATAATTTTAATTATATTGATTGCCATTCCGAATGGGGAAATCGGGGGGCTTCCCTGGGCTTCCTGGGACGTCGGGCGCTCGGTCTCTCGCGGGAAAACCCAACCGGCTCTCCAGGCGCCCGCGGCCAGGAGCGACCTTTCGGCGAGGCCACGAAACTCGCTTCGCTTCGCTTCGGGGAATTGTGGCTCTCTTTTGGAACAACGCAGCGAAAACCGTTTCGAGTTTCTTTGAATTACCGTTTTTAAAAAGTAAAAAATAAAAAGACTCCTCCGGCTGTTCCCCTGGAGGCCTTTAAAAACAAAACAAATAACAAAAAAACGGATCGGATCGAATCCGGCGGCCACCAAATCCAGATTTCATCCGATCCGGAGGGAGCGGGGACGAAGGGGGGGGGGTCTGTTTTCCATTCACCCGTTGAGACAAGTTTCTCCCTGGAGGGGCTCTCAATTTAAGTAACCCCCTCCGCCCCCCGAATGCGGGCTGGATTCGTACCCGAAACACCCCCCTCGACAGCATAAAAAGAGAGACCGGAGGAGGAGGCTTCGGAGTTTCTCTAATAATAGGCGGGGAAGGCGAAAAACGAGAGGAAAGCGGAGTCCTCCCTTTCTCGGCATTTATGGATCCGTTTATCTCTGGATCGCGCTTCTGCCGCCCTGCGCCGCCCCTCGAGTCTGGATCGCCCAGGGGCCCGGTTGCGCCCCCAAGGCTAGGATGGGGAGCAGCCTTCCAACACACACACCCGCCCCCCCCCACACGCGCACACCCTGCGCGCAACCAGCACGTTCAGAAAGACGGGGATGAAAGAAGGGGGGATGCGCTCCTGAGCAGTGTCAGCTGGAGGGCAGGATCACCCCCCAACCCCCCACCCCGAAACACCACCTTAACGGAGGGGAGGCGAGAGAGAGAGAGAGAGAGATTTGGGTTGGGGGGGAGAGAGAAAGAGAAAGAGGCCGCCCGAACGAGGAAATGTTCACTTAAGCAGAAACAGCGCTGGGAGCGGGAAGGACCGACCTGGAAACTTTAATATCCTTTCATTTCGTTACAAAAACAAAACGCCACAATCTTTCCAAGGGTCTGGGAGAGAGAACGGAAATCTCCCGTATATATATATATATATACCCATGCAAACAGAAGCCAAATAAAACCCGGTTCTTTTCGAGGTACCACAAACGCCGCCTCGTTCTCCGCTCTGCTTTTGGTGTCACGGAGGAACATCACGGTTTCCCAGTTAGTGTTCCGCCTCAAACCCCCCCACACACACACACCCCATAGACACACAAACACCATCCACGTTTGGAAGCAACGGATTCGGAGAACGAGAGAGGAAGGAAGGAAGGAAGGAAGGAAGGAAGGAAGGAAGGAAGGAAGGAAGGAAGGAATTGACTGACGGATGGGAGGAAGGAGAAGCGAACAAAATGGGAAAAGGTGAAAAATGAGGGGGGGTTTAAAAACAGGAACAAAAAAACAAGGAAAAAGAAGAAGGAAATTGGATTTCAAGAAAACATGTTAAAAAAGGAGAGAGAAAATGAAAGGGAAGAGGCAGGAAAAGGAGACGCTAGAGAAGGAGCGGAAGACGCCAAGACTTAACGAAACCTCTTCCTTCTGGGGCGGGGGAGTCTTCCCTGCTCCCCCGTTCCCGATTTAGGACCTGCCCCCCCCATCAACACCGCGTGCTTTTCCAAGATAAGGGCCGGAGTGGAGGGGGGGGGCGAAGCGGGCACTCGGTTCTCCCTTCTCCGGCTGGGCTCCGACATTTGCCGTCAGCCCAAAACAATCAAACAAAAACACCCCATCACACACACGCAAATTGGGGGGTTGTAATCTCCAGGAGCCCCCCCCTTTCCTCTGCTGCAAGGAGGAAAGGCAGCCCCTGCCCCCCTCCGCCACCGGGGGGGGGCAGCCCACCTGAAGGAGCGCCTCGAGGGATCCGCTTCTCCGACGGCTTTCCGCTGAGGCCGCCAGGGGGCGCTTCGAGGCGGGCAGGAGGGTCGGGGCTGGGTGTAGGTAGGGGTCGTGCGGCGGGGGGGGGGGTAAGAGAGAGGGGGAAGTGGCAGAGGTGGGGGGGGGATCGGCGGTGGGGGAGAGGCAGCCCCAGGGGCGCTTGGGGGCATCCTTTCCCTTTGGGGCACCTCGGAGTCACGGCGCTGAGAGGGTGGGGGTGGGGTGGGGGGTGGGAGAGAAGAGCCCTCCCCGAGAAGATGGGACCCGCTGCCTGTGCGTGCGTGTGTGTGTGTGTGGGGGGGTGGATCCGCGCCCGCTGCCCCCATCCATACCCACCCATCCCTTTCCCTTCTGACCCCCCCCACCGTCCCCCCTTCCCCGCCGCCCTCTCTCAGGCGCAACCCACCTCTCCGACCGGGGCGGGGAGGCCCCCACCGGGCTGCGCTGGCGGCGAGTCGTGGTTGAGGAAGCCTGGCGGGTCCGTGGCGACCTTCCTCCTTCCCTGCTCCCTCCTGGCCTGGCGCGCTCCCTCTGGGATGGACGGAGCCGTCGGGGCGGGGGGGCGGATGGGGGCGGATGGGGGTGGGGTGCCCCGGCCGAGGAGCGCAAGCGCCTGGCCTGCCTCCCCCGAAGAAGGGCCGGCCCACAGCGGGGGGAGGGGGACGACGACGACCCCCCCCTTTCTCCCCTGGCCCCCTCGTCCTTCCTACCTGGGGGCCCTGCCTCCGGGAGCGCCACCGGGCGGGCGCGCGGCTCCTCCTCTTCCTCCTCCTCCTCCTCCTCCTCCTCCTCCTCCTCCTCCGGGCCGGATCCTTCCTTCCTCCGCCCGCCGCTGGGCTTTCGCGCGGGCGGCCGGCTCGGAGGCGGAGGAAGCCGGGGCGTCTCCCTGGCCCCGCCGCCCGCCGGAGGAGTTCAGCCGGGGGTCAAGGCGAGTTCGCGGCGGGGCCTTTCTCTCCGCCCCGCCGCCCTCCTTCGCGGCACATGGGGGGCGGCCGTCCTCGCCGCCGCTGCTGCAGAAGCCGCCGCCGCCGCCCCGAGGACCAGGCGGCCTGAGCCAGGGGCGCCCCCTCCGGCACCGCCGCCTGAGCCATGCGCGTCCACGCCGACCTCGCCTGCCTGGCCGACGCCACGGGCATCCCAGGTGAGCCGGGAGGGGCCCCGGGAGGCGCCCCACATCCCTTCCCCGAGGCCCGAACCCGCCCCGCTGGACCGCCTCCGGCTCGTCTCCCGGCGGCTCCGAACGTCAACCCGGCCCGGAGGCGCCCCGCGGCGGCAGCGGCGGCTTCCCCGATGAGGAAGGGGGGGGGAGAATTAAGGGAAGGGGGGTCTTCGCCTCTTCACAAGCCCCCGGGGAAGGGGCTCCTCTGGCGACGCCCGCTGTCTCGCTGGGGGGACCGGGGAAAGGCTGCTGCTTCAGCCCGGACCCCGCGGCGGGTTCCCGGTCCCTTCCGGCCGCTCGTGGGGCGCCCCGATCCGGGCCGCCCCTCCGTCCGCCCCCAAAAAAGCCTCCTCTCCCCCTTGGCTGGAGAAGGAGTCGGGAAGGGCCCCTTGGCCGGTCCGCCTCTGGACCGCGGCTGCTCCTCGTCGCCCAGCGCCGTTCTGCCCGGAACGCCGCCAGCGCCTGCCCCGCCACACCCGGGCTCGGCTTCTCCTCCGGGACCCCCCCTCCCTCCCTCCCTCCCTCCCTCCCTCGGCCGGGCCGCGGATCTTGCTTTGGGGGAGAAGGGGGATCCGAAGGGATTTTTTTTTGGGGGGGAGAGGGAGAGCGTGGGTTCTGCCATCACCCTGGTCTCGCCGCTTTCCAGGGGAAGGAGGCAGGCCCCATCCCGACTCCTTGGCGCAAAAGTCTCCAAAGTATTCGGCGCCGCTTCCTCGGCCAGCGCCTATTCACCCATTCCCAGGCCGGGCGGTGCCCGACCTCCCTACCCTCTCCGGCGGCCACGGGTTGCCAACCGGGGCTGGATCCCCCCCTCGGGGCGTTCACGCCCAGGGAAGCCCCTTCACTTGCTTCCTCCTGGCCCCGGTGGCCACCTGAAGAAGCCACCCCAAAGCCGGGGGGTGGGGGGGGGAGAGGCCTTCTCCTCCGAGGCGCCCCCAAACCTTGGTCGCCTTGCGCTTTCCAGCCGGGAGCAAAACACAGGCAGGTCTCCACATTTCTCCTGGTCCCCTTTAGTCGCCCAGGCGAGGTCAGGTCGCCCAGCTTCAAGGGTTTAGCCCAGTTCCGGACTGTTTCTTGGGGAGGCTGGCAGGGAGGGCGTTGTGGGCTGGCGGTGGGGGGGGCTGCGGGAGGAGTCCTGCCCTCCCTCTTCCAGGTGTGAATGCTTAGCCCTGCCCCCCAAGTGCCCCCGGGGTGGGGTGGGGGGAGGGGAGTGTGATGCGATCAGCTCAGAGATACCGGGGAGTCTGCCCGCCCGCCCGCCCGCCCGCCTCCTCTTCCTTCCTTGCCCGCCCGCCCTCCCGCGAGGAAACCCCCTCTATAAGGGGGCAGGACGGTGGGGAAAGGCGGCCAGAAGGCAATCAGAGGCACCCCGGCCCGGGGACGATCCCCCCCTCCCCCTTCGGCCGCTGCCACCGGGAGAACCTCCGACGCAACCTCTCGCTTTGGGCGCAGGCGGGCCCCGGGAAGCGGAAGGGTCAGTCGGGCCAAGCCGCCGCTCTGGGTGCCCGTTCTGACAGCGCCACCGGGCGCTCTCTCTCTCTCTCTCTCTCTCTCTCCCCCCCCCCAACTGCCTCACGCTCTCTTCCCCCGGACAGGCGCCGCCGCCGCTGCCGCCGCCGCCGCCGGGATGCTGGAGGCGGCCGACCTGAGCCATCACTCCCGGCAGCTGCTGCTCCACCTCAACGCGCAGCGGACCAAAGGCTTCCTGTGCGACGTGATCCTGGTGGTGCAGAACGCGCTCTTCCGGGCGCACAAGAACGTGCTGGCGGCCAGCAGCGCCTACCTCAAGGCCCTGGTCGTCCACGACAACCTCATCAACCTGGACCAGGAGATGGTCAGCCCGGCCGTCTTCCGCGCCGTCCTGGACTTCATCTACACCGGGCGCTTGGGCCCCGAGGGCGGCGGCGGCGGCGGAGGAGGAGGCGAGGAGGGCAGCCCCGAGGGCGGCAGTGGCGGCGGCGCCTCCTCCTCCTCCTCCTCCTCGGAGCCCAGCCTGGGCGCCGTCCTGGCCGCCGCCAGCTACCTGCAGATCCCGGACCTGGTGGCGCTGTGTAAGAAGCGCCTCAAGCGCTCGGGCAAGTACTGCCCACTGCGCGGGGGCTTCTCGCCCTTCGGCAAGCTGGCCCGGGGCCTCCGCGCCGCCACGCCGGTCATCCAGAGCTGCTACGCTGCGCCTCCCCCTCCTCCTCCTCCTCATCCTCCGCCGCCCTCCTCTTCCTCCCGGCCGCCGGGAGAGCCAGGCCCGCCGCTGGGCGACACCGACTGCGGGGAGCTCTACGCGGCGGCGGCCGCCTCGCACCAGGGCGCCCTCCTGCACCCGCCGGGCCTCTGCCCGCCCGAGCGCCTCTGCTCGCCCCTCTGCGGCCTCGACCTCTCCAAGAAGAGCCCCAACGGGCTCTCCCCGCAGCTGCTGCCGCCGCCAAGGCCGCCCTCCGAGGGACGCCTGCGGGAGAGCGCCCCGTCGCTGCCGCCCACCCCGGAGAGCCCGGCTCTGCTGGGCAGCCACCTGGCGTTCGGCGAGGCGACGCCCTTCCACGGGTTGTCTTACCGGCCCGCCGCGCCCCTCCTGCCGCCCCTTCCTCGCGGGCGCCGCCGACGCCGGAGCAGCAGCAGCCCCCCCGGCCCAGAGCCGCTGGGAGGGCGCGCCCAGCTGCCCCCGGAGTTCCTCTACCACTGGATGAAGCCCGAGCCCCCCGCCGGCGACTACGAGGAGGAGGAAGGCGAGGAGGAAGGCGAGGAGGAAGAGGAGGAAGAGGAAGGCAGCGGCGGCGGAGACTCCCGCGGGCGGAGGCGAGAGAAAGGGCTGGACGGCGAGCTGGACCCCAAGGCCGAGTCCCCCCGCCGCCGCCGCCGCCGCCGCCGCCGCCTCCTCCACCAGGGCGCCGCTTCTCCGGCCTGGAGGATCCCGGCGGGGAGGCCGAAGACCCGGACAAGAGCACCAGCGAGGAGACGGGCTGCTGCAGCAGCGGCGGAGGCTCCCCTTCGCCCGACGGCGGCGGCGGGGATGGCGGGGGCACCGGGGGCGGCCGGAGCAACAGCCTGGAGCGCTACCTGGGCTACGACCCGGAGAGCTTCGGCGGCGACAACCTGTACGTGTGCATCCCGTGCGGGAAGGGCTTCCCGTCGTCGGAGCAGCTCAACGCGCACGTCGAGGCGCACAACGAGGAGGACGAGCTGTACCGCAAGCACGAGGCGGCGGCCGGGGAAGGCGGCGGGGGGGGCGGCGGCGGCGCGGGGCTGCTGGGTCCGCCGCGGGGGGGCTCCTCGCCCTTTGGAGTCGCCGAGCGGGCCCTGCCGGCGGTGGGGCCCATGGCGCTGCTGGCGGGCCCTCCTCCCCTCCTGCCGCCGCCGCCGCTGCCGCCGCCGCCGCCCCCCTCCTCCTCCTCGGGGGACCTGCTGCGCCCCTACCGCTGCGCCTCGTGCGACAAGGCCTATAAGGACCCGGCGACGCTGCGCCAGCACGAGAAGACCCACTGGCTGACGCGCCCCTACCCGTGCTCCATCTGCGGCAAGAAGTTCACCCAGCGGGGGACCATGACCCGCCACATGCGCAGCCACCTGGGCCTCAAGCCCTTCGCCTGCGACGCCTGCGGGATGCGCTTCACCCGCCAGTACCGCCTCACCGAGCACATGCGCATCCACTCCGGCGAGAAGCCCTACGAGTGCCAGGTCTGCGGAGGGAAGTTCGCCCAGCAGCGCAACCTCCTCAGCCATATGAAGATGCACGCGGCGGCGGCGGCGGCGGCGGCAGCAGCGGCGGCGGCGGCGGCGGCGAACTCCTCGCCCGGGAGCCCCGAGGGCAAGCTGGCGGCGCTGGACTTCTCCGAGGGCGCGGCGGCGGCGGCGGCCTCTCCCGGCGGCGTCTTGGCCATGGCGCGCCTGGCGCACGCCGCCGACAAGGAGCTGCTGGCCCACGCCGCCGCCGCCGCCGCCGCCTTGGGCCCGCACGCCTTCCTGGGCGACCCCAAGGCGGCCTTGGAGAGCCTCTGCCTGGGCCTCAGCCCGGAGAAGGTGGCCGAGATGCTGGCGCAAGGGACCGCCGCCCACCTGCACGGTGGCAACGACCTCCACGGACATCACCACCTCCTCCACCACCACCACCACCACCACCACCACCCGGGGCGCACCATCGAGCGCTTCTCGCCCACCTGACGGGGCACGCCCGAGGAGGGGAGACTTGGGGGCGGGGACTGGGGGCGGGGGGTCGAGAAGCCCTCCGGACCACCGCCAACCCCCCCCCCGGGACGCCGCCCTGGGGGTTGCCAGGAGGAAAACCAAGCGCAGCATCCCCGCTCCCCCTCCTCCTCCTCCGGCAGCCTCCTCCACTTGAGATCGGGGGTCGAGCTTGGGAAACCTTCCTGGGGGGCGACCAGTCGCCTCCCTCCCTCGCCACCAGCCGGGCCTCCTGGTGCTTTTTCGGACAAAAGAAGGAGTCGGAGAACTTGCAACAGGAGGGGACCGGCCAGGGGTTCCTTCGGGCACGAAACCAAAGCCAGCCAGCCAGCGGGGGGGGACTTCCTTCCTCTCCCAGCTATTTAAAAAAAAAGGGGGGGGGAGGTCTTCCTTCTCCCCCTCCACCCCAAAGGCCCCTGCTTTGTATCTAGGGGTGGAGCTCAGCCACAGACCTCAGGCCTAAAAGGGCCTCCACCAGCAATTTAAGGGAGAAAAGGGAGAGGAGCCCCCCCCCATTGCACTCTGCCTCGCTCAGGGTGTGGGTATGCCCAGTTTGCCACCGGGTAGACCTTGGGTCCAACCTCACGTCTGGACACTTCTGCTTTCCTTAAAGCTCTAGGGTTGTGCAGCTTGGTTGGCTGGCGGGAGCCGCCTGTTTTACGCACCTTGTGTGTGTGTGTGTGTGCACGTGTGCGCGTGCGTGAAGTCATGAAGGGTTGTGTTGTGTGCAAGTGCTGTAAGCACTCCCAGCACACAGGCCTGGCCTGGATGATGGCCATTTGGCCTCTAACCCCCCCCCCAATGCTCTCCCACCCCACACGCCCCCCTCCCTCCCTCCAAGGCAGCACTTAAATCCCTGAGCCTGTTTTGTAATGTGAAGATGTGTGTGTGTGTGTGTGTGTGTGTAGTCTGTTCCCTCCCCCTCCCTCCAGGAAACCTCTACAGAGCTGTGATTTGGGAGGGGGGTGTTGGAGGGGAGCTCAGCCCCCCCCCTCCTTAAACATCAGCACCTTGTGTCCCACCAGGCAGATTTAAAGCTCCTGCCTTAAACCCTTCCTGAAGCCAAAGGGCCCTTTTTTTAAAGGGGTGGGGTGGGGAATCTTGACCTGTATATGTATTTGGGGGGCTCCCTTTTTGCGACTGTCCCTTCCCCACCCCTCCCGGGAACCAGTTTTGACAAAGACAAATCACTCCCAGTTTGTCAGCTATGAGGAAACAAAAGCTTTAAGGGAGGGGGGGTTGTCTCCATTAACCACAAGTACCTCTTTCCTCCCCCCCCTCCCAATTTCCTAGGGGCCCATCTTGCCTTGCACCAACCCAAGAAGCTGGCCTACACTTGCCTCCCACCTGTTGCACTTATCCCCCCCCCCCTTGCAGGGGTGGGATTCTGATTTAAGGGCACAAACACCCCCCTTACCTCTGGAGCTGGGGAGGATCCTTCCCTTACTCCCCCCCTCACTGCTTCCCCCTGCAACCATCAAGAGCAATCAGATTAAAATGTGAAACTCACTTTTTTCTTCTTTTGCACACTCTTCTTCCTCCCTCCCCCCCTCCGCCCCCTCCCTCCCACACGGCGCTTGGGCCTTTATCTGAGCCAGCTGCCCCAACCTCCCCTGGCAGGACATATTCCGCGCTGCCCCCCTCCCCCAATAATGAACTGAAAAATACCTGGAAGGTCCAGGGGCTGAGGGTGCCTCTTGTAGCATTTTTTACCTGGGGTGTGTTTCTCCCTTTCGTTTTTATACCGGGAACGAACAAACCAAAGAAATAATAATAATAAAGCAATAAAGGTCATGCTGTCTCTCTTTTCCCCTTTTAAACTCCACCAGGCCTTGGGGGTGTCTTTGGGGGTGGGCGCTGCGTGGCAGTGGTTGCAACACAGTGCGTGAGATGTCCATCTGGGATGCTTTGGGGGCGGCGGCGGCAGGGGGGCAGGATTTGGCCTAGGAGGCTACTAGTGTTCCCTTCTGCTTCTCTGGTCTGATCCACCCCTGTTGCGTCTGTTGAACGGATCTGTCCTGTCCCAAAGGATGCCAAAACACCCCAAATGAGGAGACACACACAAAGAGAGCACCGTGGCTGCTTGTGGGCTGGTAAAAGGGGCATCCCCACCCACCCCAGACCTGAAAGAAGTGGCACAGGGCGGCTGTTATTAATTAAACAGATTTATTAAGAAAACAACGGGAGAAAAATGGTCACAAAGCCCTCCGTACAATCCAGGCAGGCAAAAGCAGAATCGCTGGCGGTGGTGCTGGAGTCCCGGTGGCGCTCCCAGCCTGGGAGAACGGACCTCCCCTCCGCCTCGCCCCACTCCCTTCTGGGCCCAATGACGAGCGCCGACCCACGGAGGCAGCAGCAGAAGGGGTGCTTCTCTTTCTCTCCTGCCCCCCCCTCCCCACAGCTCATCTTTGGACCAGCCAACCCCACGAAGGTTGTCGCATCCTGCAAAGCAATGGCCCTCTGGCCCCAGGAGCAAAAACGGTGGCCACAGCCAGTGGCCGAGGGGTCTCTCTGGCACAAGCCAAGCCTGGCAGGGGGTTCTTCTCTTTCAGCTCCATTGTCAGACCGGGCGGTGGGGGGTGTCTCCCCTGTGGAAGGCAGCTCTGCCCTCCCCACACAGGCAGCCCCCTCCAGGTGGCCAAACGGACACTCAAATGTCTCCCTTACAGCAAAAACGCTTCCCACCTCCACCCACAGTGCTGGTATCTTCAGGCTTTTAACCCCCCCCCCCCGTAAGTACGTCTGCCTCAAAACTTACACGCTGCCAAAAGGCATTGGTGTGTGTGTGTATTGGGGGGGGGGACACAAGGCCCCACAGCTCCCCCCCCCTGCTCTAAACCACTCCAGGATGGGTGGTGGTGGGGGAACAGGATGAAATCAGAAAATGGGATGGGCTGGGGGCTGGGAAAAGCGGGATGGGCGAGGATACCAGTGAGTGACCCAGCTTGGATGGCCCCTGCAGACTGGGAGACCCGTGTGGGGAAGGGGGTCCTGGAGCAGAGTGACCCAGATAACAAACTTGGGGAGTCTGGCTACACCCCAGCAGGTAGAGGTGGCAAGATTCGGACACCCTAGCGGTGTGTGTCGGTGTTGCAGTTGGTGTTGGCCCCGGCGGCGTCGGCGTCGGTGGTGTCAACAGGGCCACCTGCTCAGCCCTCCTGGGCCCACTTGAGGAAGGTGGGGATGTCCCTGACGGGGACGTTGCGGGTCAAGGCCTTCACCCGCAGGTTCCGATCGTCCGTCAGCAGCACCACCTCCCGGAGAAGACGGATCGGTTCATCTGGAGGGGAATTTTGGGGGGATAAGGGGGTGTCGAGATGGAGAGGGAAGGCGTTCAGAGAGGGAGGAAGGGCCAGCAGGACAGGCAAGGACGGCAATCTTCTAACCGGCTGGGGCCCCTCCTTCCACCCTATGGGGACGGGGGTGGGGTGGGGTGCAGGGGCTGAAGAAGAACCATCCGTCCCTCAATCCCCCCACCCACCCCCCGAACTTGGGCCGGACGCCGAGGAGGATTGTTAGAAACCAGAGGCTGTCAGGACGTCAGCAACCATCCGCTGTAATCCCCTGATCAGCCGGTCCCCTCCGAGCGAGGCGTAAACACTCGGAAACGCCTTCTCCGTCAGGTTGACAAGTTAAGCCGCTGAGAATCTGGCCCAGCGGGTGGAAAGTGGTGGTGGTGGTGGGGAGAGGCACATGTGCGTGTGTGTGTGTGTGTGTGTGTGAGAGAGAGAGAGTCTGGATAGAGTCCCTTGGGGGACAATGACGGCCAGCATCCCCCTTCCGCCCTCCCTGGACTCTGGGCCTTCAAGCGAAAGGGCCAGTGAAATCCAGGGGCGTTAGTGGATGGCAGGAGCGGGTCATAAAACTGGGGGCCCCAGGATGCCCCCCCTCTCCTGGCAGCAGGAGGGGCCACTAGGCCAGGAAGCCGACCACTTAAAGCGGTTTCGCCACGTCCGAAAGGACAACTACAACACCCATCAGCCTGGCCTGCTGCCGGGGATGACGGGAGCCGCGGCCTGGCCATGCCAACAGAGCTGCCTGTCCAATGGCCCCTTGCCTGGATTCCTTGTCCCTCGAGCCCCCTCCCCTCCCCCCCCACCCCATCCCAGCTATCCATCTCTTCCTCTGAATCATGCCGAAGGTATGTGCGGAGGGACTTCTGCTCTGGCCCTGGAACTTTCGCTGGTCATCTGGGGAGGAAGAGGAGGAGGAGGAGGAGGGCGAGAGTGGTTCCCTCCCCACTGAGGAGGGACAGAGAGAAGCCCCAAAGGTTCTCTTTGTGGGTGTGTGGGGGGCAGCCAGCTCCCTTCCCCAGGGAGGGCAGCTGGAGAGTCTAAGAAGCTGAGAAACGGACTGGGCAGCTACGCTTGACCACATGGGCAAAAAACATACACTACGAAATCCCAGGAGGAGAGCGAGAGACAGAGACACTCCCCGGGCCCGCCTCGGAGGGGTGTCGTTTCCTTGCCTACCTTTGCTGGCCGGCATGAAGTCCTTGGCCTTGTCGTTGCAGTAGTGGAGGCAGCAAGAGAGGACCAGGTCGTCATTGTTTCCCTGGACGGAAGGGGGGGAGGAAGAGGCCAGGGGGGCACCGGGTGAGCCTTGTGGGCTAGCCGGCTTCACAAGGGCCACGTGGAGGCACACTTGCACGGATCGCGTGGTTTCTGATCTGTGGCTGGCCTCATGGAACAATCTACGCCCGGGATCCCACCTGCTGCCCCCCACCTCAGTGCCTCACCCCCGACCCATATACACCCCCTGGGATTCAAAAAGGGGACGGCAGGGGGCTTTACCTGCTGCCGGGAAAGGTCCTCCCTGCGGAAGGCGATGGAGTCCAGCTCGCTGCCCCGGCTGGTCAGGGCCCGCAGGTAGCTGTCCCGGCGCTCAAAGCGCCCCTCCAGGAACTCCACGGCTTTGCAGGCCCGCTCCTGCAGGAGGCGCGCGTAGCCCCCCACCCAGTGCTCCGAGTCGGGCCCTCGGGCCAGGCCGTCCAGCTCGTTGATCACTGGCGGGGAAGGAAGCAAACCGGAGGAGTTGCGGCGAGAGGGAAGGACGGCTTTCCCAGCAGGCGCAGCAACAGCAGCAGTGGAGAGAAACACCCTGGGACACCCCCACACACCCCACGCCCCCACCCGAGTGCAGAGGCAAGGAGAGGGCAGGAGGACCAGAGGGCGGGAAGGATGATGGGCTCACAAGGGTAGCCCCGGGGGGGGGGCAGAGGTATCCCCTGACATACACACACACACAAACACACACACACACACAGAGGCCAGGCAGCAGCACGGACATGTCCAACTCTGATCTCTGTGGATGTGTGTGGGGGGGTGCCTCCCCTGCCCCCCCACACACACTTTTCATCCCAAGCCCTGTCTCCCTAAGATGGTTACTCTGGCTACTCTTCCTTTGCCTTCCCAGCCAAGAGCTGAGATCAAGGGGGAAGTATGCAGTTCTTGGAGGCAGGCAGGCAGGCAGGCAGGCAGGCGTGTGTGTGTGTTGTGTGTGTGTGTCTGACACAGGGGACACAAAGCCAGAGCTTCTTCCTCTGGTGCTACACCATTCCCTGCCCCTGGGCCTTTGGGCTGAAGCCTGGGGGGGGAGAGAGAGAGAGCAACTGGGACCCCAAACAGGGGTGTGTGTGTGGGGGGGGGGGAGAAGCAAGGGAGGGGGAAGGAGGAGGCGGAGGGAGGCGGCTGGTACTCCAGGCCAAAATCCACTTCACGGCGGCTTCCAAGCCAAACAGCCTTCAAAGGGGAAGGAAGGATGTGCTGATGAGTGGAGCTTCTTCACCTCCTCCTCCTCCTCCTCCTCCTCCTCCTCAGCCGGGTACAGGGAGCAGCGGAGGGAGGGGACGGGTTTGTGTGTGTGGGGGCCCCAGCTTCCACCCTCTGCTGCACTTCCAGCCCCACGAGGGGCTCCTAAGGCTTGGCCCTCCCAGGCCCTCCCGTGGCAGCAGCAGCAGCACCTTCTCCAGCCACCCTGGCCTCTTCCTATGTCCCAGCTGCCATCCTCCTTGCTCTCTCTCTCTCTCTCTCTCTGGGGGGCCCGAGGGGCCAAGCAGCAGCACCAGGGATGGCCTGCAGACCGTCTCCTGCACTTGGGTCTGCTCCCTGCGCCCCCCCCCCCAAATTGAGAAGGGACCCAAAAGGTGAAGGCAGCCAGGTTGGTTCCTGGCCCTGTAGGCTGACTCCGGCTCTGTGGTGGGTGGAGGGCCAGAGAGGCCACAGCCTGCCTCCATTTCCCCCTCTCCCCCCCCCACCCACTGCTGCCGGACGTGGCGTGTGTGCCCAGAATCACACACACACACACACAGACCCACACACACAGACCCACACACACACACACACACACACACACAGACCCACACCCAGACACGCACGCCGCCCCACCCCAGACCACCCAGCAGCAGCCGATGGTCTTGCAATCTGCCAGGGCTGCCTGTTTACCCAAAACAGGAACCAGCTTGGCTTTATAAGGAGAACAAAAAAAAAGGGGGGGGGAGGAGAGGCAGGATCCTGTTGAGGCTGGAGGGATTGGGGGGGGCGGGGCGGCTGGCCTTGCAGAGATGCCTCCCCCCCCCCGCTCATACAGAAGCACTGTCCTCTGAGAGATAATGAGACCGAAGGGGACCGGGTCAACCACGCTGTGCCGGTGGTGCCGGTGGTGGTGGTGGTGGTCACATGGAAGGGAATTTGGGCGGGTTAGGGCAGGAGTAGGGCATGGCTTCTCCCCGCATCCTAGGGCCTCTGAGGTATCCTGTCTCTGAAAGTGGAGGCTCCTCTTTTTAAGAACGTGGGGCTCCTGGTGTGTGCGTGTGTGTGTGTGGGGGTCACCAAGTCCGTTCCTTGAAGGTCACCACTAGGTAGGGGACCCTGGGAGGGGCCTCCCTCCCTGCTTCACCCTTAATAAACACACACCGGCCTGTGTGTGTGTCGTCCCCCCCCCCACTGCACCCCCCTCCCGCCCCGGACCCCCCCCTCTGGCGCCACTCACCGATCAGGGGCACCACCAGGATGAACTGCCGGCAGTCGAGGAGCTTGGCCAGGCCGTCCAGGTGGTCGATGAACCCGTTGGTGTCGGGCACCAGGAAGACGGGGCGGATTTCCAGCTCCATCGGCCGCACTTGGGCCTGATCCTTCAGCACCGCCTGGAAAGGCCCCACAGAGCCCGGGGGGTCAGAGGGAGGAGGCTCAGGGGGGAGGCCACTGACCCCAGGCAGGGACCTCCCTCCTGCCTGCCCTCATAACTCCCCCCCTCCCCCCATCGCCTCAGGTCTCTGACAGCCCCAGGGCTATGGGGCCAACCTCACCTCCTTTTTGGGCAGTGTGGGTCACCCTTCTTCTGCCCCCTGGAGCCTGGGGGGGGGGCTTGGAGAGGCACAGTGTGCAAGTACAGCAGAAGCGGGGGGAGTTCAGACCCACTCCAGACCCACTGATTCCCACACAAGTTTTGGAGGATTTGCAATCCCCACATCCGGGCTCCCGAGACTACAACCCCCACTGTTCCCCGCCGGGCATGGCGACGAACGAGAACACGCAGGGGGGCTTGTGGTCCACGGAGCGGCTTCCCTATCCTCCCAGTCACCTCTCCAGTGGCGGAGAGCATGGGGGGCTGGTGTGTGTGTGTGTGTGGGGGATCTATGGGTTCTTGGGACCCTGGGTCCATGATATCCACCCAGCAATCCTCTGCAAGATTAGGGATGATGGGAGCGGATGTCCAGCTCCCACGAGGCGCAGTGCAGCAGGGCAACACAGCTGCCTTAAAAATACACACGCACACGCACCCCCCTGCTTCCTGTTTGGAGAAGTCCTTTTTTTAGCCCCCGTGACCCGGGCGCCCGATGCCCAGGGGTCTTGGCCGGGGCTCCGGCCCTCCTGGCAGCGGCGAGGGAGGCCTGTGCCGGCCGTCACGTCCCATCCTGCCGCCCGGCCGGCCCCACCCCTCGGCTGGCCCGAGAGAGAGGGCAACAGGATGTGCCTCTCTTGACTGCCTCAGGACGGTGCCAAGTTCGTGCCCCCCCTCCTCCCCCGGTCCTCCCGGGCTCAGGGACTCTTCAAGGAGCCGGAGGGGGGGGAGTGGGCCTCGGCAGGGTTCAGAGGCCACGGGGAGTGGGGGACGTTTGTTTGTGTTTGGCAGCTGCTGGCCCAGGGGGTATGGGCGTGCGTGCACACAGCCAGGGGAGTGCCGACATCCGGCCAGGCCGAGAGGGAAGAGCGGAAGGGAGAGGAGCTTCCATCCAGGCGGAGGCCTCCAAGGCCCAGAACGGGCACCGTTCGACTCCAAGAAGCACCACCTCTGAGCATGTGCAGAGAGAGTGAAGGGAGGCTCAGCACACACACACACACACACACTTGTGCCTGCTCTGGACGTCGGTCCGGACGCCCTTGCTGACCGACGCCGGTCGACACGGTGGAGCCGGCCGGTCCGGGCTTGCCCTTCCGCCCCGGGGCAGGTGCATGTCCGAAGGCACGTGCGCGCCCATTGTTTCCCAGCGTGGAGGGTGTGTGTGATCGTGCACGCCCACCATGTGGCAATGGGAAGGTCTAAATTTAGACCCGGGCTCTGCCGCCCCAGGGCCAAGAGAGGGGGCGAACTATTTTGGTCAGGCCCCTTCTCCCGGCGCCCCTGGGGAGCTGCTGCCCCTGCGGCCGTGCCCGGGGAAAGAATAGCGGCCGGCGGCCAGAGGAAGCTCCCGGATGTGCTCCAGGTGGGAACCTTTTCAGCTGCAGGGGAGGAAAGGCCGCCTTTCCTGGCAGACAAAGGGACCTGCACCCCGCCTGCCGGAGGCTTCATCCTGCTGAGCGGGGAACGTCTCTCTCTCTCTCTCTCTCTGTGGCCAGGATCCGGCCTCTGGGCGCAGCAAGCAAAGCCGGTCCCTGAAGTGGGAGAGCTCCCAGAACCCCTCAGCTCCCCCCACGGTGGGCCAATGCGGAACAGGACACCCCAAATCCCCATCCAGAAAGGAACAGTGCTCTCCAGAAGGCCTCTCTCTCTCTGTCCCTGCAGCCCCGGCTGGCCTCAGTGCTCCCTGCTCTGATATGGGGAGGGGGGGGTGCCCTTGCAGGCTGGCCTCCTTCTTTGCCAGGAGCCACCACCGAGAGAGAGAGAGAGAGAGAGAGAGAGAGAGAGAGAGAGAGAGAGAGGATTCCTGAGACGGAGGTGCTCCTGGCCCCACCACACAAGCGGAGGCGGCAGCAGCAGCAGCTGCGTCTCCAAGCCAAGCGATGCTCCCTGAACGCGGGTCCTTGTCTAAAAGAAGGATGGAAGAGCTTGGATGGCAGGAGGGGCACCGGGCCGGGGGGGGGGGACAGGAGGGGGGAGGGACCTGGAACACGTGGCTGGGGATTCTGGGAGTGCACAGCAAGAGATGAGGGGGGGGGAGCCTATGGGGAAAGACTGGCCCTGCAACCCTGCCGCTGCTTCTCCTGGGCGGGGGGGGGGGGGTTCAGGGGACCTTGGGGCATCGGGGCCTGCGCTGATTCCTTCCCCCTCCCAAACAAGCCTGGACCCTGAGTTGTATGCTGCCAACCGGGGGTGTTGCCTTCCCTTGTGCCCCCACCCCCACCCCATCCCCTGGCAGGCTCCCTTGTTCTTCCCATTGTGCCCGACGCCTGCCCGGCCTTTTCGTAGCCAGCCCTTTGCAGCAGCCGGGCAGGCAAACGGGAGGAGGAGGGCTGAGAGCCACAACCATGGAAGCCAGCCAGCCAGCCAGCCAGCCAGCGAGCGAGAGCAAGAGAGAAGAGAGAGCAGTGGTTCTGGGCGGGCCGCCAACCGCCGGCGGGCCTGCATGCGTCCGCTCTCTCTCTCTCTCTCTCTCTTTCGCTCCCCCCCCATCCCAGTAGGGCTTTCCGCGGCCCTGTTTTACAACCGCCTCGGCACAGACTCCAGAGTTCACGCATCTGGCGAGACAGATGTGTTTGGCTGGCGTTCAAGGCTGGGAAAATGGAAGAGTTATTGAAGTGTGGAGGGCCCTGGGCATTTGGGGGGCAAGGGGGCAGGAGGAGGAGGAGGAGGAGGAGGAGGAGGAGGAGGAGGGGAAGCTGTTCATGTTGGGGTGGGGTGGGGTGGGGTGGGGGGGAAGAGAAGGAATTTCCCTCGGCTGCTGCGCCAGGGAGCTAGCTAGCCAGTGGGGCTGGGGGAGGCGAGCCAGGCGATGCCTTGGGGTATGTGTGTGTGTGTGGGTGGGGGGGGCCAGGGTTGGCTTGTCCCCTGAAGGGTCCAGGGGAGAGAGACCTCCCCCCTCTCTTTTGGGGGCATGCCTCTTTCCTTTGCTGATGGGACCTTGCCCCCCCCCAGCTCCTCCTTCTGGACTACAATGCCCACCATCCTGGGAGAAAGCCTTCCTCCGGCCCCTGCTGCCACGAGCAGCCTTCCTCTCCCCCCCCACCCAAATGCCCCACCCCCCACCCCCCCACGGCCTCCCCAAGGAGCCCACCTGGATCCTGTCCTGCCTGCGCTGCTGCTCGGCCACCTTCCGGGTCAGCGCCTGCTTGCGGGCCCGCAGTTCCCGGATGTCCAGCTCTGCCCCACTGCCGTCGGCCTCCGAGTCCTCCTCAAAGGCCTCGATCCGGACGTCGTCCTCCTGTCCGTGGCGGGGAGGGGGCAGAAATGGGGGGGGGAGGAGGAGGAGGGGGGAAGCACCTTTGAGTCCAACTGACCTAGGAATCCTTGCCACGCTTCTACTTACCTACCTACCTACGGGGTGGTTAAAATCCTTTGTTCTGACATCCCCGGAACTGACCCTAAGCATCCTGCAGGGTTTCGAGCCCCCCAGGGTGGGCGAGGGCAGGCAGAGCGCTGTTCCCCACTGGGTGTGGGGGGGTGGGGGTTCTAGCCCCACAGGGTGCCTTTCTGTGCCACCTGACCGGCACCCAAGTGGGCGGCTCTGCCAGGGTGCCGAAGGTGGGTCCGTGTGCGCACAGACCCTGCGAAGG
The DNA here is from genome assembly GCA_029282475.1 of Phrynocephalus forsythii. Lineage (NCBI taxonomy): Eukaryota > Metazoa > Chordata > Lepidosauria > Squamata > Agamidae > Phrynocephalus > Phrynocephalus forsythii. Next base: position 305,144 of record JAPFRF010000017.1, read on the forward strand.
AACCTGGCTGCCAGGAGGAAGCAGAGCCGAGAGGGGAGATCTTTTTAATGACATCATCGGGATGCGTGAGTCAGGATTAGTGTGTAAGAGCCTTGGCACCACCACCACCACCACTTGTGTGTGTGTGTGTGTGTGTGTGTGTGTGTGGTCTTGGGGAAGGGCTTCTGCTCTGCACTGGTGCCCCCCACCCACCCACCCCTCCGGTTCCCTTCCCCGCCCTGGCCAGGCTACCGAGCGCCCCTGCTGTCAAGGCAGCCCCGGGCCTGAACCCGCACCCCCGCCCCACTTCCCCAGCCTGTGCCCCCCCTCCCTCTTCCTGCCGGGCTTGGGCTGCATGTTATTAAAGCCGTGGGTTGCCCCCCTTTTGCTCGTCGTCCCCCCCCCATTCCCCAGTGCGAAGCCCATCTGGAACTCATTGCAGTTGCCACAGAGAGAGAGGGAGTGAGTGTGGGGGTGTTTTGGGGTGGGAGGGGTGGCTGGCAGGAAAGGGGGCACACCGCCAGCGTGCCGCCCATGCCCAAGGGACGCTCCCCCATCCCCACTCCCGAGGGCTCCCTCCGCCCTGTTCCAGGGCAAATGTCCCCCCCCCCCCGCCCTGCCCGGTACCTGATCTTCCCGTTGCTTCCCCTCTTGGCGCGGCGCTTCCTTTCCCATGGCGTCTGGGACGGGGGCCACGGACACATACTTTCCACCCTTGAATGCCAGCAGGGGCTCCTCTTGGCCACACAGAGCTTCCAGGAAATACTTCAGCACCGTGATCCGCTTGCAGTCGGCGGCAATCACCTACGGAATCGGCAGCCGGGCCCCAGAGAGGCAGCAGCAGCAGCAGCAGCAGCAATGCCGACAGCCAGGGCAGGGGTGGGGGGGGGGGTGGGGGGGTGGGGTTGGTTGGGGTGGAGAGAGAAAAGGGGGGAGTGTGTGAAATATCTTTTATTTATTTAAAAGATTTTTATCCTGCTGTTCTCCTTAGGAAGGACCCAGGGAGGGAGGAGGAGGGAGGGGAAGGTTTCAGGAAGGTCAAAGCCGGGGGGGGGGAAGGCACCCCACCCCACGGGCCAAGAGGTAACCCCAGATGGGCCACCCTCCTTCCCTCCCCTGGGGGCCAAGCCAGGGAACCAGAAGCCAACTGGCTGGAGAATTTCTCTTCCCCTTTTGCCCTCACCCACTCTGCCTGTGTTGCAGGATCCCAGCCAGATCCCAGAGATCTTTCCTGCCAAGCTGCTTTTCCTTTTTTTGGCTGGGGTGGTGGTGGTGGTAGTGGTGAGGGGGCCCCCTGAGGATATATATGTACATGTGTTTTCCAGCAGCTGCTGCTGCTGCTCCAGCCCTGCCTAGTGGGACTATCTTAACCCTGGAGCCCTCCCCCCCCTCTGTCCCCCCCCCACCTTCCTCATCCTGAGGCACACATGGGTTTGGCTCTGGGAATGGCTCTTTTCTTCAGGGGACGGGGGGGGGGAGGAGGACGACCTCGTCCTTGGCGCAACCGGTGGTGGTGGTGGCCCGACGGGACCAGGGCTGGCAGATCCAGAGCAGGAGGGGAAGGCGGGCGGGCGGGCGGGCGCACAAGGCAGCCTCGGATGAGGAGCAGCCTTCTTCTTCCTTCACGCTCGCTCAGAGAGTTCAGGGAAAGGTTGAAGGGACGCCTCCGGCTCAAAAGCGCCTCTCTCCTCCTCCTCCTCCTCCTGCGTCCGTCCGTCCGTCCTCCACCCCACCCCACCCGAAACCACCTGGCCCCCAAATCCCGAGAACCCGCAGCCCAGGCAGCGCTGCCAAGGGGGACCCAGCCAGCCGGGCGGGAAGAAATGTCGGGGACCGGACCCGCGTCCATCGGGCAAACCCTTTCCAAGCCCCACAGGGCAGGGAGGCAGGGATGGCCCCACCGCTGGCGGGCTACTAAGTGAGGCGGAGGCGGGGAGGGGGCTCCTTCCTACACCCTGAGTATTCTGCCCCCCCCGCATTTGCCTGTCTGTCTCTGTGTGCAATCCCAAGCTCTTGCCTCTGTGCAGCCGCCCCCCCTCACCCCCTCCCCACTGCAAAAACAGGGGCCTTCAGTTCAAGGATGACACGTGGGTTCATCATCCAGGAGCAGCAAGGAAGTCCCAGCCGGACAAGGATGTGAGCAAAGATTGGGGGAGGAGGAAAAGGACATGCATTTACGTGCATTTTTTTCTCCCCCTGTCAGTGGGGCAGGGAGGTGGGTCAAGCCCCGATCTCCATCTCTTGCAGGACTGAGAAGCTCCAAGGGGCTGGCAAATATTTTTGTTTTTAGACTACTGGACCCCTCCCTGTGGAGGCAACCACTGCCCCCTCCCCTTGAAAATGAGGGCTCTGAGAATTATTGGTTCCTTAGCGAGCCACCCCCACCCCCTTCCGAGCCACGCCACTAAAGCAGCACCTTCCAACAGGTGCACCCCGAATATCACACACCCGGTCAGGCTGAGGGGCCACCACCCCACCTGGCTCTCTGTTTTGTGTTTGGGGGGGGGAGGGAGGGAGGGAGGGACACCCCTTCCCGCTTGGGACCAGCTTCAATCCAACACCCTGGAGGGCCACACAGGCATGGATTTTAATTTGGTGCAATTATTATCTTCTCCCCAGCCTTAGCTGACGCCTCCCCCCCCCCACCCTCATGCGCTGGATCATCTCGGAGGCAATTAAGGGGAGATAAATTTCGCTTGGCGCAGGGAGCTGTCAAGCAGTGAAGCTATCCCGCTGTCGTCCCCCCCCCCCAATCTGAAGTGGGAACTGTGGGTCATGCCTGGTTTATTTGAAAGCCTGCCATCACCTCGAGGGTCTGATCTTTATCTCCTTCCCTCTCCTTCCTTCCCGGGCAGGCAGGCAGGCAGGCAGGCAGGCAGGGCAAGAGATGACAGCTGTCCGCCCCACCAGCCCCTGGCCGCTGGGGGCTCCCCTAGGAGATGAACAGGAGGGGAAGCAGAGCACTGGCACTCAGGACACGGGGGGACACACGGGGACACACACACACACAGACACACAAACACACAGGCAGGCAGAGACTCCGTCAAGAAGGCAGGGGTCCCTGAGGGAACTTTCCAGGCAGCTCAGAAAAGACCCAGAGGGGAACCATCGGGGTGTGTGTTTGGGCTGGGGGGCTGGTGAGTGGTGGTGGTGGTGGTGGGGGGAAAGCTCAGCCCCTCCTGCTCCGGCTTCCGTCCACGGCTGGGCCCAGGTGCTCCAAGGGACCTTTCTGGGCTGTATTTGGGCAGGCAAAGAAACCCCTTTGGCCAGAGGGAGCGCAGGGCAGGCCTGGGGAACCTCCGGCTGGAGGAGGGAACCTCCTTTCCTACCTGCCCAACTGAGATCCATGAACCCCATTTCGTTTCTCTGCTAGGGACTCTGCCCGCCCGCCACGCACACACAAACCCGTGGGGGCTGCCTCATCTCCCGCCCTGCAGTGCAGACCATGAGGGAATCCACAAGACCCATAATCTTCTGGTTGTGGAATTATGGGTCCCGGAGTCCCACAGGCCTGCGGAGGGCTGGGGCAAGGCTGAGAGAGGGAGGCTCAGAATCCCACCTAGGGGAGACCGGGAAAGGGGGGCGGGAGGGGGCTCTCCAGGCTCCGCAGAGATGATGGGCAGCCATCTGGACCCTCCTTCGAGGGATCCTTCTTTCTCACACTGGGTTTGCCAGAGGGTCTCTCTCTCGCTCTCCCCCCCCATATGTGTGTGTGTGTGTGTGTGTGTGTGTGTGCGCGCACACACACTCCCTGGCAGGCCGTCTGCCTTGTGTCATCCTCACACCTGCAGAGGAACGAGCTCCCTGCCCACCCCCCACCCCCCCAAGGCAAGACGCGCTGCTCCCCTCCTCCGCTGCTTGGCCTGCCTGCCTGCCTGCCTGCCGGGGGCCCGTTTCCTCCCCTCCCTTCCTCCCCTCCCCCCCCAACTCCGAAATCCATCGCCTGCCTGCCTCCCCCTACCACCCCCCCCCGTCTACCTGTGCAGCTGTTTCCTTCCTGGAGGCTCCAAATCCCCCCTCCCCAGCCCCCCGAGAAGGACGCCGAGAGAGGCTTCTGTAGGGAACAAGACGGAACAGCCATCCCTTCGCACCTGGCCCCGAAAAAAACTGCACCGCCTGGCACCCGGCCAAGGCAAGCTGGCAGGCGGTTCCCCCCGGCCAGGCGGACCTCAATTAAAAAAGGCCCGCTAGAAACACCCCTTGCAGCACCCCCCCCACACCCCTCCAAAGGGGGAAAAATCAAAACTCCAGCAGCCCCCACGCCCAAGGCCAGCAGGCGCCTCCCCAGGCCTGATCCTGCTGGCTGGCTGCCCCCGTGGCCAGAGTCTCCTTGGCCCTGGTCCTGGCTGGCTCTCCGGCCAGTGACACCCTCCTGACGGGTAGGCGATGGGGCGAGAAGGGCATCTCTACAAAGAGAGAGGGGCTGGATTCCCAGGCACCTTGAGGGCTCTGGACAACAAGGGGCGAAAACAGGAGAGTTGGGCTGTGACGGGGATATTTCCCCCACTGGCCGTGGCACGGACCAGACCCCGGAGGGGGGGGCGGCCAACACTGGCACCGATGGATGGCCGGCCAGGGGCAAGACCTGTCCCCCCCACCGGCTCCTAGCGAGGTGGGTGTTTCAGATCTTCTTGGGAGCTGGGGTGGGTGGGATGTGGGATAGGCCACAGTGGCGGCGGCAGAAGAGGAAGCCGAGGCAGGAGCGTTTGGGTGCGTATGTGGGGGATCCTAAGTCACGGAAGCGAGAACAGCGCCGGCTGGAGGAAGCGCGACCGCCTCCTCCTGGTCCCTCTGTCCAGGAGCTGCAATCAGCAGCTGCTGCCGCCTCCTGCCTCCCCCCCTCCACCCCCAACCCGGGGAACAAGCTCCCAACATGCCTTGCCCCGGTGGTGGTGCTGGTGCACAAACACACACACACACAGACACACACACCGCCGGGAGGCTTTATCACTCTCCGCTTGCAGAGGAAGAAAGATTTCCCTGGCCGGCTTCCTCCTCATGCAGGGCCCGGTGGCCAGCCAGGATGGGAAGGAGGGAGGAAGGAGGAGGAGGTGGTGGTGGTGGGTGGATCGGCTGCGCAGGACGAGAGCCCGTTTGGAGCCGAAGGGGCGCTGGGCCAAGGCAAGCTGCGCTCTTTAAACAAGGGAGGAAATGACCGTGGATACGGGCTGCCAGCGCTCCCTCCTCTTCTCTCTCCTCTCTCTCTCACTCACTCACTCACACACACACTGAGCCCAAGAGGAAGTCAAGTGGGGGGGAGGAGGAGGAGGAGGAGGAGGAGGGGGGGCGTGTGATGGTTTCATGACACAGAGCAGGGATGTCAGCGGCTAAAAGGTCAATATTTTCCCTTAACACCCTCCGCTCAATGACTTAATCGTGTTCCGTTTGCACAAAATCTGCTTCCCAAGGAGAAAAAGCCGGGAGGGAAGAGGGAAGAGAGAGACGAAAGAGCAGCAAAGCGGAGAGCCCAGAGGAGGAGGAGGAGGCAGTGGCGGTGCCGTGGCCCGGCCCTGACCTTGTCCGAGGATTCCTCCACGTAGCAGGACTCCTGCGGGGCGACCAGCAGTGGGACGAAGCCCGAGAGCAAGCAGTCCTCCTCCAGGCTCAGCCGGGCCAGGTCCTCGTCCGGGTCCTTGTACAAGGGCACCTCCGACTGGTTCACCCCCGTCAGGATGTTGCAGAAGTCGGCCAGCGTGGCCCACACGTCCACCGAGACCCTGCGAGGGGGTGGCGGGGTGGGGGGTGGGGGAGGGGAGAGAGAGAGAGAGATAAAAGGGAGAGCCTGAGGGACCCCGGGGGAGTCTCCAAAAGCCATGGGGGTGGGGTAGGGTGGGGTGGGGAGATGCCGGCGGCACCCTTCTTAGAGGTCGCGTGAACAGGCTGGGGGGGGGGAAACGCCATTACTAAGGAGCCAGCTCTGGGGTTCCCCTGCCCCCTGCGCTGGAGCTTCAGAGGCAGCTCTGCGGGATTCTAGTCCTCAGTGTTTTTGAGCACGGAAGGGCAGGGGGTCCTCTCCAATAGCCCCTGCTTTGTTCCACCTCTAGTTTTACACAACTGTTTGGAGTCAGGTGTGTGTGTGTGCGTGTGTGTGTTAATATGTGTTTTCAGATCTGCCCCAGCCTCTCTGCATGGAAGGAGATGCCTTCCCGGTCCTTTTCCTGTTTGGCTTGAAAATAAGGCCAAAACGTGAATGTCTGTGAAGATTCCTAGTCATCCAGGTGAGTTGATCTGGAAGGCGAGTCACGGCAGCTGGATTTCTTTTCGAGAGAGACTGAAACGTTCCGCTGCTCATCCAAACCGACGAAGACTGACAGAGCTGGTGCGATGAGCCGCGAGACATTTCAATCTCTCACGGAACGAACTCCAGTTGCCACAGCTCACCTTCCAGATTTAACGTGAAAATCACACCCAACGGCACACTTCCAGATCGGCAACACAAAAACTCTCCTTAGGGGGAGCTGGCATCCTTCAATGCCACATCTCACTTTGCAGTGGGGGGGGGAGATTACACCTAAGCAAGCTTCCCCACCATCCTGCCTCTCTGGGAGACAACCACCCCACCACCACACACGGATAACCTGTTGGGAACAAAAGCCCCTGGTGGCTGCAAGGGCCGGAGCAGGGTCCCCCTGGCACGCTCCCACTCCCGAATGCTCCTGGTGGCCAAGGTCCCCAGGGCTCCTCCACCCAGCCGGCCCCTGACAGCTCCCCACCCCCCCCTTCCCCCTTGGCCCTGCATCCCTCTGGTGCCCAGTGGCCTGCCTGCCAGTGACACCCCAGGGAAGGGGGACCCGAGGCGGGCTCATGTGCCTTGCCTTGAGAGGACACAGATACAAGGAAGGGTAGAGAAAAGGGTAGGACTCCTGCAGAGCCCCCCCCCCAAAATAAACCCTCTTCTTCCTCCTCCTCCCCCCCAAAAAAATCCCACGCAAGCGGCTCCAGGTGGACAATCTGTACTCATTTATCCGCTGGAATCAACCCCGGAGGAGGAGGAGGAGGAGGAGGAGGAGCGGGGGGGGTGAAAAGGGGGCCCCACGTAGAAGCCCCACCGTGAAACAAAACATCTTGTTTTCAAGAGCGTCCAGGGAGCCAAGGCGGAATGAGGAGCCATTAATCACAGCCCCGGCACACCACCAGCCCTCTCGCCCTCTCGGCCCGCCCACCCGCCCGAAGGAAGGAAGGAAGCAAAGAGGGAGGCCAGCCACCGGCCGGCCAGGAGGAGGCCTGGGGCAACAGCCTGCCCCAAAGAAGCTCTCCAGATCTGTGCGCTCCCTTCTCTGCCACTGCAGGAGCTGTGTGTGTGTGTGTGTGTGTGCCTCACCAGGTCTTGGGAGGCTCCTGTCCCGTCGCCCCCCCCGGGGGCTGGCAGTGCCTGCTGCGTCTCTGGTTGTGAGCGTGGGGGGGCATGCCTGCAGCGCCAGGCCTGGAGGGAAGGCTCCTGGGAGAGGCCACGGCGGGGCACCCGGGCCCTTCTCCTGCACTGCCAGGCAGACCCTGGCAAAAACAGCAGGAATGCCCCCCACACACACACACATCCTCAGCTTTGTGGGGGGCCCACAGGAGTGGATTTGTCCTGTGCAATGCCAGCCTGTTTAAACATACACCTTTCACACACGCGCGCACACACACAGAGGGGACCAGCAGCTGCAGAGCAAACCCGGAAAGTGTGTGGTGGAAACCCAGTCCTTCGCAGCGGTCCAGATGGCAAACCATTTGGTCCCTTGTGCCTCGGTTCTCCAGGAAAGAGGGAGGAGAGGGGAGAGGCATCTATGTGACCCCCCCCCCAATCCAACAACCTCTCTGGGCCCTGCGCTCCCCCTACACCTCCCACCCCCCACCCAGCCCTCAGGCCGAGAGACAGGGAGGACGGGTCCCCTATGCCTAAGAAAGACGGACCCAAACCTGAAGGGGCTCCCTCTGCCACCACCCCCTCTGCGTGCGTATTAAGTGGCTGGTGGCGCTTAGGGTGTCAACGACGACGTGGAACCCCTACGGTGTGGGACCGTGGCCCCCAAGGCCATGGCCACATGAGAGAGAGAGGGGGGGGGAACGCACTGGTGGTGCTGCCCTCCTTCACAGAAGAACAAAAGACACAAACACACACCACCCCCTCCTGTGCAGATTTCAGCTGTCATTGTGAGTTCAGCTTGGGGTGGTGGTGGGGGGGGGAGAGGTAGGAACAGCAGCTCACACTTGGCTAACCTAACTGACACCCCCACTCCACCCCCCACCCCAAGTAAGGCTTCCTTTGGAGGCCTGGGGAAACACCAGCAAACCCCCCCCCCCAGCTTTACCAAAAAAAAAAAAAAAAAAGGACGGCCACCCGTGCGTGTGTGAGAGAGAAAGCAATGCCACATCCTTCCTCTCTTCTAACCGCCCCCTATTGCCCCCCTCCCAAGGCCCTGCTGAGAGAGGGTCTTCCCCCCCTCCCCTCCTGCTTCCCCCCTTGGCCGACTCTGAAAAAAATCCAGGCGGGTGATAAATGCGTCCCAGGGCCAATTAGGAAGATATATGGCCTCAGGGAGGCAGCGGTGGAGAGGAAGGAGGGCCCCGGGCGGCAGCCGAGGCAGCAGCCTAGCCAGGCAGGCAGGCAGCGGAAAAGGCAGCGCTCTCTTGTGCGCGCCCGCGCAGGAGCGCTCTCTCTCTCTCTCTCTCTCTCTCTGGAGCCCCAGCGATGTTTCCCATTATGTAACCCTGGTCACGGGCAGGGCGCCAGCCTCAAATGAAAAAGAGTCCTCTCGCTTGGCAGGCCGGCTATTTTCCTATCCTCGCTCGGGGTCAGCCGGGTGTCATACAGCTGCAGAGAAAGCTCCGGGGATTAAACCTGGGAACGGCTCCAAGGCCCCCCGAGACCCGGGTTCAAGTACCAGCTGAAAGCAATAAACCCGGCCTCGGAGGCAGAGGCAGCGGCAGCGGCAGCAGCAGCAGAGGCAGCAATGGTAACCACAGCCGCAGCTGGGCTGAGGTTTTGCAGAGCCCGGGGGTGGGGGCGCCCGGGAGGAGACGGGCAGGGGCTCCCTGGGAAACCGGGCGGGCGGGGAAGTCGGGCGGGATGGGGCCAGAGTGCGTGCACGGGGGGGGGGAGGAAGGCAAGAGTGGAAATGGGGGCCATCCAGGCTGTTATTTGTTTAGCGGGGAGGCTGATGGAATAAGTTTTTTTTTCCTTGTTAACACGGGGAGCGACCTTCTTTCCTGAGGGGGGCTGGGAAGAAAGGACGCCCCCCTCCAATAAAGGCACTCGGGTTCACTTGCGTCTACACTGGGGAGCGGGGGATAACTGCAAGCCCCCCACCACCCCACCACCCCCCAGATCTGAAGCCCCTGAGACGGAAGAGGGATGGAGAACAGTCCCGAGAGGACCAGGGACTGGGCCTTGACATGGTTCCTGGGGTGGGGCGGGGGGGGCGCGTGTCCTCGTGCAAGGCCACCATCGGCGTCCAGCAGCTGGGGGAGGGGGGGTCAAGTTGAGTCGCCTGAGGTCCGACCGATCAAAAGGGAGGCAATTTCCTGGGGGTAATGACCCACCCACCCACCGCCCCGAAAAAGGAGAGAGGTAAAGCCGGCCGAACCCCTCCTCCTCCCTAGCTGGACCCACCTTCCTAGGTGGGGTGGGAAGGGCAGCAGGCCCCGGTGGCTGGATGGTATGGACGCTGGCCCACCAAACCCCCAGGGGCAGCCTGCCGCCCTTGGGGGAGGGGGGGAGGGAGGGGGGGAGCCCGGGGGGGGGCGGGAGGCGGGAGGCAGGCTCCTCCGTGGGCCTGGGCGCCCGAGAGGGGGGCTGGTGATCCTGCCTGAAGATGGGCAATGCTTCCCATCTGCACGCGCAGACCCCCTCCCTCCCTCCCCCCCCCAGCCCCCAGCCCAGAGCAGCCAGCAAACAGAAAACAGACCCATCCTTGCTCTCTGCCCCCCCCATGCTGAAAATGGGGCCCGGCATTTCCTGTGAAAGATTTCCATTTCCTCGGCCAAAACGGGGAAGGAGGAGAAGCGGCGGCAGCGGCAGCCTAAGAAGAAGCACCAGAAGCATCAGGAGGAGGAGGAGGAGGAGGAGAAAAGAGAGGGAGGGGGCCAAGCGTGCCCGCACCCTCTGTGGTTGTGTGGACGGAGAGCCTTCCCACCTGGGCCCCATGATGCAGAGCAGGGGTCCTCAAAGTTTTCGAACAGCGGGCCAGTCCACCACCACCCAGACACCACTGGGGGCCGGATCACCGTCCAAAAGCAGCTGCGGAGGCTGGCTTGCTCACAAAACAGGGGGTAGGTGGTGGGGGGTTGCAATTGGTCCCAGGGGCCGGATTCAGGACCCCGGGGCCTTAGGTTGAGGACCCCTGATGTAGAGGGACACGAGGGGAGGGGACACGACCCTGGGCATCGGGGGAGTGGTGGTGGTAAGCTATAGGGAGAAGGAGCCAAGGGGGGTCGGTCCCCTGGGGCACGGGTGTGTCAGGACCTGCAGCCTCCCACGGCCACACCCTAGAGGCACCCAAAACAGAGAGAAGGGAATGTAAGAGCGGCGGGGGGGGGGAAGGGGGTCAGGAGCATGGTGATGGCCCCTGGGCCCCCTTCGGTCCCTTGCGCAAGGCCCGTACAGGGAAAGGGGCCAGAGCCCACGAGAGGAGAAGGGCTTCTGTGCGGGGGCTGCTGAGCTGGACCAGGAGCTAAGCGAGGCTGCACAAATAAGCGACATCCCCCCCACACACACACCCTTCCCCCAGAGGCCACGGTCTGGCCGTCCCTTCTCTGCCTGGTCTGCCTCAAAGGGCTGTTGTGTGGGCCGGGATGGAGGACAAGGGCGGCCGAGGGCGCTTAAAGGGGGAAAGGCTGAGTGGCGGGAAGGGAACCGAGGGATGTGCGCAGGTAAAGAAAGGAGCAGACGGGAGGGGGGCTTCTGGATTCTTAGGAGCAAAGGGTGGATCGAGAACCAGCCGGGGGCGAGGAAAGAGGTCCCTGGGTTCAGGACAGGCCCCCAAACCCAGGACTCGCCCTGAAAGAAGGAGGGAGGTGCAACAAGGCCCAGCCCCCCCCCAACGCCCCCCGCCCCACCACCGCCGGCCCAAACGTACGATGAGGGCAGCTCCAGGGCGCTGGGCGGGGGGTTCCAGGTGTCCGGGTGTCCCAGCATCCAGTCCGACCAGACCTTGACGCTTGGCAGGAGCTCCCGCAGGTCCGGAGGCAGTGAAGAGACCTTGAGGTCTGGAGAGGAGCCGTCTGGGCCTGGCGTGGCTGCTGCGGGGGGTTGGGGGGGGTGGGGGGGGGGAGGGAGAGAAGGGGGAGCCCCATCAAGGTGAGTTGAGGCTTCCTGGAAGACCCCACCCGCACCAAGGCCCTCCAGCGTCCAACCAGAGACCTTCCTGGGGGAGGAGAGGCGGTGGCTCCACGGATGGACCACAGAAACTGGAATCCTGTTCCCGTTTGCCAACAGCCCCCACCCAAAAAAACACCAGAACCACCTCTTTCTAAGAGCAGAGCAGGACTTGGGAAAGCCGCTCGGGATGGCACCCAGTATTTCCCCCCCCCCCGCCGCCCCCAGGTTGGTGTGTGTGTGTGTGGGGGGGGAAGTGAGTTATCTCACGATGCCTCCCCCCTTCCCCAGAGGGGCCATCCTCAAGCAGCCAAGATTCACAAATGAGGCAGGAGAAATCAGATACCGGGGGTTGTCCATCAATGGGACGGCAGGAGCTGTGTGGCACCCCCTGGCTTCTTTCCAGTCTTCTCGATACCATCACTGGAGGAGGGTGAAGAGGGGCCCAGGTCTCCCCCAGAAGGGGAACAGTCCACCCGCCCCAAGGACCGGCCACGCACGGCCAGCGATGCCGAGTGGGCAGGGCTGAGGCTGGTGTGTGCGTGGGGGGGGGGGGCAAACCCCGCCAGTGACCAACGCCTGCCCAGGAGGGGAGGTGCAGCAGAATGGGGGCCCTGACCAGGCCGCGGCTGGATCCCTGCCACACCACACAAACACACACGCACGCTTACCCAAGGCGGCGCCCTGCAGCAGGCTGGTGCATCGCTTGACCAGGAGGGCGAACATGGCCAGGCCCAGGGCCGTGGCCTGCTCCTGGATGACCGAGCGGCAGTCCTCCGAGAGGCAGTCTGTCAAAGAGGAACAAGGGGGTGGGGAGTGGGGTGGGGGAGAAGAGCCCGGTGAGGGCCAGCACGACTGCACTCTGATGAGGAAGGGGGCCAAGAGAGGGAGGCCGTGCCAGTCAAGGCCCCTGGGACCCTGCCCGGGGGAGGTAGAGAGCCAGAGGAGAGACGTGGTCCGTCCAGCGGTCCTTGCGCTTGGCCAACCCCCCCACACACACACTGTCTTTTGGGGCACCTGTGTGAGATTCACACAGCCAACGTCGGTGGGAGCCGAGACTTGGTCTTTGCTGCCGATCAAGGACCAGCCTCGCCCATTAACGGGTCCCACTCTTAATTAACGGACCTAAAAGCACCACACACGGAATCTGCAGGGTATGCGCCCCCTTGGACACCTTTTTGATGTGCGTGGAACTGCCGAGGGCTTCAGAGCCCTGGCCCAAAGACCGGACGAAAGATCGACTTGGAGGGGACCCGGTCGAGAAAAGGAGGCTGCTGACTCTTTGTTACAGACACGCGCACACACAAGCGGCCCTGCGATGCTGCCGACCCCAGGGCTCTGTGAGCTCCCAGGACATACACGGGTGGCACCGGCCTTGGACAGATCCTGTTTCTCGGGCCACACCGAGGCGGCCCTTCTTGGCTTGCTCAGCCATTCTGTCCGGCCTTTAAGTTTCCCACGCCCCCCCGCCTGAGGGGCAGAGCTGGGGTGGATGGAGAGCAAAGGCAGGATGGCTTCCCAATTCCCTTCTGCCACCCCCAGCCAAAGGGGTCAAAGGCGCCAACACCACCATCACCACCACCCCGGGGCTGCTTCCGGGAACTCATGGGAAACGGCGTCTTCGGAGTCTCGCAAGAGGCATGGCCGGGGAGGAAAACCTCTCTTTGAAACTTGGAAGATGGCACGATTGAAACCATGCAACAACCCTCAGGCAGGGAGCCACCCACCCACCCAAGCCAGCACAGCCAAGCCATGGGTCTCCGCCATGCAATAAGGAGAAACGTTTTCTACGAGAAGACATGGCCTGGTTTGGACAGCTTGGAAGAAGGGGCATCTTCTTTTTGAGGGGGTCCTTCCTTCCTTCCTTCTGTCCGTCTTATCCCTGCCTGCCACGATCCCAGGCCCTGGGCGCCGTTCCGGCCTCCCAGCCCCTGGACCTGGGCTCCCTCGCGCCCACCGAGAGGCGTTGCTGGTTTCCCAGAGAACAAAAATATTCGTGGAAAACATAAAGCGACTGTCGTCAACGTTGTCGGGGCTCAGGAAGCGCCTCCGCGGCCGGGAGCGGGCCGCCATGTGGCCGGATGTTATGCGATTCTAATTAGCGCAAGGCAGATCTTTCAGCAGCCGGCCGGCTGCCCCCGGGTCCCCGTTTTCTGCTGGGAAACCAAGAGCCCTGCCGCTGCCGCCCGCCGGCCCTTGTTATTGTAACTGTCAAGGAGGGCCGCCGAGGCAGATCATCTCCCGGGGAAAAGAAAAGCGATCTACCCGGGACGGCCTCTCCCTCTCTCCACCGCCAGGGCAGGGCAGGGCAGGGCAGCCCCAGGGATGACCGCTAGGCAGGCGGGCACACCGGCGGAGAGAGGAGGCCTGGGAAAGGTGAGGAGGGGAGGACACACCAGTCCAACGCCCTGGCCTTAAAAAAAAAAAAAGGTTGGCCGACGGCAAGCACGCAACACACCCTTGTCATGTTTGGGAGGCCTTGGACAGGGAGGAGGAAAACAGCTGGTCCCAGGGCAGGCCAAGCAAAGAAAGGCCAGAGCACCGGGTGGAGAAAAGGTCCAAGGGGTCCCTCGCCTGACCGGCCTCCAGGACAGACTCCCCCCTCCCCCCCTCTGAGACCCGTCAGGCAGCCCAGCAGCCTGGCCACCACCTCTGGGGCCGGACGGGAGGCGCCCGCGATGCACCGCCTCTGCCCCGATGCTGACTTCTGGATTTCACTGGACTCCCCCCTCCCTCAGAAAGAGACGGTGGTGGCTTTCGGGAGGCTGTCAGACAACAACCCCCATCATCCTTGGACAAGGGGCTCCAGGCGGAGGCAGGAAGGGGGGAATGGGCACAGATTGCTTGCTCCTCCCCTGTGGGGCAGCTGGAGCCAGCCTGGGGGGCAGGGGAGGATGGAAGGAAGGCATTCTCCCCACCACCACGGGCAGCCTTTGCCACCTGCTCTTGGCGGCTGCAGAGGTTTCCCTCCGTTACTCAGAGATGCCTGGCTTTGTGAGTCACTCTCGGCCAGAGGAGGCTGGCATGGGGGGGGGGGAGAACGTGGCCGCCACCCCACCCTTCCCGCCCGCCCGCCCGCCCCCCGGAGCCCCAGGCATCCAGCTGGGGTTTTCCTCAGGAAGAAGAGAGGAGAGGAAAAGAGCACAGCAGGAGGAGGAATGGGGGGGGGACGCGGATGGCCGATGCTGCTGCTGCTGCTGCTGACAAGCACACACATCTACAAGCGCACAAGGGAGAGGAGGTGGCAGGCTTGCCAGACAGGAATGCAAGCCCCCCCCAGGGGCCGGCAGGGGCAGGGCGAGGAGGAAGTGCTCCAGCCTGGGTGTGTGTTTGTGTGTGTGTGGGGAGGGTTATTCTTCTGCAGGGAAGCCCCCCGCACCAAAAGTGGCCAAGACAAAGGGACCAGTGCCGGTGCCCCCCCCTCCAGAAGGACCCCCCCCCTGCATCACCCCTTGATGGGATCAAATCTGAGCTTCTGGTCGCCTCTGGTCCAAGGGAGGAGGAGACGCCAGCTCCTGAGTTCCCAATGGGACCCACGGGGGTCCTCTAGTCTGACCCTCACCAGCAGCTGATCCAGGGGGAGAGGAGAGCCGTGGGCCTGGGCTCTGGGGGAGAAGAGGAGGGAGAGCCTGGGGGCCCCACCCCACCTCCGCTTGCCCCACTGCCACTGCTGTCCCTGGGGCCAGACTCTTCCACTAAGGGGGAGGTTCCCAAACACAACACACCCCCACACAGAGTGGCATCAGTGGGGTTGGGGCTGCTGCTGTGGCCCTGCTTGGTTGCCCTCTCTCAGCCGGGCCCGCCTTGCAGGGTTGCAAGGGAGGATTCGATTCAGAGATGGGGAAGGAGACTCCCGTACAGCCCCCTGGCACTGCGAGGAGGAGAACAGGGTGAGGAACACTGGAGAGGCATCTGGCACGGACTCAGAGAGGCAGAAACCAGCCCCTTTTAAAGGAGAGAGGGGGAAGAGAAAAATCTTTTAAAGAAATAAGAGTGGCCAAGAAGGGGTTCTGGCGGACGTGGGTCCCTTGGGGGCAGCAAGGAGGGGGCAGGGGAGCGACCCCTCCAAACAAGAGGCCCGACCCATCGCTCCAGGCATGCTATGATGCTGGGCGTCATCCTGCACACCTAAGAACAGGCGCTTGGCATGTGCAGGAACACGGGGGGGGGGAGGAGGAGGAGGAGGAGGGGGGGTAGGTGTTTCTCCCCCCTCACTTGGGGGTTGTTGGGTTTGTTTGTTTTTTTTTGAGCCTGGCCAGGTGAAGCCGGGGCTGTGGAAAAGGGGGAGGCGGGAGGGGAGAAGACGGCCTTCCCCGTGGAGGCTATTAGATGCTTGACACTTTGCTTGCCCCCCCCCAAATCCTCCTCCTCCCTTGCCCTGGCCCCCCACCCGACCTGGGGAGCTCAAGCCCCCCGTCCCCCCCCCCAAATGCCCTTTGCTCAGCTCTGGGACAGGAGGCGACTCCTCTGACGTAACCAGGAAGCAGCTGCAAAATTAAGGAATCCCTCCTGACATCATAAAAAGGGGGTCGGTGGTTTACAGGGGAAAGTATAAAAATTAATGGCTCATTCCCAGCCGTGCGCTCAGGACTCGCACAGGAAGCAGGGGGCTGTGTGTGTGTGTGTGTGTGTGTGTGTGTGTGTGTGTGTGTGCGTGCGTGTGCGTGTTGCAGCCGCAGCGCCTGGACAATGGCCCCACTCCAAGGGGTCCCCAGCCCCACCAAACGGGCCTGGCCGGACACCCCCCCCATCCCTGCCCCAGGATGCCGCCACCCCCCAGCACGCACGCTCTCTCTCTCTCACTCACTCCCCCCCCCAGCTCTGCACGTGCCTCCGAGCCCGGCTCACCTGGAAACGGAAAAGGGCGCCGTGGGGCCTAAAATTAGCTCGGCTCTTTTCCCGGAAGTATCCGTGGAAAGAGGCCGCCGTTTTTAGAAGGCTTTATGCTCTGAAGTTTCCTGAATGGAGGGGGGGGCAAACAGACGGAGAAGCCATTTCCACCCCGTGCTGTGAGGATGGGGGAGGGAGGGCGAGAAAGGCCACCCCAGAGGCTGAGCGGGGAAGGGGCGGGGGGGACACAGGACTTGGACATGGCAGAGCCTCCTGGGTGCCCCCCTTCCAAAACACTGCGGGGGGGGTTTCCCCTCTGCCACCCCCAAAAAGCAGCCCCAAAGCATCCCACGAACGGCCGAGAGACATAACCCGGCTCGGTTTCCACCCCTTCCGGACCTCTGGAACGACGACCCTTCCGCCTCCACCTCCATGCAGGAGCTGTGCATGATGGGACCTGCAGTCCAACCCATCTGCAGGGATAGCATTCTTCCTTTGGAGAGGGAAGAAAGGGAATTGGAAGGGGCATGCAGGGCCCTTCCGAGGCAGCGCTGTGTCCCCTGGGCATCTCCCCCCCCCGGGTAGGGTGCACCAAGCGCCTCCCCTTCTAAAGCCTCCTTATATAGCCCATGCTTGGAGAAGGACCACGCGCCAATGATTTTGAAAAGATGCCAATATGTCCCACCCCCCCCCCTCATATTCCAGAGGCTTCTTAAGCTCCGGACGGCCCAGGCAGGAAAGTGCCAGCCGGCCAACTTTGGAGCAGCTGGTGTCAGCTCTGCAACCCGGCTTGATTTATACGCCTCCCCCTGTCCAAAAAGGCTTCTCTTCCAATTCCCTTCCTTCAGCAAGGGGACCAAGAAATACCTTGCCCTCCCCTGGAGCCAAGGGGGGGGGGGAGGGAAGGGGTGCTACTCTGGGACTTCCAAGGGCAGGGACAGTCTACCTGTGAACCCCAAAGGCTGTCAGGTTTCTGATCCAGTGTCTGGTTAGAAATCAGGAAAGTGGGCTGGAGAAAGAGAGAGAGAGGCCGGGTCATCACCCTACCTTTGCTTTTTGGGGGGCTGTGCACCCTATGCATTTCCTTCTAACAGAGGCCCATGCTTCTGGGTCTCATTGAGGCCTGAAAGTGGGGGGGGGAAAGGCAGTCGAAGCCCTGCTAAGAAGCCCAGGCCGCTCGCTCGGTTTCCTGGCCAAGGGAAAAAAACGTACCAAATGGGGAGGCTGTCAGGCATTTGTGCAAGCCCTTCGCTCCATGGCCGAATAAAACATTTTTTTTCTCACTAATTTAATGCCAAAATGTCTGTGTTTGGAAACTCTGAAGGAAAAGACGGCAAAGACCCGAGAGGAGGGGGGAAGAGAGAGAGAGAGAGAGAGAGAGAGAGAGAAACTTTGGGCCCATGTTGTATGGTTTACTACACTGGAAAAGGTGCCAGCAGTGTTTCAAAGGAGAGGAAGTGTATAACTGTTTCCTTTTAAATGCTGCTTTTTTTCCCCAATGGGATCCATTGAGGGAAAAGGGCTGGAACTAACTAAAACATTATTAAAAACGGTTACGGAGAGAGACAGCGAGATGGAAAAAGATAGACCCCAAAAAAACAGAGGGAGGGGGGGAAGAGCAAGGAAGAGGATACAGCACAGATTGGGGAGGGGGCGCGTGGGGAGGGAGGGAGGGAGGGCGGATTGGTGAGGAAGCCTTTAGAGGAGCCAGCAGATGCCACGTGTGGCTTTGCAGCCGGCGCCGTTCCAGCGAGGGCCACCAAGGAGGGCTCCACATCCAGCCAGCCTGGCTTCCATCCACCCCCCAAAAAGGGGGTCGGCAGCCTCATTTTGCAGGCACCTTCTGAGATGAGGAGCTGATTGCCGTGCCTCGGTGGCCAGCTGGATGGCCAGAGAGGGGCTAAGCCCACACCAGACCCAGGCGCTCCAGGGCACGTTTAAGCCCCCCCCTTTTGAGTGAAAGGCTCATAGCAGGGAAGCTGCTCCGCTGGCCAGCTCCCGCAAGCCCCCCCCCACCGCAAGCCGCACTTGGGCTTCCAAAGGGTATTGGGGAGGTATTTGGGGGAGCACGGGACGCAACGCCACTCCTGGGTGTGCTGTTAAGGCCGGGCATAAGAGCGCACCCAAGGCTCCTGCCTGTCCGTCCCCAGGATCTCCCGTTGCCTGGCCAGCGTTGAGGACTAGAAACCTTGCCTTCTGGAACAGGGGCCGCTGAAAGGGCACGCATCCTGAAGCCCTGGTCCTTCTCTGGACACACAGAGGAGAGAGAGAGAGAGAGAGAGAGAGAGAGACGTGCCTCCTGCGGGATCTTCTTCCAAGCTCCACAGGTTCTTGCATTTCTATTTTAAAAAGAAAGCCCCCCCCCTTTTAAAGGATGGAAGTAAGGCTGAAACCAAGGAGCCTGCAGGCGTTGAGGAGGAGGAAGAGGAGGAGGAGGAGGGCACCTCTAGGGCAGCCCCGACCCCTGCACGGAGCGTTGGAGGACGGATACCAGAAGGGTCTCCATGGCTGGAAGCCAAAGCCTCCCTTGCCTTATGGAGGGGCTTCCGCAACGGTGGGGATCCGGCCCCCGTGCCCACCTGCCAGGTCCCTTGTGGCAGGGAGTTTCCCAGTACAACACTGCGCTGCAAGGAAAGCGTTGCTTGTCTTGTCCCACAGTTGAGCCTTGGGCCACCTTCAGCAGCAACCACTCCCCCCCCCGCCCCGGACCTCCTTACGGCTCGGCACTGTCGCCTCTGTCCCCCAGAGGGGAAGCGGACTCCCAGCTGCCCCTTTTGGGGGGGGGGGATTCTGGGCGTGGGATCTGCCAAGCTCTGCTCTTATAACATTCTCTCTCTCTCTCTGTGTGTGTGTGTGTGTGTGTGTGAGTGAGTGTGCCTCCCAGTCTCTGGTGCTGAGGGTGCCTGGACTGCCGCCCTCTCGCCGCTGCCGCACACATGTGCAGGGATGAGGGGAAAAATAAACAGACAGACAAAAGAATGAGCTGGACCTGCCAACTCCGATCCAGCCCGACTGCGTTTAAATGCTTATCAAGCTGAGAAAGAGCAGAGCCCTTGGAAGGGGTCCCTCTCTTTCTTCCTTTGCCAGCCCCAAACGCCCTGAAGGACGGGTACAGGGCAGGGACAGGGGGCCAGAGAGAGAGAGAGAGAGAGAGAGAGAGAGAGAGAGAGAGAGAGGAGGGGGGGAGGCGGGTGGGCCGCTGAGCCCCCCCCTCTCACACAAACACACGTACGGAGCCGATCCTTGGCCCAGAGTGCCAGATCACCTAGGCCTGGGAGGTGTCCGTAGATCGAGAGAGGGAGAGGGGCCGCGTGCCCCTCCGGCAGCCCCGTCCAAAGGATGGAAGGCAGGGAGCCATCCTCCTGAGAGAGCCGCACGGCCGGTGCCTTGGGTGGACCAAAGTTCAGCCAGGGAGCAGGCAGGCAGGCAGGCAGGCAGGCCTCTTAGCAGGCAGAAGGCGGGGTGAAAAGGGAGAGGGAGGCAGAATGGCCAGGGCATTCCTGAGGACATTTGCCCAGGGCTGTGCCAGCCAACTGTGGAGGGAGAAAAGGATCAGCCTAGGAGCAGGGGAGGGGAATTTAGGAACGCTCCCCCTGACCCTATGCTCTTCCTCAAGCTCCCGAGATGACCCCAGCTGAACGACAGGTCACCTTCTCCTGCCAAGGGAGGCCGCCTGAGGGGGCTCAGTCCCAGCCCTAAAAATGCTACGGGTAATTGCCTGTGCCCAGAAGCGCGGGGGGGGGACCAGGCACCCCCTCCCCATGCATCCCCTCCAAATGGGTTTCCTCCCCAAAAGAAAAAGAGAAACAGCCGCAAACCATCCGATGCGAAGGCGGTCCCACCTTGACCCCAGCGGAAGGGAGCTTCCTCTACGACCCAGGTCCAGATCCTTCACACAGGGGGACCCCCACGTCCCTTCCCCAGCCCCCACGACCCCCGAGGACTGCCCAACGCCACCGGCGGGGCCGTGCTTCCCAAAGACAAGCTGGCTTCTTGACTAGGATTACTTTAATTTGCAACCCTAACCGGCTCCAGCTGCGATGCGAGGAGAGGGTGGGAGACGGGGAACCGCTAACTATAGCACAAAAGGCAGCGCTGGTGTGAAGGCTCACAACGGGCTCGCAGCCCCCTCCCCCAGCATCCCAAGTACAGGGCTATAAAAAGAACACACCGCTGCTTCAGGCTCACTCATTCGGGCTGTGGAGGGCCCAGGGCGAGGGTGGCCCCTTCGCCTTCCAACCTTGCCACCCACCCTGCTTGCTTGTATTTTGTCTTCCTAGAAGCATTTATTTCTTTGGGGGGGGGTGTTATTTGCAAAAATGCCCCATCTTTTTTTTTTAAACAAAGAGCCTCCCGAACGCAAACAAGAAGGGGGAGGGAGGGAAGCCTCACCATTAAAACGAAAAAACCCCAACCCGACCCGGCTGATAAAAAAGGAAACCAGGGAGACGCGAACAATTGAAAACTACCTAAAAGCTCGGGGAGAGGTTTATTTTATTAGTTCTTAATAAATATCTTGCAGATTTCCTGCAGGAAATACACCAGATCACATGTAGAATAGTTAGATACTGATGTCAACGGCAGGGCCAGATGAAACCTATTAGGGGCGAAGCCACAGCAGGGCCATCCGAGCGCAGAGAAGGCTGTGCGGCACCAAAGGCGAAAGGGGGGGGGGGGGGTGGGCAGGCAGGCGGGGCGAATGGGGTATGGGGGATCTCACAGCCTTTCCAAATTCTTCAAGAGGTAAAAAAGTCAGCCAAGACACAGAGAGAGGGAAAGAGAGAGAGAGAGAGAAAGGGGGAGGAGGAGGAGAGGAGGAGGAGGGGGTGAAACCCACATCCTGCTTAGGATCTGCCAGCATTCTCAAGTGCCCAGAGATTAATTCTGTGTCTGGCCTGGAAATGTGACTTTAAAGCGTTTTTCGAAGGAAAGAGGGAGCAAGGGAGAGGGGCTGAGGAAGGTTTTTGGGGGGAGGCCAGGCAAAGTGGGGCTGGCACTGGGCCACTCTCCCCCCTGGCTCTCCCCTCAACCCCTAGTCCTCTTCTCTTCTCTCCTCCCCCCCACCTCCGTCATCCCCACCCTGCTTTTCGGCACAAGCTATGTTTCAATGCAGACAGCAGTAAAGCCCCCCCCCAAGACGTCCGCCCCTGCCAGCAGCGCCTGGCCTTGCGGGGCCGGCAGGCAAGCAGCTGTGGTGCATCTTTCCACTCGCTCTCGGCAAAAGGCGGAGGGGGCTTGGGCGCGCGGGCGGGCGGGCGCTTCCGCTCCAGGGGTTTTTAAGAGGCAAGCGATGGGGGAGAATGGGCGAGCAGGGAGCTCTATCATGGACCCCCCCCCCAAAATTGGGATGCCTTAAGGGAAGCATCATCGAGGCTCTGTTGGAAGCAGAGCATGGATCACAAATCCCAGTCTCCCCAAAGCAGCCTCCTCCTCCTCCTCCTCCTCCTCCTCCTCCTCCTCCTCCTCGCACCTTGGAGACTGGATGATGGAAGGGCATCCCTTGCCTGGAAAACAGGCTTTGGAAAAGGCCTCGGATCAACCGAGCAGGGACAAAGAGAGCACCAGCCTGCCGCCAAACCAAGGGACCCTTTAAACGTAGTGATTGCATGAGGCTCTCAGTTTAAAAAAAGAGAGAGCAAGACTCCAAGGTCAAAGGGGAGGAGGAGGAGGAGGAGAGCCCTTCGCCATCAGGTGGGCAAGGAGGAAAAAGGGTGTCCCCAAGAGGGACCCACCTGGGAGTCCAAACGGTCCCAGGAGGACAGGTTGGGGTTGGGGTTGGGGTTGGGGGTTCTCCCCACCGGCCAAATCCCGCTGGCGTCAGAAAGGGAACCGAGAACTCCACCATGAAGGCCGACCCGGTGGCGGCTCCGAGAGGCCTGGCAGGCACGTCTCCACGGCCTCCCACCAAACCCACGGCGGGGAAGGGGGCGGGCAGGCTGTGTGCTCGGCGGGGGCGCCTCATGGCAGGGCCCAGGAGGGGTCCTGGGGGGGGGTGAGACAGCCAAAGGGAAAGGCCCAGAAGTGGCGCCAGGGGTGCCCCCCCCTGAGTCACAGCCTCCTTTGATTTCTCCAAACAAACCTGCACCACCTTTTTCCTTGAGGGGTGTAAAAAAATCCCCCAAAAAGGCCACCACTGAGACCAACAAAGAGCAGCCAAAAGCTTCCTGGTGCTGAAAGCTGGGCCCAGGGGACACAGCGCTGCCTCGGAAGGGCCCTGCATGCCCCCACCCCACCCCCAGGTGAGGAGCCCTTTCTGCAGCTGAGCATGCATGAACGAGGGACCGCCACCCTTCAGCCCCTCCGGTCCTGCACCCCTGCAAGGCCGAGCCCTCCCTTCTGGGGCGGAGAGGTGCGGATGGAAAACCGGCAGGGACCACTTCCTGGCCAAGAAGAGGCTTCTCCTCCCTGCAGCCTGAGGTTTCAGCCTCACCTAGGCGAGGGGCTAAATTTACAAGGCCACGAAGCTGAGGCTATTTTTACCAAGAGCGGAGGGCCTTCCGTTCCCAAGGCATGCGGTGCAGTGAGCTTAAAGGTGCCGGCAAGTTTCCGGTCCTCATGGAGGAAACCATTTTCTCTCTCTCTCTCTCTCTCCCCGAGCGGCACATAACGGCAAGAGGGGCAACGGGCGGGGCGGGGGAGGGCATGACAGGGAGGGGCCCTCTCGGCAGTGGGGCCTGCGAGCATCCCACCATGATTTACGGGAAGGATAATCCAATAATACTGCAAAACGGAACAATGTGTCTGAGATGCGCTTGATTCCAGAAATTACAAAACAAATTATTAAAGAGCGCAGAGGAAAGAGAAAAAGGAAAGTCCTGATCGGAATAAATTGGGCACAGATGAGAAGGGGAATTTCGCCTCCCCCCCCCTCCGGCAGAGGTGCCCGCCACAAGGCACGGCTCCAATTAGTTTCCCCCCGCCCCCTCCCAATTACAGAATTAAAACGGAACATGCACCACACACACACACACACACAGGCACAGCAGGGCAGTGCAGGGAGCCTCTTTCGGGTGCCTGAGGCCAGGATGAAGGGGAGCCCTCGGCTCTGCCAGGTGGAGGGGCAGAGGGAGACCCAGCCACCCAGGCAAGGGTGGGCACACAGGTAGCGCTGGAGACAGGCTGGGACCCCCCTCCCCCCATGCCTGCCTCCTCCCGGGGGCTACCAGGAAGCAGAGCTCTCGCCCAGGAGGAAGGGGTGGCTTTGCCCCATAACACCCCCCCTTGATGGGCCCAAAGAGGGAATCCAGGCAAAAAGCCCTGTGTTCCAGAGGACAGAAGGGCGGGGGGTTCCTCCTGCCAAGGTGCTGGCCATTTTTCAGCCCTCGTTCTCTGGCAGAACCATAGAGCAGGTGTGTGTGTGTGTGTGTGTGTGTGTGTGTGTGTGTGTGTGTGTGTGTGTGTGTGTGTGTGTGTGTGTCTGTACCTTCTTCCGGGCCTTAGCCCCCACACCCACCCCCCAGCTCCACCAGAAAAGCCTCACCCCACCCCACCCCGCAGCCATGTACCTTTGGGCTGGGCATTGTAGACCGCAAACATGTTGATGGCCATCAGCTGCAGCATGCGGGTGCTCCCAATGGGGGGCGGGCTGTGGGCCAACAGCACCCGGAACTCGCTCAGGACTTCGGCGGCCACAGCAGGGAAGGTCTCCATCCTGCCCGGGGGTGGGGTGGTGGGGCAAAAGAAAGAGAGACGGTCAATGCCGGAATCCCCCAGAGATGCCACCCTTCTGCTGCTGTTGTTGCCGCCTCCACCACTACCACTGTCCTGACAGGCAACCCCCCCCCCCCCCGACCAAGACTGGCTGGGCCCGGTCTGCCCTGGAGCGCTGGCTGCCCATGTGGAGGGGAGGGTGATGCCCACGGATGGCCCTGTCCAAGGTGCTGACCTCGGGGGAGGCCTCATCCCTTCTCCAGCCAGCGAGATCCTATTCTCTTCAAGAGTCAAAAGGTTTGGGGGGACTTAGGGAAGTGGGGGGGAGGGTTGATCCAGCCCCCTTCGGGGCTTTCTGGCTGGAAGGATGAGTCCAGAGACCCAGAGACCACTTTTTTACCCCTTGCCTCCCCCACCCCACCCCCCCA
Source organism: Phrynocephalus forsythii (assembly GCA_029282475.1). Lineage (NCBI taxonomy): Eukaryota > Metazoa > Chordata > Lepidosauria > Squamata > Agamidae > Phrynocephalus > Phrynocephalus forsythii. The sequence continues at coordinate 329,330 of JAPFRF010000017.1, forward strand.
ATTCTCTCTGCAGCCCTGGCTGGAGGAAGCACCACTGCCCAGCTATGGGGCCGGGACTCATGGGGACCCAGAGCAGGAGGTACAGGGGAGGGCCCCACGGGCTGGGACTGGGCCCAAGAGAAAGAGAGAGTGAGAGTGAAAGAAGGAGCTGATGCCGAAAGAGACAGGCTTGCCAAAGGGCAGACCAAAAAAAAAAGGGGTGTGTGTGGTGTATCCCATCTTTGTCAAGAAAACTTCTGCGCCCGCCCCTCCAGAGGTTCAGGGCCACTGCACCCTCCTGCCCCCCGAGGCTGCCATCTCACCCTCTTCATGATCAGGCCCGTCCAGGTGCATGAGACCGAGCCCAGAGGCCCAAAGAGCGGCACAAGGAGTGACTGCCGAGGGGCTGCGCTTGGTGGCAAGACCGAGATCGATGGGATGCCAGGCCCGGTCCGGAAGACGGTGTGAGGGGCCCAGCTTGGCATGACTCCCACCACCACCAGCTCCAGGGAGGGGGGCACACTTGGCTCACTCCTGCTTTTTCTGGGGGGTGGGGGGCAGGGGGGTTACGATTCCCAGAACCAGCCACCAGGCTTCTGAGGTGGTTCTGGGAGATCTCGCCATCCAAGGTCATGTTTCATCACCCACCCACCCAACAAGACAGAGAGAAGAGCCCAGAGCCGCCTTGTCTAACAGGGGCTTATTCCGCCCCGCCCTTGGCAGGAGGGGAAAGCTGATGGCGGGGTTGGGGGGCTCGAGGTCTGCTGGGACCCCTGCGACCACGCCCTTGCAAGCCAGGAGCTGCGTGCGCAAAGAGACATGGAGCTAGGAGTGGGCTCTGCCGGGGGGGGGGGAGGAGGAGGAGGCTTCTCCTGCTCCCCAGGCTGGTCTGCAACTTCCAGAAAGCCACGGGGGGGGAGGAGGATGCTGAGACTTTGGGGATCAATTGCACGAGGGACCGCCTGCCTCCGACCGGGCTGTCCTCCCTAGTGGCGCCTCCACCGGTGCAAGGAAGGCCTCTCGGTTTCCGAGGCAGAGAAGTGGGGTTCACTTCGCCTGGGTTCCCTCCTCTGCTTTCGGGGGTGGGGGGGCATGTCCTTCCTTCCGCTGAGCCACCTCAGGCTGCCTGAGGAGCTGGGCTTTTTTCTCTCTCCTGTCCAGCTGAGAGAGGGCTGGGGCGTGGTGGTGGTCTCAGTGACCTCTTCCTTCCCCCCTCCCAAACTTGACAACAGCCTGGGAAAGGGCCGGATCTACTTGGGCCACACCCTTCCGAGGCACAGGAGGAGGAGGAGGAGGAGGAGGAGAGGGCGAGGCGGCCCCCGGGTGTGTGTGTGTGTGTGGGGGTGCCCTCGGCTCCAAACACACGGCCCAGTTGCTAACAATATTGGAATTCCAAAAGGGCCTCGTAATGTAGGAAAAATAAAGCAAACATCCTGCAGGGCCTTACCCAATCCTGGTAAACAGCTTCCCTTGGGCATGGAGGAAAGTCAGGACGAACCTTTTGTTCAGCTGCATGGGAAACCGAGGGGGAGGGAGGGAGGGAGGGCGAGAGAGAGGGGGAATTGTAATAATAAGGAAAGGAAAGCAAGAGAGAGAGAGAGAGAGAGAGGATGAAGAAGATGAGAAAAACAATTTGACCTCTCTCTCTCTCTCTCTCTCTCTTCCCTTTTCCTGTGAAACGGCGCTCCGAATCCCCCAGTGAGGGGATAACCTGGCCAGAGCTGTGGGGGTGGGTACGGCAGATGGGAACCAAATGGCCGTGCCACGGCCGCCCGGCCTCACTCGCGCGCTCCTCCAGCGTCCAGAGGCGAGTGCCAGACAGCTGCAGGGAAAGGAAGAGCCCCCGCCAGGCCCTCGGCCTCCCTCTGCTGGTGGCGGCCGCAAACGCCCCGAGGAAAGAGGGGAGGCGGCGGCAGCGGGGGGACCCTAGAACCCTTTGCCCACGAGACCGCCCGCGTGCCCGAGGGAGGGGGGGCACACTGATGGGGGGGGGAAACGCCCAGCTCTCCTCCGTGCCCGATAAAAGCCAGTGGATGCCGATGGGTAACAGTGGAGGAGCCATCCCTCCACAGCAGGGAGGTCCCCTTGGCCCGAGACCGGAGGGGGAGGCTCCTCAGGGTCCCAGTCCATGGCCGGATCCACTGCTCTTTTCCTCCCCAGAACCTGGCATATGCGGGCGACTTTGGCTCCTTCTCTGGCTGACATGTTCGCCTGCACGCCAACCCTGCGAGAGAGCCAGGCGGAGAGGCTCGGGTTTGGCCATCAGACACCCAGGGATGTTCTTTTGCCAGGACGGAGAGGCAGGTGGGAGCCCAGGCCTGGACCCATGAACCTCTGGGCTCTAGGAAGGGCGCGGGGACCAAAAATTACTGACACGCGAGACTCCTGTCGAGCATCTGGAGTCCAAGGCTTGGATCAACGCAGGGGAGACCCTAACCCCACCCCACCCCAAGCTGGCACATGCTCTCCCACTCTTGGGGGGCAACCTTAAAAAGGGGGCTAACGGGGAGGGAGGAAGACAGACCTTCACCAGTGGGGAAGAGGAAGCCACCCCCCCAGGGTGGCAGCCACTCCTCAGATGCTAACTACCTCCTCGCCCCCCAAGATGGGCTGCTGTGCGGGCAGAAGGCCTGCTTCTTCCCATGGGCAGGCGGAAGGCGGGGGCCTGATGGATCCCTCACAAAACAAAAAACCGACCCCACCTCAGACGGAGGAAGCGGCACCACCGGGAGGAGGGGGGCCCACTTCCCCAAAAAACGTGGCAGCGGAGGCAGAACCAAAGACTCCGAGGCCACGAGGGGTCAGCCGCCCTCCCTCGGTTTCCCCCTGCTCTGAGCGGGCAGGCTTTCCCCGGTTCCCTCTCTCACACGCACAGGAGGTGCACACTTCCCCTTGCCCCTCGCCCTGACCCCGGGAGCCAGGATCGGGCCGGGGCACCCCCTCCGGCAGGTGGGGGAATGGCCCAGGCGCCCCAGGACTTGGAGGAGGAGGAGGAGGAGGAGGCCTTTCCCGGGTAAGGCCTTTTGCCAGTGGGTTTGGGGGGGGGGAGATTACTCAGAAGTATTTTTGCAGGGGATCTCATAAAGAGAGGGCGGGGAGGAAAAGAAGCCGAAAATCCACCCACCCCGAAGCCACAACAAGAAGCAAAGTGAGGAATGGACCAAAGCAGCTGCTCAAGGGAGCCCTCGGCCACCCCCTGCACCAGAGACTGGATCAGGACCCAGCGCAAGGGAGACCCCCCACCCCTCCCTGCCCCTCAAGGAAGCCTCGGGGGGGGCGGGGGGGTCAGAGCAGGAAGACAAGGCAATCTGGAGTTGTGTTGAATCCTGGAGCAGGGGAAGCAGCGGGGTGTGTGTGTGTGTGTGGATGCAGGAGACCAGGCTGCTTCTCCCCTTGATCCCAGGGCAAACGTGAGGTCCGTTTCTGAGCGACCCGTCCCAGGAGGAGGGCCCAGCCCACGGCCTGCACAGGTGTCCCCAGCCTCTGCCCGGCCAAGGGCCTCCCCGTCTCCCACCCCTTTCCCCCTCACGCCTAACCTGTCCCCTCTCCGCCCCCGCCCTGTCCTGCTTGCTGCTCTCGCATGTGCGTGCCTGGAAAGCCGTGCTCTCGGCTTCACCCTGGGAGCTGTGGGTGGCAGCGAAAGGTCAAAAGGGGAGATGGAAGACGGCGGTGTGTGTGTGTGGGGGGGGTGGCGGCCAGAAGGCTACAAGGCGCAACATGAGGGGACCTCCGGCCCAAATTTGGGCCTCTGTGTGTGTGTGTGTGCAGAGCTCTTCCGCTCCCAGGAGCGGCAGGGCAAAGGGGTGTGGGGGGTGTGGGGGGGAGAGAAACAGGCCTGCGGTTCCAAAGAGGGAAGCTGGCCACCCCCCACGGGCTGCTGGTGCGTGCCGTGTGTCACGTCCTCGTCCCAGCAGGGGCCGGGGGGCCGGGGGGCTGTGGTTTCCGTGTCTCACCCGCTCAGCTGCCGCCTGGCACCCTCAGCTTCCTGTCCCGAGAGCCTCTCTCAGGGCGAGGAGGAAAAAGCACAAACCTCACCGGGCGAAAGCGAAACGGCCGAGTCAAAGCACAGCTCAGAGGTGGTTTTGGTGACCCAGGTCAAGCCCCCCCCCACCCCCGGGGCAGGAGGAGGGAAGGGAAGCGGCACGCAAGGGCAGGCGCAGGGTTGCCCGTTGTCGCCAGGGGAGGGAGCCCGTCAGCCTGGGAACGGCTTCTGAAACCGGCTTCGGGGGGAACGGAAGGGTTTCCAAGGCCAGAGCCTGGCGCCAGTGGAAGGGGCCTCTTCTCTGCGCAAGGAGTCCAGGCACCGACTCTCCGGGTGTGGACGTTAGCAGCCCTCTGGACCGGCCTCCTAGGGTATGGAGGCAAAGTGGACAGCCCAAAACCCCACGAGCCGGCCCTTCGGCTCCCAGGGGCTGTGCTCTCTTTCTCGAAGCACCCATGGCACAAGGGGGGCCTGATGGCCGCCCCTCCTGGAAAAACGATTGGATGCCCACAGGCCTCCGACTGGGGTGGAGTGGGCTGGGCTGAGGGAGCAGGGGCCACAGAAGCAGCACCGAGCCCTCGGAGGGAGGCTGCGAGATCAGAGAAGGCTCCCCTGTGCCAGGCGGGGTCGGGAGGAGGAAGAGGAGGAGGCCCCTCCGGCTGGCAGGCAGGCAGGCAGGCAGGCAGGAGGGCAAAGGGAACCAAAGGCGACAGCTGTCATGAGGGTGTTCACTCCAAAGCCACCTGGTCAAAAAGTCCCCAAAAAAGCAGCAGGGCTGCACACAAGAGGCTGCCTAGTCCGGAGGTGGGTGGGAGAGCCACTCCATGGCCCTCAACCCCCCCCAAGTCCTCCTCAAGGGAGGGGGGACCCAAGTCTGAGAGCAGCTGCCCCTCTGCTCCTGCGGCCCCTCCCCTGCCAACCTCCCTGACATCTGTGGGTCACCGTTGCCCCCCCCCCCTCCTGGCTATGCCACTTGTTTGGAATGGGTTGCCTCTCTAGATGCTGCCAACCTCCCCTTCCCCCCCCAACGCACCCCCCTTCTTTGCTCCAGAGGGCTGGCCTTCCCCCCTTTGCCCCCCCCCCGAGGCCCAGGGCACGCCCAGTTTGCTCCTGCCTCCATGCAGCCCCCCCTTTTCCACCCCACAAAGGGCACAAGTACAAAAGACGGAACCACCCCTGCCTTGCCCCGCCCCCACAAAAGTGGGTCCCAGGTCCTAGGGGGCGTTCTCCTCCGGAGCAAGGCTGGAGCGCCACCCTGTGGCAGGAGTGAGCATAGCGCTGCCAACTGAGGCCTGCCTTAGCGTCCTCTCCCTCTTCCAGAACCACACGAAAATGCCAAACTCAGGAGCAGACCTAGCCCACCCCCACCCCCACCCCCGTGCCCTAGCTCTGCCTCTGGCAAAGAGGAGAGTGCCAATTCGGGGGGAGGCTCCCGGGAGTCGTGGGTGACAACATGCCGGGTTTGCGCCTGGAGGCAGGCCTTCCGCCAAGGAGACCCCACTACTCACGTCGCTGGGGCTGAGGCCCCCGAGGCTTCCGTCCTGCTCGGAGTCGCGGTCGGACTCGTGGCCCTGGCCGGAGTGGGGGTGGGAGGGGTGGATCCAGAGCTCCAGGCGGGTGGCGTCGTCCCCAGAGGGCCGGAAGGCCGACCTCTTGCCCTTGCTGACCCGGCGGAGGGGGCTCCTCTTCTGCTCCACCTGCTCGGCCTGCCCGGGAAAAGGGAAGAAGGCGGGCGGGCAGGCGGCGGCGGCAGTGGCGGTGGCAGAAGGAAGAGGGCTGGCCAGGAGGAGGAGGAGGAGGAGGAGGGCCAAGGGGGTCGGACCGCCCGGGCCTCTTACCTTCCGCTTGGTCTCCTCAAAGAGGCTCATCAGGCTCTCCTTGGCCGTCAGGATGGGGTTGCTGGCGGCCAGGCTCCGCATGTAGTAATAGACGGCGTCCAGCTTCCTCCTCTGCGGGCACACGGAAGGCCAGGGGCGGGGGTGAGAGCGAGGCAGAGGCAGAGGCGGGCCTCCCTTCGCACACCAACTCCCCCCCTCCCAAGCACTAACAAGAGCCCTCTGCCCAAGGGAGCCTCCCCCCCCCCGCTTACCGTGTAGACGGCCAGGAGGGCCAGCTGGTTGTAGGGACGTCCGTTCTTGGGGGCGATCTGCTGGGCCTTCAGGTACCAGCTGGGGAAGGAAGAGAGGAGTGTGACCCCCCCACACACACACACACCGGCTGGCAAGCTCCCCCCAGCTCTCCCTTGGCAGCCACACGGCAGTGGTTTCTGATGGGGGGGAGGGGCAAAAGCATCCCTCTTCTTTACAAGCGGACGCTCTGGAGTGGAGCCTGCCTGGCTGCCCCGTTGCCCGCCCGCCCTCCGTCCTACCTGCGGGCTTTCCCGTAGTTGGCGGTGTCGTTGCCTTGTTCCCGGTACCGGCAGATGTCCCCCTGGCAAATCAGGCTTCGCTGGGCACTGATCAGAGCGTACTTCACCTGGGCAAAAAAAGCAAGGGAGAAAGAGGCGCTGCCACCAATGACCAGCCAATGACTGCTGAGCTCTCCCTCCCTCCCTCCCTCGGGTGCTGTTTCTCGGGGTGGGTGGGGGTGTTGGGGAGATGGGAGCGTGGCACAGAAGCAGCAGACGAAGGACCTTGAAAAAGGAGGCCCCCGAAAAGCCACCGGAAGCACCCCACCTTGCGGGTCTCAAGAAAAAGTATTTCTCCTCCTCTAAAACTTTAGGACTGAAACCTAGCGGCCGCTGCCTTGTCCCCACCCCAGTGAAGGAGGAGGTGGGGAGAGAACTTAAAATGAGGTCCCATGGTTTTTAACCGCCCACCGGCTGCTCCTGAGCCTGCCCTCTTGGGGCACAGAGGCTCCTTTCCTCGGGGCCTTACCATCTTCCGCAGGGGCTTGCTGCGAACGGCCGTGCCGTCCATGTAGTCCTCCAGCTGGAACTGGTAGGTGACCTGCAGCTTCTGCAGCAAACTATCAAAGAAGAGAGTGCCCTGGAGGAGGAGAGGAAGCAGATTGGGGTGAAGGGAGGGAACTGAAGGGCCGGCCCTCGATCGGGGGGGGGGAGGCTGGGCCGGCCTCCAGCCCACCACCGGCACCTCGGGGAGGGAGGGAAGGGGGCCTCCCTCGACCCCCGGACGCACCTCGTCCAGAACCTGGAAGAGCTTGCTGCGGATCTCCTGGCCGTTCTCCCCGAGGGGGTCCTTGAGCAGCTGCCGGAACTTCTCAATCACCTGGTAGAAGGCGTTCTTCCAGAGCAGCTGGTCCACGTTTTGGGTGTCGGCAAATTCAATGTCGGCCAGCAGGCAGCGCTCGTAGAGCTGCAGCATCTCGGCTCTGGAACGGCACCACCCCAAAACGTCAACCCCCGGGGGTTCTGAGCAGGGGCTGCTTCGGGGCAGCTCCGTTTAAGAGGAACAAACAGGAGGCTTCTCTAGACCGGCCGAATAATCCCTCGCAAGAATGCCGGAAATGGGGGGGGGGTTTCCAAGCGAGGAGGGAAGATGCTGCCTTGGAACTCCCCACTTCCAAAAACACCCCAATAACTTGTGGGTGACCAGTTTTCCCGTTCCACCAGGGGAGAATATATCCCCTTTGCTTCTCCCCGGGGGCATCCGCGTGCACATACACGTGCCCTGCCCCCCCCCGAACCCCCGAGGGAAGCTTCCCACCTGAGCTGCCCCATCTTCTCCAGGCCCTCGGGACTGAGCCGGTCTCGGGAAAGGAGGTTGCTTAGCTGCTGCTCCAGGTTGCTGGCCTCTCGGAGGGCTTTGCTTAGCTCTTGCTGCTGGAGGCCCCGGACCTGCTGCTCCCTCTCGGGGCTCAGGGGGCTGCCCAGGTAGGGCTCAGGGTGGCCCCCGTAGCCGCCGGTCGCAGGAGGAGGGAAATAGGGCCCCGGGTAGCCCCCGTTGCTGGCCCCCACCGGGTAAGGCAGGGCATAACCCGGGTAAGGGTAAGGGGGCCCCTGGCCCATCCCCCGGCCATAGTAGTAGGGGTTGTCGGAGTTCTGGAAGCGGTAGTAGGAGGCCGGCGCCTGGCGGGGGGCCCCGGCGGGGGCCGAGGCCTCGTCGTCCGTGTCGAGGAAGTGCAGCTGCACCACGGGGCTCTTCAGGGCCGGCTTCTGATCCGGGTTGTTGGGGTCCCAGAGTCGGCGGGCGGTGCCCCCTCTCCCCCTGGCCCGGGGCCCTTTGCCGCCGCCACTTCCAAACAGGAGCCTGGGCCCCCCCGAGAGAGGGGCTTCCGGGGAGCCGCCGGCCGTGAGGTCCGTGTTGGCCGGGAGGACCAGGATGCCCCGGCCTCGGCCCTGCGGCTTCCCCTCCCCGGGCTCAGCACAATCGCTCAGGCTGGCCCCGGAGGGGGTCCGCTTCCGCCAGCCAGTGCCGGGCTGGGGGCCCTTCTCCGCTCGCCTGCTGCCCACCCTGGACGCCCCCTCTTGCTCCAGGCGCCTTGGGGCCTCTGAGTCCCTGCCGGGGCCCCGCTCGGCCCGGTCCTCTTCCAGAGAGTCCGTGGAGGACCCCGAGAGGAGCTGCTGCGGGTGCTGGTGGTGCTGGGGTGGCTGTCGCAGACGAAGCTTCTCCCTGGCCGCTTCGGGGCGCTTCTTGCCTGCCTCCCCTTCCCCTCGGGCCCCCTCCACGCTGTTGTTGCTCCCGGCCGAACTGGTGCTGCAGGTCCGGTAGCGGTTCCGGCGCTTGTCAGAGCGCGAGTAGCGCTTGGGCGTGCCTGCCTTGTTGCCGCTGCCGAGGGGGGCCTCCTCGCCCCCCTTCCTGGACCTCTCTGGCTTTTCGGCTCTCCTGCCCTTCTCCATTCGGAGCGGCCGGGGGCCTTCTGCGTTCCGGCTCCCTTCCTTCACTTCCTGGACGGGAGGGTTCCTAGGGGGAGCCTGTCCCCCCTTCCCGACCTCCCTTTCGGACTCCTTGCTCTCCTCCTCCTTGGTGGGGGGCTCCTCAGCCCCCGGCTCCTTGGAAGAGCCTTGCAGCCGCTTCCCGGCCTGGTAGATCTGCTGATCGGGCTTCCTGGCTCGCCTGATGATCCGCGGGCACCACTCCTCCGGGGTGCCTGCCTGGCTGTGGCTGTGGGGGGGCCCAGGCTCTGCGTTTCCTTCCAGAACCCCATTTGGGTGGGGGCTGCTTCCTCCTTGCTGGTCCTGTGAGGGGCAGGGCTCCTCTCTGGGGGGCAGAGCAGGAGGAGAGCTCGGGCCCCCAGCCATCTTCTCCTGGGCCTCTTCTGGGCCAGGCCCCTCCTCCTTGGCGAGGGGAGGCTTGTTCCGCAGGCGGGACAAGCCAGGCTTGTAGATCTCAAGGTCTGGGCGCCGGTGGTCTTTGCGATGCCGTGGCCCCTTCGTGGTCTCTGCAAAGGGAGGAAGCACAAGAAGGAAACAGGAGCCTCGTCACAGACGCCGAGGGAAAGAGCTCAGAGACAAACAGAGAGGAGGCACCTGGAAAAGCCACCAGTTAGAATTCGCCTGGAGACACAGAAATCCTGGGGGACATTTGTGACAACCGGGACTATCTTGCAGGCACCAGATCCTCCCCTCCCACCCTGGTCCCACTCCTTCGTCACATCAACCTTCTTGGGTTCGGAACCCCTAGAGACTCTTAAGAGGCCCCCCCTTTCCCGATCTGCCAAGGGAGAACACACCTCGGGGTGGGGTGGGGTGGGGTGGGGTGGGGTACGTGTGAGGGGGAAAGAAGATCCCAAACAGACTCTGTTTGCCTTGGCCTGCTTGGGAGGCCAGCAAAATGGCTGGTCCTCTTGGGGGAGGGGGGGTTCTGGGTCATCAGGCATCAGAATGCTGGAGGAGGCAGTCGCCGCGGCAACGGAGCCTTGGCAGGGCAGGACCCCTGAATGGGCAGCAGGCAGGCCCTTTTGAAGCCGGGTCTGAGGGGATACCTGGCATGGATTAATCTTGAAACCCATTCCAGATGCCATCCACCATTGAGCATCATTCTTGTGAAAATGTATAATGAGAAAATGTGGTGGGTTGGTTTTTTTTTTTTGGTGGTGGGGGAGGAGAGGTGTACGCCTGAGTGTGCCTAGTAGCTCTACCCCCAGCAACCCCGGCAAAGGGGCAGGGCTGCCTCTGAGCCAAAGAGGCGAAACCCAAGTCCAAGCCCAGCACAGCCTCATCGGGTGGGGTTTGAGCGGCGTCTAGTCCTGGCCGACTTCACTCCCTCCAAAGCTGGGAAACAAGGGGGTGTCTTTCATCCCACCCCCACCCCCACCCCCGATTCAAACTGGAACCAATGAAGGCAAAATAAATAACACAATGAAAAAACAAAAGCAGTTCTCATCTACAGCCTGCCAGGCAACATCATCTCTGAAGGAATAAATGGGGCGCTGCGGGGGGTGGTGGGGTTTGAGGGGGCGGGAAGGGCTTCTTCCTCGCTCCCTGAAGGAGACCCCCCCCTCAAGCTGAGGCGAGGGGGGCCTTTGGGGTGAGGGAAGGGGGGGCACGTGTACTTGTCGGGGTGGGGAATGGGAGCCACCATCCTCAAGACCACCACCATAACCCCCTCCCTCCCTCCACGCACCCTAACCCCCCCACCCCCCCCCACCCCCCCACTTCAAACCGGAACCAATGAAAGCAAAATAGAGAACGGACTACGAAAAAGCAAAAGCAGGTTCGTGCCTACAGCCTGTAGTCCGCCCCCCCCCCACCTGGAGAGAGGGGCGCTGCCTGGGGGGGGGGTGGGGGTGGGGCGGGGGGGTTCTGAGGGGGGCGGCGGGAAGGGCTTCCTCCTCCCTCCCTGAAGGAGACCCTCGGCCAGCCTTTTCCTCCCCCTCCTCCTCCTCCTCCGAGGCGAGGGGGGGCCTTTGGGGTGGCCGGGTGGGTGGGTGGGGAGAGAGCTCCACGTGTGCCTGTCGGGGTGGGGGGTGTGGGTGGGAATCCTCAAGACCACCACCATAGCCAGCCTCCCTCCCCCCTCCCTCCCTCCCTTCACGCACAGACACACGTGTCTTCCTGCCGTCTGGAACGGCGCCCGAAAAGGGGGGGAAGGACGAGGAAAGCCGGCGGGCGGGCCGACCGAGGGGGGGGCATTTTTGGGGGGGGGGGGAGGGGACGTCTTTCTCATCCCCGACTCGACACGCCCCCGCCGCCGCCGCCGCCTCAGCCGGAGCGCCGTTCCCAGGAGACGACGGAGGCCCCTCCCCCCCCCCCTCGCCCGGAGGGAGACCCGGGAGGAAGGCCCGCCGCCCGCCCGCCCGCCTCCTCCTCTTCCTCCTCCTCTTCCTTCCTCACCTGCCGCGGCCTCCGGCGCCCCCCTCCGCCTCAGCTCGGCGGCCGTGACTCGGACGCGCTCCAGCTCCGCCGCCGCCGCCATCTTGGCCCGCCGGGAACCAGGGAAACGGGCGGGCGGGCGGGACGACCGACGGCGGCCGGGAAGGGCCGAAACGCGCGCGCCGTCCTTCCTTCCCTCCGCGCAGGCGCAGAAGGCGTTGTTGGGGCCGCCGGGCGAAAACGAGGGAAAAGACACTCCGCCCCCGCCCCCCCCTCCCTGGCTTCTCTGGCCACACCCCCCTCTCCTCAACCACGTGGTTCCCTCCCTGCCCCGCCCACCCACCCCGAGGGGAGGGGGGGAGAGAGAGAGAGAGAGAGAGAGAGGACTCTAGACGCCTAGAAATAGTAGAAGGGCCCCACGCGCAGCAGCGGCTTGCTCCACCATTGGGGGGGAAGGGCAATTCCGAACTCGCTTCCCACAGGATGGCCTAGGGGTTAGAGCCAGCCGAAAGGATGACCACTTCCACACTCTTCTCGAACAGAGGCTTCGTTTTTATTTTAATTTTTTTTCTTTACAGTTATTTACATCACAAAGGCCACCCTCCCCGGAGTCTGGAAGCACAAACAGGGACCATGTGTGTGTGTGTGTGTGTGTGTGTGTGTGTGTGTGTGTGTGTGTGTGTGTGTGTGTGTGTGTGTGTGTGTGTGTGTGTGTGTGTGTGTGTGTGTGTGTGTGTGTGTGTGATGCACCTTCCAGATGGAGTGGGGAGCCACCCTAAAGAGCTCCAAGGAGAGAGATGCTCACCCTCCTTGGTGGCTCCTGACAGGGTCGCCTGCCAATCCCCCACCCCACCCCACCCCACCCCACCCCGGTGTCTCTTGGGGCAGCGGCAGAGAAGAAGGAGACGGCAGAGGCAGCTTCACCTTGAGTCCCAGTGGCTTGGGGGCTGGGGCGGCGGGGGGAGGAGATGTCATGTGTTCAAAGGCAGCCCTCTGGCAGGCAGAAGCCTCGGAGGCAGCATGATGGTCCAGGCCAGGGTACCCTTCTCAGGAGCCTCCAGCCTGGCCCCACCACCCCTCTGGGCGTTGGAACCTGAGCTCACGGGACCTCAGGCTGCAGCGAGATGGAAGCGCCTGCAAAAACAGGCAAGACCCAGGCCTCCGAGAGGAAAATAGTAATAATAATAACACCCCCATCCCCAACACCCGGGAAGGACTTTGGGTTGATGGATCAGGAATTGGGGGGGGGGGAAGGGTTGCTGTTGCTGTTGGTTTTACAAAAGGAACTCTGGACCTCACTGGGGAGGGCCTTGTTTATTCAGAGAAGAATACACCCACACACTCAAATGCAGAAGGGCCCGGGGGGGGGGAGGAGACTGGGGGGGGGAGGCCCAGTGGAGAACCTTCCAGGCAACACTGCCCCCCCGCCCCGCTGCAGCAGCTTTGTTTTTGGCACCCAAGCTCTGAGTCTGGAGGGCGCTCAGGGGGGGGGGTCGGGCAGGGGGAGAGGGAGGAGCCTGACTTCTTCCAGGGTTAAACCAGCCAGCCCCTCTGCAAATCCTCCACCCCACAATTCCAGCCACAGCGAAGAAAAAAGGGGGATATTTTCTAAAAGAAAAAGAGACCCTGCCTCCAAGCCTTGAGAGAAGAGGAAGAATGGACCGGGCAGGGGTTGGGTGGGTGGGTGGGTGGGTGAGTGTAAAAGAGGCAGGGAGGTGGTTGTCCTGAGGGGCTGCTCTACCAGTGGAGGCCAGAGGGGGGCGTCTTTTCATCCTTATTGCTTTCCAGGGAGAAGGGTGGGATCCGGACGTCAAAGTGGGAGCCGTCGGAGCGCTCGAACCGAAAGGTCCCCCTAAGGAAAAGGAAAGCACAGCGAGGACCCGGAGTGAGGGGCCGACCGGCTGAGCCCAGGTGGGCACAACCCCTCTTCCCCCACCACCACCATCAGCAGCCCTCCCTGCCCTGCCACGAATCCTTACCACATGTGGCCGCTGGAGGCGTGCAGAGAGACGTGGCTGCTGTACTGGAAGGCAGGCTGCTCTTTGGATAAGACCGGCTCCTGGCAAGAGAGAGAGAGAGAGAGAGAGAGACAAAGCGATCCCTGGTGCTGCCACCAATCCAGCCCTTCTCTTCCACTCCCACAGAAACGCGGGGGGGGGGGGGAATCCCAAAGTCCCTTCCCACGGCCACTTCTGCTTTCAGATCTGGGGTTCCTTTCCGCCCCCCCCTTCCCAAACCATAAAACCTATCTGCTCTTCCAAAGAGAAAGGTGGGGTCAAAATATTCAAAACAAACAAATAAATAAAATCGGTTGTCTTTCAGGGACGCGCTGCTCTTCACCCTCCAACTTTCTGACCTATGGAGAACAGCTGCCAGTGGCCGAAGCCAGGATTGTTGCCCGTTGGGAGACTCCGGCACCCAGGAATGGCCCACCCCCCCCATGGCCGTACTCACTCGCCCGACGACCCCTCGGCCACGGATGGTCTCCAGGGTCCCGGAGAGACTAAAGATCCGCCAGTGCCGTTCTCGGAGCTGCACCACCTCGTTGTTCAGGTTCTCCAGGCGGATGCAATAGCGCCACTTGAGGCCAAGAGAGGAGGAGAAAAAGGAGGTTCCACTTCCAGGGACAGTCAGTGCCCAGAAAGGAAAAACCGGTGGTGCCTCCCTCGTGGTTGGTGCAGGATTTAAACCCCTGTTCCCTTGAAATAAGACCCCTGTGACCCCCTTCTGTGTCCTGCCCTCTTCACATACTGCAGCCCCCTCAGAAGCATAACGGCGCGGCCTGCCTGGTTCTTCTCTTCCCTCCCCTTCGCCTGATTCTCTTATGTCGGGACCTCAGGACAGGCGATGGTTTTACTCAGGATCAAACTGTGGCTGTGGATTCCCCTCTGGGGGCCTTCAGGATGGCTTCCAGGCGATCCGTCAACCAAACAGCCCACCCATGACGAGACGAGCGGCACTCACCCAATAAACGTGGGAGTTCTGGGCTTCCTGCGTGAAGAGGAAGAAACACAATCAGGGAACTGAGCTCAGCAGGAAGCCGGCAGGCAAGCGTCCTTAAGCCATGACAGGTCCAGGGCACCTGCTCTTCCACCCACATAGGGGAAGATCATGGGCCGCCGCCTTTGGGGCATCGGGCGAGCCTCACAGATCCTCTGGCGGATCCCCTGCAACCATCTGCAGGTTCTTGCGGCCCTGGAACAGGGTGGCATCTCTCCTCCCACCCCACATGGGGGCGGGTCCTCTTTCATCTTGCAACCCCCAGCTGCCACCGTGCTTTGAACCCCCATTCCGGAGTCCCCAAAAGGGAAAGGAAATCGCGGCCTGCAAGGCACCTGCATCTCAAGCAGAGCCGGCCCAGCCATCGGGCAAAATATGAAGCTGCAGATTCAGGTGGCAGGTTTTGGAGAGGCAGTGGCAGCTCCAAAGAGGAGGCCGAAAGCACCACCTGGCCCATCCTGCACCGCCTTGGCTGCCACCGGGAGGCAGAGGATAGCCCTGTCCCGTTGCCGGGAGGGAACCAAGACTGAAACGAGCTGCCTGGTTTGGGAGGGAGGGAGGCCTCGGGCCGCCGGACGGCTTGGGCGTACCCGCATGCCCATGTAGAAGGGGATGACCGTCACGCGGATGTTCTCCGTGGTCTCCCGGTGGACGTCGGAGAGCTCCAGCCACGGGTGGTTCTTCTCCTGCCACGCCAGCAACGTGTCCCTGGCTACAAAGGGCGGAACTGGGAGAGGAAGCGGAATTTCCAGAGAGAGAGAAACTTTAATCCCATTGCAGGGAGAAACCCTGAGCACCCCACGCTCTCGGTTTCTCAACGTTCACGCCAGGCCTTGCATTTCAATGGACAAGGAAACAATGTCCCTGTTTCCGCTCCTTCGACATATTTCTGAGCTGTTCATTGCCTGTCCCTTGGCCCCACCTTTTCCAAATTCTCTCCCGCCCCTGATTACATTCAGGCCAAGAAAGTCACTCCCCCCCCCACTGGGGCAGCACTTGACTCTCCTCTGGGCACAACGCAAAGGGTGGGTTCCCCTCTACACAACCCAACTGTGGCTTCAGTCCAGAAGGCTCTATGCCCTTTGGCTTTGAAGGCCTTCGTCCCCTCCTCCTCCTCCTCCTCCTCACAGGCCCATCTGTCAGGGAAAGAAGGCCACGTCGGTGGCCTCCTCTGAGCTGTGGACATCTCTCGTGCAGGAAAGTGGCTTACCTGCCGCCCCTCCCCACTCTCTTTCCGCTAAGGCCTTTCTTTGCAAGGGAGCCCTTTGGGAGCAAAACAGGCTGAAAAAAATGATGCCTCCATGGACAGGCTGGTGCGTCCACACGAGCCTCCGGAGCCTCCGGGTTTGCTTTAGGCTGCTTCCCCCACCCCACCCCCAAATGCACCTAATTGCATCTTAACACCCCAGGTTCCTGCACTCTTGACTGTGGCTGTTGTTTTATTCGACACACACACACACACACACACACACACACACACACACACACACACACACCAGAGAGAGGACACAAAACCAACGGCCCACCAGTGATACCTTTGGTCTGATCGTACACAAGAAACCGTTCAAAGAGCTCGTGCTGGATGGGGACCTGGTTGGTGGACGAGTAAGGAAGAATGTCTTCGTGGCTGACGTAGTCGAGGCCTAGGACACAACCCCAGAAAAAGGGGTGGGGGGGAGACAACCCACACACACATACTTATTTTCCATAGTTAAGGAGGTGTAGATGAGCAACCCGGGGGGGTCAGCAACCACAACTCAGGGCACGAACAGCCCTGACAGATGCATCGGGGCCAGCCGAGGGGAAGCGACCCGAGAAACAGTTCTGATATGTACAGGTAGGTTTTCTCAGGGCTGCCCCCCCCACCCCTGCCATGCCTCCAAACTGTGCCGCCCAGTTTCTCACCAGGGATGGCATAAAGGGCTCGGCTGTCGTCATGATTTGTCAAGAACGTGACTGCTTCCGTCTGCGACCTCTGGGACTGGAGAGGGAAGCGGGAGAACAACCCACGTGAGCCTGGCTGGGAGTATGACTCCCCCCCCAAAAAACAAAAAAAACGCACAGAAGCCACTCCCTTTTCGTGCAATTTTTATATCCACAATTTTGTTTTGTACACTGAAACAATTTGTGAATAACAAAAAAACCTAAACTAAACTAAAATCTGCAAAAACCAGAAGTTGATGCATCACCTTAAAAGTCCAAACTATTTGAACACAGACATAAACACCGTCCTAGGCTTTGAGAAGCCACCATTACGCCCGAACGCATTCATTCCCTTCCATTTCACAGAACCATCAAAGGGTCCCAGAGAGGAGGGGCACTTACGATATGTGGGCAGTCGCGGGCGTCAATCAGCACCTGGTAGTACGTATGCGTCTTGCCTTTTACTCTTTGGACCCGTGGCCGGCGGCGTTCTCGCCCCTGAAAAGACCCCACCAGAAATGTTGTTCTCCTTCCATCTGGCTCAGACACACGTTTTAAAAAATGGAAACATAAAACGGCAGTGGCAAGAAGCATCCGGAGGGGGTGGGGGGGGACGCCCTGCCCTTTTCCTCTGCCTTTTTAACACGGTGTGCTACAGAACGGGTGACCATGTGGCTTGTTTTGCGTAGAAAAGGCTTCAGCTGCTTCCAGGCTTGCGCCAATGCGGCTGTCAGGGTAGTTAATTCACAGGGCCGGAGCTGCAATCCGCCTGCCCCCCCACCCCGCCCTTTGCCTCCCCTAAAGATCTCAGCTGCATTATTGTCAACAAGGTGCCCCAAGGCTTCTGCCCCCCCATCCTCAAGAACGAGCCCTTACTTTTCAGCCACTGGAGAGGAAACGTCTCGGTCGTACAGCCTGGCCTGCCAAGGGAACAGGACGATGCCCCGGTACCCAAAGACGCTGTGGAGAAACAGCTGGAAGGCAAGAAGGGGTAACAGGGCCTGGAAACCCCTGAGAGGCACAGAGTAGCCGATGGCACGATGAGAGGACGGACCACAGCACCACCGCAGGCGGGAAGACAAGCTGTTAGACAATGGTGGGTGGCTTGTCCATCTCAGAGACCAGGTGAGCACTGAAGCTGATTCTCTAAGAAGTAGCTGGGTCACTTTGTGATCAACTTTTAGCCCCCACCACCACCACCACCACCACTTGTCTGACAGGTCTCCTGTGTCACTAACGTTTCATGGACGATAAAAGTCTTGCAAGTGGTGAAAATATTCATCTACTTTCCTGCCTGTTGGGCGGGAGGCATTTCTGCTCACCAGTGCCTTTCCTCGGCAGGGTTACGAGGACCTCCGGCATTCAGAGGGCGCATGTATTGGGGGGCAGCTGCACTCCCGAACGTCTGCTCGCTCAGAGCCTCGGTGCCACAGAAACACCCAGGAGATGCCCAGAGGCCTCGTTCTTCAAGCCACTGCCCTTGCTCTCGTCCAAGAGAGAGGCCCCTGCCCTCCCCAAACAGCCCTTACCTGCCCGGTGTCGTATTTGCCCTGCTGCTTTGGAGCTTCAAAGACGCCCACCGCCTCCAACACTTTGCCTTCAGGTCGGTTTCTAAGGTGGGGAGAAGACAAGAGGAGAGAGAGCCGTCAGCCTCGCCACCTTGGTCCAAGAGGCTCAAGCACCCGGGGATGGAGGGCACCACTCTCGGTACCCCTGCCCAGCTGAGAACTCTAAAGGGGAGGGAAGGAGGGAGGAACCACGCGGCCCTTTGAGGGTTCCACCCCAAACGCCACTGTGAAAGGAGAGGGCACCCGAGCCTCTGGTTTGGAAAGGAGGCAAGCGGCCGTGGGGATCCATTCGCCTGGGGCAAGGGGGCAAGGGGGGGGGGACTGGGGTGGGGTGGCCTCCCAGGCTGTTGTTGAACCCCAGGGTTAGGGTTAGAGCTGCTCCTGGTGCCCCCGGGGGGGGGAGGCTTCGGCTTTGGCTGGCCTCCAGCTGGGATCCCGCGTAAGATCTTTGGGGGGGGTGACATTGACAGCAGCGAAGGAGCACATGGGGGGGGAGCCAACCTGGGTGGTGCAAATGTGGGGCCCAATGCCCCCCCTCTCCTCCCTGCTTCCCCCCCTCCCATATTGCCACCCCCTCCTCTAAAAGATGCCAGGGCTCGTGCAAGCCCCTCCCCTCGTGCAAGCCCCTCCCCTCGTGCAAGCCCCTCCCCTCGTGCAAGCCCCTCCCCGCCGTGCATTCCAACCCAACACTGCCCTTCTTCCTGTGCGCAAACGCCCCTCCCGCTTCTCGGAGCCCCTCCCAACCCCCGTTAGCCCCGCCCCTCCATCTCCGTAGCCACGCCCACGCACCCTTCTGGCACCATCCCCGCGAAGCCCCTCCCCCTCGATAAGCCCCGCCCCCCGGGGGGGGGCTCACCGTGAGGAGAAGGCTCTCCTCGGGGGCAGCGCCGGCCACGCCCCCAAGCCAGGCCACGCCCCCGGCGGCGGCGGCGGCGGCCACCCACGACCGCCGAGGCCCCCGGGCCGCCCGAGGCAAGGCCGACGAGGAGGAGGAGGAGGAGGAGGAGGAGGAGGAGGAGATGGAGGCCCGGCCCCTGAATGAACGCCGCCGCCGCCGCCGCGCCGGACCAGCCCCGGACCCTCAGCGCCGCCGCCGCCGCCGCCATTATTCCTGAGCGAGAGGAGCGAGGCCGAGGCCGAGGCCGACGCTGACTGGCCCCTGCCGGCCACCGCCGCCGCCGCCGCCGCCCCGCCGCCCACAATGCCCCGCGGCACAGGCGTGCCTTGCGCGGAAAGGGGCGGGCCGCTCTAGGAACCCGCGCGCCCACCATCGAGAGGAGGAGGAGGAGGGGGAGGAGCCGCAGAGCCCGGCCCCGCCGCCGCCACCGTAGAGCTATGAAAACAGTAGAGCGGGGCAGGAGAGGGAGTCCCTGTCGCGCGGCAGAGGCTTTTTTTTTTTGGAGAGAGCGACTTCGTCCCGCCTCCTCCGCTGAGAAAGAGCGGCCAGTCCGCTTGGTCCGGCGGGCGAGGAAGCTTTTCAAACATGCGAGGAAATATAGAGACAGTATATATATATAGATAGATAGATAGATAGATAGATAGATAGATAGATAGATATACATATATGTAGATAGAAATAGACACAGTATACAGTAGTAGTAGTAGTAGTACAGGAATGAAGCGAGCCCGGAATATGCCCGCAGGCGCTCGCTCTCTCTCTCTCTCTCTGCCTGGATCTTTGTTGCCTCAAGCGGCTCCTCCTCCTCCTCCCCCCTCCCCCCTCCCTCCCTCCCGGCGCTCGCTCTGGGCCGCGTGACCCAGGCCGGTCACATGACCCTCGCGCCCTCCAAGATGGCGTCCTCCTTGCTGCCCGGGGAGCCTCTCCGCCGCCGCCTCCGCCTCCTCTTCCTGTCGGGCTCGGCGGAGCTGCCGGAGGAGCTGCGGGGGGAGCTGGCGGCGGCGGCGGCGGCCCTGTCCGAGAGCGAGCCCCGGCTGCCCTTCGCCCTCATCCGGAGGCTCCACCGCGCCCTGCGAGAGGCCGGTGAGCAGGAAAGGGGGGGGGGAGAAGAAACCCCTTGACCTCCGAGGTCATGACCCCTGACCTCCCCTTCGACCTCTCAGCGTTTTTTCCCTAAAGAGACCCCTGAGAGCTCCATCCACGTGGAAGCGAAGCATCAATGGGGTCGAGCTGATCTCCTTGGGCTGTTTGGAGAAATAAATTTAATTTTGGGGGACACCCATAGCCTGTTTGGCCCACCCAGGAAAGCCCATGCCCTGCTGTTTTCTCCGCTGAGGGAGGGGCTGCTTCACACATCACCCAAAGGAAGGCAACGGGGTGCGGGGGGGGAGGGGGCTATTTCAAGTCTTTTCTCCCCGTTTGGCTCTTAGGGTCTGAAGTGTACCTTCACGAACTCCTAGAAGGCAGCGAAATCTTCCTTCCCGAAGTGAAGAAGCCTCCCAAGGTTTGTAGCAGGGACTCCCTTTGTGCTTTCAAGGTGGAAGGGAACTCAGCAGTCCTTGCAAAAAGAGCTGCCTCCCTCTGATTACTGGGTCAAGGTATCCTGCAAAACTTGGGTGTGTGGAGGGTTAGGGGAAGCGCTTGGCACCAAAGGGGCGACTAAGGGCTCCCTTCTTCCATTGGCACTTTCTTTTCCTCTTTCAGAATCCAGAATTAGCGGCCCGGCTGGAAAAAATCAAGGCTAGGCTGGCCAACGAAGAGTACAAGCAGATGACCCGAAATGTCACCTGCCAGGTAATGGGAAGTCCAGGTAATGGGACGTCCTTGTTGTCAGCTGTAGAGATGGGTGTGTGTGTGTGTGTGTGTGTCAAAGAGCAATGCTTTCCTGGGGCCACCTAAAAAATTACAAAGAAAGCCACTGTGTTCTTCAGAATATAAAGAGGGCTCGAGGTGGGAAGAACAGCCAAGTGATCTGATTCCACTTTTGATCAGCTTGTGGCAAGGAGGCTCCAGGTCCAGGGTGGAGCTGAAAAGCAAGGAGGCAGGTCGCGGGGGACAATATTTATCCAGACAGCGCAGATGGAACGTTAGAAATGTAGGGAGACAGTGTTTTCCTGCCATGATCTGTATTCAGGCTTCAGTCTCCAGCTTCTTGGAGGCGGGCGGAGAAAAAAACTGGTGTCTGCAAGCTGTGAGTGGGAAACAGGATAGTAAGTGACCTGTCAAGGGAAGCAGAAAGAAGCTTTCAGAGAAGCAACTGGAACACTTGCCTTTCTCCTTCTAGGAGCTGAACCGGTACGGCACTCTGGCTGATTTTGGACGGCAAGGTAAGCTTCTCTTGGGATAAGAGGGCAGCCGAGCAGCCTGTCATCCACGGCCGGGGGAATTGAGGCTGGAATTAAGCCAAACCTCTGGCTGTTTTCAAGGCTGGGGTTTCCCTCCTCACCACCTGGGGTTCCATCAGCTCCATGGGATGAGTCAAAGCAGTGGCACCCATGGCTGGCCCCGAAGTAGGCGTTTGTACAACACAGAGAACGTCCCCCGAGAGCATCTTTTGATCTCGCAAGACCTGCCCTTGGTGTAGCAGGACTTTAAAACAGAGATACGGAAGAGGGCAAGGAACGAGCCAGAGTGGGAGAAGGGTGTATACACAGAAACATCTTGCATGCCAGCAGGGACAATCTGGGCACTGCCACACAAAAAACAACAAGGAGTGAATGTTCTACGCGGACGTCAAGAGCCACGCCTCTTCTCTCTCTCTCTCTCCTTTGTCCAGTCAGGTCCACCAAAGCTCTCATGGTCAACATCTTCAACTTCATCATCACCGTGGGAGCCACTTTTCTTTGTACCTATTTGGGCAGCCAGTATGTCTTCACAGAAATGGCTGCGGTGAGTGGCCTCTGTGCAGGGGGGAAGGGGAGGAATCTGGTGACTCCAGGGCTCGCCCTCACCTATCTGCCCTTTCAAAGTTGGCCTGTTCTTTCAGCCTGCAATGTTTGCTCTCTGCATCTGTGTAAATTCCCTCACAGAGATCACTCTCAGGCGTGACTCCAGTTCAGCCAGGCAGCTGCCCCTCCTGAGAGTCTCTTCCTTCTCCCCCCCCCCCGCCATGAACCTGATCTTTCTTCTTCTGCTCCTTCCCCAGTGCATCTTGTCTTCCGTGATCGTGGCCTCGGTGGTGGGCCTGGCGGAGCTGTACATGATGGTGCGGGCTTTGGAAGGAGAACTGGGTGAGCCCTAGTCAAGGCGATCTTCACCACCTGACCAGTCCGAACAGTGGAGGAAAAAAAAAAGAGAACTGGATGTCATCAGCTTATCTTGTGATGATCACGTGTTCTGGGCAGATAAACCCCTCTGCTCTGCCAGAGGGATGCCCTTTGTCTTTAAGGGTCTTTCTTGCACAGCCAAGGGCTGGCTCTTGACCAGTGGTACAGAATCCTGCCCGCCAGCAAGCTCTAAGAGCCTGCCTTGTCCCGTTTCCCCATCCCTTCCTGTTTTCCGATCCTTTCAGCTGTGCTGACTTGTCTCCCTCTTGGGGGATCTCGGATGGAGAAACTGCTGATTACTTTGAGCAGTAGAACGTCTGATCCCGACATGGACCATTTCCTCTCCCTTACCTCAAAGTGAAAGTCCTCGTTCCCCACCCCCAGGCACTGGATACACCCTCGAAACAGAGAAGCAGAAGAAACCAGAGAAAGGGGGAGAGGACATTGGTGGTACGGCCACGTGGCACGCTTGTTCTGATGGCTCAGATTGCAGGAAACAAACTAATGGGATAGCCCACGTCCGTCTTTTCCACCCTAAATGTATTTTTTCTGAAGTAAATCCAATTAATTCATCTCTGTCTTTTGTGGCTTGTATTGGGATAAGGGCATTTTATCACCCTGCGCGTGTTAATCCACTTACCCTTGGAAAGAGGTCTGTGCCACAACCCGGACGCCGTTATAAGGCCATTATCACCGTATATACCCCAGCCATTTTCTTTGCTTCTGAGCCTGGATTCCCATTTATAATCACCTGCCAATGGAGGCTGCACGCCAGGCATCCTCAGCTGTTGGCCATGCACCAGGGAAGGGGCTATAAAATACCCCAAGGGCGGGCCGCGATGCCTGGATGCCTGTTTTTACAGACTCGGCAAGAAGTCAGATGCTGGAGGGAGGACCAAGGCTCAGATTTGCAAATGTGTTTTCTGCCCTTAACAATTGCTAGGAGGGAGCTGTTCCTAACAATCTAGGAAGGAAATTCAGTCTAGGGAGCTATGGCTGCCAGCCCATGTTGGGGACACTGGTCCAGATTGGTCCCCATGGGTTCAGCTTCAGTGAAGGCCCTCCCTGTTCTCAAACAGCTTCTGAAACCGTCGTCCTGGGTACTGTGGGATCCCTTTCCCTGCTCGGGGGTGGGGGGTGGGCTTAAGCCATGGGCACCCGCCCAGCGCCGCTCCCAAACCTCTGATTAATGTTCTGATGCTTGCTAAGTCCCCCGCCTGCAATGTACCCAGCAATATTAATATCATGGTTCCACGTAAATCCGAAACAGGGCAGGAGGTTGGCAGCCGGGGATGGTGTGTGTGCGCACGCATGGGGGGAGAGGGATAACCTGGTCCCTCAGCCACCCGTCACCGGGATTAGGTGATGTATCTCAATCATCCCACAATCGACACAGAGATTAAGGTATTTCTCTCTGCCCCCCTTCCCGGGCAGATTAGGTGGCATTACCAGCGATTTTAGGCCCTAGACCCCCCTCCCCTTTTCCTTTCTCCATTTCAGGATACTGGACAGGCCTCCCTCACCCCTCCCCCGACAATCCCTCCCCAACACCCTTCTTATCTATTCTGCCTCTGCTGGACGTAGACCGGAATTCAACATGATCAGGCTAAGCTCCCAGGGTATCACAAAACATGAATTATTTTTTTTTATTGGGAGTTACAAGATACATGGAGGGATAGAAGAGGAAAACCTACAGATTAATCTGACAAAAGGTGCGTGTTGCCTAAGGGGAGTGAGGGGGGGCTAATATTTAATCCTTTGCCCGCAGCTGACATGGTCCGGTCTCTTATTTTTACAAGAGATTAATGGCATCCAGGATCATGCGTTATGGGGTTCATGTGGGGTGGGGGTGGGGATAGGGTGCCCCCTCACTGGTGTTTAGAAAAGTTACTTATTTTGGACCACTTCAGGCATCTCTCCCTGCCCTCCCCCCCCCCCACCCGCCGGCTTGGTTCCCACCTTAGTTCCTGAAGAACTGGGATGCACAGATGGAATGCCTCCAAACAAGGAAGCTCCATCTGATCTCACCTGGAGGTCACTTGTTGGCCTCCTTGATACACACCCACACACACACATCAGCCTTAAAGGGGGCCTGGAACAATTTATATTCAAAGCGAGAAAAAGAAAGACCCTTCCAAAAAGTCATGGCACAAAAGGAAAGTTGGAGGAGGAAGGTAGAAGAAAATAAATAAATAAATAAAGGAAGGAAGGAAGCCCAGTGAGAGACGTCTTGGGGGGGGTGTCGCTCCTGCCCCTCTGGAGCTTTTCATATCTTGAGGGGGGGGTCCCTAGACCTCCCCCAGGTTGGCCACCAGGGCTGCACTATAGATGAGTTCGGAGATGGAGGCCAGCGAGGTGTGCGGAGCCGGGAGGGCTTCCCAGCAGCCGGGCAATCCTGCCGTCCAGGCTCCGGCAGTGGGCCCCTGCTCGGGCTCCCCTGCTTCCCCCTCGTGGAAGGCGCCTTCGGGCCAGCGATGAGGCGCCTCCGGGGCTGCTTCCTCCCACCCCATGGCGACGGGGTTGTGGGGGAGAAGAGCCGCCGCGGTGCGCCCCGCGGGCGCCGGCGGAGGAGGGCAGAGCGGCTGGGCAGAGGATCCCCGACGGGGCGCAGCGCTCCCGTGGCCGCCGCCGCCGCCGCCGCCGCCGCCTTTGATCCTCCGCGCGCGACGGTTCTGGAACCAGACCTGGAAGAGAGAGGCCGGCGAGCGTGAAGGTGGCGACCCGGGAAGGCTCCCCTCTGGCCCCGCGGCCGCC
The DNA here is from genome assembly GCA_029282475.1 of Phrynocephalus forsythii. Classification (NCBI taxonomy): domain Eukaryota; kingdom Metazoa; phylum Chordata; class Lepidosauria; order Squamata; family Agamidae; genus Phrynocephalus; species Phrynocephalus forsythii. Next base: position 353,913 of record JAPFRF010000017.1, read on the forward strand.
TTTCTCCGCGCGCCCTCCTCCTCCTCCTCCTCCTCCTCCTCACCTGGATCTTGGCCTCGGGCAGCTGCGTGAGTCGGGCCAGGCGCTCGCGGGTGCCGATGTCCGGGTAAGGCAGGGCGGCGAAGACCCGCTCCAGCTCGCTCAGCTGCGACCGGCTGAAGGTGGTGCGCTTCCGCTTGCGAGGCCCGCCGCCGCCGCCGCCCCCCGACGGGCTCCCTCGGGGCCCCTGGAAGTGGAGCGGAAGGGGGGGGTGCCCGGCAGAAGCACTCGAACCGGCCAGGCGGATCCCTTCGGAAAGCCGCCCACCCGGAGACCCAGCACCCGCAGACAGCGGGGACTCTGGGGAGGAGGTTTTCCCGGCCAGCTCCGAAAGACACCCACCCCCACGAACCCCTTCTCCTTCCCTTGGCGCACCCCCTTGGCGCTTACCTTCCGGCGATTCCTCCACTCCTTGGGCGACCGCCCCGTCGAGGAAAGGGCAGCGGGGCAGCGGCGGAGGGGCCCCGAGGAAGCGCCCCCGCTCCGCCGACCCCATGCTGCCCGCCGCCGGACGGACGGTGCGCTTTTACGCACGGCTTTTTAATCCCTCCCTACCCCGCCTGCCCGCCGCCGCCGCCGCGCATCCCGGCTCCAGATGCGGCCCCCTCGGGCTGAACCCCACCCGGGGGCGGCCGCGGGAGGGGCCCTTCCCTTCCTCAGGGCCGCCGGGACCTCCTTCTCCACCCCCCCACCCCCCGGAAGGAGCGGCTGGGGGAGCCAAGGCAGCGCTGAGGCGCGCCGTCGGGAACCGGGGAGGCTCTCCAGGGCGTTGGATGAGGACACCTGGAAGACGGATCTCCCTCCTATTTAAAGACCGGCTCAGGCCCCTCCCCTAATGGAGAAGCCGGGTCGGTAGGGCCGACCCAGGGCTTGCGCTGCCTGAGCCCACAGCTCCAACCTCCTTGCCTCCCCCCCCCGCGCCCTCTATGGTTCTCTCTTGCAGCTCCCCAACACCCACCCGTTGCCCCTAACCCAAACCACTGGCTGTTTCAAGGCTCATCCACAACTCCAGGGTTCCAAGGCCGAGGTCTCCAGAGGAGGAGGAGGAGGAGGAGGAAGAGCCATCTTTGGGGGTGCTGAGCCCTCAGGGCAGCGTCCCTCTGAGCCAGAGAGGGTGGCAGCGATCCTCAGGCAGGCACGAAGGTGGCCAGAGGGGTGGTCTCTTTGGCAGCCTTAAGAACAGAGGTCTAAAACCACCCACGGACGGACCCCAATGAGGCCGGACGGCCTGAACCCAATAACCCCCTCCACACCCCGTCTCTTCCTCCTTGATTTTCAAACACTCCCTCAGCCTCCACCCATTTGGGGAGAATTGTTTCTTTCTTTCTTTTTTTAAGAAAACAATTTCACCCCATTTCGTTTCTTTGTCCCTGTTCTTAACTTGAATATGTCTTAAATGTTCTGGACTGTATATTTGTCATTATTGTAAGCCACCTTGGGTCCTTTTCCAAGGGGAAAGGTGGGGTAAAAATATTCAAAAAAACAAACAAACAAACAAACTTCAAATTGGTACCTGAAGTCCATGTCCTCCTGCACCTTAACCACACCCCCTAAGGAACTTTGGGCAGAAATGGGCACGGGGGGGGGGAGAGAAACTACTTCTCCCAGGGGCAGTAAATGGCTCCACAATAACCTCCTTACCCTGCAAAGGATTTGAGGGATGTTTGGTCTTGAGAAGGCAATTAAGAGCTATTCGCTTTATAAAAGACCCGCTGTTCCTAAATTCTTAATAGGGAATGATCCAGCCCCTGGAGTTTTTGGATTCTTTTTAAGGGCAGGGAGGTGCCCTGGCTGTTGGTCTTGTCCGGGTGCATTTCTGCATGCGCAAACTTACCCTGACACTGCTGGTCCCCAATGCATTTTTGGCACAGGCTTTTCACTGTGTCCCCATGGCCTTTGGAACTCCCTGCCAAGGGATGCAAGACTTGCTTCCCAACTTTTCGTCTTTACAGAGGCAGACAAAGATGTTTTTAATCAGGCTGAAATCTGCCTGTTTGGTCATCTCAAGCAGGCGTTAGCTGATGGGTCCTGTTACGTTTGTTTCAGAGTGTGGAAAATATATATTCTTTAAATTATAACCTCCCTGAAGTCAGCAGCTGTGCTGGTGCCTGAGCCACAAACACCTCATTAGACTAAGACAGGATGAACTTTTCATCCGTAAATATCTGAAACGAAGAGAGACCTAGGCCAGACGTTTGAGCTCAGGGGTTGCCAAAACTTTATTCGTGCCACCGTCCTCGGCATGGAGGGGTCCGCAGCAGCTGCGCTCAGACGAGGTCTTCCTGGGAGGGGCACCCCAGCCAGTACTTGGCAATCGGGCGCGGGTACTTGGGGTACACCCAGTCCACCCGTCGGGTATGCAGGTTGAGCCGATAGTACTTGTCTGAGGGCAGGAAAATAAGACAGAGTGCAGGGTGATGGTCAGAGAGGGGGAAAGGACCCACAGCTGTAGCCTTCCCCTGCTTCTGATTCCTGTGCAGGGAAAGGAAAAGTTACTTTCCCCAAAAAGTAACTTTACCAATAGATATTGCTAGGCTCCTTTCTCTATTCCCCTCTTCTACGAGTTTCAAGAAGCTCCTTTTTCACCACCAGCCTGTGGAACTCACACCCACAAGAGAGGGGGTGTGATGCTGCTGGTATGGAATTCTAACCATAGTTTTGCTCTTGTTTTCCCATTCTTGTGGGCAAAAGTTCCACACACTCCTTGGGGAAACCCATCCCTTTGGAAAGCTCCCTCCAAGTGCCGAGAGAGATTTGGGGATGGATCAACCCCCCCCATGGGCCTTTCCTTCTCTCTCCTCGGGCAAAAGGCCACCCATCCATTCAGAACCTCCCGGCTTACCATCGGCAAAGAAGTAGACACTCTGCAGCGGCTGGCAAGCGGTGTCGGGCACCAGTAGCCAGTCCATTTCATCGGATTCGGAGCTGTCCCCCGGCCAGTCCCAGAGGGAGTCCATCCGGCCCCAGCGCTGGCGGCGGCGGTACTTCTTCTGGTGCCGGCGCAAGGGCCTCCTGCTCGCACGGTGACTGGCGGGTGGGCTCTGGACCACGTAAAGCCTTCCCAGCATGGCAGCGTCCACCTGGCCGGGGATCCCTCGCCAGTCCCGGCGGATAAAATGCGGCCCACTGACCCCACCTTGAAAACAGAAGAGAAGGAGGCCGTTCAGGAGGAGAAGTCAAAATGATGTGTTATAGACTACCCCTCGTTGTGGGAGAATTCCTTAAACGCAGACAGCATCTGGCGGCCATTGCCTCAGACCGCTTGGCTTCCTGATAAAACAGGCTTTTGGGAGCGAGCCTGGTTCCTCAGGCACCACGGAGGTTTGCCGGAAGAGAGTCCCTGGCAAGGGAGAGGGGCCAGTCACTTACTCCTCCGGTTGCCTCCGAAGAGGAAGTAGAAGACCTCCTTCCAGCTGTCGTCCTGCAGCTGGGCGTAGTGGTCGAACACCACAGAGGGCGAGGTCTCCTCACAGGCCTGGCGGCTGGGCTGGTGGGTGAAGTCGTACGACCAGTACTTATTCCCTGGGAGACACAAGTGGGGGGGTGCGTGCGTGCGTGCTCAGGAGGGGGAGCAGAGCCACCCAAGGATTTTTGCTGCCTGGGGGAGAGCTGTGGACAGAGGCCTCCACTCTCTTTCCCCTCCCTTCCGTGTGAGTGCCGGGTTCGAGTCCCTTGCCGGCTTGAGGAAACTTCTCAGGCCAGCCGCTGCCCTCGGCCCTACCTCGCAGGGTGGGTGGCGGTGCTGGAGCCGTCCGAGAGCCCCCTGAGGGGAAAGGGTGGGCAAAGAAGGCTCACCTTTGAAGAAGTAGGCGCGCTCGTTGGAGAAGTAGTTCTGAGCCGGGAGGGCCAAGGCAGCGTCCAGGTGGTCAGGGATGCCCTTGAACCCGTCGGAGATGTTACGGGGAAAGCCCGGCTCCAGCACCCCATCGGCTATGCGCCAGTAAAGCCCCCCCTGGGGAAGAAAGAGCCGTGGCTACACGTCCTACCGGGTGTGCCCCAAGGGCTGAAAGGGTTTGGGGAGGCAGGGGGTCCCTGGATCAGAGCCGAGCCCAAGCCCGGTCCGGGGAGGGCCTCCATCTCACCTGGAAAAGGTATGTCTTCCCTTCACAGTTGATGCGGGTGAAGGCGGCGTCAATGGGTCCCTCAATGCCCCACACCTCCTGAATGAGTTTGGGGTACCCCGGCCGCACACTTTTCTCATCCAGCTCGTAGAAGTACTTCCCTGGGTCGGGAAAAGAAAGGGGGTGAACGACAGACCACCCACCAGCCTTTCCGTGGGAGGATGGGGGATGCGTGCATGATTTCAGAACCAGGAAATGCAGTTTGTTGTTTTTGTGTGTGGGGGGGAATCTCCCCTAAACCCCAGAGCTGACAATCCAGGGAGGGCCCCTCAGAAACCCACCCTCATTTTGATACAGGCTATTGGGGGGATTCAGAAGAACGCAAAATTGTGTAGCCGTTTGTGGCACCCGTGGATGACAGATCAGAAGAGGCAGGCCATGAAAGTTTGTGCACCCAAGGGGGCAGCTGGATGCTCCCAAAGCAGTGGGGGAAAGAGGAGGGGGCAGCAGCTCTGGCCTTGCCCCAAATCTCCCGTGGCCTCCTCCCTCCCTCCCTCCCGGCCGGAACGTACCACGGAAGGCGTAGATGGAGCCATTCTTCAGGCTGGTGAAGGCGTCGAAAGGTTTCCCACTGCACAAGATCTCTTCCTCTTCCGGCCCCAGGGAGGGGCTCTCCTCCGTGGTGGGGGGCAGGTCTTCCTCAGGGGCCACAGGGGCCGCCACGTCGCTTTCGTCCACCCACGTGTAGTCAAAGACGGTGGTCCCCGCCGGCTCGGGGCCAAGGGTGGTGGTGGGCACGGGGGCCGTGGCATTGCCCGGGTCGTAATAATCCACATAATCATCCTCCGGCTGAAGGAACATGTCTCCACGGGTCACTGCGGTGTGGCAGAGGGTGGCCCGTCATCGCCAGGCTGGCTGGGGGGCCCTGAACCCCTTCCTTTGGGTTTTCCTTGAGCCTCTGCACCCTGGGGGTTGGACCCCCCTGCTTTCCCCAGGACCGGCCCCTGTGCTTGTCTTGCCAGCCTCCAACTCAGAGCAGGCCGGTATCTCTCTGAGCATGCACAGAGTGCTCACGCAGGGCCTGCCTCTTCAGAAAGGTGCTTGGGGGTTACAGGCACCTCCATGCATCTGAGGTGCACTCCATAACTTTCTCCGTGCCCGCAAAGGCTGGAGGCCCAGCCTGGGAAAAGTTCTGTCCCCACCACCACCACCACCACCACCACCACCCCTGATTTTGGACTACGAGGCCCAGGCTCCTGCTCGTTGGGGGATTCTGGGACCTGCGAGCCCCAGCTGCCAAATTTGAACCCCAAGTGAGGTGGCTTTTACCTTTTGATTTGCAGACGGTGGTGTAGTCGTCACAGCAGCTTTGATAGTAGAGGCAAAGGTCATCGCACTGGCATTTCTTTTGTTTGTCAAAGATTTTCCCGCAGCGTCCCTCGCAGGATTCTTGGGGGAAAGATACCCGCCAGGCATCACCGGCCCAGCCCAGAAACAGGGACACCCACGTACACCCCAGGGGGAGAAAAATCAGGGCACACAACCCCTCCCCAGCCCCCCTGTTTGTTCCAGTGTGGAGAGCGAGTCTCCCCAGCAGCTGAGTGTGTCTGGGGAGGGTCACGCTGCTTGTGAGACCCAAATGAGAGAAGAGACCCTGGAAAAGAGTCCCCACCCCCATTTCTTGGGCTCCACTTGGGGGGTGGGGGGTCTCAGCCCTAGGGTGCTACTCCAGAAACCAAATTCCACCCAGACGGACAAGAGGAGGAGGTGGGCGTTTGGGGGCCTGGAGGAAGCAGCTAAACCGAACAGAGAACTCCCCACTGGGGACGGAAGGGACTCCCTTGGAAATGAAGTGGGTACCGGCCGGAGGGTTCAGCGGTCTGGTCTTTTCCGGGCGTTTGCCTCAGCAAGAGATTCCCCCGGTTTGAGGTTGAGGGGAGATCCTCCCTCCTCATGGGCCCATCTTAAAACTCTCAAGCTGGCTCCTCGTTTTTCCAAACCTCCCTCCGGAGCACGGCTTGTGGCAGGCAGTTCCAAAGGGGAAAGTTGGGGTTCGGGGAAGAATCCCTCTTGGAGGGGAGAGGTTGCAAGGGGAGCCTCCCCTGCTCTGCTCCAGATGCGGCCAAGCGGCCTCGGCCACCTCTGGTCCCCCCCCTCCTGCCGCTGCCACCAAAGAAGACCGACTCCGGAGAGAGGGGTGGGGTGGGTGGGTTTCGTGGGACTCACCCTCTGCTCCGAAAGCCCCGCACATCCAGCCCAGCAGCAAAGCCAAGCCAAGGAGTCTCATGGCGAACGGGGTCCCCTGACGGACCAGCCGACTCTCCTCCCTTGGCTGGCTGGATCTGCTCTCCGTTCCTCCTCCACTGGACCTTCCGGCAAGCGTGTTTGCTCAGCCTCTCGGCTCTAAAAGAAGGCTGACAAGGTCAGTGGGGTGGTGTCCCCCTCCCCCCGCTGCCTCCCTCCTCCCTCTTTTGCAATGGCCTTATCGCTTCCCAGCTTACTTTCCCGAAGGAGTTGGGGAGTCGGCAACTGGAAAGCCCCAGGGTCAAATCTGTCCTCCCCCCCTCCACTGCATGGGCAGCCTGGAGGAGAAAGCCTTTCCTTCCAAACAGAGTCAATATGTGTGTGCGCGTGCACTGGGCAAACCTTTCCGAAATCTCTTGAAATGCCTGCCGCCTCAGGAATAAGCCCTGCTGACCAGCCAGGCCGGCTCAGGCATCGGGCAAAGTGAGGCAGCAACATTCAGGTCCTCAGGAAGGGCCTATAAAGTTGGTGAATACATCAGGACTGGCTTTGGCCTTAGGAAGCCACTTGCAAGCAGGTCATAAACACAGGAGGTATCTGGACCTGCGTATTGTTGGTAATAAATAGTTAGTTACTTGTAACAAGTTGCTTCCTTTCTGCTTGGAACCAGGATGTCACCAAGTTACATTTCAGAAATTTGTTTGGGAGTTTCCTGTAACAACTCTCTCTCTCTCTCTCTCTCTCTCTCTCTCTCTCTCTCTCTCTCTCTCTCTTGGTTGGTAACAAAATGAAACTAAGTTACATTTCAGAAATTTGTTTGGGAGTTTCCTGTAACAAGTCTCTCTCTCTCTCTCTCTCTCTCTCTCTCTCTCTCTCCCCCTCTCTCTTGGTTGGAAATTTGTTCGTGACTTTCCTTAGATTTCTTTAAAAGAAAGGAAGGAATTGATCCATGAATTTTATACCTACTTGAAGACTTCTCGAAAGTCTAAAAAGTCACTATGTTTTTAATTTTTCAGAAAATGAGTAAGGAAGAGATGGGGGGGGAGGCATACCCTTCAGGGTTGGTGCCCTTTATGTGGACGAAACACAGAGGGGGGGGGGTGGGCAACGTGGACAAGGAAAGAGGGGAGGGTGTCATCTTGAAACCCGAGGCCCTTTCGTGAAAGACACCACCCAACAATGTCACTTTCCAGGTAAACTACACCCCCCCACACACACACACCCCACACACCCTTCCCCCCCCCCGGCACACCTCTGTCTGTTGTGCAAACAGAGCCGGGTGGAATTTGCTCACGGTCTCCTGGTTCGGATCGATTCTTCCTGGTTACTAATTAATGCAAGCACCACTTGCCTCCCCCCCCTCAAAAAAACAACAACCCTGAATGGTGACTCATTAAGGGGGCAAAGGGTAAAAAGCCGTCCTGCCTGGCCTCTCTCTTTTGTCAGTATTTCTAGGCCCAGCCTGAGATAAAAGTGCCCTCTGGGTTCTTACTGGTGCAGCGAAGAAATGTAATTGCTGGGCACTACAAAGTCCATTTTTCTGGGCTTTGTAGTGTCCTTATGGACCCAGCTACCATGCCCTGGGTCCATAAGGGCTATGAAGTTCCAGGTGGCACAATACTTTTAAAGCCTTGTGGGGAACCCCTGGGAGTCATCAAGACAGCAATGCCAGGGCAGGTGGATACATCGGCCCCATTCTGATTTTCCCTGCCCGGGTTTTCCAGGTTGAATGTATTCAGAAGCAGTACACGGGTCCCTCCTTTAGGTGGTGCTCTGGGACCCACGTGCTGTTTGCCCACGGCCACCCCAGAGAGGGGAGACCCACCGGCCGGCATGCAGCTTCCCCCCAAGGTGATCTCGGCCTGGAGTCTCCATCAGGGATGGGTTGGATTCGAACTCCCCGCCAGGATATTTACCCCCACCATCGCAATATCCCCTCAGCCTACAAGGATTCTGGACTTTGTAGTCCCAAAACCGGAGGGATGTTTTCAGGTTTCTGGGGCTCCCCGGCTTCATATCAGTGGCAAATTTTGGAAAAGGGGAAAAAAATAAAGATGATGTTTTCCCCTCATTTCTACCCAAATAGTTGGTCCAAAACATACTTGTTCCACAAGTCAATGCAGACCCCCTATGGAAACATATCTCGGGGACCCCATGCTCAACTAACAACGGATCCAGCGCTTGGTGAAGTTCCTTTGTTTGACTGTAACTCTCTGAATGCATGCACGCACAGCAGGGCTTGATCCGGCTGGATCCAGCTCAGTTTGATAACCTCCCCATCAGGTCTTGCCCATGATAAGCACAAATCCCCCCCTTATCCGCCAAACCTTTGGAGGTAGAGAGATAAATGGAAGTAAATGAGACAGAGGTTGGCCCTGAAGCATCCTGAGTCACAGCCGGTGCACGCCTTCCTAGACACGCACCAGAGCCTGCCTTTTCCCCACCCTTCGTATCCGGAGGATCGGTCTTAAATCGGCAAGGACCTTCTTCAGCATCCCGGGCTGGTCTTTCCTTTTCGTGAGTCTCTCTCTCTCCCCCCGCATTCATTCAAACCGCCCATGAGTTTTCTAGCTATCTCAAGCTGAAACCAGAGGACTCGCAGAACTGGAGGGTACCGTAAAGGTCACCGATGCCCACCACCACCACCACCACCACAGGGGCAGGGCATCCCGATAGCCAGCCGGCCAGCTGGGCTATTGTTTCCACCGCGGGTGAGGGTGCCACTTTCTAAGGGTTCTCCTTTGTGCCAGAACCGGGCTCTTGCCGTTCCCCGTCTCCTGTGGCTTCCACACTTAAGGGCCCGCCTGGCGCCTGGAGCCACCCAGTAATTGAGCGAAGGGATTTCCACCAAAGCCTCTAATCGGCTGGACCAAAGCCGGCTGCTCCCTCCCTCCTGCCCTGAGCGCTGGAATCCACTTAAGGGATTGCTCAGAAATCCTCACCCCACTCTCATCGTTTGCCGTTCTTCTGGGGGAGTCCACCCCCAGCTCCCCCACTTGAGGTGCCTCAAAAAAAAAGCTCAGATGTTTGGGCTCACCCCCTCGGAACTGGCCCAGCGGTGAAGCCGAAGGTGAGAGGGCCAGCCCCATCAGTGGGCCAAAAAAGGGAGGCAGCAGTCTCCCGGGGCAGCCAATTGCAGGCGGGCCACGAGAGATCAGCCAACGCTCTGCGGTTTCCCCTTGTGATGGATCGCCTTTTAACACAGGACGGAGAGGAGGAGGCAGGGCATCTGGTGCCCTCTGGTACCCGAACAATGTGACTGCATTTGGGACACAACGTGTGCCACGAATAAGGAGGTGGCGCCGATGCCTCCTTCCCCCACACCCTAATTATCTCAACCCCAAAGGTGAGGATGCAAAGAGCCAAACCCCGCTGGCTGGTCCCAGGACCCAAACAAGGCCCAAACCCACATTTTCACATAAAGCCAGCCGGTCCAGGCCCAGGCAATATCATCCCAAGACACCCGGAAGGAAGGCGCATTTTACCTGCTCTCGCCCACCAAATATAGAGCGACAGGATGCAGGACCGGACCCGCCTGCCGCCTCTCCGGAGGGACCGTGGCTGAGTCCAGCTGGCCGCTCTCTCGCCGTCCACTCGGCCTGCCTGCCCCTCTCTCCTTCTTCTCTGCCAAAAGGATTAGACTGTCTGGCGCATTGGCCTCCAAGCTGCCCACCCCAGAGACAGGGTGAGTGTTAGCACAGGCAGGGAAGTGCCTGCCTGCCACCATATGCTGGTTGCCAAAGAAGATGTGGAGAGAGAGAGAGAGAGAGAAAGAGAGAGAGAGAGAGACCCCTTTCCTAAGCCTAATCATCTCTATTTTGGAATTTTTCTCCCTGGCCTTAGAACAAGACTGAAGATAAGCATTCTGTGGTGCCCTAAAAGCCACCCTATTTATGACAGCAAACTCCAGAATCAAGACCCTTTCTTAGACCTAACCAAAAAAGCCAAAGGATTGTGCATACCGTACCTTTTCTGGCGAGGGTCAGGGATGGGGTGGGGACCAGCCGAGTGCAGGGCTCGCCTTAAATATTATGGATTTTACCCTAAGAGGAGTGCTCCTGGCCTGCCCTTTCTTTGGCCTGGGAAAGCGCTGGACCGTGAAGGTTTTCAGGGGTCCCTTGGCTGCCTTCAACCGCAAGGAACGGGCCTCTTCAAATTCATTGTTCTTCTCTTCAATCTGCCTTGAACGTCCTGGGTTGCATATCGTCCTTACATCTTGTAAGCCGCCTTGGAGTCCTTATCGAAGGAAAAAAAGAAGAGTAAAAATATTCAAAATAAATAAATGAACAGCACCCGTGCAACCCCCTCTGGATACAAACCCTCCAAATCTACCTTCCTCTCTCTGTGCGGTGGCCAAATGTGAGTTCTCTTCGCCTCCCCCCTCCTCCCGGCACGCATCCAAAGATATTCCCTGCTTCCAAGTCTGTGTGTGTATACGTTACTTTCTTTCCTTTTTCAAGTAGCAAGAACTGCCTTTGTTTTCCAAACACAGGCAAAGAAACAAAAGATGCCAGTTGCCATCAGGGGAGAGAAAAGGAGAGGAGATAAATCAGAAGTTTTTTTTTTAAAGGCACACACAGAAAAAGTTGAAATCTGATTCCTGACAGAGGTGTGGATGATTAATATAACATTAATAATGTTATAATAATGTTATAATATAATATAATAATATAACATTATTCAGGGGAAATGCACTGGGCTGCAGGGAAGTGGGTCACGGAGGGGCCCCAACCTTCTCTCCTCGGCCGGCTGGGACAAAGAACGGTCAGGAAGAGGACCCCCCCTTCCCGGCCGCCCTCTTTTCTCTTTTCCGAAAGGGGGCTCCTCCAAAGCACCACCTCCCCAAATCCAGCTCGGAAAGAGAGAGGGGGACAGCCTGGCTGCTTGCCAGTTCTTGACATCACCCGGGAGGGAGGGAGGATGCAGTTGCCGTGGCGACGGATGCCCTCCTTTCGGGGGCGGTCCCTAGGCAGGGTGGTGACATCACTGGCGGAGGGGAGTCTTCCCTCAAGCAAGCTGGAGGCCCCGGGGCAGATGCCTGCTCAGCCCAGGGAGGTGGGCCGGCGGCGGCAGCACCTGCTCTCCCCTCCTTGAAGCTGCCTTCTCCGGCCGCCTGCTTCCACCCGGCTGGGCTTGGCTCCATCCTTTCCTGATCCTTGGGAAGCCCCTCTGCTGTCTTTTTCCTGTGCCATTGCTTCTCAGCCGGCCCTGCTGGCTGTCGGCATGGGGTGGCAGTGGCTGTAGAGACCTCCAGGCCTCCCCAGCCCTTCTCCAGCTGGCACCCCACAGCCCCATGGGTCTCAGCCTCCTCCTCTCCGCTTACAAACTCTGCCGGCTTGCCATGTCCAGACCAGAGATGCTGCACCCGGAGGCGGGGGATTCCGCCGCAGCAGCCGCAGCAGTGCCCGGGGGGTTGAGCCCCGAAGGCTGGTGGGCCGCCGGTCTGGGCCCCTGCCAGGAGATCTCGCCCGGCACCCGCAGCGACATCCAAGCCTCCCTCAACCGGATCCTGCCCGAGCTCCACCAGGCCATCTCGGCCACCAAGCAGGCGGCCGGACCCGAAGACCTGCGACATGGCCTGGCCGAGATCCTGGCTCTGGTGGAGGAAGCCTGGGTGATGCCCGCCGTGGGCAGGGAGGTGGCCAAGGCCCTGTGCCACGCCCTCCGCCTGGAAGGAGGCCTGGACCTGCTGCTCACCCTGCTCCAGGACGCCGATCCGGAGACCAAGTGCCAGGCGGGCAAACTGCTGGAGCAGGTGCTGGTGGCCGAAAACAGGTGAGCGGGCAAGGAAAAATGGGGGCTGGGCAGGGCTGGCTAGGAGGGACTGGCACCAGCCCATGCATTGCACCAGGGAGGTCTCCTTATGAGGGTCATGCCAGGTGAGCCGTCCCACAACTGGCATCGCCTGGGCACAAGGAGGAAGAAGGGAGGAGCAGTCCATTACATTTCGCCCACCCCTCGCTGTTGCTACCTTTCCTAGACAGGTCAGTAAAAAGGCAGTGGGGGGGGGGTTCGGGGGGCTCTCAACAGGGGCTGGGGGCTTCTTCAGGGGCTGTTTTAAGGGGGGGGTGACCTTCGGCCAGCCCTCCGCTCTGCCTGCCTTTCTTCCTCCCTTAAACCTACCATGCCGGGTCCTTGTGAGGACAAGAAGGCGCCACCAGAGAACTAGCAACGCCAGCTTGAGATCTGGGCAAGGGAGCCCAGGCTGGCCACGAAACCTCAGGGATCACCGGGAAGGCACGTGTGAAGGGGGTGGTCTCTTGCCATGCTCCATCTCTGCCCCATGTTTGGAGTTTTAGAAGTCCACACCCAGTGGGAGCAGAGAGCAGGGCTGTTGCTCCAAAATTCGGCCATGAACCCTACGTTTTAACACCCGGGTGGCCTCTCTTGCACGTCGGAAGGGTGCCGGTGCCCACGGAACCCTTGCAGGTGACGCTGAGCAAGGGCTGTGGGATTTGGGGGGGGGGCAGGAGGCTTCCTCGTGAATCGGTATCTCACGAGGACCCTCCGCCAGAGCCACAAGCGTGACATCATCTCCCTAGGGTGGCGTGTTCTTTTTGTGGTCCCTCCTGGGTAGGACATAATGGCAGGCAAGAATCAATATTGTATTCCTTACAGAGCTTGAGAAACATCCTCTTGTTTTCAGTAGTCCCTCTTATGGCATGTACTACAAATCCCAGCAGTCCTGGCTGACTTGAAGGAACAGGGGGCTCAAAAAAAGAAGAAGAAGAAGAAAAAGGCCAGGGGGTGGGGGAAGCAAGAAGAGAGCTCAGGCACAGAAATAGTTCCCGTAGCAAAAAGGACTGGGGGGTGGTGGCTCTCTACGGTGGCACAAACGGAGGTTTGGAAGGTGGGACCCCAACCATGCAGGCCCCCACATTGAGTCTAATCATCCCCAAAAAGCATTCTGGCTGGCCTGGTAACCAGGAGGAGCGGGTCTTTTGCAAAGCCAATGTCTCTTAATGGCCTCTTTAAGCCCAAGCTTGCCCAACCTGCTTGGCTGCGCCACCAGGACAGTCCCCCACGGATACTGCCAGGGAAATCAATTCTGCCCGTCCACCCCACCCGGAATTTGTGAAGCCAGTGGCGTGGCTGGGCGTGGAGGAGGAACCCATGAGACAGGATAAGCCGAGACCACCAAATGAAGGCAGGGCCAGGAACGGGCAGGATTTTCCATTTAAGTTCTAGGTGAGGTGGCTTCTTCTCCGGCCTCGCCCTTGTGCCAGGTTGGCTTTTAAGGAGCTGCCGGAGCAGAAGTAATGGGGAAAATGCATTAGCCTGCCATGAGCCGGACGAGGGTTGTGGCCGGAACCATTGGCCGAGCCTCCTGGCTCAAGGAAATGACCCTGCGGTCTCTTCCCGTCCAGGAGTCCGGAGGCAGCTTTGGGCAGAGGAATAAGAATAGGAATAGGAATCTTGATTGTCATTGCCCCCTTGCAGGAACAACGAAATTTCATGGCTGCTATATTCAACTCATTTAAAACATTCCACATAGATTTAAAAACAGCTACAACGCATAAAATATGGCATATAAAAGGACTAAAATATGACATATAAAATAAGCTGACTTCAAAGTCCAGATTTTCCGTTTAAGGTCAATATTGCTCTAAAAAAGAAGCTATTTTTGAGACGGTTTGTTCTTGCCCTCAGTACTCTATATCTCATTGCCTGGGGTGCTAGCTCCAGCAGCGCAGGCGGCACAGCCAGGGGAAGGGCCTGCCTCTCTCAGACTGCTCCCTGAGGCCTCCAAATCCTCACCCTGGATCTTTAAAAATAATGAGCATCTCCCAGACGGGACTGGCTGGTGAGGACAGGTTTCCTGGAGGGCTGTCAGGGGCGAAACAAGGTCACCATCACCCTGTAAGAAACACACACACACAAGAGAGAGAGAGAGAAAGAAAACATCAGGAGGTTTCTGGCACATCACTGCGTCATCGCCTCCCTGGCAAAAAAACCAGAGCATCCTTCCACAGATGCGGCAGACCATTTATCCCCCTTCTTCCTGTCCCACCCAACACGCCTTTTCTCCGGGACCCAATTCGTCCTGCAAGAGGCACTGGATAGTTGCCTCTCGGTTGGGAGCAAAAGAAGGGCCTCTGAGCATGTGCAGAGGGCAAGGCCCCGGCTGCCATCAGGGGCTTCTGAGCTAGGCTCCTCCATAAGGGATCTCCCTATGCCCCCATTTCAGCGGAGCCCTTGGGACAGAACCATGAGGACTAGAACCGCACTGGAATTGTAAAACGCAGGCGACAGAACGGGCAACCCATAGTTCACGAAGATACCCTCCTATGCTAAACGAGATTTCGGGGATCAAAGCACCACTTCCATCGGGCATGTCTTGTACAGAGAACCATTTGGGCATTCGGACGAGACGGAGGCGGCTGGAGTGGCGTGGTGGTGGGGGTGGCCGTTCCCAGCGGTGACGTCTCCCGGCTCGGCCTCTTCCCCTTTTTGCAGGAACCGGGTGGCCCAGATCGGGCTGGGCGTGATCCTGAACCTGGCCAAAGAGCGGGAGAACCTGGCCTTGGCCCGCAGCACGGCCGGCATCCTGGGGCACATGTTCAAGCACTCGGAGGAGACCTGCCACCAGCTGATCTTGGACGGCGGCCTGGACGCCATCCTCTACTGGTGCCGCTGGAGCGACCCCGTGGTCCTGCGCCATTGCGCCACCGCCCTGGCCAACTGCGCCATGTACGGTGGGCAGAACAACCAGCGGCTGATGGCCGAGAAGCGGGCGGCCGAGTGGCTCTTCCCGCTGGCCTTCGCCAAGGACGACACCCTCCTCCGCTTCCAGGCCTGCCTGGCCGTGGCCGTCCTGGCCACCAACAAGGAGATCGAGAAGGAGGTGGAGCAGTCGGGCACCCTGGCCCTGGTGGAGCCCTTCGTGGCCACCCTCGACCCAGGCCGGTTCGCCCACCTCCTCCTGGGCAGCGCCGACAACAGCCAGGGCCGGACGGCCGAGGACCTCCAGTGCCTGGTGCCCCTGCTGGACAGCTCCCGCCTGGAAGCCCAGTGCATTGCCGTCTTCTACCTGTGCGTGGAGGCCGCCATCAAGGCTCGGCAGAAGAACACCAAGGTAGAGGTGGGGTGGGGGGTAGGGGGGAAGGGGCGCCATCGGGAGGGAGCCGGGTTCGACACACAGCACCCCGCTCAGAAAGATCGGAGAGGTCGCAGGCAGGGGGAGTTAATGGTAGACAAAAGGACTCGGGGTCCACCAGTTTCCCCTTGAAACTCTTTTAACTTTCACACCACTCAGACTCATGAGAACTAGGAACTTTTCCTGCCTCGCCCGGTTTTTAAAATGATGGTGCCGCAGATCCCGAGGCCATGTTTGCAGAGACTGGCTGGGCATGAGGTGCCCCCCCCCAAAAAAAAACCCTCTGGAGAGCAAGGGCCGTTTTGAAAAAGGGGAAACCCCAGAAAGAGTGGCGCAAAAATTGCGAACGACTTGTGGTTTGCGAATCCGTTCTCACCCCCGTGCAAACCGTGTGTGTGTGTGTGTATGTGTGTGTGTGTCCGTGTGTGTCCGTGTGTGTCTGTGTCCATGTCCGTTTGTCCGTGTGTGTGTCCTCTCCTTTCTGGTGCGCTGTGCAGATTTTTGCCGAAATCGGGGCCGTCCAGAGCCTGAAGCGTATCGTCTGCTACTCCTCCAACGGCACCACCTCCACGCTGGCCAAGCGGGCCCTCTCCACCATGGGTGAGGAGGTCCCCCGGCGTCTCCTCCCTTCTGTGCCCAACTGGAAACCCCCAGAGGTCCAGCAGTGGCTCCAGCAGATCGGATTCGTCACCTACTGCCCCACATTCCTGGTAGGCCTCCCGAGGGAATGATCCTCCAAAGACCCATTGCTCCTGTGCTTTCCTAACAGCAGGATTCTGGGTCCCGTAGTCAGCAAGCTGGGTTTAGGGTGCCTGGAAGGAAGCCTCAGACCCCCCCCCCTCAAGCATCTTTTCCTGGGGTTGTAGAGGGGTTGCACAGAGCTCACAGGGTCCAAAGGCCACCCGTCTGGATTATCAGGTACCCCCTGCACCCCCCGGCACCTCCTATATCATCATCCTGATACAATCCTCACAGTAGCTTTGCGGGAATGGAGCTTTGACCCAAAACCAGACATTCTGCTCAGCTCTTGAAATAGAAACACAGAGCATTTCCGAAATAACAGCTCATTTTCCATCGGCCTATTAAGAGCCATTGTCCTTGCAAAAGACCTGCTCCTGGCCAAGGGAGGGCAATGGTGGAAACTTTTGCAAGGGGTGCCTTCAGTTCCAGCTTGGGCCCTATCTGGGGATGGCTGCTACTATCAAACCTCCACCCCACCCCACCCTAGAGGTCTCTCAGTACCCTTATAGCTTGAGATATTGTCCCGAATCAGGCTGACCTCCAGTTTTACCCTGGGGCATTTCTTTCCTGGTAGCTTTTGTTGGAAAAGGAAGCTGTCTCTCTGTCTCTCTGTCTCTCTGTCTCTCTCTCTCTCTCTCTCTCTCTCTCTCTCAAACACACACATACGGTTTGCTCTGGCTTTGCACAGGAACACCAGGTAGACGGAGACCTTCTGCTGAAGTTGACCGAAGAGGATTTAGAGGCTGACCTCGGCATGACCTCCAGCATCACCAAGAAGCGGTAGGGCATTGGTGCCTCACGAATAAAACCTGGAACTCATGGGCCCAGAAGAGGGTGCGAAGGGTTCGGGGGGACCTGGCAAATTCTCCAAACCCCTCCCAAAAAGCCCAATTTGCAAATAATAATAATAATAATAATAATAATAATAATAATAATAATAATAATAATAATAATAATAATAAATGCCAGAATGGTCACAAATGATATCATTTTTGGCAATAAAAGGGGCTCACAAAGTCACCTTTCAAAGGTACCTTCGCAAGGAGGGATAAAGTTGCTTTAATGGTGCAATGAGTGACTGCTTCTAGTTACTTCTTAGGAGGGCCTTTGGAGGCATTCATTTCGAAATCAAAAATAAATGGTCGGAAGAGCCGGACGGATAAAACTTTGGCCAGGTCACATAGAGTTCTCGGTTCCAGCGACCCAGTGAATGGGGAAAATCCAGATCCGGGGGAGCTTCCCAAAGATTGCAGCTTACAGTGGGTCTACTCTAGCCGCAACAATCAACGGTATCCCCGCCTGCTCCTTTATTACCCCTCCGTTTTTCCCAGGGATCAAAAAGGAATGAGTTACTTTCCGAATGGCGTAGCCAAGAACTGAACTGCATGCTGTTTTCAAACGGCTTTGGACAACCCCAGCAGCATGTTAACGGGGAGGGCTAATTTGAGGGAAAACTAACTTTCAGAGCTCTGCTCGTCTAACCCCGGTTCCCTGGAACCTCCTCTCCCTCCCTTCCCTGGCCCAGCTTTTTCCGGGAGTTGACCGAACTCAAGACGTACGCCAACTACTCCACCTGCGACCGCAGCAACCTGGCCGACTGGCTGGGCGGCGTCGAGCCCAAATTCCGCCAGTACACCTACAACCTCGTCACCTGCGGCATCGACCGGAACTACCTGCACCGCGTCACCGAGCAGCAGCTGGAGCAAGACTGCCAGGTCCGCCTGGGCTTCCACCGCGTCCGGATCCTGAACGCCGCCCGAGGTGCGCAGAGGCTGCCAGCCCCCTCCGTGGGTCCCAAACCCAGGCGTCCGTTTGCAGGAGTGTTCCTTCAAAGTCAGGGCCCGGCCCTGCCCTTTGGGTGCCTGCGGGCAAGTCTCCTGGCCGGGATTTTGCAAAATCATGACGGTCGTGAGAGAGGCAGAAGCTGAGAGCGGGTTTGACGCGGGACACTCCTGCAAAGCGGACCCGAGAGGTTTTGAGGGAGGAGAGCAGACACGAAGCGCCGGACGAGCGCAGATCAACGTGCTGAAAAACAGGCTGCATTCTCTTAGCAAGGAAGTCCCACGGACACCTTCAGAAGAAGATCCAGGAAAATCTTCCAAAATATGCTACCTCTGGCCCCAAAGTCCAGCACTAAAGTGCCTGGGAAAGGCTGCCTGGGGGCTGGAGGTTGGGTTTTTATGGGTAGAGACCCTGACCCCCTTTCCCTCTCTTCCTTAGAGATGCTGCACTCACCTCTGCCCTGCAGCAGTGGGAAATCCATCACCGAGGGGACCGACGTTTTCATCAGCTACCGGAGAAGCACCGGATCCCAGCTGGCCAGGTGGGTCCCATGGACGAGTGGGGAGGTCCCTTGTGTCCAGCCCCTTTGACCCACTGGGTTTTGTGGGCTCAGAGGCTGTTGGCGGAAGGCGTCTCTTGGAGTCCCAATTGGCTGGGGAGAGTCTGGAGCCCAAAGATCCCTGATGGGTTTTGGTCCGAACTCAAGCCGACGCTGCCTTCCGAGGGAATCTTTTGCTGGGGCTCCAATTCAGATTTTCTTCCCAATTCTGGCCTTCCAAAAGAGGTGGGCCAGGGTGGTGGTGAGACCAGGTGGCCGGGGGGGGGTGTCTCCCTTTGGGGAAAGCCCTCAGCCCCCCCTCCCTCGGCCCTCTCCTCCCCTCTGCAGCCTCCTCAAAGTCCACCTGCAGCTGCACGGCTTCAGCGTCTTCCTGGACGTGGAGAAGCTGGAGGCCGGGAAGTTCGAAGACAAGCTGACCCAGAGCGTCGTGAGCGCCCGGAATTTCGTCCTGGTCCTCTCCCGCAACGCTCTGGATCGGTGCATGGGGGACATCGAGAAAAGAGACTGGGTCCACAAGGTGGGGAGGAAGTCCAATGGGGGAGGCAACCCGGAGACGCCTCTCCGATAGTTCTTCCAGTCGTCCGTCCCTTTGCCGTTCTAGGCCTCTTTTCTCCCAATTAGGAAGTTTGAACGGTTCACCAAAGTCACAACAAACCCATCAAAAGACCTGTAAAATCATGAGACTAATAATTAAACATATATGGCATTAAAACAATTACATTAGGACCCAGTATCACTGGAGAATGCTGAAATACAATAGGAAAGGTTACGTTAATAGTCAATGCTACATTATATGGTCTCTGGCGCACTCTAGTGGCCAGTTCTTGTAATATCACCTTTGGAAATATGTTTCTAGGATTTCTCCTTTCAATATTTTAAATATTTTCAGACCCTAGATAATGGATCAAGAGATCTTGATCCTGTGGATACGGGGGTCTCTCTCTGTGGTTTAAAGGGCTTAAAACATCCCTAAAACACACACATCCTATACTAAGAATGCCCAGTATCCAAGATCAAAAGTTTTCTATGCAAATGTAACGCTGAACAAAGGCAGGGGACCTGTGGGTGAGCAATCGGGTAAAAACCCAGAAAGAGTCAAACCCCAACCTTTCAAACACCTCTATATCCTCACAGGAAATCACCACTGCCTTGAACTGTGGGAAAAACATCATCCCCGTGACCGACCATTTTGAGTGGCCAGATCCGAAGCAGGTGCCGGAGGACATGAGAGCCGTCCTTAAATTCAACGGGATAAAGTGAGTCTTGTGTGTGTGTGTGTGTGTGTGTGTGTGCATGTGCGCATGCACGTGCAAAGGAATGTCCCTGATTGTGGGGGGCTGAGGATGTCTCGGGGAAAGGGTGCCAGGTTCAGAGTGGACAAGGGAGAAAGGAGAAAATAAGATATATTGAAGGAGGAATGACCGGCCCAAGCTGACAGTCCTTGATGGCAACAACATAGGAAATTTTAAGGTGTTGCCTCTCCCGCCATCTTTCCTGTACCTCTTGGGAGGCATGGGAGCCATGCACTACCCATGGCCCCTGGCATTTCGTTGGAGGGTTTTCCCATGGCCCCTTCAATGCCAGGGTGGGTTTCCCATGCCCCCCACCCCACTGTGCACCGGGACTCAGAGGCTGCCTCCTCCAAGTCACGCCCTGGCCAGATTCCGTCCCTCCCAGCCTCCCCTCAGCTGCATTCCTATTGACCCCCCCACCTCCACCCCCACCCCCCACCCTGCCTTGTGCCCCACAGGTGGTCCCATGAGTACCAAGAGGCCACCATCGAGAAGCTCATCCGTTTCCTGCAGGGCCGCTCGTCCAGGGATTCGTCGGCCGGTTCGGAGAACAGCCTGGAGTGCGGCCCGACGCTGGGGCAGAATTAGGACTGGAAAGAGACCCCCAGCCCACCCCCCCACCCACTCCCTCCCTGTAGACTGGGTGGAAAGGGGGTGAGGGTGGGAAGAGGAGTCGGCAACCCTTTCCCCCTCCTCCGTTGCCCTAGAAAGCTAGCGTGGCCTTGACCCCCACCCACCCCCACCCCCTATGCACCTCCCCTCTCGCCCAAAACCTCGCCAGAACCTGACGGCACTCCAAATGGCATTCTGCCGGCCATTCCCAAATCCCTGGAGAACCCCCCCCCCCATGGAGGCAAACCCGAGAGTGGGATTGTGGAGTTGCCGGTTGTTGTTTTTTTAAGATAGCACCCTCCCACGCGGCGGTGGGTCCTCACCCGCCAGGAAAAGGAGAAACACTTTCTTTCCCAAACTTTAGAGGATGAGGCGAGATGATGAGGCGACGGTCCCCTCAGCCGCTCCCCCCCCCCGGCTCTCCCATCACCCTTCAGGGCTCCCTTCCCCGTCGCTTGTGGCCTTTTTCCACGACGCAGAACCCTTTTAGTGCCTGAGAGGGAGGACTTCCCAAGAACCGACGGTGGGGCTGCCTTGTAGGGTGCCTCTTCCATTAAAAGACTGACGGGATTCTCAGTGGATGTCTGTTTCCTTCCTGTTGTCGCCGCTGTTTTAAAAAGCGTCCGGACGGGGCAGGAACAAAACACATGCTGGTTGGGGGGGGGGGAGAAGGACGATGGGATTTGTAGTCCAACCCCAGAACCTTCCAAAGCCCTGTCTTGATTTCCCCAAACTGAGCTGGTTTTCTGCCCTGGAGTTTCAGTTTGCCTTTTGAACTGCTTTGCTAGATTTTCTCTGCCGCTCCTGCCGGGGTCCATTTCTCTCTCTCTCTCAAACACACACACACACACACACACAGAGGCTTGTGGGTTTCCACCTGCAGCCACCCCAAATGGAAGGGCCAAGAGGAAATGGAGATGAAGCTGCCCGGGGCATCCATTATTCAGGTGCCCAAGTGACCTTCTCCTGCATTATGGATGCTTTCTCTCTCTTTCTTTTTTGCACTTAAAGAGGTTCTGAGAATAACCCGGCTGGCCTAAGGAGGCCCGTGACCACACCTGAGACTGGCGCTTTTGAGGGGGGTATAAGAACTCCCACCCTCCCCAGCTGGCTGGAGGATTCTGGGAACCGTAGTCCGTAAGAAAAGACCCACCCACCGTGGCGGGTCACCGGACCTTCCGGTCTTTCCTCCACCTTTTCCACCTCCGTACGGAAAAAGCCGAGAGGAAAAGAAAGCCCAGGAAACATGGCCATAAAGAAGTCTTTTTAATATATACAGTATATTTAAAACTGTGTGCCGTAGCTTTCAAATTTCACACCAAAACCACCCATCAGATGAGATGTAGAGGTCTGCACGAACAAAACACAGTGAACGGCATTCTAATATTAAAAAACCTAAGTGCGAGCCAGAGAAATTGTCATGTTTCATCGGGGCGACCTCTCCTGGTCCACACCTTTGCCTTCAACATTTTGAGGACCAAAAAGACAAGGAAAAAAGAGCCCTTAAAAAAAAAAAACCTCACGTGATCGATCAGTGAAACCTTCTTTAATGGGGTGACAAGCCTTAACCAGACTCCACCTTGCAATTGCTTATTTCGGCTTTCTTACCAGTTGCAGGTTGTTCTTTTTTTATATTTTCTAAATTAAAAACAAAACAAAACCACTCACATTCCTGGCTTTTCCGCTCTCTACCCTCTACACACACACACACACACACACACACACACACACACACACACACACACACACACAACACACACAAGAGGTGAAAGTCTGTTCAGGAGGAGAAGGCACGGGGTGTGACGCAAGGCTGCGTACCTGGAAATCTTAGCATGCACAGAAAGCTGTGTGCGCGCACGCATGCACCCCTTCTGGGCCCCTGCTTCTTTATCTGGGAACGCTCCGTTCCTTCCCTGAGTGGGCATCAGATAAACCCAATAGCTCAAGAGGTGGTGGTGGTGGGTTAGTCACCCAGGGAAAGTGGCGCGCACACACACACACAGACACACCACAAGGTTTATGGACAGAGATGCCCGCGCACACCTCCTCGTGTGCTTGCACCAAGCAAGGAAGACCTCTTGGAGCAATTCCGAAGGTGGAGTTTGAACTCCTCGGGAGAATCTAACCCCGGCTGACACTCCCACAAGACCGAGGTGAAAAAGGCACAAGGCAAGGGTGTCTGGCCTGGCAGAGGAAAAATGAACGGGCATCGTCCCTTCCCCCCCCTCCTCCTCCTCCTCCTTTGGTCCGTTCTAGAACCATCCATCTAAAGCTTCTTCCTGCATTCGATGGATTTAGAGCAAAGGGAGGGCCGAGCCGGCCTTCTCGCCTGAATTGGTAGCTCGGAGGGCACGGGGAGGTGGCGTGGTGCGACCTCCGGCCTGCCCAAGCCCCTTGCTTGCCACCTGGGCCTTTAGCTCAGCTTCTTTTGCAAAGGAGGCTTCTCAGCCTCGCCGTGACGCCTCCTGATGGATCCCAGCAACACAGGGTTCAAGAGGAAACAGAGTCCCTTGGCTCCACTGCTGCTGCTGCTGCTGGCAAACTCTTTCCATTTGGGGCCGCCAGGCGTTTTTCTGGCTCCAACGAACTGGGCAGGAGGAAGTGGCCAGTGAGATGACCCTCCAGTCCTCAGCCGATCTGGGCTTAGATCTCCTCCGGCTCCTCCGATCCCTGCTCTGCCGGCAGCGGGGAGCCTGGAATGTCGTCAAATTGCCTGTATTCTGGTTTCGAATCCTGGGTTTCTATCCATCTGGGTGGGGAGTGGGTGGGGGTGGGGGGTGGGGGTTAAGGAAGAAGCAGCGGCAGCAACATGAGACTCTCCAAGGAGCTGGCACAGAGCCACAGAGCGGTCTGAGTGCCAGGGTGCGGGTTCAAATCCCCCAGCTTTAGCCCTGAGCTACACCGACCCAGCTGCAGCCCAGAGCCCGCCTGGGGTTGGACGGTGAAGAATTTTAAAACAACAAGAGTACATCCCCTGCACCTAAACCCTTGAGGACCGGCTGCAAAGGCTACAGAGTCCCTCTCAACTCCTAGCCTCTTAACCAAGCTGTTCAGGACTACGTAAACTATCTGCCCCACCCAGGATGGTGAAGGTTCAGGACTGATGGCCTCCCTTTGGCCAAAGTGGCCGGGCAGGCGCCAACGGTGGCCAAACCCATGTCACTCCCCGACAGCCTCTTTTCCCACAGGCTGCGAGGGGGAAGATAGTATATGTCGTCCAGGGATCATCCAAGGCCCGACTGCCATCCAACAGGAAAAGCCCGGATTTCCTCCCCCCTCTGCAAAAAAAGAAAGAGTCACGGGCTTACCCCACGATGGCGGCTGGGAGGAGGAGGAGGCCGGCTCCGAAGAGGAAGGGGAACCCCTTCATGAAATGCAGGCAGGCCGGATAGAGGGCATTGAACGTTCCCGTGGCCCCCAGGGAGCACAGCCCTTCCAGGCAGGCCACGGCAGCAAAGAGGGCCCCTGCAGGGAGAAAGAGGGGAAATTAAAAAAAAAACAAAATGGATATGGCCTCCAGCCACTCCGGGAAAAACTATATTCCCTCGCGCTGCACATTTTAATTTTTTTGAAACCACCAAGAACTACAGAGCATAGATGTGTCAGCTTCTTGGTAACAGGGGAGGGGGGAGAGAGCAAGTGGAGAGGAAGCACCAAGAAATTATTCTTAACACCATCGGCTGGCCGGGGGGGGGGGGGCGGAGTTATGTTTCAGAGTGATTTCTTTCATTTTTTAAAACTGGCACTTATTCTGGTGGGGGTGGCTGACCAGCGGTTGCATTTCCATTTGAAGGGGCCTATCAAATAATACTGGTGGGCAAAAGAAAAAGGAAAAGAAAAGAAAAGAAGAAATGAGGATGGGCCATCCTAACCTGCTGGTTGCTTCCCCTTTGGGCGCACCCCAAGCCTCTTCCTTTTGGAACCCATCAGGACTAGAAACTTGAAACGCAAGAAGCCCAGAATTCGGCGGGCACCCCCACCCCCCACCGCCGTTACCTTGTTGTTTCTGATCCACCAGCCTGGACAGCTTGGATCGGAGGACGGGGGTGACAGTCATGGAGAGAAAGAGCAGCCCGTAACCTGAATGGGGGACACAGGGAGGAAGGGGCCGGTCATTCATGCATTCCTTCATTCGGATTTCTAACCTCCGCTACCCTGGCAGCTCACAGAGGGCAAGAAGCCAGACATCACAGTGAAGAACATAATCTAAAAGAAGAGAAAACAGGATAGCAATCGACGTAAAACGCAACACAGAATGTAACAAGTAAAAAAAAGAAAGATGAAAGACAGTGGAGGCATTTGGTGAGGTGTTTGGAAAGGGGGGGGGTGGCTGGCTGGAATGTTTTTGCTCTCTCCCTCCAGCGTGCGCGACACCAAAGATCCGGTCCCGTCCACTTTATTTGTATATTGAAAAGAGACACAAGCAGCCATGGGGCCCGGCTGTCATCACACCCAAAGCATCTTGTTTCGGGGAGGACCTCACGCCCGCTGACTTCCCCGCTGGCGCGTCTAAAAGCCCTCGGCGCCGTCTCTCCCTCGGCCTGGCTTTGCAGGGCGAGGGCAGCCGGCTGGACCAAGTCCTGCAAAGGGGATGGGGCCCAGGGTGCACCACCTCTGCCGCCTCAGAGAGTTTGGGACTGAAGGGCAGCAGCACCAGGGAAATGGTAGTCCCAGGCTCCCGGCTTCGGGCTCATATTGATTCACCAGGAGAGACAAGAGGACGCCGGGGTCGTCCCTGCACCCTCCGTGTGTGTGTGTGTGTGTGTGTGTGTGTGTGTGTGTGTGTGTGTGTGTGTGTGTGTGTGTGTGTGTGTGTGTGCGTGCGTGCGTGCGTGCGTGTGTTCCTCTGCCATGCAACCCCCCTCCCCCCACGTGGCTCACCTGTAAACATCACGGCTGTCGTGGACGCCACGGCAATGGTTACCAGCCCCGAGATATTGGACAGCAGCCCCGCCTCGGCCACCCAGCTGTCTTCCACGCACCTCTGGAGCAGCCGCAGCCCCACCAGGCTGCTGAGGTAGGACAGGTACAGGGCGGCCGAGCCGTACCCAATCAGGTCCGAACCCCAGCAGAGCGGGGCGCTGAGCTCGTACAGCACCAAAATGTCCCGGGTCCCGAAGTGGACAGTCACCACCAGGAAGAAGGTGACGGAATACAGGACAAGCTTCTTCCACGCCCAGTCTCGGGTGCGAGAGACATACAGGCGGCCCACTGCCAGGTAGTGGGTGAACGTGAAGAGCTGGCCGGGACACGGCCGGGACACGGATTCCCGGAGGACGAAGGCAGCATAGAGGGCAGCGGCCAGACTGGAGGCCAGCGCTAACCAAAAGGGGAGGACGCCCCCTTGGGCTTTCCGCCACTGCCCGCCCAAAATGCTGGCCGCCATGCCCGCTGCCCCAAGGCAGGCCTCCAAGAGGGCCACCCGGAAGGTGCGCCCACGCCGGTCGCTGGCATCGGCCACGTAGGCGAAGCAGCCGGCCAGGACGAGGTTGTAGTCGCCCGAAAGGCCGCTCAGGATGCGGCCCGCCAGCAGGTAGCCCACCGGCAGCTGGGCATACATGACGGCCAGGTAGACGGCGGCCTGCAGCGCCATGCCCAAGGCCGGGAGGATGAGGATGGGCCGGCGGCCGGCCCGGTCGCTCCAGGGC
Source organism: Phrynocephalus forsythii (assembly GCA_029282475.1). Classification (NCBI taxonomy): domain Eukaryota; kingdom Metazoa; phylum Chordata; class Lepidosauria; order Squamata; family Agamidae; genus Phrynocephalus; species Phrynocephalus forsythii. The sequence goes on from JAPFRF010000017.1 coordinate 379,988, forward strand.
CCGAAGAGGGTGACCGAGAAAAGACCCACGAAGAATCCGGCCAGGTTGAGGCAGAGGCTCCAGTGGGCCACCAACGTCTCCGTCTCCTCCTGGGAAACAGAACGAGAGAGGCCAACCTAAGACGAGGGCAGGTGCAGATCGATTGCAGCCTCTCCGGATCGACTCCAGAGCTTATGGGAGGCCTAAAACGATCGGCCAATTCTCTGAAGAGTTTTTCCCAAGTAGATCACTAGTGGAATAAATGGCCAGCTGCATAGAGCCTCTTTGCTCCAGGGCAGTCTACCCCAGTCCAGAATCCCGAAACCAAGGGAGCTCCTTCTCTGTGGTTCGGTTAACGCAGGCACCCAGCAGAGGTCAAAGAACAGCAGGGGAAATTCTGCAGCAACAATGTCATATAAGGAGAAATGCCAGTAACTGGATACCAACAACCAATTAACAAGGAGAATACAATGTGCCAAGGGCACCTACATTGTTGCAACCAAATTTACCCTTCTTTCTTAAGGGAAATACAAACTCGCAGAAGTTGTCCTCTGGGTTCTGTTGACGTCTGGCTCCCCTTAAAAGAGCAACTGCAATTTTTTTAAACAGTTAACTCCTCTGGGCACATAAATTGTCAACTGATACAGTCAGGCCAGTTTTTAAAAAGGTTTATACTTATTGCCTAGTCCTCAGATACAAATGAACAAAAAATGTTACTAAACAGCAGCAGAGGAGCCTGGAAGGTGGAATTTGCCCCTAGTTGTATGGAGCAAGGTTGTCTCTGAGCATGGGCGGATGGGGCCGGGGAAGCGTAACCAGAAACATGGGATGCACAGGGCTGACCTCCCAGGGATGGAGAATGACCTGGAACTAGCCATCTGGACGCTTTTGACTACAACTTCCATCTGCCACACAGGCTGGGGATGATGAAGGCTGTGGCTTAAAACATCGGACAAGCCCACCCCACCCCACCCCAAAAAAACCCTGGCGTCCAAACAGGCTCCTGGAAGCGCAAGAGCCACCAAGGATTGGGGTGGGGGTGGGGGCTGTTTCCCACCCCCTGCCCGCTAGCCAAGAGGTCCCCCCCCCCGGGCAACCACCTGGAAGGGGACTGGTAGGACTCCAAACCCTGGCCGGCCTCCTGGGGTCCAGGGGGCTCTTTTGGAGGCATGGGGCGCGCGCCCGCCTCTTGGAGGTCTCCCAAGCTCCTGCCTGCCCGGTGGAGCCTCCCTGCTGGAGCGCAGTCTACCCCTGAACCCAGGAGGGCCCACCCCACCCCACCCCACCCCGCCGGGCTGTAAGTAAGGGAGGTGGGACCCGCGAGCCAAGCTTAACCCCCACCCACCCACCCCCTCCAACCCGCCTACCTGCTCCCCTCGCCCGGCGGCGCTGGCGTTGCGGCAGGGGCCGGGCTGGCCGGGCCGGGTGGCCCCGGTGCCGTTGCCCTGGCGGTCCCACAGGTACTGGGTGCAGAGGGGCCCTTGCAAGCCCAGCGCCAGCGTGGCCAGCAGCAGCACCGGCTCCACCGCCGAGCAGCGGCAGCCCCAGCCCCAGCGCGGCCGGCCCTCGGCCTCCTCCCCGTGCCCGTGCCCGGCGGGGGTCGCCTCCCCGACGGGCCCCTCCGGAGGCGGCGGCGGCGGCGCCTGGCCTTCCCCAGGCTCGGCCATGGCCACGGCGCTTATGGGGAGGAGCGTTGGCCAGCCCGGACCGCCCAGGGGCCGTGGCCGGGCGGGGCGAGCCATGGCGAGGGAGGGAAGGAGGAGGGAGGACCGCAGCGCCCGAACGGGACCCCCGGGGCGCGCGCTCTGGGGGCGCCCCTGCTGGCTTCCACCGGCACCCAGCCCCTCCGTCGTCCTCCCGGCCCGGAGCGCCTAAAAATGGTCCAGGATTAGCAATAGCAACCACGGAGCGCCAAAAAAAAAGGGGGCCGGGAGCTCGCGCCCCTCTCCAAAAAATAAAAATAAAAAAAGAGGACCAAACCCCCGCCGAGGTGCGCGCGTTAAAGCGCCAACCCTCCCGAGCCCTGCGCTGCAAATACGAACATAAGCAGCGGAGCCCTGGTGGATCAGGCCCCTCTGGTCCGAAGGAAGGAAACGAAGGGACGATGGACTCGGCGGGGGGGGGGGAGGCGACAATGCCCAGGATCCCCCTCTTTGGGAGATTCTGGGCGCCGTAGTGAAAACAATATTAAGGGTCTTTGTGGCAGCTTTTCAAAAACACCCTGGCAGCGCAGGTGAAGAGGCGGCTCTCTTGTAGGTGGCCTTGGCCTCTGAGGGAGTACAGAGTGCCCCCCAGTGCTGGGGAAACCCCAGCCGGCCTCTTTCACGGGTCATCATGAGTTTAAGACCATATGGCCCTGAAAGGAACAGGGATGTTGACGGTGACGGCGGCGGTGGTGGTGGGGCGCTAGGAAGGGATGACATGATGGTGTTGGCCAATGAACCCAAATTAGTTTTTATGGCTCTAATTACAGGTAATCAGGCTGGAATCTTGCCAGAGAGGTGGGGGAAGGATGGTTGCCAGCTGTTCTTGGAACAGGCCTGGCCCATGGCAAGGGCGCCCCCGCCCCCTCCATGGTGGCCATCCAAATGAGAGAAGGTGAGAGTTGGTAGGTCTAAAGATATAATCTCAGACCCCCCTGGATCCTGCGGGCTTGACGCTTACTTAGGCAGGGATCGACCCGCTAGCTTTGAAGGTGCAGAACTGCATGTGTGGGGACTTGGGGGCCTAGGGGGACCCTCAGAGGCCATCTAATCCACCCCCTCCTGCTCAGGGTAGAACCGCCAGGGCAGAAAGTGGGCCTCCAGGGTCCGCTTGAATGCCTCTGAGGGTAAACGGACCTCCTGAGACAGCCTGCTGTCCCACTACTGAGTGGTTCCTCCGGTTAAGATGTTCCTGTTTGTGTGCATTTTTTAAAAAATAAGATCATTTGTGAATAAATTAATAAAAGAGGGTGACCAAGAGCCACCTCTGAGACCACAGATGGACAGCTCTGATAATCACAAGGACAAACTCAGGGCTTGCCTGTAAACAGCCGGAAGGGTGCAGTGAGTGGGTAAGAAACCCCCCCACACACACACACAAGAAGAAGGCTTAAGGAAAGCGGTCTGGCCAGAGGAGGAATCCCAGGGGGTGAGGCTGGATGACCTCTGGGTACCCTCCTCGCCAGGCTGGAAGCAGCTTTGCCATCCGGTGGCATTTGCTGGCCGTCCTGTTCTCAAAGGGAGAAGCCCTGTAATGTAGAGTCCCAGCTGATCCCCCCTCCCTGCTTTTCATTCAGTCATTAATTCAATCTTTTAACGGATTGAATTTATTTCCCCCTCCCTAAAGGCCTCATGCGTTGGCCTCTGTTGTGCCCCAGAAGGATGCAAGGCGATTGTTTATAATCCTCATTTCTTTGTTTAAGAAAGGGAGAGCGATCCTCTTTCTCGTTTGGGAAGGTGTGGTCCGTGGGGAGCAAACACGGCCAGGAGAGATTAATCCTTTCCCCCCTCTCCTATAACACACACACGCACACAAAAAGAGATTCAATACTCTGGACACGATCCAGTTTCCTGCTTCCTTTTCAGTACTTTTCCCTGCTTGACTTTCTGTACTCGCTTCCCTCAAATGCAAACCTGATCAAATCTTATGTAACTTTATGTGGCAGATTAATTATGGCAGGTTTGTTGAAATTTTTTTATGGTTTAATGGTCTTATGCCACCCTGAGTTGTTTTCTTATCATCTCCCAGTGAATTGCACAGTTCACAAACACCTCCGAGAGAAAACGGCCAGATTCCCAGATCAGGATTGGAGCGCGACGTACGGTTGCCAACTGCTCTTTCTCACCACCACCCCCATCACCCCAGCTCTGCTCTTGCGCCTCCAACAACAAGCCCCACAGAAGTACCTCCTGGGAGGCCAAAGAGCTGACCAGGCTTTTTTTGGTGTGTGTGTGGGGGTTGTGAGGGTTCAAATTTCGGGGTGTTGAAAGGCAGAGCAAGTTGCAATGGTCAAGCAGGGGTGGAGCCTGTAATGCCATTCAGAGAACATAATTTAGCAAGATAATCTGGGTGCCTCCGTTTCCACACCTCCTGCCCGGCCTTTAATTCCCTTTGCTCTTTGTTTCATGTAACACCAGTCTCCGGGCGTGCGCACATGCCTCCGAGGAAGGTGTGGGGAAGGAATCCAGCGCCGTCCCGAGGAAACCAAGGTCCGGAACCTGTGCTCCAACATCCCTTGCAAACCGTGGCCTGAGCCTTCATCACCCTGGCACCAAAATAAAGAAATCAGCAAAAGGGTGCACAGAGAAAGGCGCTAGTCCTCTTTGAGGCCCACAGAGCCACTCTCGGGGGGGGGGAGCAGGCCTAATGCAAAGGCAGAGATTCTGGTTTGTATGGAGGGGGGATGTCCCCAGTGCAAATCTTAAAAGCATCTCCTGTGAGTGTGAAGGCCAACGCCTGCCAGTGGCTGCCAACCTGAGTTGGGAATACTAGCCATCTATCTATCTATCTATCTATCTATCTATCTATCTATCTATCTATCTATCTATCTATCTATCTATCTATCTATCTATCTGAGATAATTTTCAAATGTATCCACAGTTCTGTTTGCTTCTCTCTCCTTTCTCTCTGAGTTGGGAATACTAGCCTCCTATCTATCTATCTATCTATCTATCTATCTATCTATCTGAGATAATTTTCAAATGTATCCACAGTTCTGTTTGCTTCTCTCTCCTTTTTTGCATTTGTATCCCACTTTTCCTCTTCACAGAAGTGCTCCAAGCGGTGTACAAAGCTTTGAAAAGAGACAAACCCGGGGGACCAAGATCCAGCGAGAGTGTGTGTGTGTGTGTGCGTGTGTGTGAAGGCATATAGAAACCAGCTCTGGCGTGCCAAACAAAACCAAACAAAACCACTTAAAAATGACACACACCCCCAAAAAAGCTTGTGTTTTTAAAAACGACAAAGCCGTGGAGCAAAGCGGCATATAGATCTTTTGCAGAAAGGGAGGGATAAACTCCAAGAGCAAAGGGGTTCGAGGCAGGGCAGATAACTCACCGGGTTGGAGGAGAGAAGGATGCAGAAAGAACCAGAAATGTGTGTGTGTGTGTGTGTGTGTGTGTGTGTGTGTGTGTGTGTGTGTGTGTGTGTGTGTGTGTGTGTGTGTGTGTGTGTGTGTGTCCCACATCCAAAAGGCTTTTCCAAAAGGGGGTGTGCAAATGGGCGTGAGGAAGGCCCTGGCCCCCCAATTGGGGCTGGAAAGTGGGGAGGTGAGAGAACGAGAAGGCAGCCCGACTGGCCCTGAGACCTGGAGAGCAGGATGCTTCCCTCTGAGTCACCTCAACCAGTGAACTGGGAGGCACCCGAAAATAATCCAGTTCCTGGTCACCCAAGGAACCAGGTATTTCAGGGCGGCCTCTCTCTCTCTCTCTCTCTCTCTCTCTCTCTGAGTCCTGCTTGGCCCTTCAGCTTCCTTCCCTCCTCCTCCTCCTCCTCCTCTCTCTCTCTCTCTCTCTCTCTCTCCCCCTCGCCTCCAAGGCACTCCTTGGCGCTGCGGGGCGAGTGCCACCCGAGTGCCAAGGTCAGCCCCCGCCGGCTCCAGAGGCTTTATATCGTCTTGGCGAACAGGTCGGGCGCCTTTTTCCCGTCCCCACCGCTGGCGCCTGGGCACCTATTCCACCACCATGTGGAGAGCCGTCCTGGCCAACCGGAGTTACCTCATCCTCATCCTGACCCCGCTGGCGTGCCTCCCCCTGCCCCTGCTCTTACCTGGCAAGGTAGGTGGGGGGGGGGGGGGGGGGGGGAGGCTTCCCTCAACGGCCTGATGGGTTTTGGCTCCCCTCCCTCCCTTCCTGCTCCCTAGATATCTCCCCCCTCCCTTCCAGGGGAGCAGAACAAGAGAGAGAGGGAAGGAGAGACTCCCCCCCCCTCCCGCCACCTCCTCCTCTTGGCTCCCAGGTTGGTGCAAAGGGCAGGCTGTGAAACCATTAAAAAGCCATTTTCGTTGATTAGGTTGGCATGGGCTCCCAAGCAAGGTATTTGGAAGCCGGTAGCCTTTGCCCCCTCTTGGCCCCGTGCCAGGCGTCTCCCTGCTCCCCCAGGCCGCCAAAGATGCAGGAGCCCGTGAGACCCCACCACGGTGGTCCAGAGATGCTGAGGAGGCAAGCCAGAGAGACCGGGGGGGAGCAGGTTGAGAATCACACACACCCCTTAAGACAGCCATCAAGGCCAGCCCCCCTCCCTTCAAGGAGGCCCGGTGGTGGTGGTGGTGGGGTGGAATCGAACTTCCCAACCTCTGGCCCTCCAGCCGCTCAACCCTGGAGCTATTTAATAAGGGGCTTGTCTTCTCAGCAGGATGAGGATTTCAGCTCCCCTGCTTGCATTTTTCCCCCTGCCCCTTTCTGCACTGCCACCCTTTCGCTTGGCAAAACTGGCGCCACCCAGCACGAAGGTGGAGAGCTGGTTTTTATTTTCCCCATAGCCCTTTGGAAGGGTCCTGAGCACCTCCTGGGCAGGATGGGTGCCAGGGGACAAAAATTACGGCCGGGCTCCCAGGGGAGAAGCAAACGACGGCCCTCGTGGGAACAGAGCCAGAAAGAGAGAGAGCGCAGCGGGAAAGGCGCCCATCTCTTCTCATCCACTTGCCTTCCTGCTTCCGAAAAACCCGTCCTTTTTAAATGTCCAAACGAAGAGGACCAGAGCTCAGGACCGGGACAGGATGATCCCCGTGGGCGCCGGTGCCACCGAAAACGGCTGCCGGTCCCTGGAAGCCATACCAAAGGCAAAAGGGCCTGACGGCGCGACTCACCTTCAGGGTCTGATTTTCCAGCTTCTTAAGCTGCCGTGCTTCCCTGGCACAGGCTCTTGCTCTTCAGGTCCCATCATCCACACCTCTGGGGCCCCCTTGGGGATGCTGGGACTCGGAGGCCACAAGGGTAGCCCCTTTCCAGGCTGCCTTACCCCCCCTCCCACTTTACCTTCACGCCAGCCCCGGGAGGCAGGTCGGGCTGAGATAATGAAAACGGGACTCTCCCCCGAGGCCCACATCAAATGCTCCAACCACTGGGCCGCACTGCCTCGCTGTCCTTTCTCAGTTTCCAGGCTGGCTCAGCTCCCTTGGGCTTTCTCTTTTCATGCCACAAAGGAAACACAAGAATGCCTTTTTAAAAAGATAAGTGTTGGCACCCATCCTGCCCCACCACCTGTTCACCCTGCTAGGACCTGCCCCCTCCACCTGCATCCGTATCTGCCCGGTTAGGCTTTAAACAGGCAGAGTCCACCTCGCGGAGGGGCAGAATTCGTGCCTAACCTGCCTTTATGCTCCCTGTGCGATCAATGATTTGTCATTCTCCGGAGGCCCGGAAAGATGCTGGGAACCGGCAGTCTCTCCCCTGCCACCACCAGAGTGTGTGTGTGGGGGAGCGTGAGTCCCTCGGGCCGCGATGCTTGTCCCATGGAACTACAAAGCCCATGGGGCAGCACTGCAGCCAGTGGTGGGGACGAGGGGAGCCCACCCACCCCCAACCACCACATCCAGAGGGAGGCAGATTTTCGCCTCCTGCCTTGAGCCAGCCGGTAGCCAGGATGCCAGTGGCAGAGCTATGGAGGGGCAAGGGGGGCATTTGTCCCCGGGAGCAGCACCTAGGGGTGCCAAATGGGGGACCTGCCAGGGCTGGCGTGGAGGGCTCCCTGGCTGCTGCCACCACCTTCTCCATGGCATCTTAGCCCCTCCCTGTCCCCTGGGGTGGTGGTGCAAAAACTGACTTTGTCCCCTGGTGCTGACAGCCCTTGCTACGCCTCTGCAGGGCGCTTGGGGGGTCCGAGGCAGATAGCTCTGCTCCGTCCGCCACAGAAAGGGTGGGATCTGAATCCAGCCCTGCCCCCCCCACACCCACCAGCTGCCACTCAGCGGCAGAGCTTTGATCCTTGAGGACTAGCTGCTTCCTTCTGAGGCAGAAGCACTCCTTGGCTGGCAGCAGCAAGTCCTGGATTCAAAGCCTTGCCTCTCTTTCCCTGCCTGGGAAAGGGGCGGCCAGGCCCCCAATCACGACTCACGGCTGGGTAGAGCAGTTTCGGCTACAGAGGGAGCGTTGCCCAGTGGGTGCAGCGGGAGGAGAGAATTATTCCAGTCCCGAACAGAACTTCCCATTTGGGCCAGTCACACAACACACACACACACACACACACACACACACACACACACACACACACACACACACACACACACACACACACACACAGGCCCAATGGTGAGTCCTCTTTGCAAACTCCACCAGCAGCAGCACCCCATCTCCACGGGGACACCCAGCCTTTCCCACTCCACGTCTCTGAGTCCTCCTCGCCCTCTCGCTTCCAGGAATCCCTGTGCGGCTACACCATCCTCCTGATGGCCATTTTTTGGTGCACCGAGGCTCTTCCGCTGGCCATCACCTCCCTTTTCCCCGTCATCTTCTTTCCCCTCATGGGTATCATGGACTCCACGGAGGTAAGGAACTCTCAAGGACACGGAGAAATATTGTATGGGGGGGGAGGGCTGATGGCGGTGGTGGTGGGGAGTGAGGACCCCTGGGAAAATAAGGGCACTGGGAGAGGCAGAAGAGCTGGTTGTTCTCGAAAGGACACAAACAACCCATCCGGTGCTTCGGCTCGGTTAAGCGCCCTGCTTCTGGGGAGCTGTGGTTCCAGTCCAGAGCAGAGGGTTCACCCCTCTGATTTTGAGCATGGGGTTGGGGGCCTGATCCGGAGACCCCTCTTCCTTCTCCCCCAGGTGTGCCAGGAGTACCTGAAGGACACCAACATGCTCTTTGTCGGGGGCCTGGTGGTGGCCATTGCCGTGGAACACTGGAACCTCCACAAGCGCATCGCTCTGAGCGTGCTGCTGCTCATCGGAGTCCGGCCGGCGGCGTGAGTCGCCCTCTGAAGGGAGGGTGGAGGGAACCGGGTTCGAAGGGGGAGAGGCTGAGGGGAAGGACTCCTGGCCCGGTGTGAGAGAGAGGAGGGAGGCAGCGTGGCCTAGTGGGGAGAGCCGCCCGTCCCGCCCTCAGCCGTGGTTTGCTCCCACGACAGGCTCCTGGTGGGATTCATGGGAATCACGGCCTTCCTCTCCATGTGGGTCAGCAACACGGCCACTACCGCCATGATGGTCCCCATCGCTCAGGCCGTCCTGGATGAGCTGCACCGCTCCGAGGTGGAGAGGCTCCGAGCCGCGGCCGTGGCCGTGGCCAACGGGAACCTCAACCCGGGCTTTGAACTGCAGGAAAACGGCGGGACCCAGGAAGGTTGGCAGAACGGAGACCCTCCTGCGCCCTTCCTCCTCCAGAGCCACCGCCCTTCCAATGCCACCCCCTTCCTCCCACTCTAAGGGGGTGTGGGGGAGAGAGGAATAAAATGCCCCTTTTGGAAAAGCAGAGCTCTGGGACGTTTCTCCGAGGGCTACGGCTTCCAGAATCCCCCTGGCCGACGCGGCTGTGCCAGTTCTGGGAACGGTAGTCCAAAACGGGCCCCTGCAACCTTTCTTTCCGCCACTCGCGTGTTTTACTCTTCGTTTGTTGCGAGGGTGGTGGTCCGGGACAGGCCATTGAGAGCCGCTGGCTTTGCAAAAGACCCGCTCTTGGGTTTGATCTGCCTGAGCTGGCCCTCAACATAGCACTGAGCGGGTGGGGAGTGGGGAGAGATGGACGCTTTGCTCTAACTCAGTCCTGTTTCTTCTTCATCTCTTCCTCCTGCGCCCCCACCCCCCCCCACCCCGACCGCCGATCAGCCCCAGCCCCAGGAAACGGGCACATGGTGACCCTGGAGAAAGTGGCCCAGACCGAGGAAGAGCAGCGGCTGGAGGAGAAGCACCTTTCCTTTTCCAAAGGGATGAGCTTGGCCATCTGTTACTCCGCCAGCATCGGCGGCATCGCCACCATCACGGGGACCTCCACCAACCTGGTGCTGAAGGGGCAGATGGAGGAGTGAGTACCCAGCCAGGTCGGACCCTTCCCGAGTGACTCCTGTGGCGGGCCAGGGCAAGGAGGACCGGGGAGGAGCAGGGAGGGACTACACCTCCCATTATTTCCCCCCACACACACACCAGGCACGATTCACCCAGAACTGGCCAGGCCAAGGGCCCATCGCCAAAGTTTGCACGCTCACCTCTTCCCTCCTCCTCGCTCTTCCTCTTATGCTGTGCCTTTTGCCCCAAAGGTCCTGTATCATGTCTGGGGGGGGGTTGTTTTGTTTCTCCCTCCTCCCTCCTTTATGGCAGGCTGTTCCCCAACAACACCAACGTGATCAACTTCGCCTCCTGGTTTGGCTTTGCGTTCCCCACCATGACAGTTCTCCTGGTGCTTTCATGGCTGTGGCTGCAGGTCCTTTTTTTTGGCTTCAAGTAAGTTTCCAAACCCCCAAAAAAACCCCTTAGGGACGGGGAGCCTCCTGGGAAACCCCCACCCCACCCCCCCACCCCACCGCCACCCCAGGGCCAAAAGCAGCGGGCAGGAAGGCAGCATTAGAAACGTTCCAGTGGTGGCCAAACTTTGGCCCTCCAGATGTTTTGGACCACCACTCCCACTGTCCTTTGTCATTGGCCATAGAGGCTTGGAATTCTGGGGGTTGTGGTGCTTCACTGATAATGCCAGCTGGAGATCACCGCCTGGAAATCAGCTTAGTTTTTCTTGAAGATGTGAACCACGGCAGCCGGTTTCCCCGAGAGCGATAGGGCCTGTAGTCCCTCCCCAAGGTTGAATCGGAGTGGGGGCTTCCCCTCCAGTTGTCCTCGGGGGTTCGAAATAAATAAATAAATAAACCAGGAGAAAAAAAACACCTTTTGTTTTCTTTTTGTTTTGTGTGTGTGTGTGTGTGTGTGTGTGTGTGTGTGTGTGTGTGTGTGTGTGCAGCTTCCGGAGAAACTTTGGCTGTGGGACCCAGGAGTCCGAGAATGTGGGCTCCAAGCTGGCCTACGAGGTGATCCGGAGGGAGCATCGGGCCCTGGGCGCCATGAAATTCTCCGAGAGCCTCGTCCTGGCCCTTTTCATCCTCCTGGTTCTTCTGTGGTTCACACGCTCGCCCGGGTTTATGACCGGCTGGGCCGACGTTGCTTTCAGCCAAAATGGGCACAGGTGGGACGGAGACCTCCCCCTGCCACCCCCTCCGCCCCTCCGCCCATGCTCTCTGCCTGGCGCACAGCCTTTCCGGCAAGGCTCGGAGAGCTTGCTGCGGCAACTACGACACCCGGCATCCTCCCCACCGGTCGGCCTCACTTCTACCCTCTCTGTCACACAGTTACGTCACCGATGCCACCGTGGTTCTCGTTATTGTCTTGGCCCTGTTCTGCCTCCCGTCTGAGGTGCCCAGCTGCTGCTCCTGGGGCAGGGCCCGGCAGGGAGGCAAGTAGCAGTCCAGCAACATTATTTACGACCTGATGGGCAATCAAGAGCCACTGACTTTACAAAAGACCTGATTCTCCCATAAAGACCAACATGGCTAGAATTACGTTCTTGATATGAGGTTGGACCAGGCCTGTTTCTCATCCCACCCCCACCCCCACCCCCACCCCCACCCCAGATTCTCATTGTGGGAGGCTAACAGGGGTGCCTCTGACCACTGCACCCCACAGTCTCTCCACTATTGCTGGTTCTCACCTCTGCCTTTGCGTTCCAGAGGGCAGCAAGGAGACTCGCACCATCCCGGCCCTCCTGGACTGGTCAACGGTCAACCGGAAACTGTCATGGAACATCGTCCTTCTCCTGGGATCGGGGTTTGCCTTGGCCAAAGGAAGCCAGGTGAATTGGGGAGAGTGGGAAAGTTCGGAGCGAAAGGCGGTCACTCAGTGGGAACCCGGAGTGGAAATTAGGACCTGTAACTATTTCTCTTCCCCCTTGCTCCCTGAGCCAGGCTGTAGGTACTGAGAAAAAGTTCTGGGTTGCCGTTCCATCATCTCCAATCTGTTATTTGGAGGGAGGGTGATGGAGACGGTAGTGAAAGGTGCCTGAAGCCACGGTGGACAATCCTGTCCCGGAGAGCCTCCTTCCAGACGCTAGGGGGCAGCACAGGACAACACATTCCCACCATTGGACACATGGGTGCATCTTTTGGCTACTTCAGCCCCACAACGACCCTCCGAGGCAGGCCAGCCGGGGCCAGAACAGGCCGCCCTGAAGGGAACCAGAGAGGGGCTCTTGACCCCCGGAAGGATTTGGAACCATGTCCTCAGCCCAGTCCTCAAAACCACAATGCTGTCCTCTGGTGGCATCCTCACCGGGTCCTTTTTTAGACGTTCTCAGGCTTCGTCATGAACGTGGTGAAAAGAATCTTCTGGCTTAAAAAAAAAGATATAGATAATTTTTAATTGGGAGATAAAGAGCGAAAGATATAGGCGGGATCTCTGTGTTTCGTTTTTAATCCCTGACAAAGCACGGGGACCCCCTCCTTTGCCTCCACTCCCTTTTCACTCAGTCTTCGAGCATGGGGGGGTGTCCCAAGAGGTCCTCTAGTCTGACCCCCCCCCCAATAATTTACCTTTCAACTCAAAACTCCATTCCAGGCTTCGGGTCTGTCCGAATGGATGGGGAGCAAACTCACCCCCTGCAGAACATCCCCGCCCCCGCCATCGCCTTCATCGTCTGCCTCATGGTGGCCGCCATCACCGAGTGTGCCAGCAACGTAGCCACCACCACCCTCTTCCTCCCCATCTTGGCGTCCATGGTGAGTGAGTGGGGAAGATGGGACCTAGAGTCAGTGGAGGGGGTGGGGTGGGGGAAGGTTGGAGCTTCAGCCTCTCTCGACCTCTTGGGGGTGGCTCGGCTACAGGGCCCCATCGCCCCCTGCCCTGGCTAGCTGGGGAAGATGGGGCATGGGGTGGGACCCCCTTGGAGGAAAGCAGCTGAGGATAGAGAAGAAGGGCCCTATGGAGACCCACCATTTGGGGGTTTTAACCCCCCCCCTCCCTGCTGTTCGTTCCCTGGCAGGCTCAAGCGATCTGCCTCAACCCTTTGTACGTGATGCTGCCCTGCACCCTGGCCGCCTCTCTGGCCTTCATGCTCCCGGTGGCCACCCCTCCAAACTCCATCGTCTTCTCCTACGGGCACCTCCGGGTCATTGACATGGTGAGCCTCACGACACACACACACACACACACACACACACACACACACACACACACGCCCCACGGATACACGCGCACATGCTCCCATTTGCCCTGATTCCCAGGCCTCTGGCCACGAGGGCACGCTCATTCCGCTGGGCCCGGAGGGTCACCAGAACTGGCCTCCCTCCCTCACCCGACGGTGGGCTTTTCCTGGGACAGCCAGCCGGTTGGTCTTTGGGAAGAAAGACTTCTGATCCGGGTGCCCGTTTCCCGGCCAGGCCATCCCGGGCTCTGGGAAGGCAGAAAGGTTCTGGGTCCACCAGCACCCCACCCCCTGACGGAGCCCGGCTTTCCCCCCCCCCCCCCCCCCCCACCCCCGCAGGTCAAAGCAGGCTGCGTGCTGAACGTCGTCGGTGTGCTAACCGTCACCCTGGCCATGAACACCTGGGCCTTCCCCATGTTCGACCTCTACCACTTCCCCGCCTGGGCCAACAGCACCAGCGGCCAGTGCTGAGAGCAAAGAAGGAGCCCCTCTCTCTCCCACCCACCCACCCACCCACCGTGGGCCCCTCGGGCGTGGCCTGCAGGACCTCCCTGGGTTTGTGGTTCGCAAGCGCCAGGCAACGGCATCGCTCCTTCTCCGGTGGGGGGGGGGGCAGGCAGCCTGCTCCTTTTTTCCCGCTGGCATCGGGAAGGGTCCCCGTTGGGAAGCAGTGTCTGGCCCGGCCCCATCTCACGGCCACTGCCCTCCCCCACCACCACGGTGTGAGCCCGCGTGGAAGTTGGCAACTCCGCACAGCCCACCACCAGCACCCCCAAGGCCTCAGAGGACGAGAGCCGGGACCCCTGCCGAGTGCCGGGCTGTCTCTCTGCCTGAGTCTGTGCCGCCGTGTTGGACACAGACCCCTGCGGTGTGTTGAGTCGGAACTGCAGAGGTGTTGATGACCCCAGCGGGCCGGGCCACCCAAGCCCTCTCCATCCACCGGCCACGAAGGGAGTCATTCATCCTGGCGTCAGGCCTAAAAGTCGAGCGGTGTGGCTGCAGAACTCCACGGCTGTGCAGGAGGGCCCCTCGCCAGCAAGAGCTGCAGTTTTTCCTGGAGAAAAACAAACGTTTTGGTACAATAAATATCATGGTGGACCAGCTTTGTCCCCTTTGTCATGAGTTATTTCCCCCGCGTCCTCTGAAAACACGCACCCAGAGGTGGAACACGACTTCTAATGCCCCCCCCATGTCTTTGCCACCTCCGCCACCAACAAGGTATATGTGGCATAAACATCCGTGGTGCCCAGCCTGTCTCTTCCGACCCCAGACTCAAGAGGAGGCAGCCACGACTGCCCACGAAGCCTTGTGCCCATAAAACCTCACTAGCTTCTAAGGTTCCACAAGGCTTTTCCCACTGCCGCCCCCCCGGTCGCTGGTTTGTTATCAAGCTGCCCAACCACTTTTGGTGGGGTTTCTGTGGCTGGACAGGTTTGTCCACCCCTATAGAGAATTCCTCGCGCCCAGCACCTCCTCCGTTCTGCAGACTCCCAGCGTCCGCCCTCTGAGGATCAAAGGAGGAAGATGCTGTTTCGTGGGTCTAACCTCCCTCCTCAGTCCAGGCTCCACAATCTTGCAGGGAAATCATCATAAGAACCTATGAACCTAAGAAGAGCCATCATGCTGGATCAGACCAAAGGCCCATCTAGTCCAGCTTCCTGCATCTCACACTGGCCCCACCAGATGTGTTTGGGAGCGCACGAAACTAGATATCTGTTTCCTGATCCCACTCCCCGGCATCTGGCCCTTGAAGGACCCCAGCTTTAAGCCTGGAAATGACACATCTCCATCATGGTTTGTAACCTGGGATGGACTTTTCCTCCAGAAATCTGTCCAACCCCCTTTTGAAGGCATCCAGGCCAGATGCCATCCCCACCTCCTGTGGCAGGGAGTTCCACAGACTAACAACGCGCTGGGTGAAAAAATATTTTCTTTTGTCTGTTCTTACTCTCCCAGCCCTCAATTTGAGTGTATGTCCCCTAGTTCTGGTATTTTGTGAGAGGGAGAAGAACGTCCTTCTATCCACTTGACTCGTGCCCTGCATTATTTTGTACGTGTCATTCATATCCCCCCTCAGGTGCCTTTTTTCCAGACTAAAGAGCCCCAAATGTTTTGGCCTTTCCTCATCAAGGAGAGCCCCCCCCAAACGCCAGGCGGTCGTGCCTGGCTGGCTTCTTGGAGACGAGTTCGGAGCAAGCACATCGGAGGTGTGGTTTTCGGACGACATCCCAGGTCGCCCTAGGCTGGGTCCCACCCAGGCTCTGTGAACCCCCCACCCCCACCCCCACCCAGCTGATAAGAGGAACGCCCGAAGCTCCCTGCAATACAAAAAGAGAAAAAGGCCCAAAGCCAACGGAGGCCCAAGATTTTCCGGGAACTCTCCTCGCGCCCGGGATACACACCCTTTCTGCCACCCCCTCCAGGCCGGATCCTAATCGTGCACGCCCCGGCTGGTTGAGCCAGTCCTGAATTGGCAGCGGAGACTTGCATGCCCCAAGGAGGGTGGTAGCAGGTGCCTGGCTTGGAGGAAAACCATGCAGGATCCGTGCCCGTGAGAAGCCTCCCTGCCTCGCCCGCCTCAAACGCTCTGGAGGGGACAAAGGGCAAGGGCGAAGGAAGCATGGCACGAGGGTGGGGGGAGGGTTGTGCCCCCAGGAGACCCCCCCCATCGTAGCCGTTCAAATCCTGCTGAAATTTTCACCCAAGGGAGCGAGGGAAGCAACCAAGATGATTCCTAGAATCTTCCAGGATCCCTGGTTCCATTTTTTGTAGGGAGCAGCCTCCCCACCACAAAATTCCAACTGTTTTTCCAGGGCAGAAGTAGTTTGTAGTTTTGCTGTTTCTTCTTTTGGGGGGGGGCTCTGTGCCGCCCCTCCCACCACTGCTGCCCGAGGTCTTGGGGCAGAAAACGGAGGGGGGGGCCTCGACTTGCCGAAAGGGCCGGTTCCTGAGGCTTATAGCAGGGACCCTCACTGAAATAGGGTACAATGCCTCCCCCCTCCAAACCTGGAAAGAGGGGTTCGCTCTGAAAACTCCTCATAACCTCTCCAGAAAAGAATTACTTTACCAAGAGACTGGTTTAAATAACTTTACTGTATCTCATTCATCCTTATGATGTTGATTTTGTATTTTTTTTGCTTTTGCTTAATATTTTTAGTTCCTTTGTGGGGTTTGTTGGTGGGGGGGGGGAATAGATCTGAACCATTAGGAACACAGCCTAAAATTTCAGGCGGGCTCCAGAGCCTCGGAGGTCAAGTGCCAGGATCGGTCTCAAAAAGGAATTCGGTGCCAGGCGCCCTGCACTTCCTGTGGTATTTAAATCAGAGCTCTCTCGGGATTCATGAGGTCTAGGATCTTGCCTAACCAGGCTGGGTCATATTTATATTTATATTTTTATATATCTCTCTCGTTCTTCCAAGGTTAATAGGCCTGATTCATGCAGCTTTTACGGAGGGAAGGAGCTGGGCACAAACAAGCCGGATGGTGCTCAGCACCTACTGATCCTCTGCCAGGTGCCCAAAATAAACCCCGTTTAATAAGCACTAATTAGCACACAGTCAGTGCTGGTCCCTCTTAAAACACAACTTCACGTGGTGCTCACCCAGTCTTTCGTCACACCGGGCAAAGTCGGGAAAACATTTCGCTGGCCCAAGGTAGTCAGCCGTGGGCCCCTTGAGCGAGCAGGCGCGTGGTCGTGGAACCATGGGTGGGTGGTCCTTGTGGTGTCCCCCTCAAACGTGGACGCACGCACTTGGGAAGGAAAGCTGATGGAGGGGGAGGTGGGGTCACCGGAGGCACCCCACGCGTGTCGCCAAGACAGCACGTATTTAGAGGGAGGATTGGTCAGGGGGGAGAGGCCCAGAAACATCGTGAGTTTGGGACAACAACACCCAGAATCCCCAGCCGGAATCTGATAGACATGCTTCCCACGGCGATACACAGCCCCAGAAGCGGTCCCGTTGGGTCAGTCTGGCTCTTGGTCTAACCCTTCTGGATGCTGTCCTGCTGTTTCCTGACCTGACCTCCCTGCAGAGGCATAGGACTACAACACCCCCCATTGTTCTCCAAGGCATGCTGGAAGGGGATGATGGGAGCCGGCCGCCCGACCCCTTCCACGGCACTTCAGCAGGGTGGCCGAGAGGCCTCCTCACAACGGAGGACTCCCCCCCCCAAAGGCCGGGCAGAGGAAAAGGGGTTTCCCCACCCCCCACCCCCCACCAGCCCCTTGCCCCTCTGCTCCCCACGGGGCCCTCTTGATGGGACTTGCCAAGAATTCAAAAAGGAACCCCCCCCCCAACCAGGCCTTGCACATCCCCCTGAGCGACGGCTTTCCCGGTTTCATTCCTCCTGCGTGAGGTGTTTGTTCATCAATCATGTTGCCCTTCTAGCAGCCCGGCCTCCTTCACCCACACTCGCACACTCCGCCGTGTTCCTTTTCATGCACACCTGGTGCTTCCCTGGCGCCCCAAGGCCGAACCAGAGGAGAGCCAGAGGACCTGGGCAACCAAGGGGACAGGCACAACTGTCAAGCCACATCCAAGGGGTAGTTTTACCATTACTTTCCGACAGGCGGCCCCTCTCTGTCAAACCCAGGCCCCTATCTGACAATCACGCCACAATGCCACGCAGGCTCCCTCTGACATACTTGATCAAGTATCCCCCGACTTGTCTTTCCATAAACTGAGCTCTGCAGGTTTCAGAGGAATCTTCTCTCTCTCTCTCTTTCTCTCTGTTCTTTTTCCTTTGATCTCAACGGAGCTGCTTTGGGCAAGCGTCCGAGTGACACAGGACTCTTCACCCGGGCATTGAAAAAGCCGCAGCCACGTCTCACACAGCCCACCGTGGTTGCACGGGCCACATCTCCAGCCTGGCTGGGTCTCCAAAGAGGTTTGCAAACACACACAAAAATTAATAACGTTGCAATACCATGCAATAAATACAAAGCAAAATACTTGTAGCCATAGCATAGAACAACATTGTAACACGATTCTCGCTACAGTTAACACATCCCAAGCTTGAAGAGAAATAGCAACATGAAGATTTGGAGTACAACTTCCAGAGCTAGCTGGGGATTCTGGGTGCTGTAGTCCCACCCATCCACCCCCGACTAATGAAGCTGTCCCAACTCGGAGATCAAGGCCAAAGCCATTCCCTTACGAGCGGCGTGGCAGGGGACAGAAGCTGGCAGACTTACAGCCTGCCCATTGCAGTCTCCAGAAACACGGACAAGGGTTAGGGTCAGGGTTAGGGTTAGCCCTGAAACATTTGCTGGAGACCTCCAAGTGACTTTGAAGAGATGCAGCTGCCAGTTTATCCAGATTCATGAGGACTAGGCCCTTGTCACCGGAGGAGAGAAGGTGGTGCAAAGGGACAAACCATTTGCTTTCACGGGGAATACCTTTGGTTCAGTCTGCCAGGTTTAAGAAGGGGGTCAGGATAGGAACTCAGGGTGCGAATGCCCTTCTCTCTCCCTGCCCGAGAGGCTGGAGTTGGGCTCTCCTTCTGAGCGGGCAAGGCTAGCCGGTGGGCAAATCCGCCCCAGCCGATACCTCCAGCGTTCCCAAGGCCGGCCTGGCGTCGGGCGTCGTCCGCAGGGCCACCCGGATGCCGGAGGAACCGTCCCACAAAGACCGGGGCGGGGGAGACGGGGTGGGGATCCGGGTGCCCTTTGTTGTGGCCAGGAGAATTCGCTTGTCACACCAGAAAAAGCAGCCGGGGCAGAGGAGTCGGGGCCCAGACTGGCACCTCCTGGCAGGCAGGGAATTTAATCGCAGCAATTAGCCGGGCCATAAAAGGTTTACAGAAAAAAGTTACAAATTAGCTGCTCCTTTGAACACCCTCCTGGCCCTTGGGTGGAACACCACCCGCCAGGGAGAGAGAGACAGAGACAAGCCAGGGCCTGGCACTGCACCCTATAGATTAGAACAATGGCCTCCTCCCCCCCTCCAGTACAAAAAGCCCCCCACAGATGAGAAGAGAGAAAGTGACCACCATTTGCATCACAGCCGTGAGATCCATCTAGCCCGATAGAGCCTTCTCTAACTTGCAGCAACGACTGTCTAGGTGGGGGGGGGGTCCCCTCCTGTGACCGAAACTCACCCACCCAATGTTTCATCCACAGTTTCTCTTCTAAGGTCAAGCCAGGAGTTGGGGGGTCAGAGGTGTTCCCTGCCAGGCTGACCTCCAAATGGGCCAGTCAGGTTGACAGTGGATTAATAGGGAGTGTCCAAACTTCAGCCCTCCTGATGTTTTGGACGGCAACTCCCAAAATTCCAAGCCTGCATTGTCATTGACAAAGGACGGTGCAAATTGTGGTCCAAAACATCTGGAGGGAGAAAGTTTGGACACCTTTAGCCGGTTTTAATTGACACCCAAGTGGGTCCATGATTTCGCCGCTTCCATTTTGGCTGGTCATGGAGGGTCTCGTGAGAGTTTCCGGAAGCAACTAACCATTCAGCTTCCAGAATGAGAAAAGAAACAACTGCCTCCAAGAATTGAAACTACCATGAGAATGAGCTACTTTTGCAAACATGGCAATTGCAAGGGTAACTACCAGGCGCAGGGCTGGAACGAGTTACTTTTGAGAAGTAATGCAACCAGCTCTGAAAGCAAACCAGCAAATGTGGGCTTAAATGATCTGGTTTTAGAATCATTGGCCCTTTAAACTTTTAAACCCTTAGCTGTAGGCTTGAATTAGTATTGCAGTATGGTAGAATCAATTCCAAACCTTCCCCACCTGTGCCAATTGACAGTGGAAAATGCAGAAATAAAAAATGCTATGCATAGCATGGTCTCTGTCTCCCTCTAGTGGCCAGTTTGGGTAACTACACCATGGAGCCTGTATTTCTAGGTTGTTTTTTTAATTTTATATTTTCAGGCGACTGAACAAATAATCTGCAAATACTGATCCAGGCAATGAGAGGGTCCTAGATATTCATTTATTAATCCTCCTCCATCCTTCTTGGGATGTTAGTTGTATCAACCTCAGACTCCTTTTGGGCATATATAGCGAGATGTCCGTCAATCGACCAAGGCAAAGAGGCACGAGTCGAAGTTGCCTTCTTGTGCTTAAAGACGGTTCAGGGGAATGCCTTGCATTTCCCCCCCCCCAAAAAAAAAACCCACTGGAAAACAATTGCCCGGTTCCTGCCAGTCTCTCAAGTCAGCGAGCCAGGTGGCAAACTCGAGAGGGGAACAAAGGACAAGTCTGAAACAAAACAACCCGTACATCGGACAGTGGTGTGGGATGGGTCACTCTTCAGGTCACCCTTGGTGTCGTCGTGCAGGTCGTATGGGGGGGGGTCTCCACAAGCTCCCACCCAGCTCTCAGTTCCTGCACCAGGGAGGCAGTGTGAGGGTTCACGGCTCAGGAAGTGCCGGGGAAATTTGGGAAGCCGGATAAAAGAGAGAGATGGGGATGGGGTGGGGAAGAGGGAGTAAAGGACAGCAGTGTCATCACCTCATTTTCTCTCCTCCTTCTGCCTTTTCTCTCCCCCCTCCTTTTCCTCCTTATTAAATGCAGGATGGCCCGGAGGCAATCGAGGAGCTGATATCATAATTATGGGCTTCGCTCCCTGGCCAAATGCCTTCAACACGTCCCAGGATGAGGTGAAGGAAGAGCGAAGCGTTCCCTTCCGAACACTCTGCCAGTAGGCAGGGCGGCCAGATCTTCCATCCGCTCGACACCACCGGTCTCTTCAGGGGCTCCCCTTGACCTCGCCTCTCCACGCGCGCACACAGCTGCCACCGCCGCAAACCCTGGGCTCCGGGTCCTGCCTCGGCAGGCAAAGAGGTAAGCCGAAACCCCACGGCTCGTGGTTGAACCGTGGAAGCCAGAAGCAGGGTGTGGATTCGGGGTGGCTGGGTGCGCACGGGAGAGAGAGAGAGCAGCAGGCAGTCTGTGCTGGTACTTAAGCGGCTGCCGCCCCTCGGAGGCCGGCACTGCAGGCAGAAGGCTCGAGCGCTCCTCAGGGGGTATCATCCTACCCAGAAGGGAGAAAGAGACCACGGGTGAGCAACGTGGCACCGACAGGTGTTCCTGGTTCTAGCTGGTGGAGGAGGTGAACACGCCGGGCGTTCCTTCAGGGGCCACCAGGCCAGCTGTGGCGTGACCAGGGCCTGCCACTCCGGTCACCTTTCCTGGCGTTTTGACCATCTTTTCCCCCACGTTGACGTGGCTTTAATAACGGTCTGATCTCCCTCTCGGAAAGAGGTGGCCGTGTTTCTTTTTTTTGGGGGGGGGGTGTTTCGGTGGCATGGGAAAAGACACTGGTTAACTTGGTGGCAGAGGGAAGGTGGATTAAACCTACCCATGACAGGGAGGGTTGGATGTTTGCCGGGGTCCTTGGGGGCAACGGGATCTTTGAGGGCTGGGAAAAACATTTCTGCAGACCCTATACAGTATTTAGTTCTGAAGCCCACCAATGGACTCCCAGAAGGTCCGTTGTTGAGATGCTGGGGGGAGACGGCTGATGCAGAGTGGTGTTTTTTTTGGGGGGGGGAGACAGTCCTTGGTTCACCCTAGAAATCTGTCGTTGAGGGGCAGGTAGCCTTCTTTGCAAAAACCTTCCTTTTACCCCCTAATCCTGGTCATGTGAAGTCTTTGAGGGCAGCGACAGTGGCCGTCTTCCCCACCTGGGCACCTTCTGGGCCGCCTGGACTACAACTCCCATCATGCCCGGCCGACTGTGGATGATGGAGGGTGCAGTCCCACACTTTCCGGAGGTGCCCAGAGAGAGAGAGAGATGTTGGCTGCCCTTGGCAAACTCGCTTGTTCGGTGATGACACAGGGGTTGAAGTTGCCGCAGAGTTAAACCGGTGATGCTTTGAACAGCCCGATCAAAGGAGAGCTGATGAGAGGCCAATGGAAAAGTTACTTTTTTTGTACCGGGGGGGTCACAGCTCCTAGATCCTGACCTTCATCGTGCTGGCAGTCGCAGAGATAGGAGGCAGGGCTTGATCCAGGGTTTGGGGGAAGCGGTTTTAGGACTACAAGGCCCAGAATTCCGTTTAAGCCCTAGCCACCCGGGGGGAGGGGGAGAGAGCCGCAGTTAGGCATCCGTCAGGTCTCAACTAGAGCGACCGGAACAGAGAATTATGGGGCGTGTAGTCCAAGACCACCCATACATCCCAACCTCTGTTTCTTGGGCTGCTGTGCCATTCCTCACCCATGCGAAAGCCCCCCCCCCAAAAAAACCCAACCTCGGTTTCTCCTTCCCTACAACTCCCGCCCCCCCCCCGGTGCTCCCTGCCCTTCCTAGTGCCCGTCACTCCCGGTTCCCCAGGCTTGCTGAGGCAGGCCCTAAAAAAGGAGCCTTTCCCATCCATGAGCAGGTGGTAGGAAAAGCGGGGTGGAGGGAGAGGGGGGGGCAGAGGCAGGGGCGGGGTGGGGGTGAAGGAACCTGTTCTCCCGGGAGAGCGCCCAGAGTTATTCATGGAAGTCTTCGGCACGGCAAGCAAAACAACCGGGAATGCCCTCCTTGCCGAAAACCAGGCAGAAAAGGCGCTCTGCACGTTGGCAGGGGCACTCTTGCTCTTTTGCATAGGGCAGAAAATATAGGGCGACTCATCCGGGAAATTGTTGTTGCTGCTGCTGTTGTTGTTGTTTTGGTAAACCGGGCTTTCCATGTCTTGGGATGTGAATTCTGCTCACCCAGTTGAATTCCTGCCTGTTGGGGGGAATTCTTAAAAGCACACGGACACCCTGACTTCTAAAATCAACATTTGGTTCCATCTCTGTGAAATCCTGATTTTTCCCTGGACCCCTTTGGGTCAGCCGGTTCTGTTATATTTCGGGGTTCTCACGCATGTTCAGGGGAGGCCTGATTACCGAACTCCTTGCCCTGCTTCCAACGGGAGTAATTAACGAAGCTCCAAGCAGGCGGCGCTCCATGGCGGTGCGCACGGGTCGGTGGGGCGGCCCCAGGTGGGGCCCGAGCGGAGAATGCCAGCAAGGCGTAACGGGGGCACCACGCCCCACATAAAACATGCTGCCGCAGCCGGGGAACAGAAACCATTAGGGCTGGGCTGCCCCACACACCTTCCTCGTAAAAAAAAGGAGCCGCCTGGCAGCGCCCCACAGGCCCCTCTCCAAAGGGGAGAGGTCACGGGATGGAGAGAAAAGAATTGAGACATTTCAGCTCCTTGGGGGGGGGGGGCGGTGGAAGGATGCGTGGGACTCCGAGTCCCAGCATCCCCCCGCTGGCGTGGCCTAAAGGCGGGGATGCTCAGGAACCAAAGGACAAACACACACACACACACACACACACACACACACACACACACACACACACACACACACACGGCACTCCAAGATCTGAGCGCTGAACCAGAGAGAGAAGCTGGCAGAGCAGCTTGAGATGGGATTTGCCCCCTTGCTGTCCAGCTGGGCCATTATTGCACGCTCTGGCAGGCAGCCGCCTGGGGTCCAGGGGTGCAGGCCTGAACGGGAGCCCGGTCACTGGATAGCACACCATGCACTAAACCAGTGGTGGCGAACCTTCGGTGCTCCAGATGTTTTGGACCACAACTCCCAGGATCCCAAGCCTGTATTGCCAATGACAAAGGACTGTGGGAGTTGTGGTCCAAAACATCTGGAGGGGGTCGAAGTTTGGTCACCACTGTGCTAAACCATTCCTGGCCCTGCTGAGCTTCTGGGATCAGACGGTGGGGGTTCCAAGAGGATGGAGTTTTTGTGCGGCCACACCCATCCGCCCCAGCCGGCATCCTGTTAGGGATGATGGGACCTGCAGTTGAAAACATTTGCCTGGGGGGGGGGAAGCAAAGAGGATGTGAAGCCTCGGAAAACGCCCAAGGTGGGGACCGTCCCACCCAACCCAACCTGGGCAAAGGTGTGGGAGGTGCGTGTCATTATTATTATTTCTTTTTGGGAAAGGGGGGGGTGTTGTTCAGCGGTTGGGATAGGGAAACGGGAGACTGCCACACCTTCTCCAGAACCTCTCCGCCGGGACCTCTCCCAACCGGCCCCTCCCTGCCCGACAGCTGCCCCAAAAGGCCCTCCCCCTGGCATGGCACAAGGGAGATGCCCCTCGGAAGTCCGGATTCTTAAGTCGTGCTCCAGACGGCTTGCGTTTTTTGGAGTGCGACACCCAATGCCCTTTGCTGACGAAGCAGAGCCACGGGGAGGTGGCTGTCTTGTGTGGTTGGAACCCACCCACCCACCCACCCAAAATACCCCAAAGCTTATCTGTTCTTTGCTGCTGTGCCACCCCTGCTGATCACACCAGGTGTGGTGGCAAGGGGACGGCTCTGTCTCCGACTGCACCAGCCAACGCAGTTTTTCGCACAAACCAAGGGAGCAGCCCCGGCAGAAAGAGACTGAGGAGAGCATCATGGGTCTTGTGGTTCCCTTTCTGAGCAACTCCTTCCAGGGCAAGAGATTAAAACCAAAACAGACACACAGAGACTTAACCCTAACCCTAACCCAAAGCTGCCCGGAACACAACTGGACACCTTGGCAGATGGGGGGGGTGCAATTCCCCCCCCCCAGCTTGGCACAGACTTAAGCGGCGGAACTCACCACCACTAGATTGTAAGCCGCCCAGAGACCTTTGGGTAGGGGGCGGCATATAAGTTGAATAAATAAATAAATAAATAAATAAATAATAGATGTAGCTGCGGCAGACACCGAGAATGCTTCTAATTAGAGGCAAAGTCCTGGAAGACAAGACAACAAACAGCACTCCTGGGGGGGTGGGGTGACTAACCATTCTCCCACCTTCCGATGTCAGGGGGTTTCCCTCCACACGCCCCAAGAATTTCAAATTTCTTTCCATCCTGCCCATCATAAAGGCTGTTGCCCAAAACCCAGAGCTGGAGGGCTAAATCAAAAGGGCCTTCCTTAAAACGGCAGGGGCACTAAGCCCCCTCTGTCAAACCCACAGATCTCCACAACCAAGGCGGTGGTGGTTGGGTGTAACAGGTATGGAGGTATGACTTAAGACCCCGGGCCTCGTTGTCATCCATGGCTCAGGTGGGTACACTGAGGGCCAATTGTCTCCCCTTGTGTGTTGTTGTTGTTTTTAAAAGCAAGCCGCTGGACCATATTGTGCGACTGGGAAAAGAAGAACAGTGTGGGCACCAAGGCTGATCTTGGAACACACTGGAATGAGGTGTTACGTATTCAAGACGGGACATTTATGTGTGTTGTTGTGATGTTGTGATGTAGCATCAAGAAACCCCCGGCTGACAGCAACAAGCCCTCCAAAATGTCCCGTCCTCCGCTGCTTTGCTCGGATTCATGGTCGTGGCTTCTTTACAGAGTTGATCCATCTCACGCCCTGTTGTCCTCTCTTCCTGTTGCCTTCAACTTTTCCCAGCATGTTTTATTTTTTTACCCCCCCAGGGACTTTTCTCGCCTTTTCAGGAAGTGCCCCAAAGTAGGACAGACTCGGTGCAACCGTGCTCATTCCTCAAACTTCCCAAACCAACTTCCGAGGTCTGCCAGTCTTCCTGGGAAGCAAGAGCGAAGAATCCAGTGGTTAGGAGGTCCTCGTATGAGTCGTGCCGACTCGATGAGGCAGCAGAAACCAGGAGAAGATCGCCGGGCAGATCTTGAGCTTCATCTCCTTGGAGAGGCGATAAGAACGGGCCACTCCCCGGGAACTAGGGTGGCTGATAATCAGATATCAACCGAGGAATAAAAGATGTGGTGTTTGCAGCCTTTCGGCGGAACGTCTCATGGGCCCTTCTGCTCTTGGAAGGTCTGGAGCCAAAGATTCCCCTTGGCCCCTGGGGCTGCCAAAGACTCCTGTGTGAACCCACGACTCTTTCATATCCCAATCCCCTTTCTGCTTCGCAAGCGGCATCCAGGCAAATCAAAGAAGCGGGGATGTCGGCCGAGGGGGAGAAGAGCGGGGGGGGGGGGAGAAGAAGAGATGATTTAATGCTCTCGGGCATTAAAAAAGTGAAGATCACAAAACCGCTCGTGTCAACCAGAGATCAGGCGGCTCCTTCGGGCATGTCGCGCGGCGCATGAATTACAAATTGGGGATGTTCCAAGCACACCTTCCCTCCCCGGGGAAGCGGATCTGAGCCTCCAGGGTTGCAGGCAGAGGCCCGCTTGGGTGCGAGCGGCAGCACCTGGCAGCTCGGAGCGCTATAGTGCTACAGCGCTACAGAGGCCGAGCTGCCAGAAGGGAGCCAAAGGTGTCACCAGGCGTAGAGCGAGCGGCCTCCTAACACAGGGAGAGGCTTGTTTTGGGCCCAGGCGTGAGGCCAGAGCCCTGACAGTTCATTCTCCGTGCTTTCCCTGGCTCCCCCCTTGAGAAGATCATAAAACAGATAATGATCTGAGCAGAAGTTCGTCTCCTGAAGTTTCATCCGTCCGGAGCGACGACAGAGGCGCAACGTTGGATGGAACGCATCCAGCCGCACCTTTGGAGATTTCAGCAGGCCCGTCCAAGGGCCGTGGTTCCTCACCCAAAACCTTGACATAACAAGCCATCTTTCTTCCGCTGCCTTTCTGAAAGCCAAGAAGCTGAACTTTCTGTGTTGCTTTTCCCGGGAAAGGGACGCCTCCAGAATTCCCGATCTGTGACCGGAAACAGTGGCCTTGTGCCAAAGTTTGAATTCTGTATGGATACAGGGTTCAAATATCCAAGTATTGTAGGGTCCAGGGGCAGCTGACACATGCTTCCGTCTTCCCTGTGAGCCTGGGCTGCACTATTATTAGCCAGTCATCGTTTTATTAATAAACATTTTTATTAACGTTTCTCATGCCATCCGTGCATACCTGGTTATTTGCAGGGCAGCATCAGCAGCCGGGCGAACCTACACCAGACGGGTGTCCCAACAGAGGTGCTGATTGTAATTAATTTTTAAAAGACCTTTGTTTGGGGGATTAATGAGTGGGTTGCATTGGGGGGGGCAACCACATGTGTGGTGACAGCCGCCTGCCTGGCCTGGCCAGCTCTGCCTCGGTGGGAGCCCGTTCTCTGCTACTCCGAAGCAGGAGACCCACAACCAAGGGTTCAAGAGACAAGATGTTGCAGACAAAACTTTAGGAGGGTTGTTGGGAGGGGGTAAGGCCTGTCTGAGGCAGACGCAGGGCATCTTAGAAGGTGGAGAGCCTCAGAAGTCAAAGTCAGAGACACTGCACAGATGGGGGTGGTCTAGATGACCTTCCGGTGTCCCTTTATGAATTATTTTAGTTTGTTTTGCTGGCTTCTCCTATTTATTGGTGTGCTATTTTTTCTTTAGGAGCTGGGGTCAAGGCAGCAGACAGTTTAATTATTACAATTCCATCTTCCAGACTTTGTTTGATATAATTTCTCATTTCTTTCTCCCTTCTCCTCCCTGTTTTTAAAAATCTTGGGCTCCAAGATTCCTCGCTGCCTCAGGGGATGGTTTCGCTGCTCCAGGACCAAGGCAGCATCAGTTTTGCTCCCCCGATCCTCTGGAAGGCCGCCCAATGCACAGCCATGAGGACTTGGGGTCCCCCATCAAGCAGGTAGGACAGGAAGTTCGTCTCTGTTCAATGGCCAGCTCTAGTCCCGGTGAAATGGGGGAAGCGGGTGGCGGAAGGGAAGGGCGCCAAAGCCAGTAGCTCTTGGGTTAAGAACATAAGAACATAAGGAGAGCCCTGCTGAATCAGGCCAAAGGCCCATCTAGTCCAGCTTCCTGTATCTCACAGTGGCCCCACCAGATGCGTCTGGGAGCGCATGAGACTAGATATCTGTCTCCTGATACCACTCCCCTGCATCTGGCCCTTGAGGTACCCCGGTTTTAAGCTTGGAGATTACACACATCTCCATCATGGTTTGTAACCTGGGATGGACTTTTCCTCCAGGAATCTGTCCAATCCCCTTTTGAAGGCACCCAGGCCAGATGCTATCACCACCTCCTGTGGCAGGGAGTTCCACAGACTAACAATGTGCTGGGTGAATAAATAAATATTTTCTTTTTTTCTGTTCTCACTCTCCCAGCCCTCAGTTTGAGTGGATGTCCCCTAGTTCTGGTATTTTGTGAGAGCGAAAAGGGATATGGTGGAGATGTGAGGCGACCAGGGTAAACAATTTATGTGGCACACTTCTCTTCCATGGGCTCCAGAGCGTGGAAAGTAAGGGGGTGGTTGTTTTGGACTACAACATCTAGCATCCACCAGCACGGGATGTTGTGAAGTCCAACCTTCCCAAACAATATGCTGGCTTACATTCTGAGCCTAACGCCCCTAAGGCTGCTCTGGAGATCTTGTGTATGTGTGTGGAATAAGGAAGGAAAGAAGGAAGGAAGGAAGGAAACTGTGTGTTGTCCTACAGGAAAACCCCGGATTCTGCTGCCAGCCATATGATGGTGACAACAGGACGGACCGGTCCCGATCCGAGTCTTCTCAGAGCTCCAGCCCTGCCTCCCCTCCGCCAGAGCACATCTATGGGAGATTCTCCGCCAGTCACATCCTCCACCCCTGAGGCCGACCCCTACCAGGTCCCGGCTGAGACCTTCGGCCGCTACGGCTGCGAGGAGGGGGTGCCGGGGGGCGCCCCTTGCGGGAGGTTCCTCAAGGCCACCCTCCGGGCCCCTTTCCACCCGTACAAGAGGCAGTTGGGAGAAGGGGCCTTCCCGGAGGCCCACCTGAGCCTGGAGGGACCCCCGTTCAAGACGGCCGGCATGGAAGGCTACGAGGAGATGAGCGGGCCGATGGCGGGTGGCGAGGCCGAGATGTACACCAGCCACCTTCCGGAGCTTTCCTCCGAGCCCTCCTGGTGCAAAGCTCTCCGGTATAACCACACCGGGCAGGAATCTGACCCCCACGCTATGGTGAGTGTCTCGGTCACGTCCCCAACAGGGCAATGAAATCCTCTCTAAATGAAAAGCCGGTCTTGTTTTATCCCCTCTCTGTCAAAGTGTTACCTCTGGCTAGGGTTGTGTTTAGTCTCCAGTGTCAACTCCGGTGCCAGTGGGATGGCCAATCCATCCCGGGTTTTACTCTGAACTACCCCAAGCGCTCCCAACGGGCTGAGGCCAGTCCCCACCACCAACAGCAACAAAATAAGATCAGCACCTCAGAAGGCTCTCACAAAACTCAGAGGAAACCTTCCCCAAACTCTTTTTCAAAGCATATATTTTTGACCCAAACAAGAAAAAAATACCTCAACCAACCCTCCCTGGCCCCAAGAAAGTCTTGAGAGAAAGCCCATTTTTGTTGGCAAATGCCAAAAGTCTTCGGCAATTAGGCGCCACCCTCCTTTCCTCGATTTTGGCTACAACTCATGAGCACAACTGCCTTTTCTCTTTGCAAAT
The DNA here is from genome assembly GCA_029282475.1 of Phrynocephalus forsythii. NCBI lineage: Eukaryota > Metazoa > Chordata > Lepidosauria > Squamata > Agamidae > Phrynocephalus > Phrynocephalus forsythii. Next base: position 409,321 of record JAPFRF010000017.1, read on the forward strand.
ATTATTCAGTCCTCCGTCCGACTTCTTAAATACCTCATGGGCGATTTCCCTGAGTTAGCAGAGAGGGCTGATTTTTAAAAATGTAACCATTTCCTGTGTCCCATTGCCACTTTTCGTGACATGGTGTGAATGAAAAAAATATATATATACCAGGCCAAAGAAAGGAAGCAAGGAGGAAACCAAGGGGTCAAATTACACATTATAAACTATTGGAAGGGGGGGAACCCTTCTAGAACTTCCAGACCCATCATCCTAGTGCTCAAGTTGGATTACAATTCCCATCATTTCAGGCTCCTGGTGGGACCTTCTTTTAGAAGTCTTCCTGATTTTTTTCTGCCCCGGTTTTTATGAAAGAGAGGCCTTGATTAAGACATTTCAAGCCTCTCACTCGCTTAATTAGAGGTGTCCCATTAACAGGCATCAGCAAGTAGACCTCGAAAGCTTTCTAGTTCTACCAAGTGAGAACAAAGTTAGAAAACCTCTTTATAGGCCGAATTCTCTCTCCAGAAGTGGAGAAACCGGTCTCCAAGCGGGAGCAGGCAACCCAGGGACCGAAGCTTGCCAAAAACTGTGGGAATTGTGGTTAGCGAGGAAAGATGGCTGGATCTTAATGAATTATTTTGCAGGGATCACAAATCCCAAAGATGCTGCTCAAAGAACTACCAGAATCTATAATGTCATCTCCATAGCCAGGTCCTTCCTTCCTGTGGCGAAACGGCCACTGTCTCCCATCCATTCGGGGACCACAAATCCCATCACTGCAGGGGGATGGATTACAACTTCCAGAATTCCAAGAGTCTACAAGGAGAGTGAATTATGGGACCTGTAGTCCACACAAGGGAACATCCTCAGGTTCAGTTTTGGGGAAAACAGCAGTGCCTTTTGGGGGTGGGGCGTTGTGGCACTATAGCACCCTCCTCTCCTCTTCCTGCAGGAGACAGATGTCAAACTAAAGACGCCCCCCCTGGAAGAGCAACAGGGCCTTTACTGCTACCAGCCCCACATCCCGGCAACGTATTGCGGCTCTCACACCTTTCATCAGGTAAGGCCACCGGCTGGACAAAATCTGAACTCATTCCCCAGTTGGAAATCAAGAGATTTATCTTCCCCCCCTTCCATGCTGAACTGATACCTGTATACTCAAGATTCAGGTCATTAGAAACCCTGTTCGAGGCAACGGTGATTCCGTATCTAGAAGTAGTGCTCCTTAAACAGGAAAAAAAGGTCTGCTCTTGTTATAAAAAACAGAGAGCTGTTCCATTTTCAAGGGGAGGGGGTTGTTTCTTCTAATGGGTGCTTGTTACAATTGGCCAGCTGGGGAGAAAATCCCCTCCTTTGTACCTTTGACATCTCTGGCACATAAGACTCCTCATTATCATCGGTCCAAGAGCATGCGAATTACAGGTCACTCACTAGAGGTTGCAGCCACTAGGGGATCCTGGTTGTCGTAGTCTCCTCGAAAGGGAAACATTGCCTAGGTTTTCTGACAGGAGGCCACGTCCTGGATGCATTTGGAGCAAAGGGGTCACGGTAGTTTTTACTGGGGCCGCAGCCAAGTGAGTCGGACAGAACCTGCCTTGCTCTTGACCTGAGTCAGCTGTCCCTGCAGCCTCTCTTCCGGTGCCAGGGGGAACGAGCAAACACACCCATGAAGCTGCACTCGTAAAACCTCCCAAACCGGGCGGGCCTGACTGGACCGTTTTCCCCGTCCTCTTAACCCCCACCCCAAAAACCCACAAGGTGAGGGTGAGCGCAGAAACTCATAAAAGGGAAAACGGCCTCTAAAACGCCCTGCCTTTGCCCCGGATGAGCTCAGCAGCCTCCCGCCTGGACATCCACGAAGACACACTGAAACCAATAAAACTCCCTTTGCAACACCTGCTCACCTGCTCGGCGACTCGGCTGGGCCAAGCCGGGACACCCAAAAGCCCATCAGGTGGAGAGGTCGTCCGGGCCGGAGCTAGGATTCGAATCCAGCGTGCATCTCTTGATGAGGTCCGGTCATGGGAAATACATCGGCCAGGGCTGGAGCAGCATCACCTAGTCATGGGATGAAACCTGTGTTCTTTGTTTTACAGCAGTATCCAACCGGGAGCAGCAGCTACCCCGTCGCTTACATCTCTGCGTCCCCGTACCCCTACCCACGGGTCACGCCCCACGGGGTTCAGGACCCCCCTCAGCCCCTCTTCCCCAAACCCATCTACTCCTACAGGTAACCCCCCCACACCACCGCGTGTATTCCTGGGTGGCACAGAAGCCCCTCTGTTTGGTCCCAGGGAGGGGTGGGCGGGCTGTCAATTATATATATATATGTGTGTGTGTGTGTGTGTGTGTGTGTGTGTGTGTGTGTGTGTGTGTGTGTGTGTGTGTGTGTGTGTGGTGTCGTTACAGTCGTGACCGACTCTTCGTGACCCCATGACCATGGAGTTTTCTTGGCAGGAATACTGGAGTGGTTTGCCAGTTCCTACTCCAGGCGCCTACAGCACCTGGTATTCCCTGGTGGTCTCCCATCCAAGTACTAACCAGGGCCGACCCTGCTTAGCTTCCGAAATCAGGCGAGATCGGATGTGCTTAGGGCATCTAGGCAGCTGTGTGTGTGTGTGTGTGTGTGTGTGTGTGTGTGTGTGTGTGTGTGTGTGTATAATTCCTATTATTATTATTATTATTATTATTATTATTATTATTATTATTATTATTATTATTATTATTATTATTATTATTATTATTATTATTATTATTATTATAGGGAAATAGGGGCAGCTCTCCTGTTAGGCAGAGGGTGGTAGCTAAGCCTCAAGTGGCCGGCGCTTGGAGGCGGTCAAAGGCATCTGGTAGGGCCGTTTGTGGCGGTTGGACGTGGTGCCCCTGGCTGCCTGCTAGCCGGCATTTCCAGAAGGCTCGGCCTTGGGAAAGGATTTTTCCAAGCTTTCTGCTGGGCCAGCGTTGCTGAATCGGACTGGCAGCTTCCCTCCAGGGTGCCAGGGAGAGGAAAAGGGGGGTCTTTCCCAGCAAAGACCCTTTAATGGTCTTCTGACCCTCTGATCCCCACCCTGTTACCCAGCAGGGTAACCTAAGATTCAGGTCATTGGAAACCCTGTTTGAGGCAACGGTGATTCCATATCTAGAAATAGTGCTCCTTAAACAGGAAAAAAAGGTCTGCTCTTGTTATGAAAAACAGAGAGCACAGGTACAGAAGATGTCAAGTTGGGGGCAGAGAGGATGGCGGGGGGGGCTGTCTCTCCTCATGTTTCCAAAGCCTCCCTGATGAGCAGAATTAAACCCCCCTCTCTCCTTTTCAGCATCCTCATCTTCATGGCCCTGAAGAACAGCAAAACTGGCAGCCTTCCCGTCAGTGAGATTTACAACTTCATGACCGAGCACTTCCCGTATTTCAAGGTGAGAGATGGCCCAGCCAAAACAGCCAAGTCCCAAAGGGGGTCCCCGGTGGCCATCTAGTCCCACCCGCTTTTTCCTGTCCCCTGCAAGGAACTGTTATTCATGACATGGACAGCCAGAAGGCCCTGCTCACGGGGGGCTTTTCTGCCCGAGGAGGCTATGAGGTTCTTTTTAAACAGATCCTTTCAGCTTCCTTTTAAAATAATGCAAGCTCCTAGTCCTCATTATCCTGCCATCCGTGAGTCAAGCTCACAAGCCACATTCCCTGCGTCTAACCCTTGCTCCTTCCAGCCAAGTGGAAAGGGGGTGGACTAGATGCCCTTCAGGGAATCTCTCCGAATCCAAAGGTTTTGTGACGCAAGGCACACCCTCTGGAGGTTCGGCCGGCTGCCAGCCCTGGTGCTCCTGCGTCGCCCATTCTTTCCCGAAAGCCAAGGACGAGATCCCTTGATCTCGGGAGAGTTATGGGGTGTGTTGCGAAAAAGCCCTTTAAAAATCCTGGCTCGGCCAGAGAAGGGAGAGGTACTTCAAAGCCGGGGTGCGGGATCCACCTTTTCCATCGGCCTCCCCTGACGGAGGAGTGTAGGGATGTTGTGTTCTAACTAGTAAAGGGACCGGGTTGCATCAGAGGCCGGGACACGGGGTGAAAGCAATTGGGATCGGCCTGTGTCATCATCACCCTTCCACTGTTTTTTCCCAGCAAGGAGTGTGTGTGTGTGTGTGTGTGTGTGTGTGTGTGTGTGTGTGTGTGTGTGTGTGTGTGTGTGTGTGTGTGTGTGTGTGTGTGTGTGTGTGTGTGTCTTGGTGTGTTTTTTCCTTTCTTCCCAATTAATTGCCTCCTCCGCCTCTTGGCTCCTTCCCTCCCTCCCTTATTTGGGGGCCTTGCCCTTTTCCTAAATAATTGTTCCACGCAATTAAAAAGAAAAGAGAAAGGGCGTGGCAGTCCTGGATAGATATCTTTTACTGGAAGAGGGTGCCCAGTGAAAAAATCCTAAGAAGACGGGCTGAAGTACAAGAATGTCCTTTAAAAAAAAAAAAAAGAATGAAGAACATTATTCTGAAGGGCAATAATAATAATAATGCAAGCGCAAGAAAGTCCAAAGTGCGGAGGAAAGTTGTTCCAGCTGATCATTCTGTCTGCAATGAATAGGGAAAGAACACCAGAAAAGAGCTAAACATATTAACAGGTTCCTGGCTGCTGGCTGAGTGAGGGGAGGGAGAAAAAGAGAAAGAAAAGCATGCAGCTCATCTCCTTCTGCCTCTCCTCTCTGTAAAAGTAGCTCTTAAAGGGGCAGGAGCCAAAAAACAACAAACAGAAGCCAGGAGAGCCCCGCACTCACTATCCTTACACCAGATCAAATAATTTTCACCTCCAAAGAGCAGGTACCTGAAAGCTGCACTGGGACGCGCTAAAGTGGTAGTGGTCGCACTTAATTTCCTGTTAACTCCGGAGCTGGTGGGTAAACATTTTTAAGCTCCGGAGCTGGGAGCCATTTGCCCCGGAGTTTAAGGGTCGTGTATAAACGCCCTCAGGAAGTAACGGGTTGCAGTTACAGGCCAGGAAGGTTGACCAAAGCTACTATTCGGATGTAACCCCCTTTAAGCTGCCACAATGTATTTTGTCTTTTCTCTACCTTGTTATTTTGTTTTCAGCTGGTGAGTTACAGTATCTCTTGCTTCACTGGCTACTTTCCCCCTTTTTTTTCTTATTCCCAGTAACATTGTTTAGCTCCCTTCCTTCCTCTGAAAAAGTAACTGTGTTGCAAAGCTTTCCACCAGGCATTTCTGACCTCAATGTCAAGCCTGTGGGTTCCTTTAGCGAGTTAATCTATCTCACATTTAGGGTCTCACATTTGCCCCGCTGCCTTCCACCTTTTCCAGCGTCCAGGTCTTTTCCAGACAAACCTTGCCTTTTGGTGATGTGTCCAAAGCAGGCCCCGATGCAAATGCAGCTGTCAAAAATATGAAGACCTGGCAAACCCGGCCCTCTGGACGGCTTTTCCCTTTCTTTCTCTCTTGAATGGTCCTTCGATGGCAATTCCCTTCTCTGTCACCTTTTTGGGCAGGCGACGAGACGCAAAGCAAGTTTGCCGAGACCGTGCAGACCAAAATTAATTAGAAATGTAATTAGCCATACAAGGAGTGTGGGGGAGAGATAAATAAGATGATGGAAAAGCAACCCAGACGTAAGCAAGATCCCGGGAGATTGGCGAGCGGTTGATTTCATCTCGGCCTCGCTCAGAAATGTACCAATTCAGCGACCACAACAAGAAAAGGAAAAAAGGCCTTTGGTTTTAATAAGCAAACTGAGAAAAGAAGGATGTCAAAGGGGAGGCTCTGTTTTTCCACTTCAAAAAGAGGAACAGCCACGAGCTCGGGTGAGGCGATGCCTTTCAGAGGCCACGTGAAATGTATATGAAATACGCCGGGTGCTTCGAGGAGGGAGCGTCAAGCCACCTCTTCAGAGCATGCACTGGTACTGCGGGAAAACCCTATTTTTTACACGACCCCTAAGATCCACTGGTCCCTTAAATTCGGACCAGAGATCTTGAGGGTTTGTCGCTCTTCCTTCCTCCCCACCACTCTGCACTTCCTGGCTTCTGTCTGCGTGAGGGGAGGGAGGAGAAAAAAAGCCTTAAAAAGGGACAAAAGAATAAAGCCTTACCTCCGGTGCTGGTGGAAGTTGCTCCGAGTGCCGGTTACTTCCTGGTTCCTCTTAAAGGGGCGGGAGGCAAAAAAAAAACCAACAAAAAGAATCGAGGAGAGCCCGGCACTCTCCGCATCAAAATTTTTCACTCTCCCAGGGCAGGTACAAGAAAAGTGTGCTGGGATGCGCTAAAGTGGGCATGGTCGCACTTAATTTTCTGTTAGCTCCGGAGCTGGTGGGGAAACATTTTTAAGCTCCGGAGCTGGGAGCCATTTGCAGCGGAGCTTAGGGGTCGTGTATAAACGCCCGCAAAAAAAAAAAAAAAATCATTCCAGCATCTGGTCAGGTTTGCTTCTTAAGAGGAGTTCAGACCCTGGTGCTGTCAAACATCACCCTTGGGAAAAGAGAATTTCTCACCCAAATAAAGAGAGAGAGAGAGAGAGAGAGAGAGAGAGGATGCAACCCTGGAGAAAAATTCGGGAGTGTTAGGCAACGATGCTTATCTGCTTCCCCGAGTCGAAGCAGGAAAAGTCCTCAAGGAAACCCAAAAAGGTTAAATGTGGACAGCCCCGATGTCTAGACAGTGGTAGGTGTGGGTTTTGTGGCCAGACGGTTATGCAACAGTACCTTTTCTGGAGGCACCCAATATTATTATTATTATTAAAAGTGGGAAGCTCACGGGGGAACAGGTGATCGACAGAAGGTGATAACAAGGGGGTTGTAGAACACACACTTCCATCCATCCAGAACTGGGCACTTGATTTGTGCACAAATATCTCCACTTGCAGATATTTGAGTTCTGCATGGGAGCTCAAATTGAGCTCAGGTTCCGTGAGCAAGTTTTAATTTGGGCTTGCTCTATTTATTCTCATCATCATTACTACTGGATAATCAGCTCAAATCAACCTGGAGGAGCAGTTGATGCGTTTCATCTCTGGGGTGTTTCTGAGCTGAAGTCGTTTTTTTAAACAAAGCCAAAGTCAACGCAGAATTTAATAACCATTCTATTCGGCAATCTGTTTTAAGAATCTGCAATACTTATAAACTAAGATTTGGCACCTAAGATGCCGCTTGGGGTAATTGCCACAGGAGGCTTTGTTTAAGTTAGAAACATCGCAGAGAGATAGTTGGTTAACGTGTAAAGACATCTTTGAGGTGTAGGAAGAGCTGGGAGTAGACCGGAGACGGATAGTGTTTTGGATCAAGTGTGATAAGCCTCCCTCCTTCATGGTGGTGGTGGTGGACTTGATGGTTTCGGAGGATTCAGCTCCACACTGAAATGCCAGAGCCATGGGAAAACAGCTCCCATGGTGTCATGGCACCCTCCTGGTTTCTTGGCCGAAAAGTTTTGAGATGGTGGGTTACTCGGGATCGCGAAACGTGCCTGCGTTTTGGAGACACGAGTGTCCATTTTCTTCCTCAACAAAGTCTCTGATTCATTTTTCAGCAGGCTTCCCCCAAAGGAGAGATACGTCTCATTAGTTAGAGAGAATATGAACAATAAGGAAGCAAGAGAGTAGAAGTAATAAAGGTGTAATTCTAACAAATGCAATTTTCCCCTGATTTTGGATATTGGGTTTTCATTTGAAACAACCGGAGGCTCAAAGATCCCTTTCAAAGACCCTGCGGCTAAGATACAGAATAGGAGAGCTGGAAGGGGAACCTAGAGGTCATGTAATCTAACCCCCCCCCACCAAAGCTGACTTCCGAAGCTACCTCGCAGGGTTGTTGTCCTGGGCATTCAGGTGGAGGGGATGGCCTTGAGCTGAGAGGGTGTGAACCTGCCATGCAGAAGTATCCCTTTCCAAAAAAGACTCTGGGGTGGAGTCGAAATCCTTCAGGGCAAAAGGTGACCTGTCTGTGGATCGGGCCATCCACCCTCCCTGCGGAGCGGGACTCATTCTCAAGAACATCCTGTCCAAGCAATTTGGCCTTTCTAAAAATAGTGCCTGCCTCCCAGGTGGTGGGGACGGGATGAGTTTCTCACCGAGCATTCCCTGTGCCACAATTATGGCTGATTCTAGCATTCTATATAAAGCCAACACCACCTATCCATAACCACAAAAGCAATAACAAATATAATAAATGTGGCTCACCTGATGTCAAGGAATTCCTTACACCTGAGAAGTTTGGTCTAAGTTCCCCATCCAAACAGGAAACCAGGGGGAGCCATGTCTCAGCATCTGTAAAATTAGGCCGGACTCCCTGGATGGAGGATGAGGGGGACTAGTAGTTGAAAGATTACATCCCCAAACAGACACACACACAAAAATCCCATTTTCCTCCCTCTCCCCGTTTATGCTAGACAGCTCCGGATGGCTGGAAGAATTCCGTCCGGCACAACTTATCGTTGAACAAGTGCTTTGAGAAAGTGGAAAACAAGTCCGGCAGCTCCTCCCGGAAAGGCTGTTTGTGGGCCTTGAACCCAGCCAAAGTTGACAAGATGCAAGAGGAGCTTCAGAAGTGGAAAAGGAAGGACCCCATCGCTGTCCGAAAAAGCATGGCCAACCCAGGTGGGCAGTCGGCACCTCCTCCTCCTCCTCCTCCTCCTCCTCCTCCTCCGTTTCGCTTAAATCCTTGCAAGTGGTTGTCTGCTTTGGGAGCGGAAAGCTGATTTAGACCCTGCTTTGTTTTGATCCACCAAACCTCAGGTGACGGTGCGGGAGGGAGGGACAAATAATGCCCCCCCCCAGGCAGGCACAGTCTACCTGAGGCTGCTGGAGAGGAGGAATACAGCAGAGCTGTTCTGGGGAGGGGGGTTGCTTCACGTCTTCTCACCCTGTGTTTGTTTGTTTGCCTGCCTTGAAGACGAGCTCGACACTCTGATTGGAGACAAGATGGAGAAGCTGCGGACCCCCCTCCCGGCCTGCCACTCGTCTGGAGCCGGGGGTCCCTCGGCCGGGTCCAGAGCGATGAACTTCCAGCATCCTTCTCTGTGTGAGCTCCTGGTCTCTTTTTGTCCACCACGTGGCCACTGCCTCGCATCCCAGGGGGACCCCACCGCACCTTCCAAGCTTCCTGCTACAAGGAGGGGGTCCCTACTGAGGTTTCCCACGGGGCTCCCCCCCCCCAATTTCGGGCTCCCACTACCTGCCCCAGCAGCCCTCGGAAACTCACTCTCCTTCCTTGCAGATGCGCCCAAGAGGGCCCGTGGTCAGGCATCACCCCTGCCGGCTCAGAGCCCTCCTGGGCGGGACGGGGCAAACACGCTGATGGTGCCGGCTCGCTTCGCGCAGGATGTGCCCATGCCTGACGGGGACCTGAGCAACGACATTGACACCCTCAACCCCTCGCTCACGGGTTTTGACCTCCAAGGTAAACGGTGGGCCAAGGGAGACCGTGTGGCCCTCCTCATGTCATTAGAAACGGTGCTCCTCAAAGGACGAAAAGACTGCTTTTTGTCCTAGCAGATCTCCCCAGGCTCCTGCCTCCAAGAGCTGGAGGATTCTGGGTTTTGTAGTCCAACAAAAAAAAGGTAGAGATGAGAAAAGGAACACCCTTGTCTAGTCAGTTGCTGGATCTCACAATGTAAACCCTGCTGGTTGAATGGGTCTGCTCTACTCCCCAGGGATCTACTGTGGACCCAGATTGTTGTACACAGAGTGAATTGCTGTCTGGAAAGCCAGTGCCTATGGAACCCTTAGGGATGATGGTTTTTGTTGTCTTCTATTTCTTCCTCCCAGGGAACCTCTGGGAGGAACTGAAGGATGACAGCTTGGCCATGGATCCCATGGTCCTTGTCTCTTCCTCCTCCTCCTCCTCCTCCCCGCTGCCGCCTCCGCCCTTCTCCACCCCGAGTGAGACGGACAACAATAACAGCAGCAGCAGCAGCAGCAGTGAACGAGGCACCCACGCAAGCTCTCAGCCCCACGCCTCGCCGGACATGCACCTCACCACCCTGTACTCGGCCTTCATGGAGCTAGACACGGGGTCGGCGTCCTTCTTGAGCAACCCCGGCTCCAAACCCGTCACTCTCGTCTAAGGTGAAGGCTGATCCCCGTCGACCATTTCCCCACGCCATGGCCAGGTCCCCCTTTTCCCCAGCCATAGAAACGGAGCAAGGCCTTCGAAAAAAGCCTTGGAACCGACACCGTTCCTCCCAGCACGCCTGGACTCCCCGCATCACTTGAAATATATATCCAGCATCTATTTTGCAGCCCGAAATTCCTCTTCCTACAAGGTGGGAAAGGGAGGTTCGTGTCGAGCAGTTCAACAGCATCGTCACCCTGCCGTCCCTTGGGCGGGGAAAAAAAAAACCCGAAGGAAAAACGCTGCCGCCTGAGCAAGAAGTGCCAATCAGCACACAGGACATCCTGCCAAGGAGGGCCTTTTAAACACAATTTCGGATGCTGGGGTTTGGCCGGGAAGGAAGGGGGGGTGGAGGGGACCATGAGAACGGACCCAGATCTGGCATGGCTTCCGGGACAAAAGGGGGAACACCTTGTAGTTTTCTAGGATATTTCCAGGGGAGGGGAAGGCCCTATATTTTGAGGAATGAATATTCTATATCCCCGAGATCACTTCTGTACTCTAAAGAGAGCAGCCAGTGCTGGGGCCTAGTATTGGGGTTTTTAGAATTCTGCATTGGGACTTGGGAGTAAAAAAAAAAAAACCCACCACAACCCTCCAGTTCACTTCTTTCTCTCTGGGACATACTGGGATTCCCCCCCCCCCACCCACACATACTTAAGTGTTCAGCTCTTAATGCCCGATCCCTGGAAAGAGGTTCGACACAGTTTTCAACACACCCCTTTTCTGGGAATTGCATCAAATTCTCACTCCTCCGTGTCCCGTCGAGGTTTGGTTTCCACGGCTGCCCCCTCGTGGCTCTTTGGAGCACTTCCTTCTGTAAACCCCATGGGAAACGTGTGGGACTACAAACCCCCATTGCTGCGGGTTATGGGGCAGGAGGGCTACGTATTCCCCCCCATTGGCTTTTATGATTTCTAATGGAGTGGGGAGTGGAATTTAAAAAAATTCTTCACATTTGATCTTCTCCCGGCCACCACCAGCCTCTTGAAAGCACTTTTTTTTTTTTGGTGAGGGGCCCCAACCCGTAGCATCTTTTACCTGAGGAATTATGGGCTTTGTAGTCTGGGAGAAAGCCACCTTTTCTGGCTGCCGGTGCTGCTCCAAAGGGGAGCCCCACATGCAGGAAGGCTGGAAAGGTCCTTCTTGGGAATAATAATAATAATAATAATAATAATAATAATAATAATAATAATAATAATAATAATAATAATAATAATAATAATAATAATAAAGCAGCTTTTCGAGGTAAACATCCAGGGTGGAGGATTTGCAAAGACCAACCAGCCAACCAGCCATATCCATTTGGGATCTGGAGCAGGGAGGGGAAGAGATCAAAGCCGTCAGGCGTGGGGGGCAGAGGGCAGGCCAATGAGGGTTGGGTCCACATGCCTGCCGTTTTGCCGAACGCGCCCAGGGCCGGAAGGTGTGCTACCAGCTGGGAACTGGTGGCGTTGTGCAACCGTCTGCCACCTCAGCAAAATTCCCAGTGCACCCTCTTCGTCATCTTCTTCTTCAAAAGAAAAAGCAGGCCTTTGTGGCACCGCCCGAATCGCCTCTGGCACGGAACTGTCCTCCCTAAACACACCCCCACACCAGGGGGAAAAAAACCCTCCCTGCAGAGGAGGCCCCGGGAAAAGCCCCAGTGGTCGCCCTCCCTCTGCCTCTGGGGAGCTGATGGTTGCAGACTGCCAACAGTGGGGCCAAATAAATCACCGGCTGTTTGGAGGGTGTTTTATTGGGGGGGGGGGGATTCCCGGACTCAGCCTTCCAAAAAATGCTTTTTAACTGGCGACCCTCAAAATCCTAGGGGACTCCTTGTTCTCCCCACTCTGAAACAACAAGAAACCCATCAAAGGCCATCCCAAGGAGAAGAAGAAGAGACGCCTCCTTCACTGAGCCGCCCAAAAGCCAAGGCCGTGGCCTCTCTCTGCCTTTCCACACCGTCCAGTCCTGGGGGGGGGGGCTCTGTGGCGCTCCAGGCCACTTCCTGGTAGACGCCGTCTGCTTTGGCCGACCTCACAGGGTGGTTGTGCAGCTAAGAAAAGGATGCGGGGGCTCCTGGGTGGAAGAGAGGGCTTCCTGGGGTCCCAAACGAAATTTCGGGGTGGTGTCATCTAAGGGGAAGCTGTCCATGGGCCAAATTAAGCCAGCGGTTTCGGGCATCGGGTGGAATCTTAGAAAAGCCTCTTCTCTGTTAAATCGACGCGTCTTTCTCCGCGCGGGAAGGATTGCACCCAAAGGAAACCTGTCCAATCAGGAAGGCACCGTTCATGCTGGTCGAGGCACTTCCCAATAATAAAGTTTCGATTTGCTCTGTTATGCTCAAACCTTTGCTACATCCTTACAGTTTCCCGGCATCATCTCCTGTTCAATACTGGCTCTCCGGAGCCATTCAAGTAGGTCCGAATCTCCCCGCTGGGTCAGAAGCCAGCGGCCCCACTCCGCCTTCCCAAACCTGGTGCCGTCCAGAGGTTCGAGCCTCCAGAACTGGCCACGTGGGCTGGGGATGATGGGTTATTTTTAAAAGTCCCGTTCCTCTGGAGAGCACCTGGAAGGCAGGTGCGGAGGGAAGGAAGGATCCCTGCAGCCGGTGAGGTTTCCGTGGGCCACAAACGAGCCCTAAAGAGACTTGCCACAATTTTGTGCCTGTGTTTTTTTTGTTTTTTTTTTTTTTTTTTACCCCAACAAAGCCAAACACACACCCTCCCTCCCTCTGGCCACCATCCAGGCTTGGGAACCGAGAGGCCAGGCAAGTGCCCTTGAAGCAGCCAATGCCACCTTGCCCTCCGATTCGAGATGCACCCATAGAAACACCAACACCATCATTTCGGGTTGCGATCGCGCGTGTTTACTCTCGAGATAAATAAGGGTTTCAGAGGGCGGTCCTTTTGCTCTGTTTCACACATCCCCTGCTTTACACGAGAAGAAAAACAGCTCAGCGGAGAAAATGAGGGGCCACGCCTGGCAATGCCTTGTCCCCTCTTGGGGGGGGGGGGGCTCCACTTCCCATCTGGGTCACCGCCCACCACCGGGTAAATGAAATGGCAGAACGGATGAGTTTGGAAAACATCAGATTCCCTTATTTATTTATTTAATTTTAAAAGCCGACGAGGGGGTTTCAAACATGCCTTCTGATTTTTATTTAATTTATATTTATTTATTTATTGCAAGGAAGACTTCAGTGTTGGCCATTCCACCTTCCTTTTTAAAACATTGTGCTCATTTTCTGAGCTTCTCCAGGTGCAAAAGACCATATATATAAAATAACTCTTATACCCTTTCTCTTCGTCTGCACCGGAAGAGCTAGGGTGCAGGTTCTGTAGTCATTCTTCTTAATATAGTTGGGGGATTTTCCTCTGGCGAGGTGGTCTCATTCCCCAGGGCAGACCCGACGGACCGATCCAGAGGCCCAATGGCAACACCACAAATCTGAAAACACAGTCCTTAGCAAACCGCCGAGTCTAACAGCCTGAACTCAGTATCATCTTATTTCCCCCCCCCCAAACAAAGGCTTATCAACAAAACAGCCCCTAAGATTCGGGTTTATTTCAATACAACGGTTATGGTTCAGGGCTTAGACAGAACTCAGAAAACATTCTATATTTAAAAGGAACTGGCTCCGTTACTTGTTGCTTCTCCATAGCCAGGTTGCAGCTAGCTTATAGTTACCTCAACTGTTTTTATTATTATTATTATTATCTAAGTTTTTTTTTTGCATTGTGTATTGTTATTAATGAGTTACAATTGCTATTACCAACAGGCAGGGACTTTTTTTTTTTTACAAAATACTCTCTGGTTTCATCTAGCGGTCAATTCTGAAAGTGCGCCTAGGAAATATTTATAAAAGACCCCAGATAAAACCAAGGAATCCAGCAGGATGCCTCTCTTGGTGGCACCCAGCCGGAGTGCCTCTAAAAGACCTTTAAAAAGGCCATTGAAAAGTAACTCTCAAAAGTAACTAAAGCATCCCTCGTTGCAACTGCAAATAGACTCTTAACTGATTGACTGCCTACAAAACAGCAACTAGTTACTAGCAGAAATAAAACTTTACTCCTGATTGGGACCAGGAATCTGCATTTCTGCCCTCTGTGGCAGAAGAACAATTGGAATCAAGAACTCCTTTGCTCCCCTCAACCTTAAGGAAACCGGGGCAGATCCGGAATCAAGCTCGTGACCCTCAAACCAGCAGGATCTCATTCCTGCCTTTTGGGAGGGTGTCCGAGAACAGATATCTACCTACACCACACACAGAGAGAGAAAGAGAGAAAGAGAGACGCTCCATGAGCTATTGAGCAAATGGACACAGGAGGAAGAAACAGCAACATCCCTTCCCTCTCTCCAAACGCTGTCTGTATTTTGCCGGGGTTCGAATCCCGGCAGGTTGTGATCCACCCACCGGGTGACCTGGCGTCCTCTCCCAAACTGGCTATCCTCACAGGGTTGAGTGTGAGAACACAGGCGTGTGGAGGAACGGTGGAATGTCTCCTCGGAGGAGGGGGGGGGAAATGGGACAAAACACCAAGAAACAAAGTGGGATCGTTTGCCTTAAAATCCTCTCAGTGACAGGGAAAATTACGCCCACTCAGACATCAGAAATCTAGAAGGATTTGAGGCGTTGCTTCTGTGGCCTTGAAGACCGGCCCCGTACAAGAAAGGGTGCCATACTGCGTGGGTTTGCAGCAAATCAAGAGAGCCCTCAGCAGAGGGCTTGGATGCCGCCTGGGGAAGCAGAAAGTACTCTTGACATGGTCAGAGGAGGCCTTTCCCTCCACAACAGCCTCAACGACCATGGGTTGTTGATTGGTTTTTTTTTTTTTTTTTGGATGGAGGGGAGAAACAGACTAGGGTGAACATGAAAGCAACAAAGGACGGGCACAGGGGGTGACACCTCACATAACGAAGGGCAAGAAGACTGCAGTACACACACACACACACACACACACACACACACATTTAAAGGGTTTCCCCTTCCAAAAACCGGCTGGGTTCCAGTCAATGTTTGAGTCCATCCCTTTCCGGAACATGTAAACACACACTTTTTGTCCCTCCCAGCTTGTCCCAGAGCAGTCCGGATTCTGACTTCAACAGCTCTGGATTTCATCCGCTTCTCTGGAGAAAACTTCCCAGGAGGCGAAGGAGCCGACGGAGCAGATCTCGGATCTCTGTCCCAGAGGCCGTGCAGAGAGGCCACCCCGCTAAGGGAGAGGATGCCTGTCCGTCAGCACTGGCTTCCACCTGTCCCGAGGCCAAAACAATGAAACCATGGTGCGTGCACAAACAGGAGGCAGAGGAAGGAAGGAAGGAAGGAAGGAAGGAAGGAAGGAAGGAAGGAAGGAAGGAAGGAAGGAAGGAAGGAAGGAAGGAAGGAAGGAAGGAAAGGTGATTGGAGTGCTCAAAAGAACCCACAGATCTCCAGCCAAGGGGGCTCCCGGAGAGGTTCGGAGAGCCCACTGGGATTCCACGAGCCTTAAGCGGCAAAGAGCAAAAGAGTTACCCATCGGTGGTGCAAAAGGCTTCTCTGAAGGGACGTGGTGGTGGAGGGCAGCTTGGGAACGGCCTCAGACACTCAGGGTGGGAGGAAGGAAAAACTTCATCTAATTCAAGTCACAAAATTCCAGCCCCTCGCAGAACCCCCGGCGCTGGGGACCTCTCGGCAACCAGGCCGGCAAGTGGGAGGAATGGCGGATCCGCATCAACGGGGGAATCAGGAAACGGCGCCGGTCTCAGGGCCCTCCGCTGTAGGAGTAGTCGGCCTTGTTGTGCATGACCAGCTTGTTGTCCACAAAGTAGAAACTGTCCGACTGGGTCTCGTAAGGGTGCAGGATCATTTCCTGGACTGCGGAGGAAGCGAGAAAACAGTCTCACCGGGTCTGAAGGTGCCTGGGGCTGCCCTCCCGCCTGCAGGATTCCCCACGGTCAAATGGCTCACCCTGATTTCTGATACTGGAAAAGGATTCCTTAATTATTAGGGCCGGAATCCAGTCCCTTTGTTCCCACTAGAGGAGACCTACAGAACCAACAGGATTGGCATACATGATGACCAACACCCCTTTTTTTGGGCATCCCTTTTGCCAGGTGACAACTGAGATGAGGAATTAAATCTGAAGCCTTATTCAAAGCAACATAATTATTCATCCCGTCTTTAAATTCAGGGCCTCCTTCTGGACAAAAATCCCAGCGCAAGTCCCTAAAATGCACAGATCTTCCCTTTAAAAAAAAAACCCAAAGAATCCCCGTCTTCATATTTTTCCTCACCTCACCAACCTCCCTGCCTTTGTTTGAGGCATGAGTTTATCAGCCGTGGCGCGTGTTTAGCCGCCAGACTTTCATAATTCCACACACCCACACCCATAATATTACCTTATTGTAAGAGAATCTATTTATTTATTTATTTTATTTATTTTTGCATTTGTATACCATGGCCAATTTTCCCCACAGGGAACTCTGGGCAGTTAATGAATCCATCTCATTGTAGCCAATCCTAATCAGCCTTGAGATACCTTAAGAGAGAGAAGCGCGGCATCTCAGAAGGAACTAAGGCACACACACACACACACACACACACACACACACACACACACCAGGGCAGCAGGTTCTGGCGGGCAACTTACTGAGGTCCTCGGAGAGCTGGGGAAATTCGTAGATGTGTTCGCAGGTGTTTTTGCTGCTTGGGATGCAAAAGCCGAATTCGAAATCAAAGCTCTTCAGCAGCTGGTCCCGGAAATAGTGCCTCTCAATCATGCGGAAGTTATTGATGGGTTTGTCACCCACCGTGAACTCCACCCTAGAGCAGCGGATAGAGAGAGAGAGGAGGTGGTGGTGGGGGGGTAGCCTTTCTCCCCACCATGCAAATGAGGCCCGTGCCAATCCCGAAAGAGAACCAAGAGCTGGCTTGCCAAGCACAGGAAGGGCAAGAAAGATAACCAGACGGGCCGCTCGAGGTCCTCCCGGAAGTCAGGGTGGAGTGCCGATTCTGTGCCACAACGGATGATTTTTCTGCAGAAACCTGCCCACACCACAAGACACCCTCCCCCAAAAAAGCCCAAATCCCCGCGACTTACGTGGCTCCCACCTGCCGCAGACGGAGAAACGCGGGCGTGAACTGATAGCGGACGAACCGGCCGGCGTTGGGGTCGACATCCTTCTTGTCGCCACGTTCTCGCTCTAGAAGAGAAGGAAGACAAAAGCTATCCTAACGATCCTTTCCTGGTTTCTCCCCAAATCTACTTCTCTGCCAGAAAACTTGCAAGTACCACCTGGGTTTGTTAGTTCCCTTTGTAACCTGCCTTCAGAAACCTAAAGGATTACATTTCTCTCTCTCTCTTCTCTCTCTCTCTCTCTCTCTGTCTGACTCTCTCAATTGATCGATCTAGGCCAGTGATGGTGAACCTTTTAGAGACCGAGTGCCCAAACTGCAATTCAAACCCACAAATTTTTTTTTTGCAAAGTGCCAGTACAGTAATTTAGCCTGTATACAGGTAGCTATGAAGGGGCGATGTCGGGTGCCCACAGAAAGGGCTGCGAGGGCCACCTTTGGCACCCGTGCCAAAGGTTCGCCATCACTGATCTAGGCATTTCAACCAAACAATATTTCCTGATTATAACATGACAAGATGGAGTGATACTGTATGTCATTTCCTTTTGGGTCCCCCCCTCCTTAGCTTTTGCTTTTCATGCCCTTAACAATGTCACAGATTCTAACGGAAGCACCAGAAGAGGGAAACCGTATGGGGTTTTTGGCTCTATCGTGGCCCCCGTTCCTGTGGCTCCCCCTTCCTGTTCTCATTTCCGCATCTTGCATGCCTTTTCAAAAAAAATGCAGTTTTAAAAAAAACAGTCAAGTGTTAAATCCACATGCGCACCCTGAAAAAAACAGGAGGGGGTGAGCAGAAAACCTCAAAAGGGTCTGTGCGGGGAGGCACAGGGGTTTCGCCGACTCACCAGAAGCCGGTGGCTTGGTGATTTCGAAGAGGGTGGTGCCCGACTCCATGTCCCGTATCTTGAAGCGGGTGAAATCAATCTTGTAAATATTCTCCTCAGGAGTGCATAAGTAATCTTAAAATGAAATGAAACTGAATTAATTGATCTGAGAGAGGAAAGATCCCTGGATTAAACAGGAGGCCTCCAACGACCCCCAGTCCACCCTCTCTGCTTCTTCGACCAACCCACGCCCCAAAGAAGAGAGATGGAAAACGGTGGCATGATGCCGGATCCTGAGAACGGCAACACACACACACACACACACACACACACACACACACACACACACACACACACACACACACACACACACACACACACACACACACACACAGACAGACAGATATGGAAAGAACTGATAGATAGATAGATAGATAGATAGATAGATAGATAGATAGATAGATAGATAGATAGATAGATAGATAGATAGATAGATAGACAGCACACATGTGGGTTGTGGATAGACAGATTGCATACATGTGGGTTGTAATTCAGAGACTTCCAAGGGAGCAGAAATAGATATTTTGAAAAGCAGGTCAGGAGGAACGGATCACGAATCTGAACGCAAACGGGGAAAACAACCCACCAAGGGATATATCTTTTTCTGCTCAACCTTCCACAGTCCCAGGCAAATATGAGATAGCTCACAGCAGGCCATCCAGAATTAAAAACAAAAACAAATTCCAAACCAAGTTTCTAGACCTCATGGCCAGAGCGAAAGATGCGAGCATAAATCGCCCTCACCCGGTGAGCTGCAAGCATAGCATGAGAATGGAGAGGATGGCAATATTTCGGGGTTGTCTGCCAACTCCTTTCCCCCACCCTAACCCCCACCCCATAAGTGAGCAGCAGAATAAATTATATAAAATAAGCCCCAGGTGACAAATCTTGCCTCCTTTAGGCAGCTTGTGGAAATCAGCTCAACTTCCTAAGTCTTCAAGAGGCCAATATTTTCACCCACCCACAACCAATGGATTTTCTCGAACCCCAAGGGGGGTCTTGGTGTTTTGCAAGCGGCCTCTGGAGGGCTGTGAAGTCCTGTCCCAAAACGGTCCCGTCTGGGTGCTCACCCCCCCCCAATTCGGCTGGGAGCGCGATGGCCGGTGCCCCACCCCAAACGGCCCGTGGCTGCCCCGGCGTCTCTAAGAGGCTTGGGCCTCTGACGGAGCAACTCGGGTAAGCCGCTTTGCGTCCCCTAAGCTGCCTTGATGACAAAATAGAGACGAGGTGTCCTCTTGGGCGCGCACACATACACAAACACACACACACACACACACACACACACACACCTCTGCCTCGTGGCCCCGTGGGCATAAAATGTCCGGGCAAACACAGACCCAACTGTGATCCAAAAGGATCCAAGAAGCTTCTGGGCACCCCTAGGTTTGTAGTCGGTGCTCAAACCCTAGGAAAACCAGAGCCCACTTCCTGGGGAGTGGAATAAAATACAACGCCGAGGTCCCCCAATATTTCCGTTATTACAACGTAAAAAGCACCCCGTGTTCTGAATTTCTCAAGCAGGTGGTTCCAAAGCCGCATCTCCAGTTGCCTAAACGGAGTCTAATATGGGCCCCTAACAAGGTCTGGCGAGTTCGTCAGCCAGTGGACCGTCTGGAGGCGACACCACGACGAGGCCACGCTCCGGAAAGGGGTACGCTCAGCTAGCAGCGCGCCGGACTCTTGTGCCACCCCGAGGACCCCTAGAAGAGCTGCTGCTCTGTGGACCCTTCCTTCATCTCCTTGGCTGAGATCCTGCCCTCCCCATCTTGAAAAATCACCCGTTATATACTTCGACGATAAACAGCTTGATCCGGCTGGTTCGGCTGGACCCGTTCCCTTGCTTTTCTCTGGCCCTCCATCATCATCCGGCCTAACGCCAAAGGTGGGGTCTGGGGACCCCCCCGAAAGCTCTCTTTGGGTTCTGGCAGCCTCCTGGCTCTAAGAAAGCTTCCTGCCAAGCCCTGCGCTCTGTGGATGGCACGGCTTCTTGTGTGATCGCCGTGTTTTGGCGTTTCACATCCTGCCGGGGGGTTGGGGGCCACAAAATGTTTTTGGGGCAGCCCCGAGTGGCGGCCTGCCCGTCAGACTGAGGAAGCAGCAGTGGGTTCTTCCGTCTTCCTGGCTGATGCCATGGCAACAGGCTTGGCCCCCCTTCCTCAGCGACATTTCTCCGTGTGCGCGCGCACTTCAGGATTGCCATAGAGACCATGTCACGGGAGGGGGGGGTTCCTAGCCTCCCAGTCCCGCTCGTTCATGGCCTTCTTTCCACCCTCGTCTGCAGAAAACACTGCTTTTCCTACACTGGGCACCAGCGGCCGAGTCTCACATTCCGAAGCACAAGTCCCATCCTCCCCAGATCCCGGAGCCGACCCGAATTGTGGTCCTAGCCATCTGGACAAAGCCCATCATCCACTTAGTATTCTCCATCCTGCACCCCCAGAGACCGGCAATGATCATCTATCCCTACTCTGACGAGGAACCTCAGAGGGTGGATCCAGAAACGGATTCCCTTTTTCCTAAGCGGTCAGCAAATCTTGTGGCAGAGAGTTCCGCAGTCTAAGCCAGGCTCGTTTTTTTTTTTTCTTCTCAATTCTAGTTCCGGGAAAACAAAGAGGAACCTGACCCGAAACGGGGGCTCGAATCAGCAGTGTGGCTGTGGTCAGGGCCAAAAGCAAGGAAGGGAGGAGGGGAGGTGGACGCCACCGCCACGCGACGGTCACACGGCTGCAAAGACCAACCAGGGCCGGTTGGGTAACCAACCAGGTCAGGGGCTATTTTAAAACCCACTCAGCCTCCACGTAAGCCCAGGTATAAGGCAAAAGCAGCCTCCTGGGTGTGCAAGATTAGGGCCACAATCTGACCGGAGCTGGTTCCCGTAAAAGCACCAAGGAAACGCTTTGAAACATCACCACAGGATAGGCAACCTTGAACCCTCTCCGTGTCACTCCTTGCACACATAGACCCGTGCAGAAATGTGCCGGGCCCTGCTTGATTGATTCCCAGAGAGCAGAGTGTTTGCACCCTCTCCCAAAGGCAGGGGCCCGGCTCGTAACTTGGCTAAAATTTCCCCTTGAACCTCCCTTCGCAACTTAAAAAAAAAAAAAAAAAAAAAAAGCAGATTTTAGGAAGCCCTGTGCTCCTTGACCCCCGGGATCACCTGCTCGAATGGGCAGGGACGCTCAGCCCTTGTTGAACGCCGCTGGGTCCTTTCCAAATCGGGGAAAGCGAGAGGTCCGACCCCACAGCACCAAACGATGGTTCTTGCCTCAAACACCCTCCCTTCGAAATCGATGCAAGACGCTGCCTCTGAGGCCTCCAGAGAGAAAGGGCGGGTGTCCAGGAAACAAACAAATAAACAGACACCAAGGTTCTAGTCCTCTTTGGCTGGCTTTGATACGAAAGATCAGCTTGGGAGCCATAGCCTCGAGGGACCGTTTTTGGGTTGCTCAGTCCCTGCCCTGGCCTTGTCAGAGGTAGGTTTGCTCTATGGTCACACTCGCCCTCAGGGATTATCGCTCCTTGTGGTCCCCAAATTAGAGACAGGGTTTGTCTTTAGGGGAGCAAAACACTCAGGCTATCAAGATTTTTCTTGATAGCCCGACGTCGTTTGCTTGGACTTCACAAAGAGCGAACGCTGCATGTCATGTTTGTTGCTCAACTGCGTTATTTCCCCCTAAAAATAAATCCAGCCGCTCGACAAGGCGGCTTTGCACCTCGAGACGAAGCCGATAAATATAGTTGCGCCGCAGTCGTCACAAGGGAGTGAACGCAATCGCCGCCTTCCGTTCCTGCGCCGCCGCCCCCTCCTGCCACGACCGTGGGCAGTTTCGTATGTCACTTGCCAGTGGCCACGAGCCACGCCTGAGGAGAGCGGCCGAATCCCCTGCGCATACACAGGGGGAAACACACACGTGGGCAGGCCCAGGCCTGCGGAACAAAAAAGAGATAATTCCCCTTGCTCAAAGGGATTTGGCTAAGATAAGTTCATTAACTGGTTGCCAACGAGAGGGAGCTAAAAATAAAGCCTAATACGGCAAGGGGAAAGGGTGAGGAGAGGGCCGAAGGCTGAAAGAGATGGGCGATCCCTGTGACCATCTAAAGTCCGCTCCAGGAGGCAGGGATTACCCTCTCCCTGCTCTAGGGGTGGGGCTGTGTGGAGTAGTGGTCAGGGATCAGGCCTCGGAAGAGCCGAAGGTTCAAATATTCCCCACATTGGCCCATAAAAGGTGCCAAGTGACCCAGGGACGGCCCTTCCTCTCGGGCGGAGCCGCCTTACAGGGGTGTTGTGGGGAATGAAGCAGAAGGCGGAAGGCAGGCAGGCGTGTGGATTCCTTCGGAGAGCAATGGAAGAGAAGTGGTAGATAACCGGAGAGATAAATAAATACTGCGGTTTGTGTTGAGGGCTCGGAAAGTGACACCCTAGAAAAGAAAGTCACCCTAACAAGGGCTGGCAGAAAAGCAGCTCCATAATAATAAAAATACACATTATTATTAAGCATAAGCATCAATTCTGCCTTCCATGCGAGGTAGGCCAGAGGGAGATGTTTATTCTCCAGCTGACCCGGGCTGAGACCCATTCCCCAAGGTGCCCTTCCACCACCTCTCCCATCATCCCCATTCCAGCTCCTGGACCCTGGTACCCATGGGGATTTCAGGCTCCCTTCCAGCTGCTCCAACCACTCCCCCAGGCTGCCTCTTTTGCAGGGAGGGGGTTGGCACGCTTGGCCTCTTGATTCCCCCCCAATCTGCCTTTAAAAAACAAAGAAGCTTGAAAGAACCTCAAAAGACAACAGGAAATGAGACCTCCAACTGGTCCCTCCTTTAAAAAAATTCTGCCCCACATCTGTGGAAGGGCCCTGCTCCTGAGCAAGTGAGTTATGAAAGGCCTTCACCCCCCCCCATTTGCAACCCCCCCAGGGCTAATCCTGGCTAATCAGGTTCCAAGAAGGCCTCTTTCTTGCGTGAGGGTGTCTGAAAAAAGCAGAGGCAGAAATAATCCAGGCAATCAGGAGAGGGATCCGCCTGCTTTAATCCCCTCTGGAGGACAAGGCCCCCTCAGCCAACTGTCAAGAGAGGGGGGGGAGGTGGTTTTTCTTTGGCCCAGAGGGGAATAACAGGCCTGGGGCTGTGTTGGAGCAGCCTCAGAAATTAGCCAAGTCCCTTCCAGGGGCCGCAAAACCCAGCAATCTCCCATCTGCCCGTTATCAGCGTGAAGGCATGAAATATCTGTGCCTCAAGTGATTTGTTTTCCTTTGCCCTTTGCTTCTGCTTTTCCTTTTATGCTGTGACTTTTCTTTCTTTCTTTCTTTCTTTCTTTCTTTCTTTCTTTCTTTCTTTCTTTCTTTCTTTCTTTCTTTCTTGTTCTAAGCCCCAACTCAGAGACTGCCACTGATCCACTCAGAAGCGTTTTGGAGAGCTTCTGGGGTGGGAAACACTACAGAGCAGTCCAGGAAAAAAACCTCTTAAGACTTAACAGTTTGAAGAAGGAAAGCAGAAAGGCAGCAGCTGCCTAAAAAAAGGGAAAGGGTGTTTAAACAGACCAGGAGCAAAGATATAGAATGAGGGCCTCCCCAAAAGCTTCCAGGCAACACCGGCCTGCTACGGCCGGACCCGCAGGTCTTTCTCACAACCCTGGAGTCACCAAAGTGGCCCCATGTTGCACAGTCTAGACCAGCGGGGAATTGTCCTTCACCATCTTTCCCAGCCGACCTGTTCAGAAGCAAGTGCCTTCCCAAGCTAACCGGGCAGCTTCAGGGTGACACAAGGTTCTCCGTCACATTTGCGGCAAGGGAACCACAGGCCTTTCCCTGCGCCTTAAAGAAAGCCACTGGGCATCACCCCCTGCCCCCCCACACCACCACCCTTTGCCGAGTGAGCCAGAGGGGCAAGATCCACGAAAACCAGTCCACAAGACCACTCAGGAAGTCCATGGCAAGGCAAGGGAGAGAGAATCCGCCTTCAGAGTCACACGGCGAACTTATAAAAAGCTGGGCTGGTTCACAGCTTGAACAAGGCACCTGCTCTGGGTTTTGCACAGCAACAAGCCAGGAAGGGACACCCTTGGGGAAAAAGAGGCAGGTACAAGCAACAGAAAAGCCCACCGCCATTCTGGAATGCCGGAAAACCCTTCTGACTAGGGGGTGCGTGGAGGGCAAACAGGTGGGGTGGGGGGTGGGTGGGGGTCTCCTTCCATCCCCCAGCCCCAGCCCCCGCCCTCCCCAAAGCCACTGCGGGGTTCAACGCTAGCGTCGCCGCCACCGCACAGGACTGGGTCTGCGGGCTCCCAGCCCGAACCCCAACCCAACCCAACCCCCCAAAAAGCCACGCGGCAGGGCGGCCCCTTCCAATGCCCAAGTTCTCCCGAGAGGTCCCCGGCGGCGCCCAAGGGGGCTGAGCCGGGCCGGCCAAACAGGGGTGGGGGTGGGGGCGCCCGCCTGCCTCCCGGGACACCCCGTCCTGCGCCGGCCGCCAGGGGTGCCCGGTGGTGCGCCCAGGGCGCACGGCGAGGGCGGGCTGGCGGGGATGCGCCCAGGGCGCACGGCGAGGGTTCGGCGTCGGCCTTACCGGAGGTGACTTTGGGCAGCCCCAGCACGTCCTCCGGGCCGATGACGGCTTTGCGCAGGAGCTCTTCCTCGCTGGACGAGCCGCCCGACGCCGCCGTGGCGCCCCCGGTCGCGGTGCCTGGGCCCGGGGGGGTGGCGGCGGCGGTGGTGGCGGTGCTGCCGGCGCTCTTCTTCACCTTCATGGCTTCAGGAGCCCGGCTCTGCGGCGCGCACGGCAGCGGCTGCCTGGCTCATCCCCGGCCAGGCCCGGCCCCGACCGACCCCCCGGCCGCGCGCCCTAAGCGCCTTTGCAGCCGCCTCCGCCTCCCCCCCTCCTCCTCCTCCTCCTCCTCCTCCTCCTCCTCGCCCCCGACGCCGCGGGCCCGGCTCCGCCCCAGCGGGAACAGGGCGCCTCGGGGCGCGCGCAGAGTGCCGCGGCGCGCGGAGGAAGCGGCGGCGGCGAGATGATGGGGAGCCCCGCGCCTCTCCGCCTCGCGCTCGCTCTGCGCCCGGGCGAGCCCGCACCGGGGGGGGTGGGGAAAATGAGGGCGGCGGGGGGGGCAAAGACGAGGAGGGCAGCGACGGGCTCCTCGAGGCATGTGCAGAGCGCCGCCCCTGCCCGGGAAGCCCTCCGCGCGCGCCCCTCCATCCGTTCAGGGCTGCTGTGGAGGAACATCGAACAGCAGGGAGGAGCAGGAGCCGCGAGACTGGGCTACTGGCCATGTGCAGAGTGCCTGGTGGAGAGGCGCTGTAGTGCGGGTTTGTGGGGGACAGGCGGCCTGGGGAGCTTCCAGCCTTTTGAGGGGCCCAAAAACCCATCCGCCGCTTCCTGCGAGGCCCCCATGGTCCGGTGGTGGCCAAGAGGATGGGAGAATTGGGGGGGGGGGTTCAGATGGGCGTCTTGCAGCATCCTGGTGGATCAGCTGACCTCATCCCCTCCCTTCCCCAGTGATGAGGAAAGTGAGATGGAGGGGGGCTTTAATCCTCCCACCCACCCACCCCGGGATTTCAGAACCCCACCCCCAGCCCATGGGGAGTGGGGGTGGGTGGGTTTCATGTTGCCACATCTTGTGGCAGGGAGTTCCTAAGTGGATAAACCCTCTGCTTTTAATGCCAGTTTTCCCCTAGTGCTGAAAAATTGTTTGGGGTTGTTTTTAGCCAGTGGTTATATTTTATCTTTCTGTATCAAATGTGGCTTTGTTTTGTTTGTAAAACAAAAAGCCACATTAAAAAGGTCCTGAAAGAAACATTGATGCAAACTCCTTTTCCGGGAAAGGCCCTTGAAAACCTGGGTTTTAAAATAAGGACAGACCATTCTTTCATCCCAAATCTAGGCTACATCTCCCATTATCCTTCACTGCTGGCCAATTATGATCACCAATTATGATGCCTGAAACCCCAGTGCTGATTTAAGGCTGCTTTTAAGGGAGGCCTTTGTGAATCTTGGCCCTGGGCACACACGCCCAAGCAGGACGGCACTTCCCAGGCGCACACCGGGCGTCACCAGCAGGGTTCCGATCCGTCCGTTCCGACTCCCGACCTGAGCAGGGTTGGGCTAAGTGAACAGGGAGCAGAGGGCCCCTGAAATAAGCCTCCATGGGGCCACTGCACCCTTGACGTGGAGCGATCGGTTTGCAGGGCTGACGGGCATTCTCCCTCTTTCTGATTGTTTCCAACAAATGCTTCGGGTTTTTCTTTTTAAAAAAACAGGGCAAATCCACTTTTATTTTAACACACCAAAACAAGGTAGGGAAATAAATAATCAGGACACCGACCAAGTCGGCCAAGGTAGCCCCGTTCTGGAGGTGCGTTTCAAAACCAGAAGCCTCCGTGGATTTAGAGACACGTGGGTTCCACCAGATGCTTCGGGGACCCTCCTTTCTGCTCTCCTGGGAGGAAAGAGGTCCCCCCACCAGGGGGATTTCAGTCCACCTTGAGCTGCTCCTTCCTGCTCTGCCGGCTTTCTCGGAAGATCTTGACCAGGGAGAGAACGATGGGGACCGCCATGGGGAGGAAGAGGGGGATGTAGATGGCGAACTTCTGGTCGTCTGGGAAGTACAGGAGGTGCAGGAGGGAGGGGTCGAAGAAGGCCCGCTCGGAGGAGGTGACAGCTGCTTTGCTGGCCCGGAAGGCGGAGGCCAGGTGTCCTTGTTCCAGTTCCCGCAACGCCTCCTGGACAGCATCCACCGCCCGGTAAACCTAGGGGGAGAAGGCGCGATGGCAGCTGTCCCACCACGATCACTAGGGAAAGGGGGACTGTCCTGTCCTGGGAGCCACCACCCCCTCCCCCCACACACACACAAAAAGAACCACTTCTCCAAAGGAAGAGGAGACGGAGAAGCAGACCCGTGAGATCCCGACAGGGGCTTGCCCCCTCCGCCAGCTCCCTCCACCCAGGGCGGCTGGCCTGTACCTCCGAAGCCACGTCATCCTTGATCACGATGTTGCCGATCTTGTCCAGCAGCTGGGCCAGCGAGGTGAGGGTGGTGGAGACGGTGGCCACGTTTTCCACCGCCCGGGCCCAAAGGAGCCGGTCCAGCTCCCAGTCGGTCAGGCCCTCGGCGCCGGGGTTGGCCAGCAGAGATGCCTCGGGGAGAGGTCCGGGAGAGATCCCAAGGAGCAGCCTGGTTTGGGGGAAGGGAGGGAGGGAGGGAGGAAGGCAGGCAAGGCAAAAAAAGACAGCACAGTCGAACTGCAGAAGGTGAGGCTTTGCTCATCTGACGTCCTGATGGAGATGCCTTCCTTCCCACTTTCCTTCCCTCCCTCCTTCTTCCTTCCATCATCAACCCACTCCTTCTTGCTTCCTTCCATCCATCCACCATCAGTTAACTCTTCCCTTCTTTCTATCCATCAACTCCTTCTGTCCATCAACCAACTCCTTCCTTCGATCCATCATCAACTCCTTCCTTCTTTCTATCACCATCAAGCAACTCCATCCATCCATCCATCCATCCATCCATCCATCCATTTCTTCTTTCCTTCCTTCCTTCCTTCCTTCCTTCCTTCCTTCTTCCTTCCTTCCTTCCTTCCTTCCTTCCTTCCACCCATCCACTCACTCCTTCCTTCTCTAAATCTTTTCCCACTTGGCACACAAACCACAAATCAGTTCCACACCTGCCTCTCCTCCAGAGTAAACCCCGGTACAACAGACCTCATGGGTTCCGTCAGGCTGGCCTACCTCGCAGGACTGTCGTCATGAGACCACAAGGGAGAAGAGGCAGGGGAATTTCTTTTTCTCATTTGGCATTCATTAGAGAAAAGGCAGGAGACCCCTACAAACAATCTTAAGGCGGATGGGCGGGTTCTAAGGGAGGGAGCCGCTGTGGGTTTTCTACACCGGGAAATGGTGGTGGTGGGGTCAGTCTGGATGACCCATAGGAACTCACCTCAGCTGAGCCAGGAACACCTCCATCACCGCCAGCATGTCCACATCCACCCTCCTCGGGAGGGAGGTCTCGTTGTCAGTTTCGGGCTCCACGTTGTAGACCTGTTCGGAAGGAGAGCGGGGTCAGGGCCCCCCCACACACACACCAGGGAAACCTTGCGCCAAGCTCAAAGCAGCCGCCTAAAGCGATCCGCCTTCCTAGCCCCTCGAAAGCCCACAAGCCCCTGCCCTCTGCTCCCAATGCCCAGAATGCAACATTCAGCCCAATGACATTTTAACAGGCACCTATCAAGATGCACCTAAAAAAACACAACTTTTAACTCCACAGAGGGGACACCAAGATACCCTCCCGCGTTTTGGAACAAATTGTAATTCTAGTGTTATTGTTTTTCAGCAACCAGGGAGCAAACAAGGAAGGACAGCAGACCGCTTCCTCTTTTAAACGGAACAAAGCCCCCCTCCCTCCTCCCGCAAACGAACCTGGAAAAGGAGAAGAACAAAGCACACGTCTGCTGAATGGCCACAACCCTCACCCTCACCCTCACCATGATCCCGCCCCACCGGGGACTGTGGAAGGCGTTGGTGGGCACAGCGGCCCCCTCCTTGTCCTGGATGTAGAGAGGCGAGTGGAGGCGCTCGGGGACATACAGCAGGAAGTTGACCACGGGGTAAAGCGAGGCCGCGCTGGAACCTGGAAGGAGAAACCGACAGCTCCGTTTGGGCAACCAGGAAGGGCAGCCCCCCTGGGGGAACAGCTGCCCCCCTCCCGACCCACAAGGCAAGCTGGCTGACCGGCTGCTGAAGTCCGGAAGAGGGACTGCGGAAAATGTAAACTCTTCCTGGACTCTGGGAGAAAACGACCCTCAGAGTACATCAGGAGATCCCGCTTAAGAGGTGCGATCACCACCACCACCCCTGGCTGAAAGGAGGCATATTCACCCCCGGCGAGTGAGCCAAATCATGCCGTACAGAAGCAGGCGGGTCTGAAGGGCCCCAGCAGTGTCTGGTTTTCAGCCTCTGACATCGCCAGCCATCTCAAACTTCCGGCTGTGGGTTGCAAGGAGAGATCTAGCAACCGTGGCTGGACCCACTGGGGCGGTGTGGGATGAGCCCCCCCTCCTGAAAAGGCCCTTTCCGATTTTTGCTTCCGTCCCTTTCCTGAGATCTTGGGGTGCAAGGCAGGCTTCCCCCTCCCCTCCCTCCCCACGGCCACCAAGGGGGCATCGGGCAGCCCCGTAGGACGTACCCAGACGGGCTTCCACGGGGTTGATGACATGGGGGAGGCTGTGGATACTCAGCCGGTAACTGGAAGAGGCGGCGTCAAAGCGGGGTGTGACCCCCAGCACTGCATAGTAGAGGATCTGGGGGGGGGCAGAGAAAAAAGGCGCTCAGGAAGCTGCGAGGAAGGGGCCGCCAGGGCGCAGCAGAACACTTTTTCCTTTGCCGTGAGCTCGACACCCCACCTGGGAGTCGACGGAGAACTCAGCCACCGAGCTTAGCTTGTGAAGGAACGGCTTGACGTAGCGGCGGACGGCTCCTTCGATGTCCCAGTGGACGTTGTGGGATTTCGGGTCTGGGTTCAGCAAGCTGAAGGTGATCTCATAGCCTGGGGGTGGTGGGGGAAGTAGTGCGAGAAGAGAAGAGAAGGGGGTGCTATTTCTCGGGGTCCACCCATGTTTTGCAGGCAAGGCGCTGTACTATATATATATTTTTTTTAAAAGGCAAGGTGTTGCACCAAAGAACGAACCTTGAGCAGACCCAATAACAGACAAGCTGTGCTTTGCGTGCATCACAGGAAAGGTGTAAAACAGAGGTGTCCAAACTCTGGCCCTCCAGGTGTTTTGGACCACCACTCCCAGAATTCCAAACCTAGATTGTCCATGACAAAGGACTGTGGGAGTGGTGGTCCAAAACATTTGGAGGGACAGAGTTTGGACACCGCTGGCGTGGAAGCTACGCCCCATTGCTCTCCTTGCTCCCCAGCCCCTGCCCTCAGTCTGGCTTCCCGTGGCACCCGAGACCCTCCTCCGAGGGGAACCAGCCCCCCCCTCCTGCGTCCCTCCACAGGCCCCCCTCTCCTTGCCTACCAAGGCTGGACTTGAAGGGGCGCTTCCACTCTGCTCCCGGCTGGCCGATGGGGACGCGATCCGCCAGGGCTTCGGCCACCGACTCGGGCGTGAAGGACATGGCGCGCACCACCTCCTGCACAGAGGCGTCCACGGCCGCCAGGACGTCCTCCACCCCCTGTGGGGCTCTCAGGATGGTGCTGCGCCGCTGGCCAAGGTACATCTTCACCCCCTGCAAAAGAGAGACAGGGAGGGCTGGCAAGTGTCCCACAGAGGTTTCTGCCACCAAACCCCACAAGCCCGTGATTCCGGTTATCTTAGGTTATCATAAAATATTTCCACCCTGCTTCTCGATCAACAGATGCTGGCTTTAAAAAAAAATTGTGTCTGTGGTTTCAGAACTGCACAAGATAGATCCAGAGCCCTAAAATCAGGTTTGATGAAACTTAATTCCAATGGTGACCTTTCAGCTGCCACTGCTGGTCTATCCAAACCCAGATGGGTGCGGGAAAGACATTCCAAAAATCTTCATGAGGTGGATACAGGAACGTGGGGGACTTGCTTTCACTTTTTTTAAAAAATGTAAATTTTTCTGCACAGGGAGTCTCATGAACAAGGAATCCAGGTTGTGTTTGCTTTTTTAAAACGCCAAATAAATATAATTTAGTCCTTAAGAGGTTCTGGGTTATGGACACATGTTAAAACGTGGCACGGAAGATAGAGCAGATTCGCTCTTTGTTAGAGCCGTAACAGACACAGCCCCTAAAAAACTAGAATTTTGAGTCAGCCTTAAACTTTAAAATCCTGCCATGCTTGGATGTTTAAGTCTATCGTTTGGCTTACTAACCATTGGTGTTTGTTTGTTTTTTAATTGCCTCTGTCGCTCAGCTGCGACACTCACGAGGCAGGTCGGGGGATAGCAAGGGCCGGATTACCTGCGGCAGGAGGTGAGACGTCGGTGGGACCACGTAGATGGTGAGGGAGCCCGCGGGGGTCTCTTGGGCCGGCTGGAGGCCAGCATCTGCGTCTGGAAAGGGGGGGAGAAAGGGGGGAGGCCACCAGCGTGGAAATGACCAAATGACGGCATTGAGTGAAAGAGAGTCGGGCTGTCAAGGCTGGGTACCAGAATCGAGACCCGAGAGGCCCAGGTTTGACCTCAGGGTAAGGATTCCCCTGCCCTGCTATACTCAGAGTGTCTCTCAGCAGGGGCAGGATTGGACCTTAAGCCAGGTGGAAAATACAGAAGGACACCCCCTAGACCAGGGACGACCCACCCACTGTATACCTCTCGGAGGCCTTACCGTGGAGTGACGCCCGGGCCAGAATCATCTCCTCCTGAGGAATCGCACGGCGGTAGGACAGGTCATAGCGAGTGGACACGCCCGTCTTGGCTGGGATGAGAGCAGACCGCAAATGAGAAACACAGGGCCTCCCGTCACCCACTTCGGTGAGTTTAGTCATTTTTTAAAATTTTCCTCTGAAAGCAAAGTGGCCCAGGCTGGCAGGTGGCACCACCATGTCAGGGCGACGGAGGCCCATCCGAAAACAAGGGGCCGTTTCCCTCCCAGGATGGGGGCGTGACACATAGGCGCCCCATTCCAGACTCACCGTTCAAGGCAATCTCAGCCTCCTGCAGGCGTCTAAAGGGCAGCTTGCGTTTCTTGACCTCGGACAGCACCCCCGGGGCAAAGACGACCGAGATGGGAACCGTCAGCTGGAACTGAAACAACAGGCTGTTTGATTCCCAGCACCAAGGGCCACAACACCGGCCGCCCACCCGCCCTCTGCTGAGGGTGTGCTGGTGTAGCAGTGGAAGGGGCTTTTTAAAATAGCCACAGGGGGCTCCTGGGAGCCCTGTCTTCCGTACATGCCTCTGTCTACCCAGGAAAAAAAAATACCGACAGAGACACAAGGGCAGCGCTCTGATCCGTCCTCCCAATGCCTCGGATCTCGGGTGCACCCGGGCTACAAATGCCAGCAGCCTGGACCAAAGCTAGAGCTGATGGGAGGTGGAGTCCAAGACCCTCTGGAGCCCCACGCTTTGGGTGTTTCCCCAGAGGCAATCCGACGATGCCGAGGAATGTTGGGGGCCTGCACGAAAGGGGCAGCGGTTCCCTCTCACCTGCAGCGTGTCCAGCCCGGCGATCTCGGAGTAAGGCAGGGAGGCTCGGTAGGTCTCCGTCGTCTTCCACCAGAGCGGGAGCCCCACCACGATGGCCATGGTGGCGAAACACAGGGCGGCACATTTCCCTCGGGTCTTTTCTGGGCAGACGCGGGAAGGGGGAACCGGCGGGCAAAGCCAGTCAATGACCAAAAGCCACCCCTACCACCACCACCACCACCACCCCGCACACACCCACACCTGAGACACAGGCATCCCCCACCCTCCCATCCCCCCAAAAAAGAAGCAAGGAGCAGAATTTGGAGGTGGGTTTCTATGCCTAAGATCAGAATGTGCCAAGAAGGGCCTGCTTCTCTGCAGCCGGAGGGGAGGAAGGTCGAGAGATGTTTCCTTCCTTCCTTCCTCGCCTGCGCTGATCCTTTTCTCCTTCCGCACCACCTCTTTCGACATCGCGAAGCCTGCGAGGCTGCTTTGGGAAACGGAACCGCCATCAGCAAAACTGAAAATGCCACGGATAAACCGCATCAAATTCTGCTAGAAGGCGGCCCTCCTTTAAGAGTCCAGAGGCCGCCACTGAGCCTTGTGGGGGTGAGTTCCACAGGCCAGCTGCTTGTTTCATGGGGGAAATCCACCTTTTTCCGGGCTGAAACCCCCAACCCCTTGCCAAAAAAAAAAAAAAAAAAAAAAAAACAGGCAAGCAATGGGAATGATGGTTGGAAGGTGGGTTAGGAGAACCCCAATCCCTTTCCCCTCCCTCCTTTCTGCCCTTTTACACGAGAGTAAGTCTTTTTCAGACATATAGCATAGAGACATATGCTGGAATTTTTGCCTGGAATTGTTTCACAGACTAACAGGGCTACCCTCTAGGAGAGTAAAATAGTCCCATGGAAAGCAACCAGGTATGTGTGTGTGTAGGGGGAGGCCCTGCAATTTGGGCTGTATTTATTTATTTATTTATTTATTTATTTATTTATTTATTTATTTATTTATTTATTTATTATTTGTTAAGCTTACATCCCGCCCATCTTCCCAAGAGGGAACTCTGGGCGGCTTACAATAAAAACCAAGTAAAAGAAGCAGGGGCAATAGAAAAGGGAGAGCGGGCAAGGGGTGGAAAGAGGTCCTGGGGTGGGGGGTGGGGGGGGGGGCTCCAAACCAAAAGCTGCGCTGAGCCAGAACACGGAAAGGTCTCCCAATCCGGATCGAATCGGGAGCGAGTCCGGGTTGAAAGGAGAGCGGATCCGGATCGAAATGGGAACAACTCCGGAGTGGGAAGGAGGGGGAGCGGATACGGATTGAAACAGGAGCAAATCCAGACTGAACCGGGAGCGGATCTGGACTGAAATGGGAGCAGACTCGGATTGAAACGGGGAGCAGATCCGGATAGAAACTGGATTGGATCCGGATTGAAATGGGAGAGAATCCGGATTGAAACAGGAACAGATCCGGACCGAAACGGGAGCTTATCCGGATAGAAACTGGATTGGATCCGGATTGAAATGGGAGAGAATCCGGATTGAAACAGATCCGGGAAGCGTATCCGGATTGAAACTGGATCGGAGCTTATCCGGTAGAGACGGGAGCGAATCCGGATTGAAACGGGAGCGTATTCGGATTGAAACTGGATCGGATCCCGATTGAAACGGGAGCGGGGCGGAACCTGGTCCAAACTGAGGCCGGGGGGGTATTTGGGGAAGGGTCCCTCCACCCAACCCCCAACCCCCAACGCCCCCCCCCCACCGCACCTGCCGCGTCGAAGGCTGCAGCAGCAGCAGCCGCCGCCGCCGCCGACTCTCCCTCGCCCGCCATCCTCCTTCCCGGAAGTCTCCCTCGCTCAGGGGCGGAGCTCCAGGCTCTGCGGAGGCATGAGGACGGCAGGGAACCAATCAAAGCCAAAGGAACGGAGAGCGTTTCCGTCTTATCCAATCAGAGAGCGCGGAGGGAGGCTCCCGAGTGAAGGGATGCCTGCCCGTCCCAACGTAGGGCACGGCGAGGGGGCGGGGACGCCGCTCAGCCAATGAACGAAGCCGGAGGCAGAACCAGCCGGCCCTTGTTCTCTGCTTTCCTGAGTGACAGCAAAACTGGCCAATGAGGAAAATACCCAGAGATGCCCTCCTTCTGTACGGCGACGGAGAAGGGCCAATTTTTTTCTCAAAACAGGCGGCAGGGCGTTTGTTTTAACCCTTTACTCTCCCCCCGACCGAGTTAGTGTGTCTATGAAAACACTTGGATCGTCGCTTGTTCCGACGTTCGTGGGATTTTTGCTGGAGCAAACCTTGGGATTTAGGAACGTCCGACAAAAAGGGTTCTGGAGCAGGGTGGCGGTGGCGATGGACTACAACTTCTATCCCTGGAAAACTGCAAATCCCATGATGCCTTGGGAAGGGGCTGTTTTCAAGCTGTCAAGTCATGTCCAGCTTTAGGGCACCCCCAAAATAGCAATGAATTCCAAATAAAGGCCTCGAACAGTCCTGTTCAGCACTTGCAAAGTCGAGCCCGTGGTTTCCTAATGGAGTCTAGTCATCTCACATTGGACTCTTCCTCTTTTCCCACTGCTACTTCCTCCTCATCCAAAAACTTAGCAACCTTATACCCAAGTCAGCATTACCCATCGTGCTTCTTGAACCCGTGGCACCCGTTTCCCACCCCATGCTCCTTTTCATAGACTCCTAAGAACAGCTCAGCACTCACCCTCCAGCACCCCACCCCCGAAACTTTTAAAGTTTCACCAGATTCTTCTTTTCCTAAGATTTTCCTGGCATCTCCATTTTCCTTGGTGGAGCCCATTCGCGTCCATGTTTGTTCCCCCCCTCCTCTAGAAAATTCTTTGATTGCATTATTGGTGACTATGTTTCTTTTTTTGTTATTGTTTTCTCCTGTTTTATTGTGGCTTGCTGCCCAGAGTGGCCTCTTAGGCCAGTTGGACAGGATACAAAAAAATAAATAAATAAATAACAGGGATTCTCTTTGCAACTTTGGCAGGAAGCGGTGGGTTGAGCGTCCCTGGTTATGCAAGGACAGGGTGGTATAGCAGTGAAGAGTGATGAACTGCAAGGGGTGCAATTTTAGTTGAAACCCCCAAAACCCATTGGATTTTCTTGGCCTTCTCCCCTTTGGCCTCTCCATCTCTGACAGTGCCGCCTCACAGGACTGTTGTGAGGACGACACAGAAGGACACAAGATTTATGGGTGACCACATAACACAGCCACAAGGGCATGGGAGAGGGGCACGTGGAACCCCTGATCAGTGCCTGCTCCGGTCATTCACGAATCTTCCCCGTGATGTGTGTAGGTTCCACCCTCCTTCCAAATATAAATAACACTCTGGACACCGCTTTTCACTGGAGCACCGAAACAACACTTTCCAGGGGGTTGAAAAATCCACATTTCCAAAGCCCGGCGTTTAATCCGAAGACTTGGCGCTACATTCAGTGACTGCTAATTTGCTTGCCTCTTTTCTTTCGTTAAAAGGGACATAATTAGCATTTGGAAGAGGAGGCCGGCTAGCGGCTTCTGGGCCACCTCCCCACAAGAGACAATCATACGACCCAACAGCCGGGCTTTTCCGGAGAGCCGTGGTGCCGGAGACGGAGAAAGAATGACCACAGCCACGCCAGTGTCTGATGTCACTCCTCTATCATTTATTAGCTCAGGGACTGTTTGGTACACGGGGGGGGGGGGGATGGAGGGGAAAGAGCTCACGGCACACACCGGCACGGGACAGTAACTGGGGTCGGTGTCCGTTGGCAGCACGATGCCTTCCGTGCCCCCCCCCCAGCAAGAAGGGGGGGACAGGCAAAGGCAGAGCAGCATGGCCAAGCTAGAGGTCACATCACATTGCAATGCCACGTGGGGGGGGGTCAGGGAAGAGGGGGGCCACCCCGATTATGCAAAAAGTGGAAGGGGGCAGGCAGGTGGGGTTTTGGAGTGCCAGCGAGTGGATGCCTGTTCTTCCAACATGGGGGGTCGTCCTGGCCCCCCCAAAAAAATATTCCCCCTTTGCAAGCCTTAGGAAGCCTCCTCCAGCCTCCCCAGGTGACAGCATCACCGTGTCCCCCCCCCACTTGGGGGTCCTGATACACACACACACACACACTTTGGCCTGTAGGTTTCTAAACCGAAACAGCATTGAACGAAAGCTCCTATGTCCCTTTGAGTCCACCGTTGGTGCTACCCCACCTTCCTCGTGGACATCCAGTGCAGGATCCCGCCGGAGCCGGCTTTTAAAGATGCTTCCTGGTCTCTCCCCCCACCACCACCAACAACCCTCAATGCCGGACACTCTGTGGCTACCCAGATCAGCTCCTGTCACGGCTATGGTCAAAGCAGCTACGGGTGGGCGAGGGCGTTGGGTGGGGGGGTCGCGCAGGGCTGGCGTGGCTGGTCGCGGGAGGAAGCGGAAGTGGGGGACTCCGTCGTTAGGGGGCCCTAAAAGCCTGCCCAGGGTCGGGCGGGGACCACATTATGCCCGGGAGACGAAGGGGAGACTCAGTAAGCGTGGTTCGCTACGTAGAGGGACTCCCCGGCTGCTCCAGAGTCTTCCCCGGAACCTTCGTACTTGCCCAGGGCTGCCAGGCCGTTGATCTGGAAAACAGAAAAGAGAAGACCACCCCCTCCCTTAGAGAAGTAGCCACAATGCATCAGTGCATTCAGATAACCTTTTCCCGGCACCGGGTCAGGGGCCTCCAGCCCTCGGGCTAAATCCAGCCTGCTGGGATTCCCCACAGAGTCACTCTCCAGCGGTGATGCCAGCCTTTGGCAGGGGGGTCTCCTGTGTTCTCCAAACGGGTCTCCTTCCCCATCCCATTCCCCATAAAGATGAACCGGCTCTCCTAAACTCAGTTTGCAGCAAGAACCTTGACGCTAGAACGGGATTCCTGTCCCTCTGCTTCTTCTCTGCTTAGAAAAACCCCAAAGATCCAACGTGACCTCTTCTGCAGACAAAATGGGGCACCGTGCGGAGTCTTGGCTCCTCCTTCTAAAACTGAGATGCTAGTCCTCAAGAACTTGAGCAAAGGGTGGCGCCGAAGAGGGACAGAGGCCACGGGTGTGGTGGGAACTGGAAGCCTTCCTCTGCGCCCGCTTCTTCTGGTGGGGTGGATCCCGACCGAGGCCCCTGCCCTCCCTTTTTTTTTTTTTTACCTCGGCACGCTTCACGAACTCCTCGGTGGCGGCCGTCTCGTTCTCCCGCTCGCCCCGCCAGGCGTTGAGAGCGGAGGCCTGGAGGGCCCGGCCGTAGGAGAAGGTCAGAGCCCACGGCCGGGGCAGCGGGCAGTTGTTGATGGCGTTGAGGTTGATGGAAGCCTCCTCCTCGCTCTGCCCGCCGGACAGGAAGGTGATGCCTGCAGAGGAGGCAAGAAAAGACCCTCGTCTCGATGCTCCTATCCTGCTCCGTGGGCGGAAGCGCTGGGGGTAGAACTGGCAGAAGCCCCGGCAGGGGTACCAAGCCTTACCTGGCACAGCCGGCGGCACAGTACGGCGCAGAGCAGTCACCGTGGCCATGGCGATCTCCTCGGGGCTGTACTTAGTGGGGCAAGCGTGGCCCGGGGTGACCATGTTGGGTTTGAGCAGAGTCCCCTCCAGGTAAACATGGTGGTCACTCAGCGCCTTGTACACAGCTGCCAGCACCTAGGGAAAACAAACACACGCATGGCATGCTAAGGCTGGCTCGGCATTCTTCCCCTCGTCCCAGTCTGAAAATTCTCACCGTTGCACCACACTGTCTCCCAAAGGGAGACACCTGAGAGAGGAACAGTCCACCTGGTGGTGTCCCAGCCTCTAGTGAACCCAGTGCCACCTCCTGCATCCTTTCCCCACCGCTGAAACCAGCATGGAAACGGGGACCACGCAACCCCCACCGATGGTCCTTGGTTGAGGATGCGGGTGAGGACGATGGAGGCCGGAGTCCAACAAGATCTGGAGGGCCCCAGATCAACTGCCTCACCTTCTCCGTCACATACTGGCAACGCTTCAAGTCGTGCTCTCCGTCCGGCAGGATCTCAGGCTCCACGATCGGCACGATGCCGTTCTGTAGCGGAAGAGACCGTTTCAAGGCCGTGTGTGTTAAGGGACCTCGAATCCACATGCAGCCTACACATCTGGCCCATGACGGCCACAACAGGGACTCCTCCTGAGATCAAGGTGTTTCCCCCCCTTACCGAACATTTGACAGAGGGCATGAGACAACACCTCCCCCCCCCGACAGAAAATATGGGGCTCCCCAGTGACACCACCCTGTGCCATGTGGGGCTCCCTCACCTGCTGGCAGATGCTGGCGTAGCGCGCCAGCACGTTGGCGTTCTCCATGATGGCCAGGGAGGAGGGAGTATTGTCACTGATCTTCAGCACACAGCGCCACTTGGCAAAGTCAGCCCCGTCCTTCTTGTACTGGGCACAGCGCTCAGACAGCCCATCCAGTCCTGAAGGAAGGAAGGAAATGAGCCCACATTTGCAGGAGTGATAGGGACCTGCTGGGTGGTGGCCCCCATAAGCACCAACCTTAACTTCTCTGGGATGCTTCTAACACTGACATTATTTCACCAGATGCCTTTGTCAGCATCTCCAAAAGCACCTGTTTACCAGTGCTTTCTAAAAGAAATGTGTGTTCCCCACTTGAACCAAACCAGCATGCCCTATAGTCGAAAAATGGAAAGTTCCTCAATCTTGGACTTCAGACTCCAGTATCCCCCAGCCCACGTAGATCCCAGGTGCTGCAGTCCGAACAAATGCACAAGGCATATATTTTTTAAAACCTTAGTGCATTTTTTTTTTTTACGATTAAGCGGCAACAACCAGCCTCTTGATTGCTGACCTCTGTTGGGGGTGACTGGCTAGTCACAGGTCCGCCCTCATTTATATATTGGATAATGGAAACGTGGTGCAAAATCTTTTTTGAAAGAGCCTCCTCGCTTTTCAAGGCTGCGGCTCGATCCTTTTTTGTTCCAGTGACCGACGGTCCTCTGGACGTTTATATCGGTCCTATTTAGACCTCTGCTCTGGGAGTCAGAGGGAAACAGAAAGCGAGGCCTTGGAAAGATAATGAAGGAACAAACCGGCATAATTGACAAACGCAATTTGCGAATGTTCACAGCCCCTACCTTGGGTGGTGGTTTCTCCATCCGTCCCGGCAAGGGGCACGACTCCTTTGTCCACCTGCAGAGGAAGGGAAGGCAGATCTGATGAGGATCAGGCCCCCTGCCTTGAGCCAACGCCCCGCTTCCACCACCGGCCAACGTTTCCAAGAACGAGGGCCCTTATTTTGGTCTGCGTTGGCCGCAGGGGCCACATTATCCTTCAATGGATAAGAGAGCATCGGACCCTGTGAAAAAGCCCACCCGTTTCCAAACAGGACAGAACAGTGAGAGGACTCCTGCCACGAAGGGTGGACCACTTCCCTTCCTATCTCAGCTCTGTCCCCTTCTCCTTCCCCGCTGGTAAGTCCACGCCACCCTCCGCAGTGGACGTGACATCTGTTTTTATTCTGGGAAAGCTACGGTCCCCCGGCCCTGAGATTCTAGGGATACAGGCAGGTTCCAACTCTTTTAATCCGTTAAACCTGACGTTATTTATTTATTTATTTATTTATTTATTTATTATATTTATATCCCGCTTATCTACAGGGTACTCTAAGCGGCTTACAACAAAAAAGGCTACAAAGCCAATAAAATACAATAAATAATCACAGACAAACCTATAAACTCCCTAAACACTGTTAAAACCACATGACACCTCGACTAAAAGCAAGACTGGGGAAGGGAAAAAAAAAAAAAAAAAAAGAAAAAAAAGAAAAAAAAGAAAAAAAATCTGAAACGATCTGAAACTCTTGGCAGAAAGAGACTGGGGATGGGCAGGAGGGGTTCGCCCATGTACCCCCCCAAAAAAAAAGATCCCAGAGAAGAACAATGTCCTTTGGGAAGGCTTTGGACATGGGACTAGCTTGGCTGGAGTCTTTATTTACGGGGAAGGAAACCATGGCAACGGACAATGCGGGCGGCAGGATGATGGATGGAGACCTGACGGCCCAGGGAAGAAAACTCGGTGGCCAAGAGCGCCTAGTACAGCCAGCAAAGTTTGAAGTCAGCTCATTTTATATATGTCATATTGTATGTGTCATCACTGTTTTAAAATCTACGCAGAATGTTTTATTTGAGTTGAATATAGCAGCCATGAGATTTCATTGTTCCTGCAAGGATGCAATGACAATAAAGATTCCTGTTCTCTCTCTCTCTCTCTCTCTCTCAGACTACAAGGTCCATAATTCCATTCCCCAGCCCACGCCGCCGCCACCACCGCCACCCGGGGCGCCCACCTCACCTTGATGCCCACGACGATGTCCTTCTCCTTCACCAGGTCCACGAAAGAGGTGCCGTCATCGGCTTTCTGGTACATGGTCTCGTGGAAAAAGATGACGCCTCCGATGCAGCTCTGGATCCGGCTGTCGGCGCTGAAGAGGATCTGGCGGTAGAGACGGCGGTTCTCCTCCGTGTTCTCCACCCCGATCTGGTTGAGGCGCTTTGCCATGCTCCCTGCGGGGAGAGCAACCGGAGAGGGAGAAACAGAGAGAGAGAGAGAGAGAGAGAGAGAGAGAGAGAGAGAGAGAGAGAGAGAGAGAGAGAGAGAGAGAGAGAGAGAGAGAGAGAGAGAGAGAGAGGAGGAACAGGGCGTTTATCCCCGTTCAGCCAGGATGCAACGCCATCACCCACGAGTCGGATCCATGCTCCCCCACCCCACCTGCACAGCATCGACTGCAGCGGTGGCGAACCTTCAGCCCTCCAGGCGTTTCGGACCACAAACTCCCCCAGTCCTTTGTCACTGGCAGTACAGGCTTGGAATCCTGGGGGCTGTGGTCCAAAACATCTGGGGGGCCGAAGGTTCACCACCGCTGGCTGGGCTAGTGTGTGGTCTTGCTGCCCAGCCTCAGTTGATGGTTGGGGAATGGGCATAAACACCCCACCGGATCAGCCAAAAACAAGGCAGGCGAGCAAAGGCTGCCTGGATGATCCACCTCCAAAATCTGAGTCAGGGCTGCAGAGAGAAAGAGACATTTTAAGACTACAACAACCCCCACACACACAACATCCCCCTGTGAAGAGAACCAGTGGGTTCTGGGACTTGGCAGTCCAATGTTGGCCCTACCCTCTTTTCCTTTGAAAACCACCACAGAAATGATGGTATATGAATAATCTTCCCCTGAACCGGCACTTTTTAGAGGGTCCCGGATGATTACACCCATCCTCCCAGCCCTTGGCCATGCCTTCTGGAGATGATGGGAGCTGTAGTAGCCCTGTAAAATTGGGAGGCTGGAGAAGGCAGCGATGAAGTCTACTTATCCTACTGGGACAATTATTTTTCTGACGTTCTGTCAGAACTGCAAGCGGAAACCTGAACCCAAGTGCCGTCCTGTGTCACCCTGTTCATCTGAACCGCAAAAAAACAGGGATTCGAACTCGGAGCTTTCTGTAAGGAAAAACGGGGCTCTCTCCCCCCTCAGAATGGGTCCATCCGGTGCAATGGGAGCCAGTTTCTCGTTAAAAAGCACACCAAGCAGCCGTTTCAAGGGCGATTCCTCCCTCTTCCCAACCTACCCACGGATTCATCAGCGGCCAGGATCCCTTTGCCAGGGGCCACGATCCGCTGGGCAATGTCGGACAGCTCCTTCTTCTGGTCCGTGCTGAGGGCGGGATATTGGTGCGTCATCTTGGCGGTGTCTCCCTTCCAACGGCAGCGGGGTCAACTCTGTCCCTGCCGAGGGTTCAGACGGCATGAAAGAAATGCCCAAATAACTCAGGTAGCTCTTGATATTATTTTCATGCAAATTCACAAAGCAGACCAGCTTGGGGGTTCTGCAGGATTCCTCATCAGGGCAGCTGGTGCAGTCTGGCAAAATTTCACACGCCCCTCCTAGGACGCTGTAGCTGCCTTGCAAACCTGGTCCCCGCCTGTGGGTCTTTCCACAACCTGGTTCTGGTTTATCTCTGCTCTAGGACCCATCCACCCCCCAAAAAAAAAAATTCGGGGTATCCCTACCAGCATATAAACCCCCATTCTCGGTGTATCTCCTGTGAGTTCCGGATTCACCGGACAAGCTGTTTATGACCGCCTAAAAGCTCACACCACAATGAGTGACCCTCTATTGCTGAATGCTTGATGTGGCACAACAAACTGGTTTGCCTTCAAGGAATTGCAGGACACTTGGGAGCACCCAGATAAAATAGTGCGGCTTCTGCCCTACTGGATGTCCTTGCCATGAAGACCTCAAGGAAGGCGGGGTGATTTTGCGGGATGGGTGGGTTGTGTTTCCAAAACACCTCCAACATCCCTGCTGGTTGTTCCCTGCTCAGCATCCAGGTCTGTGAACAGGCGGTGCTGGGGAAGACGGCACATTCATGCTCCACCCCTCGCGCGCATCACAACCAAGAGCATGACTCTGCACAATGAGACGGAGGAGGAGGAGGAGGAGGAGGGAGGAGGAGGAGGAGGAGGAGGACAGAGAAAATATCCTGGCCTTCCATTGCATACCCGTGGCGCTGCTGTTTGCCAAATATCTCCACGCCCTTCGGGGCAGCACCTGTTTCAGTTCCCTCTGGAGGGACAACGAGTTACTGATTTAGGCTTACGACCGTAACTGATTACTTTTGCGAGGGGCTGGAACTGTAACTGAGACCAATTCCTTTTTTTTTTTTTTTTTTTTTTTTTTTTTGCAAAACCAACATTTTAAGGCCTGGTTTGCTGCGGAATAAAAGGCCCCCTCCTAGCAACCGCGAGGACAGCAGGGAGGCCCTAAAATATTCCAGCCCCTTTGCGGTCGAATCCGGACTTCTGCAAGGCCAGGGAGGGCTCCGCCGCCGTGTGTACAAATTATATAACCAACAGGCCGGGCGCTGGTGTAGGCTGGAGCAGGCAAGGCGGGGGCACGTGCCCGACCCCGTGGGATACCCAGCCATCTGGCAGCGTGCGCTGCGGCCCGCCCACCCCCATCCCTACTCAGCCTGAGGCCGTGTGGTGAGTGGGTACGTGAGGATTAACACTTCACCCCCTTCCGTTCTGGCCCCGAAGCTTAGTGTAAAATCTCCTCTCGGGCTTTGCCGTTGTCATCCCCTTCTCTGGATGCCTTTTTTCCCCTGGGACTACAACGCCCATGCTCCCCCTCCCACCCACAGTGCGGGAGTCATATTCACACATGCAAAGGAATCCTTTTAAAAGGTCTCTGGGTCCCCCCCTCCAACCATTGCACACCTAGGATCCAGGATGCCTTCTTCGAGACCACAAGCTCATGGTCTGAAGAGACGCAGCCACTACCAAGAGGGAAAACATAACAGATTTTTAAAAATAGTAATTAATCAATCAATAAGGAGTCCTTATTAAGATCCTTGTGAACAATTTGTTCTCCAGGGTTTTCAGCGAGCGCCCTTTCAATAATAGCTCCTAAAATATAGGACTAAGAAAAATGCCTCTATTTCACCGGAGCACACAGAGGAGCCTTCTTCTTGGACTACAACTCCCATACTGCCAGCCAGGGGACCATGGGCGTTGTAGTATCAAGGGAGGGAACCCGTCTCTAGGGCTCCAAGTTCCATCTTATAATTATATCGTTTCTCCTGGCTTCCATTTCTGGGGCTTTCCCCGTCTCTCTGTTTGTTACAGTTTCCCTCGTTTGTTATGAAAAAAGGTGTTTCTTAGTTGCTACCCAAGTGAAAAAAGGGGAAAAATAGGATGTATACAAGAAGCATAGATAAACAAGCCCTTGAAGGGGCTTTTCCCACAGCCTGAGAGGTGCCTCCAGAAGGGCTGAAGTCTCAGCAGCACCGCAGAGACTGTGGGGATGATCGGAATGGTAATCCAACCGCTCAGCAAGGGCAGCAGTTTGTGTAAGGAGACCTCAGACAAACGAAATGAGCTCTCCTCGCGCCCTGGGTGATCCCCGCCTGTCCGCCCGTCACTGGGCCAGGTGTCCACCAGCTTTAAAAGCGGGCTAGAAATTCCTCTTCCGGCCTGGCCTCTGAGCCCATACAGAGTGCACGGCCTTCCCCTGAGACTGCTGCCATGGGTTGATGGATGCCCTGGCCCTCCGCCCTTTGGGGACGCCCTGCCTGCCTGTTCGCACTGAGCAGAACTGAGTGGGTTTTGTCCTTTGAGGGGTGGGGGGTGGGGTGGGGAGACCCAGGGCAATCTTTCCCCCCTTTGGATCAGACCCTCTCTCTTGCTTGGAGAGGAGTTCTGTGATACCCCAAAGCTTGCACACTTGAAGGAGGGCAGCCCGTTGGGCGG
This sequence comes from Phrynocephalus forsythii, assembly GCA_029282475.1. NCBI lineage: Eukaryota > Metazoa > Chordata > Lepidosauria > Squamata > Agamidae > Phrynocephalus > Phrynocephalus forsythii. The sequence continues at coordinate 453,758 of JAPFRF010000017.1, forward strand.
GCCTCTTCCCAAGGGGGGAGTCTGGAATCTGCCCCGTGGACGACGCAGGCCACCCAGAGTGACCCACACCCATCCCAGCATTTTAGACCCCCCATTCTGCAAATTGCCTCAAATCCTCAATCCGGTCCTGAGCCATGAATAGAGACCTGAACAAGGAGAGATGGGGCAGGTTTACGGAAAGGACCAGGCCTAGCCCCCCCAATGGTGAATAATAAATGCAACCCCCACCACCCTTCAACTGGTCGGGGATTATCTGTAGTCATGCTGCAAGGCGGACAAACCCAGCAGACCTTTCTAAAAAAACCAGGACACCAGGAAGTAAATAAAAAGAAGCAGCGTCACCCCAACCTGGGACCAGCACCAGCCTGGCCTCTTTCGGTTAAAGTTGGTTACCTGTGGTTAAAGTGTGCTAGAGAGGGTGCTGGTTCTTAGATTATTCTCCTCTCTGATGGCGGGGGCACTTGCAAAAATCTTTAGTCCCTATAGCCCCCCCCCAAAAAAAAATCCACCACAGGTAACCAGGAAGGGGGAGGTGCCCAAATCAGCCTAGCAGAACCCGGCACCCAGGCTGGGTGATGTGTTGATGGCCAGTTTTTGGATTACAACTCCCAGCATGCTTTTTGCTGGTCGGGGCATGCTGTGAGTTCTAAAACTATCCCCCTCTCCCCCCCCCCCAAAAAAAAAAACATTGAGGGCGGTTTCTAACCCTTGCCTCCACCCTAAAACGAAGTTTTCGGAGCGAGTCCTTGCCGCCTCACTCCACGAGACCTGCGGCCGAGCGAGCCGCCCAGGCGTCTCTGAGCATGTCAAGAGTGCCCCGCCACCCGAAGCCGAGGGGATGGGCCGACATTCCCCGGGAGCGCCCCTGGGATCTCCCCAAACTCCACCGGCCTTGGGGACGGATCTAGCGGGCGCTGGAGGATGCGTCCTGCCTGGAAGGGGGGAGCCGATTGGGCAGGGGGCGGGGGCGGGGGGGGCGGGAAAGGGAGCCCGGGAGTGGCGGGGGAGGCAGCCCGCGCGCCCTGATCCCACCAGGCGAGAGGATCCCACCAGGCGAGAGGATTCCCGACGACGCGCGCGCGCAAGAGGATGGCGCAAAACCAAAAAGCAGCAGAGCGCAGGGGGATGGCGCGCAGGGGGCGAGGGGGTGGCCAGCGTGGGAGAAAAGGGGCTAAGCCCCCCCCCCGCGCCCAGGCGGGCCCAGGTCGCCCTCTCCCCGTCCCCGGGCTTACCGGCTCGGCCTCGGTCGCTCCGGGGTCGGCGGTGGCGCAGCGGCGTGTGTGTGCCCGACGCGCGTCTCCAACGCCGGTGGTTCAAGGCGGCTCGGAACGAAGTGCCGCAGCGCTACGTGACTCGGGCTGAAAAAGAGGAGGGGGGGTGGGTGGGCGGGAGGGGGCGGGGCCAGGAGGCCCGAGGGCCCCTCCCCCTCCAGCATCCCTCCTGCCTGGTCCAGAGAGCCTTCGCCGGCGCACCTGTCCCCTCCCTCCTTCCCCCTTTTTTTGCAAACTCCTTGACCTGGCGCGGCGGCGGCCACTTGTTGCAACCCACCCGGAAAAAGAAAGAAAGAAAGAAAGAAAGAAAGAAAGAAAGAAAGAAAGAAAGAAAGAAAGCGCAGAAAAGAGAGAGGCGCCCCCCCCCACTTTGCAGCCGGAAGGCCTCTGAGCCCGTGCAGAGGGCTGTTGCCTTTTTCCCACGCGCGCGGGCGAGGTGTGTGTGTATTATTAATTTATTTTTGCATTTGTATACCGCGGCCAATTTCCCCCACAGCAGCATTTGTATACCGCTGATCATTTTTTCAGTGGGACCCTGAAGCTCCAGGATGGTTTCTCTCTTTCCAATTGTGATTATTTATATATATATATATTAAATGGGTGGTGCTCGGGGTCTCTGAGGGACAGAAGGACAGGGCAGAGTTATGAATGGATAAACAGATAAATTTAAAAGGTTCCGCGTCAGCATAGGGCTGAAGACTCCAAAGAGTTTAGGTCAGAAAACCTCCATCATGATTTCCATGAAGTATGGCCCGATGAAGAGATTGGTGATGAGTGGGAAGCTGGCCTGCTTTCTTGGCCTTTTGTTGAATTTCCTTGCTAAAGGCATTCAGGCTGGTTCACCCACAAATGGATGGGCACCAGAGCTACCCCCCCCTGTTTTCCTTCCATGCTCAGCGAGGTCTGTAGGGCCTAAAGGAAAAGCCCTCTGCCCATGTGCAGAGAACCTTGAACTGAGGTGGCCAACACTGACTTCTGCTTCCACTGCCACTGAAAATATTTTTGAATCTGTCGGGAAACCACTTCCCGAAGTGGGGAAACCCTCTCTTAACGCCCCTCCTTTTCCCCACAACAACCCTGCGAAGCGGGACTAAAGCAGAACTCTTTTTGAGTTCAGCACCAACTCAGGTTCTCCCAGTCCTTCTCAAGCGGGAAATCTCCCTGGTTCTCTAACCCTTACCCCACACTGCCTCTCCGGCTGCTTGTGCTGTGCGGTGCAATCCAATGGGGACCAAAACTCCGAGCAACCCAAACGTTTCCAAGGGGAAAAGGAGATATTTAAGGAGTGCTTTTATCAATTCCAGAAGGCCCCCAAGAGCGGGGGGGGTTTCGAACCCAGGCCGAGTTCATTGCTTTGCGATGTGGGCGACGCCACAACCACCGGTGTTGACGCACAAATAAGAGGGATGGTCAGCTTTGAGCTGCCTCTTGCCAGCAGCCTTCTCTGGCGGTTGCCCCATTTTTCAGGTCACCGGCCCTCGCATCCTGTCGGCCGGGTTTGCCCTGCCGAGGAAGGATCGGAACTTTGCTGGACGAACGTGCCAGGTCGCACTTGCCTGGGAGGGGGGGGGAACAACAACACTGAGCCTCACCCCACCCCACCTCGGCCCTCATCTCAAGCAAGCCTTTGGCCATCCATCGTCTTCAGAAGGACGAGAGGGTGTTGCCCTCATCCGGCCAGGGACGGAACCCCAGCTGTGTGATTCAGCACTTCTGAGGCCATGCATTATAGATGACAATGGGGGGAGGTTTGCCCTATAAAAAGCAGTGCTAGCCATTGAATGGCTGCAGTGAGACTATCTAGTCCCCACCCCCACCCCCCAAAATTGTAATTGCTCTAAGCTGCCTTGTGTCCTTTTTTAAAAAAATGGCACACCGAGGGCCGTTCTCGTGTCCCATAAATAGCTTTCCAGACCTCAAGGCTGGTCCGTGGCTCTCTGTCGTGATAAAGTCAAAATTCTAAGCCGGTGCAAACTTGCCCGACTACACAGGGCTCCTTCTCCACAGCCGCCTTCAGTTAAACCCGGAGGCTGTGTCCTTAAATCGGGCCCACCGTTGGGGCATCTCTCGGTGGCTTTCGGGTCCAGAAGCGTCTACGCTGTGGATCTTTTTATAGTCTGTCCCCAGGCAGGGCCCGATTTGACGGCAAATGTTACTTGTGCCGGAAGGAGTGTTTTTCTTTTACAGTCGTGCTTCCGATCCTGCCTGCTGACAATTTTGCAAGGGTCGTTTTTTCCTCGTTCGGTTTTAGGCCACCCTTTGGGAACCGAAACCTGGCGATAAACCCCGTCACTGCACGTAGAACGTATGGATGTGAGAAGACGGCAGAACGCTGCCCTCAGGGCATCCGGGGCTGTTAAAAACTACAATCCCCATCCTCCTCGCAAGCCAGGGCTCTTCCTTCAAACCCTGCAATGCCCACGGAAATGTTGTTTGGGTGGGCCCCCCAGCGTTTGTTGGCATCCACCTGACAGGCCCGGGTGAGTGAGGGCCGCGGAGAGCTTAAGAAGGCCAGGAGGGATTTAAAAAAACAGCTTTGCCCTCCCCTCACCCCACCCTGCTCCTTCTGCATCTCTGCTAAGCAGCCCAGCTTTGTCCTATAGTAAAGAACAGATTCAACAATCCAGGGGGGCAGGGAAGATCTCCAGAAGGAAAGTGTGCCATCGGACTGAGAATTTAAAGCATGTGCATGACACAGAATGAGCAACAACACTCAACACCCTCCCGGCGGTGGAGGCTGTTTCATTTTAGATTCATTTTTTCCTGGTTTCTAGGCTCCACGGAGACCTGAAGCCTGTTTTGAAAATGGGACAGTCCTGGCAGAAAAAAAAAAGCCAGGAGAGGCGAGTTCTGCTCCCTCCTTCCGCACCAACCCACCCACCCCCCAAAATCCCGTGCGGAAGCCCCAGGAATTGGAATGTCTTCCGCCACTGGGCACCAAAAAAATAACGCACAGCCCCCACAGGGAGACGCCAGTCTTCTGCAGGACAAAAACAACCCAACAAAGTGGCATTGATTAACTCCCGTGTTGTGTGTGTGTGTGTGTGTGTATGTGTGCAAAAACAACCCAACAAAATAGCATTAACTCCTCTCTCTCTCTCTCTCTCTCTCTCTCTCTCTCTCTCTCTCTGTGTGTGTGTGTGTGTGTTTCTCTCTGGAATAGGCATCTATGGAAGATGGGAAGAGAAGTAAACGGGGTGGGGGTAAGGGTGGAGAACCTAGGTTTTTGGGGAGTTAGCACCAAAGTGGGTGGCACCAGGCATACCCTTCCGGGCATCTCTCTCCCTCTCTTTCCCCCCCTCTCTTCTCCTGGCAGCCAAGCTGGTGCTCCAACAGCAGAGGGAGAGCGCTGAACCGGAGGGAATCTGGGTCATCTGGGGGGGAGGGCAGGGGCGTCGAGAGCGGCTCAAGCAGGCCAACGCCTCCCCCCCCCCCGGTCCCCGAGGAAAGGAAGCTAGGTCATCTGGAAGGGAGGACGCCCAACCAAGGGCAGGCGGGGCGGGCGGAAGATCCAGCCGCGGCTTCTCTCCCTCGGGAGAGGAACCAGGGCCGGGACAGAACAGGCCTCAGGCGCTGCGGGGAAGGTGGCAGCTCAGAACTGGGGGTGGTTGGGGGTGGTGGGGAGGGTGCTGGTGAAAGAGGCCAGCTCTGTGCCCATAAAGAAAAGCAGGACGGCTTATGCACAGGGGGAGGAGGTTGGGGGGGGGGATGAGTCAGCCGGTGCGTGGGCCTCCCCGAAGAACTGCAACAAGGGACGTGGCGGCATGCGTCCAAGGGGAAAAGGGGGGGCCCAGGCGGGCAAAACGGGGCCCCTCTCCTCCTCCTCCTTGGCCCTACCAAAAAACGAGGCCCGTGTTTGCTCACAGACAACATTTACTTTAATGACATGCAAGGAATTGGGACTCTCCGGGCCGAACGGACAATGCAACCCCCCCCTCCACAGGTCAGCTTCTCGGTCCCCTGTGCTGGTGGACGCCCGCCCGCGCACCCCTTCGCGAGGGGCTCATGACAGGAGCTCGGAGAGGCGCTGCACCTCAGGGAGGCCGGCCACTTCCGCTGGGATGGTGGAGAGGACCTGGAAGGAAGGAAGGAAGGAAGGAAGGAAGGAAGGAAGGAAGGAAGGAAAGAAAAAAACAGGAGTGTTAAGGGACCAGCAGCATCTGCCCAGGGTCATGCTCTCGGCCGGCCACTCCAAAAGGGGTCTCTAATTTTCCAAAAGATACAGACAAGCTTTAAAAAAAATCAGTGTGTGGGGGCTCAGCTTTTCAATGGACGTCTTTGCCGTTTTGACAAGAGTTCCTGGGCGGTAACGCAACCCCCCTGGGTTGTCATCGGAGCCTCTTGAGGGCCGGATTCCACTCCAGGGAAGCGGGGGGAACAGAGGGGATCCAAACGGGCCCGGGGGGGGGTTGGGTGATCTGTTCACCTGCTTCGCCTCCGCCTGGCTCTTCTCCCGCTTCTTCAGGGCCTGTTTCGCCTCGTACAGCTGGCCCTCGAGGTTCCTCACCTGAAAGCCAGACCCAAACAGAAGCGGGAGATATAAAAGACCGGAAGACAACTGGGAAAGTTGCGGACAAGAGGTGCCAGCATCCCGTTTGGGGATTCACTGGGCGGCAGGGGAGGGTGATGGGGGAACTAGATTGTCTTCCAGCACGCGCAGTCCTGATTCTGCGTGAACTTCTTTGCAAAACAAGGTCTCCTTTGCCTTCCTGCTCTCTGTGGATTTGTCAGCAATTCCATGCCACTTTAAAATCATCATCATCATCAGCAGCAGCAGATCAAAGCAGCCAAAACAACAACAAAATAAACCAGCCGCCGCCGCCGCCACCGCCACCAACAGAAAAACCAAAGAGTGGGGGTGGGGGGGGGAAACAGGACCAGGCCAGTTAAAAAAAAATAAAATAATCATTGCTGAAAGTGAGACAAGGGAGAACCTCACAGATGCAGCCAAAGGCCGAGAAAGTGCTTGGATCAACAGGTTGAACTGCTGGCAGAAGCACTGGAAGAGTGGGTTATATATCCCTTATTTAACTCCCCCCCCCCACATCTCCAGATGGGTTCAGAGGAGGCCGGCCAGCCTGCCATTCCCCAAGGCTAGGGGCCCACCGCCGAGAAGGTCCCAAGCCCCGCGAAGTGGAACTAACACCCTGGTACGGCGAGGAGATTCCCTCCGTCCAGAAGCAGGGAGGGCGGTCCCATACCGACAGCGTATGCACCCCTGCGCCCCGCCGAGCCCTCACCTGGCACAGGTAGCTGGTCAAGAGCTCTGCCCGCTGGTCATCCTTCTGGAGGAGAAGGTCCTTCAGCTTCCCCACCTGGGAGGGGGACCGAAAGATGGGGAGTCAGCCTCCACGATGGCCAGAGAAGGACCGGGCCCAGCGGCTGTGGCTGCGGCTACACCACCAGGGCCCCTTACGGCATCGACCCAAATCGCCGCGGTTCCGTAACGCCGCTTTTTAAAAACCCAGAGAGGATCAGAACGCTTCCAAAACGGAGCCCAAAGGGCCAAGATGGCAGCAAACCAAAATATCCCCAATCCCAATATGCAAGGTGATCTTAAGGAAGTGGTGTAGAAAACAGGGAAAGCCCGAGAGAGAGAGAGGTCCACCTTCCCACCACCCCTGATCGGCAGCCCAGTGGACGTGGGGCAAGAGGGCGCACCGCCTGTACCTCCTGCCGCAGCCAAATCTTCTCCTTGACCCAATCCGTGTCGGACTCCTTGACGCCTTGCAGCTCCTCCCACAGGACCGAAGTTTCCGTCTTGGCTTTCTGGAGGGCGTACTTCAGCTGCGAAACTTCCTCCTGCAAAATCTGGGGAGCAGGGGAAGAAGCGGGGATTGGATGGCGCTCAACAGGAGGGAAATGGGGGGGGCGGGATGGGGTCCCTCTTTCCTCTCCCAAGTGGGAAAAGCAGGATGCATCAGGAGCGTATCGGTAAATGTGGGTGCAAAGACACAGGGGACTGTTTTCACCTCTGCCAGGGGGCGGGTCTTTTGCAAAGCCAAAGGCTCTTCATGGCCCGCTGGGAATCAAGTCACCTGCAAATATTTTGCGGACCAAAACGGGTGCTCGCAAATATACCAGCCCGGCAATGTTTATTTATATTGACCAGCCGCTTTCTCCTGGCAGGTTCCCTCCACAAAGGGACTTCTTTTGCGGCTGTTTTAATAGTCCCATGGTTTCATCCCCGGCTGCAGCCTAAATCCAGGCCCAGACCCAGGGGCATTTAATTCATTCGTCCATGGGCTTTATGACATCCTGATCGTTTTAGAGTTTTGTGTTTGGGTCCCGTCAACGGCCCAGCGAGCTTCGAAGATCGGACATGTCCCCAAAACGTTGTCAAAATGAAGCACCCCCCCACACACACACCTCTCTTCCCGGCCTCTGGCCCCAAAGTGGGAGTTTAGGGATGGGAAAGCATCAAACGTACGGTGACTTCCCGGCTGTGGTCAGATAACACCATCAACCTCTCCTCCTGCTGACGGAGGGCCTTTTGCAGCTCCTTCTCGTTCTGGGCGAAAGAGAGAGAGAGAGAGAGAGAGAGAGAGAGAAGAAATTTCGCCTGGAGGTTTCGGGGGTCAGCGGCAGTGTACGGGCCACCCGAGCCTGGCAAGAAGGCACATTCCCGTCTCAAACCTGGCTAAGTTTCTAGCCCTCATGCCCACACCCTGCTTATTTTCTGCTCCAAAAACGACCGGCCTCATCCGGAGAGAAAACTCCAGGACACCCGCCACGGATAAAGCTCAGCGTTTTCCCCGCTGGACACAATTCAGGTGGTGCCCAGACCACATCCTTCCCCTGATTCTGCCTCTTTCCCATAAGACCGGGACCAATGGGAGTCGGAGTACCCCAAATGCGGAGAAAGGCACATTTGTCCCTGTCCCGTGTGGCTGCCATCTAATTCCCCTCTCTCGCTTTCTCTCTGTGCCACGGCGCTTTCCACGGAGCAGGGAGCTCCATGGGCCACACAGCACGAGTCCGCAAGCAGGGGTTAAAAGGCAGATATTTGCAACAACCTCTCCTGGAACACTTGATGGGAATGTGACCATTAGGGGTACAAGGTAAGAGGAAAAATTTGTGTGCAACCCGGAGGAGGAGGAGGAGGAGGGGGCGCTCGGATGGGGCCTTAGGCTAGCAGTGCCCTAGAAGAAGCCGCTCCCGAGTGGCGGGGGCGCCCCAGATCCATCCGTGCCCTGCGGCCGGACGCCGACCCAGATCCGCCGCTCACCTGCATCCGCACGTGCAGGGCCTTGTTGAGCTTGGCCAGGCTGGTGGCGCCGGCCTCTCGTTCCGCCTGGATCTGGCCCTCCAAGTCTTCTGAGCGCTGTCGGAGCTGAGTGCTGCCGGGGCGGAGAAAAAAAGAGGGCAAGCAGGGCCGTGGGCACGGGCTCCCTCCTCCGGTTCGAATCCCGGCAGGCCAGAAGCAAAGAGAAAGGGAGGGTCTCCCTTCCGGAAGGCGGACACCATGGAGGGAGGCAGTGGGGGGGGCTCCCTGGGGCTTTAAGGGCCCCCAGACTGGGTCTAAAACACCTTGGGCGACCCCCCCCCGGTTCCTCTCTTCCCCTTTACAGGCTGGCCCGCCTCGTAAGGTTGTTGTGGGGACCCAGACAGCGAACCAGACAGCTGACCATGAGGGGCTCTTTTTCCCCTTTAAGGGGATGAAAAAGCCCTAAAATTAAAACCCTACAAACTGGGAATGTCTCTCAACCACACATGCCCCAGCACTCACATTTGGGGAGATGGCTCAGCCTCGGAGCTGGGAGGTGGCCCTCTGGGATTTAGAAGAAACCGAACCCAAAGCTGCCACTGACGACGACGACAGGGGACTCACATTTGGTCTTGCAGGGCTCGGACTTCCTCTCGGGCGGCTTCCTGGCGCTGGGAACTCAAGAGTCGGATCCGGCCGGCGGCCTCTTGCAGGTCCCGGACGCAGGTGGCAAGGTCCTCTCGGATTTCTGCCACTGGAAAACAACACCCCCCCCCAAAAAAAAGCTCTCTCAGCCCTTGGCCCAAAAGGAGGGGACAACCACCACCCCAGAAAGAATGGGGAGGGAAACCCAGAGAAAATCCTGGTGGAGAAGTGGGAAGATCTGGGTTCGAATCCCGACTTGGGGGCGGGAGTAAAGGACAACAAGGAACCACAAATAATTAGGACCGGCCACGGTTTCCAGGGGAGACAGGACTAACGCCTGGCTGATCTCTGCCATGCAAAGTTATGGGGTACATGAGACAGGAAGGGGAGCCAGGGTGTAGCCCTTAGCTTGTGGCACCTGACGGGGTCGGGAGGCCAACAGGGGTGGCCTTGGCGAACGCCGTGGTGGCGCTCCAGATGCCGGGGGTGTCCGAACCTGGAAAGAATAACGGAGGAAAGATTGCAATGAGCGGGCGAGACTCAAACCAAGGACCTAAAAATAAAATAAAGGGCAAAATGGTCAAAGTTAAAAGGGGCTGGATCGAGACACGCCCCCCCCAAATCCCTAAACTCCAGGCCACGCTACATGAATTGGGCGGGAAAACATTGCACCCCCCCTCTCACCTTTCTCGGCCACGGCTTTCAGGACGCTGTCCACGAAAGAGGCTCCCAAACGGTGCGGGGTGTGCCGGGCTGGAGTGTAACAGCTGCTCCGTGGGGCCATGTCCACCGCCTGCAAACACCAACGGTGTGGGGAGGGGGGGCAGCCAAGGAGGCACCCGCCCACCCCTTCCCCAAACCCACTGCCCCCGAGAAGCCAGCCCACGTGACTGGTTCTGCTCCTTCCTCGCTTGGTTCTGAGCGCCTCATTTTCCTCCTCCTCCCTCGACGCCTCGTCCTTTTGTGCTGCGACCTCTCCAGACTGGCGATCCAAACCGCAGGGGTGGTTTATCCCTGGGCGTTTTGAAAACGGATCCTGCGGGACTCTTACCTCGTCCGGCAGCGCCGCCCAGAGAGAGTCTGCTATGTCCAGGAATTCTGCGTGAACCGCCCAGAGCTGCTGCAAGGGCCGGGCGAACCCCTCCAGGTGGCCTTTGACACTCTGGATCTCAGCCTCGGCGCTGGCCAGATCCTTACGGAGGGCCTCCTGTTCCTCCCTAAAAGGACACAGGGGTGTGTGTGTGTGTGGGGGGGAGATTTGTCATTTCATTTTTAAACAATAATGATAAATTCTTAATTCGTCCACTTTGACGAATTAAAGATTGCGACGAATCGCCATTTCCTCACCCCGATTCGTGCCCAGCTCTGGCGTGCAAATACGGGGATAATTCTTATTCATATAAAAATGGGTTTAAAAGGTCTAGAAAGGAGGTCTTTTCTAGCAATGCTTCTGGACCCAACTCCAGAAAAAGCTCTAGAAGCATATCCAGAATAGCCCCCTCCCCCAAGCTATGCTTCTAGACCTATTCTGGAGCTCTTCTAGACCTATTCTGGAGCCCTTTCTAGAAAAGGCTTCTAGAGCTTTTCTGGATTTCTGCTCTGGAAAAGTATCCAGAATCAGACGTTTTTCTAGACCCCTTTTCTAGATATGATTCTAGATCAGGATGGACCAAAAAGGCGTAAATAAAAGACCCTGCTTTTCAGAGAAGCATTTAGTGACCATTAGGGTTTTCTTTTGTTTTGCTTTGCTTTGTTCGGCCATCTTGTTGAGCATTAATTTTTTAAAATGTTTTATGTGATTGTTGTATACTGCCCAGAGTTCCTTCAGGAAGATGGGCGGTATAAAAATAAATAGATGTGGCTGGAGCACAGTCCCCCTCATCCCCGGCCAACAGGGCCAAGAGCATGGGGGTGATGGGAGGCGGAGTCCGCCCGAATCTGAAAGGTCACCAAAGGCCCGTCTCGAGGGCCACGCCGGACAGTGGCCTTGTCCCGAGCCTTACTGGAGGGCACGGTGGGCGTCCTTCAGGTCCTCCAGCCCCATGGTGCGCTCCCGCAAGGAGGCCAGCGTGGCCCTCAGCTCTTCCTCCGTCTCGGCCAGCTGGCGGCGGGCGATTTGGTTCTCCTGGTCCATGAACTGGAGAGGAAAAGAGGACAAGGCGTTGGGGAAACCGTCGTCACCAATGCCTAGAAGCGGCTCAGCATTTAAAAGTCCAGGTGCCTTAGAGCGCCGAAGAGGACGGGGGATCTTTTAATATTTATTTATATTTATTTCTATTTTTATACACCACAGTCTGGTTTTCCTCAAACGGGAACTCCGTAAGAGATTACGGGTCCTACAGTTCTGGGCCCTGGAAGCAGCCATCGGAGACGAGACGCTGACAAGTTCCGGCCCCGATCATTCAGCTGATCGGCTTTGTTAGCAACTCCCGTAAATCGATATGAAGAAAAGCAAAATATCCCGGTGGATCCCTTTGGGGTGCCTGGCTCTACCCATGGGGTTTTCAGGCAGAGGGATGGCTTAGGCTCCTGCTTTGTCAGGGTGAGACTAGATGACCCCACGTGGCCCTTTCCCCTGCGACAAATCTGCCACCTCCTCATTTCCGGGGGGGGGGGCCTCCGTTACCTCTCGGCAGTCCGACATTTCTCGCGCGTCCCGCTGGGCTCCGTCGCGCTCTTTCTCCGCTCTCTCTTTCTCCTGGGAGAGCCTGGAAAGCAGGAGCGGGTTAGAAAAGGACAGCTTGGCAAAACGTTCGGACGGAAAACCGGAGCAGACCCCCGCCGCCGTGTGCAGCGAGCGGGGCGGGTGGGGTTTTCTGTACATGAAAGGCAACTTTTCCCCTTCGCAAGCAGTCCAAACGGAGATGTCGGGGGGTGGGAGTGGTCCCTGGGCATCAGATTCAGATTTTGAAGAAGGGCCTTGCCTCCCCTCCGCTCAAAACCGTGCTGACTGCAAAAGGAAGCCGGGGCCTGGCGGGAGAGGCTGGACTCCGAGTCCCATCACACCCAGCAGAATCCACAAATGGGGAGTGTGGGTGGGGTGGTTCAAGCCATCCACAAGGGGACTGGAGCCGGGAGGGAAAGCACGCCCGACGGACACCGCCGGAGCCCCTCACCGCGCCACCTCCTCCTCCAGCCTCCGGATGGTGTCCTGTTGTCCCGCCAGCTGCTGGGAAAGGCCCTCCGTCTCTCGGCGCAGCTGCTGCCGCTCGCCCTCGGCACCCGTCACTCGCTGCAAGGCGGCGGCCAGGTCTGTGGAGAGAGCACCCATCCAGACATCACTCAGTGGCCGCCAGCACCACCTCGGGGAAAGAAACCGCCCCCCCCAAAAAAAAAAACTGTTTGGTTTTTATCAAAAGCTTTCTATCTAAAAAAGGTACGACACAAAAGGAAAGCATAGCTGAGGAGGGCAGAGGAAAAAAAACAAGAGCCACTTCTTTGCCCGGAAAGACCGGGGACAGCCTTCCTTCGTCCGGTGCCTTTTCTGCCATGGCATTGTACAACTCCCACCCTCTTGGGGCGAGCACTGCCATGTGGCTACCCTGTCTGGGGGAATCTGGGATTTGTAGTCCCCCAAAGAGCTCCGTCTTGAGGGGGAATCGGTTTAGACCAATTCCGCGTTTTAACATTTAAAAAAACGGAAGCAAACCGTGGTTGGGTGGGTGATGTTTACCTTTCTCCAGTCCGGCCTTGGCCTCCACCAGCTCCTTCACCCGCGCTAACGCGGCCACCACCTCCGTCGTCCGCTCCTCCAGCTTCTGACACACCTGTGTGAAAAAAAGACAAGGGGGTGGGGAGGATACCACCTGCATTGCAAGGACCTCTGTTTTGAAAGCAACGAGGCCTGCGTTCGGATAAAAACCCACTGCGGCCGGGCACCCCCTCCAGCTAAATGCCCGTTCGCCCACTCTCCCCGAGGGGGTTGGGTCTTTCCCAAAACATTCCCCCCTGGCCCGCACTTGCCTCCTGGTGCTGCCCCATCTCCTCCCGGGCAGCTCGCGCTTCCTCCGCCATCCGCCGCATCGTGATGGAGCATCGGCCCAACAAATTCCGGAAAGTCTCGTACTGCCAAGAAACCGTAAGAAGATGCATCACCACCCAACCCATCGGGGTGGCGCTGAGGAACTCCACGCCCGCCACTCTGGGGAAAATAATCTCTTGGACTACAGTCCCCTTCCCCTAATGGGGAGGATGGGATCTGTAGTGCCAAGCCCTTTCCCCAGGCCTGGCACTCCACACGCGGGGCAGGTTTTTGCTGTCCCTGTTCCCCTTAAGAGAAGCCTGCAAATTTGTAAAGATGGTTCCATTGCCGTTTATTCCCCGGATGCGTTTTTTTTATGAGGTTGGGGTTTGCTCTACGCCCACCATGATGTCTTGGATTTGATTACGCTGCGAACCACGAAATCAACAGGCAGATTTTTTTTTTTTTACTTACATCAAGCCGGATCTGGGCCCACTGGCTTTGCATGGCGCCTGCCCGACTGTGCCCCTCTTCGATGCACTGGTGGTAACCCACAGAAAGAGCCCTCTGTAATAAAAGAGTTAAATGGAATTAAATTAAAACAGAACGGAAGGAGAAGGGAGATTTTTTTTTTTTTTAGAAAGCTGGATGCATTCCTGCCAGCCAATATACAGAGCAATGGGGAGGGGGCAACCCACCATTTCGTCCAGAGCGCCCACTAGCAGCCGGGCGAGGTTCTGCTCGCTTTGTCTGCTCCGTTGCCCCGCCAGGAACCGCCGCCTGAGGCCCGCATACAAATCGCGATACAGCTGCTCCTCCTGCGGAAAGAAGGGGGCGCATGAGAAGCAGCCGGCGCAGACACGTGCAGAAGCCACAGTGCTGAGAACCAGGGGTGAGTTCGGACACAAACCCGGAGAAGACGCCGCCCACCTCGGGCGTGGCGGCTAGCAGGGAGTGAGGGCCTCCGTCAAGATCGGCGCGATGGATTTTTTTTAAGGGTCTACCAGTCCCACCTGCCACACCCAGCAGAGGACAATGGGATGTGTAGCATGTAAAAAAGGCACCAGTTGTGCTGCCAAGACACAACGGGCGCCAACTCACACCTATTTGCACATCCCGGTACCAGCATGTCTTGGGGGCCAGGGGGAAAAGATGTAAGGGGTTTTTTTGAACCCCCCCACAAGGACTCGAAAGGAGGGGAACCTCTTGGAGCAGCGTATGAAAAGTAAACAGAGTTACTGAGAAATAAGTTGGGAGCGATGCCTCCTGAGTGCTACAACTCCCATCGGCAGGAACTCCCGAGGGTCCAAAGGCATCCAGATGCCTCAATGTCCCAGACAGGGCTTGGGCGTCACCCAAAGACCTCCCCAGGGCAGAGAATTACAAAGAGAATTACATCACACTTAGTTTTCCAACCAGGAAGACGGCGGGGCCAGCACAATCCTGATTTTGCACCCCTTGGTGATCATCTGCCGGACGCAAACACGGCCCGGCTTCCCTCCCACCGGCTCGGCCTCCCTGGATGCATCAGAGCCAGGGTCACCCCTACGGCCTGCGGGCAGCCAGCCGAGAGTAACCAGCCCTGGCAGCTGAGGCCGCCCTCTCCGTGGCCAGCGTAGGCGGCCGGGCCACGTGAGTCATCCACGTTTCAATCTGGCTCTCTCCCCCACCGGTCCTGGGCGATCGTTCCCAAAAAGGGTGTCTCGGGCAGACGGAAAGAACCCCGGTTGATCCTGGCTTGCTGTCTCGCTGGTTGCAGAGAAACCCTCCATTCCGGGGCCCTTTCTGGGTGGACAATTTGGGGATGGGCTCCTGATCAGCTCAATCCCGGACATTCAGGTGACAGCTGGGGTCTGGAGACTACAGATTCCAGAATCCCCAATATCCGGGATCCATCCTGACACGCCTCGGCACAGAGCAGGCGGAGCTGCCAGTACCAACATGTTCAACAGCCTTAAATCAGGAAACTGCCCCCGTGGCTCTTTAAAAAGGGCATCAGCCACAGTCCTACGCGCGCATTTCGACCCGTACTCCGTTAAGAACCATGAGGACTAGAAACATTTTTTCCCCCAAATCCAGTTGAAGGTGTTGGGCAGTGCGAAGTCAGGATGAGTGGGAACAGGAATCAAGCCGGAAATAACCCGGTAGTTCTCGGCTGCAGAAACCAGTTGGCCACCGGCCGGCTTACCTGTTTGGGGTCCAACTCGGGGGTCTGGGTGGATGCCTCTCTCTGAGACGCCGGCCCCACAGGCGCGGTCATCCCCTGGTGTTCCTGGCCAGCCCGCATCTGCCGGGCGAGAGCCTCCAGGATGATAAGGGTGCTCTCTAGACGTCCTTCCAGCTCCATCCTGGACAAGCCGCTCAGCTGCTCCCGGGAGCAACTGGAACCACACACACACACAAGAGCATTGGCTCAGAGCCTAAAATACGACCCGGGTTCTGTACAGAACATTTAGTCCGGTTTCAACCCCCCCCGGCCCTCCCCACCGCTTTTTCCTCTAATGCCGTGCCAGTTTTTCCCGGTTCTGCCTTATCTTTGCACACGTACGTACCTAGGACTATATGTTCAGCGACAGAGCATGAGACGAGTGCCACAAACTCAAAAATGGACACCCCTGAGTGCCCTTCTTCTGAATCTAGAACTTGCTTTATCAACTTTAGCACGGCTCCTGAACTTCTAGCGTCGCGCCAAGGCCCCTAGCTCGTCCCGTGATTATCTCCACCGGCACAAAACAACCCTTTTTAGAGACCCTGCTGGAACGGTTTAGATTTAAGGGGTCTTTTTACTGATTTGGGCCTCAGCTCCTGTTCCGGATGGGACAAAGGCCAAGAAAAACAGGAAAGCAAGACTTACCGCCAGAGGAGGGAGTCCGTCTCTGCCGAGTTGTCTTTGGTCACGGCCTTTTCCTCCACCGAAGTGTTCATGCCGGCCTCCAGGTGGGCCAAAGGGGACATCCAGGTGGAGGCCGATGCCACGGGGATGAGAGAGACGTTGACCCCGGCTTCCTGGCGCCGGATGGACCCTGGGTTTGGACCGGCCACGGAGACAATCGGAGGGCTTGTCCAGGCTTCGGTGGCGACGGGCGAAGAGGCAACACCCTTTTGCCCTGGGAAGACGGCAGGTCTCTGCTCTGGAGAGCCGCTCGGCCCGGCCTCCAGGAGGCTCAGAGGCGAGGTCCAGAAGCCGTGGCACCCGTGGCAGTGGCACCCGGAGCCCTCCCCGTGCCTGGAGATGGGAACTCCTTCCTTTTGGAAATCCTTCTCGTCCGCCTCCGGGCATTCCGGAAGGGAGGTCCACGGGGGGGCCACAGAGAGCGGGGTGCTGGTACACTTCTCCTGTGGCAACAGGGAAGGTTTTAACTCCCAGGAGGTGCGTGGACTTGCCACGGAGGGGTGCGGAGAGGCTCCAGCGACGTGGGAGGCAGCACTCTCGCCCGGTGGCCAAGATTTCTCCTCTCCTGCCTCCAGAAGGCTCCGGGGGGACTCTGAGATTTTGGCCGATCCCACGGACGTGGGGGAAACAGGCCCCTCCTGGTCGCCAGGTGAGAGGGAAGGATCTTGCTCCAGAGGGGCATTCACGTTTGCCTCCGGCAGCGGAGACGGGGTCCTTGCAAGCAGCGTGGAAACCGGGGTGCCAACGTCTTCCTTTTGTTGCAAGGTGGGGTCCTTTCCCTTTGCTGAGGGGGTCTCCCCAACCTCCTGGGGAGAACCCCAGCTTCCTGCAGGGGCCAGGGCAAAAAGGGGGCTGCTCCAACCCTTTTGTTCCAAGGGGAGATCCTTCCTCTCCGGGGATCCTGTCATATAGCCCTCTGGAAGGGCTGGAGGAGAGGGCCAGGTCCCTGGAGAAACGGATGAAGCGGCAGCACCAGCACCGGCCCTTTCGCTCTGCCCCAAGACGGGGGCCGCCGGTTCCACCGAGGGGCCTCCGCCAGCCTCCGAGAAGCCCAGGGGTGACGGCTGCAGGGTCTCCCCAGAAGCCACCGACCTGGGGGTACCTGTGGCCACCTCCGTTTCCAAAACCAAGCTTCCTTCTCTTGTGGGTGAGCTCCCACCGGCCGCGGGGAAGAGGGGCAGCGAATTCGGCACCTCCCCATCCGCCACCAAGGCACGGGTGCCGGGGTCCCCCTTTTTTCCCAAGGGGGGAGAAACGCCTTCCTTGGGGAGGTCCAGGGCGGCCTCTGGAAGGCACCGAGGGGAGGCCGGCGTCTCTGCAGCTGCAACGGAGACCGGGAAGAGTCCAGTGGGCCCGGGGGTCCCCGGGGTCAACAGATCGAGGTCCTTCGCCTCCATGGTGGGAGAAGCAGGGCCCTGCAGGAGAACATACCCGTCAGCGGGAGGGTTTAGGCAAGCAGGAGCCGGGGGGTGGGGTGGGGGGGTGGCAAACAACACCCTAATTTAAGCCAAGTTTGGGGAGGTTTCGGGAGGTTTGGTAGTAGGCGTGCTGTTGCAACGAGGGGTTAACTTTTACAGTCCTGGTTTTAGGAGAAGGTTCGTCCCTGCCTAAGTCAGACCTACCCCCCTCCCCAGCTGCCACCCAGAGAGCAGATTAGGGTAAATGGAGGGGACTGTCCAACCCCGTTCAGTTAGTAGGGAATTAAACCCCTTCTTAGCCAAACGCCTGCCCTTGGCCTGGTAGGCGAGTCCACCCAAGGTGCTAGTCCTCATGGGAGAGGCAGGCAGGCAGGCAGGCAGGCAAGCGGGCTAGAGCTCCCCCACTCCCCCACACCCAGATCAAGCTACCCCCTTCCAAGTAAGGACTTAAGTAAGCCAAGCAGGACTTCTGGCCGACCTCTGGCCGGGTCCTCCACCCCCCCCCCCGCCAAGTCCGGTCGGGGCATGATGGAAGCTGTAGTCCCCGCGTCCTTGGGGTGGGTGGGTAACAGGGGGCTCGTTCTGCCGGCTCGACAAGTCCTGGAGAGGCTGTGGGGTGGGGCGGGGCGGAGTCCCTTTTCTGGGTGCTCCGCCCAAAGTAACGTTGCCAAACGTTTATATAAAGGAACGGTCAAGGAACGGTTTCCAAATTGCGGGGGGGGGGTTTCGGGAAGCAGACCCTCCCATCCACCCACCCCCACCCCCGAGTGCCTCTCTTTCCTCCCCCCCCCCGCCCGCCATCGAAGGCCGCCCCACTCACCGGGCGGGCGTAGTAGTAGTAGTAGTAGTAGCCCAGCGGCTCAGCCCTGGCGCGCACGGCTCGCGCTTCAGATTTTATTTTTTTGAATGGAACCGCCGGGGCGCGCTCATTGGCCGCGTGACGTCGCCGCCGGAGGCGGGGCTCGAGGGGGAGGGAGGGAGGAGAGGCCCCGCCCCCTCTGGCCGGAGAAGCCACGCCCACGCCCTCCCCCGCGAAAAGCGCACCAGCCCGAACTTTTAGCGCGCCTCCCAGCCGGCGACCCCCCCGTTTCCATGAAGGCAGACCCGGATTTAAAAAAGGACGCCAGCACCAGATCCAGGAGTTTGAGAGTGGGGGAAGAAACTTTTTCTTGTTTTGGACTACAGCCCCCATAATCCCCTCCCTCCCTCCCACCCACTCCCCCAAGCAAACTTATTCTGAGTTTTGGAAAGACCCCCAAGAAGCTTCCCAGATGTTTATTCTTTTGCCGCCCAGTCGGGGGTTGCCGTTTTCCCCCCCCTCCCCGCCGGGATCGTTGGCAGCTGGACTACAACTCCCATCACACCTGGACTCGAGGGGAGGGAAAGGCACAAAGCATCCCGCAGAGCGGGGCCAGCAGAAGGCTTGGGAAAGGCTGGCCTGAGGCCGGATGTCTGGGGAGTGTGTGGCTGAGTCCCCATCATCCCCGCTCTGGGCTGGGACCTTGATGGGTGTCGTAGTAAGGTCCCCTTTGGGAACATGGAGGCAGATGTATTCTCAAGCCTTCCATATTAGAGGCACCCGACATCGAAACCCATCATCCTCCGGGAATTGTAAAGATCCACAACCCAAACCATGTGTGAGACCCATAAAAAGAGATTTTATTGCTTTGTTTACACAGAGAGAAGCTAAGGAAACAGCAGTGGTGGGAAGGAGGGAGAGGGAGGGCTCCCGTTAGAAGAGTGCAAGCCGCCGGGCCTCACAGGCTTCTTCACCAGGTGGAAACGGCCAGGGACCCCCAACCACCTGCGACCTCTCCATCGTCCCGCTGGGTAAAATAGCCCTGTGTCGTTCTGACGTCCAGCGACCATGCATTTGCAGCTCCATTGGCCGACATAAAAGCCCATAATGGCCCCCTGTTGAACCCGTGTCTCGAATTTGCATAGCTCGGTGGCCAACAGCTGGTGTGTGCAAAGGGGACCCTGAGTTGGCCATCAGGCCGGTGGGACCCACGGCTCGCAAGTCCCTGAGATCGTGGGGTGACCCACCCACCCACCTGGCCTCAAAAGCTGCCCGGAAGACATGTGTTCCTGAGTGTGGAAGCGTGGCTGGAGAAAACAGCTCACCGTGGTGGCTACGGGAGGACTCCTGCCCCCTCCCCGGTCATCCCTCCCCCTCCCCCGTGGAGGCTGGGGGGTGGCGGCAGGGGTGGCTCAGCCCGGCCACGCCTGGCTCGGCGGGACCGTGAGGTCCAGATCGAAATCCGAAAAGGCGGCAGAGTCTATCGGGGTCTCCTGAGCGCGTAGCAGGCCCAGGACAAACTCGACCGGCTGCTTCCGGAGGATCTCTGCGTCGAAGGCCATGCCACGGAAGAAGACGTGGCCACGGAAGTGGTGGAGGTAGCGCAGGCGCCGCTGGGGATCCTGGCACAGGAGCTGCAGGGCCAAGAGGTGTTGGAGAGGTGAGGAAACAACGGCCACGTTCCCACGAAGCCACCTCTCACAGCGCGGCCACGCTGTGGTCTCCCGTGGGTTCGGAGACTTGTGGCCCAGAAAGAGAGGGGTCCGGCCGAGGACGTTTACCTCGCTGAGGAGAAGACGGAGGCCCTGGCTCAGCGTGGACGGGATGGCGTAACTGCAGCTTCTCACGCTCTCCAGCATGGTGACGTGGTCCTTCTCCGGGGCTAGCGGGAACTGGAGGAGACAAGAACAAAACGTGGCAAGATTCGAAGCCAGCGCTCAGGCCTCAGCCGCTCCCGGGGGACCGCACCGTGGACATAAGCCTACCTTTCCCGTGGACAGGGCAAAGAGGAGCACCCCCATGGACCACCAGTCGGCGGCGTGGGCGTAAGGACCGCCACTCAGAACCTCCGGGGCTGTGGGAGAAATTGAAGAGCAGAAGGTCAACGGCCCCTCTCCACTCGGGCCACGGCCCCCTCCCACGTCCCACACACCCCCTTACCCATGTAGTGGAGGGTCCCACAGATGGTGTAGGCGCGTTCTCCCCATGGGAGGTGACGGGAAAGGCCGAAATCGGTCAGTTTCAAATGACCTGCAGGAGAGGAATGGAGAAACGGGGCCCTGTTTGCGCCACGGATCCACGGCTCTCTGCCATCTCAGGATGAAGCAGGTCCCTCCATTTCCGTTGGTGGCACTGAATGGACTTACCTTGCTCATCGAGAAGGATGTTTTCCATCTGGAACGGGGGAAAAAACACCACATGTCAGGTTGGTGGTACAGGTGCCACGCCGGGCCACGCTTCCTACTGTGATCCCATATCCAGCCCCCACCGCTGATCCCCAACGTCAGCGTCAAAAGTTCAGCGGTCAGGGCAGGTTTTTTTCCCCATAGCGGTGGCTTGGCCTTGCAGATCCCAACTGGGAGGGTGGGGCGTTCGGAGCAAAAGTCGGTGCGCCGAACTCGGCAAAGTTCCAATGCCCCCAGCCTGTACCCAAAGGCCAGGAGGAGAGCTTCGTACCTTCACATCCCGATGAATGATGCCCAGATTGTGGAGGTAGGCTGGAAAAGAGAGAAACGGACGAGAGTGGGAGAAATAAAATTATAAGCAACTTCCAAAATGCCGACTGGATCACGGCCGTGGGGTCCTATCCAGCCCGACAGAGACTGATCCACTCCACGACCCAAATCGGAGCAGATCAAGTCTGCTCGGCTCAACGGACATCGCGGAGGGCGAATGCCCGGCCCGAACGCGGAACTCACCCAGGACCAGGACCAGCTCCGTGGCAAAGAGTCGGATGACAGCCTCGGCGAACCGGCCCACCGATTTCCACAGGGTGTAGAGATCCCCAGAGCTGCAGTAGGGACACACTGGGGCCATGGCGGGGGACGGGGGGACACGCGGGAAGCCCTGTTACCTCTGGAGTCCACCCAGAACCACCACCACCATCATCCCCTTGGTCTCCAGGCATGCAAAGGCTGGGAACATGCAAGGGTTTGGGGTTTTTTTTTTTTTTTTTTTTTGCTCCTTCATCCTCTCCGGAGGGTTATCCAGAGAAACAAACAGCTGGGACTCGAGGTCTCCCATGGCCAGGAGAGGATGAAGGACAGCTTTGAAGCCCGTGAAGGAAAAGGATCCCTGATCCCAGTTCAGGGTGCAGGGGAGGGCAAGGAGGCCAGCTGCCCTGGATTTGCAAGGCGGAGAAGCTAAGGGAGTAAACAGGGCCTCACGTGGGTGGGAGGGCAGGTCTGAAAGGCATGTGGGGAGCCACGGAGGTGCACCACACCCAGGTGGGGAAGAAAGGGCCCCCAGGTGGGGAGGGGTTCCATTCTGGCCTGGAGGGCAACGGGGTCACTCACTGATAAAGAGGTGGCGTTGTCCCTGCCACGTGTCCCCTAATCCGTGGACGAACGGGTGGCGGACCTGCTTCTGGAGAACCAAAAGAGACAGGCGTCTACGTGGGTGGCTCCTCCGTGGACCAAACAGGCGAGACGGAAGAAAGAAATAAAGGCTGAGAGGAAGCGCCACGCCGAGGGTGACCCCCCCCCAAGAAGAGGTCCTGGGACCAGGGGTCAACTTGCCACGGCTGGCTGGACCCTCTGAGTTCCAGATTTGTTCCCTTTTACGGGGTGAGGAGCTGCGGTCCAGACCCGGGACCTTCCGATTTGCAGACTCTGAAGCTCAGATTCTGAGGAGACCCCTTGGGACAAACGCCCTGCCAGGGGACTTGCAAGAATATGCAGACAGGTTAAAAACAAAAATAAAAGAAGCCCTTTTCCCACGGGCAAACCACGGCACCCGGTTCAGCCACGCTGGGATCCACCACCCCTCCAAATGCAACTGTCCGGGTGCAGCGGGAAAGAGAGTCTTTGAACTTCCAGAGCCTCTTTTTAAAGGGGTTTTAGGAACTGCACCCCCCCAAACCTCCCCCTCCCTCCCTCCCTCCCCCAGGACCTCCAAAGACCCAGGACGCACCTGAATGCTCACCTCCTCCTTGCACTGCTTCAGGGTGTCCCGGCGGAACACCTCCACCTTGGGTACCACCTGGGGGGGAAAAAGGCAGGCCCCGACAGGAGCCATGGCCCTTCACTCAGAGGCAGTGAGGCCCAGCGGTTAGAGCATCCGAGGGCGGCAATCACCCAGAGGTCCCCTTAAACCCATAAAACCAACTGAGGAGATGGGCTCTCTTTAAACATAGATGACTCCCTCTCTCCTCCTCTTCCACTCTCTTGCTTTGCAACCTGGTCTCACGGAATCCACTTTCCCCAAAAGGAGGGGAAGGGAGGCTGACAAATCCGTGCCGGATTTTGGTCCAAACTCTACAGCCCCTTTCTTTCCCAAATAGGTTCAGCAATAGGTCTGGGGAGCTCTTTGCAAGCTCAAGCTGCGTGCCCTCCTCCTCCTCCATGTTGTTGGTCTACCCCGCAGAGTTGTTGTGTGAAATAAGCGGAAAAGAGGAGCCATCTCCACCTTAGTGGTTTCATGAGCGGAGGGAGAAGACTCTTTGCAAAGTGAACGAATAAAGGCAAATAATATAGACCCCAGCATCAACGAGCAAAGGGGTAGCAATACAGGATGAGACCCACCTTCATGGCGAAAACTTTTTCCTGTGTGCAGTCCAGAACCTTCAACACCGTCCCAAAGGACCCTTTTGCTACCAACCCCACGATCTGAAAAGGGGGGGGAAGAGGGAGGAAGGATGTTTTGAAAACCCCAACTTAATTAAGGACACACCTTCCAACAGGAGTGGGGGAAATCTTAATTAATCCCACTAATCCTCCCAGGGGTTTCTCCTTGGCCACACCACTCTTTCCCATTTGCCCTTAAAACCCAGACGATGGCAGGAGGTAGGTGTGTGTGTGTGTGTGTGTGTGTGTGTGTGTTGGGGGGGGAACAAGAAGCTCCATCATAAAACAAACTGAAATTAACGAAGCCCTCCATGGGCTGCAAAATGCAGCCCCATCCCTTGAAAAAAACAATCACAAGCCATTAAAAACTTAAAATATGGCCAAAGGAAATAAAGGAACAAATCCACTGGGGAATTTTGACAGCAAACCGGGCTACCAGGCCACCACGACCTCCCAGGACGTCTCCCGATGTTTTGAATCCCATCTGGCCTTTGGCTGGGTGGTGGTGGTGATGGGAGTTGTAGTCTAAACCCCTTTTGGAAGAGTTCCCCGCCTGCCGTTTTCCGAGGTTCAGGAGTGTGCCCACCCCCACCCCACCCCCAAAAATAACCACAAAATATATGCTGTACACGTTAAATAAATTTAGGGTTTCAGGATAAGGGAAATGGACCCCTGGCCAGAGGGACACTTAAACCCCTACACGTGTTGATCTGGGGAAAGTTGAGTTTTAGGACCCACCAAAAATAAATAAATAACCCCTTACATCTCCTGCAAGCCAACATTTCCCAGGGGGCAACTCATGCCCGGTTGGTCTTGCTGGCTAGGGGATCATGGGCGTCGTAGTGGGGTGGGAAGCCCCGTGCAGGGCGGCACCCACCTTCAGCTGGCGCTGCCCCACCGGAGGCTGGACGGGGAACTCGGGCAGGAAGAGGGAGGCGCACTGGGGCAGGGCCCGATTCACCCCCTCTTTCTCCACCAGCTGGGGACGGGGCTTCTCAGCCACGGCAGCCACCACCTGCTCTGACTTCAGGGGGTGTCGGGCGAGGAGAACCCGCTCGAGGCCGGCCAGGGTCTCCCCGACGTTGGAGAGGAGGCTTTTCCAGGTCCTGGTCCACGGGGTGTCCGGCAGGAGGTGTTCCCCCCGACCCTGGCGAGAAAGTTTGGGTCGCAAGGAGGACGAGGGAACAGGGAGGAGGAGGAGGAGGAGGAGGAGGAGAGGACAGAAGAAGGACAAGGAACATCAGTCCTCTTTCGAGAAAGGACTTAGGAGACCGTCCTGGTCGGCAACTATGTGGCCGGAAACCCATCCCTCCATTGGTTGTTCTTGGGCCCCTTTCCTCCTTCTCCCGCTCAGCCTGGCCTACCTGGCAGGGCCGTTGTGAGGTCAGAGAGGACCAAGTAGGAAAGAGTGCCCTGGACACCCCGGGGGGGGGGGAAAGGGAGCATTAAACACAACTAATAATAACTGAATAACGGAACAAAGCAAACTCCACTTTTAAACTGTGTTATCCTGCCTTGATGGGTTGTTTAGCACTGTTTGTGTTTTCCATTTCTCAGAGTGGCGTGTTTTTTTAAAAAAAAAAACACTTGTATATTTATTCTTAGCTTTACTATTGCCTTTTAAAGAGGGAACATTTATTTACTTATTTTATATATTTATACACTGCCAGATTTTCCCAAATGGGAACTCAGGGTGGTTAACAAGTATAGTAGAGCACAATTCAAAATAAATAATAATTGGCATAATAAAAGACTCTTGACTCATTGTTCTGAGCTTTAAACGCCTTATGATGTTCGTGGTTTCATGCTTTTTTTCCAGCTTATAAATATTGTCTTTCACTGTTGTAAGCCGCCTTGGGTCTTTTTTCAGGGAGGCAGGTGGGATAATAAAGGAATAAATAAATAAATGGGGTGGGGCGGAAGAGAATGAATCATTCAACTGCTTCTCAAGGTTGAGGAACTTTTGAATAGTTTTCTAAAATGAAAGTGCAATGGTTTTGAGTGCTGTTTAAATCTCTAGGGGGAGATCAGGTAAATATTTCTGTGTTTTATTATATTTAGGGCTAACGTTTAAAGGAGTAAAAGTTTTAAAAACGTTGCCTCTAGGACATTGTGCCTTATGGCCTGCGTGCATTTTCAAAGACACGCGCGCACTTAGAAATTTCTTTACCTAAGTGGAGTTCAAATATTTGCAACTAATTTTAGGGCGGCGGGGAAGCAAATGTCGGAGGAACCACCTTCGACCCCACCCCACCCCCAGCTGTGGGACCCCCCGAGAGGTTTCCAAGGGCAGCCCCTGCGAGGAATAAGCGGCGGCAGTCCAGCCCTTGGCGGGGGTTCGTGACAGCCTGGCCGAATTTACCAGGGTGGAGAGTAAACTTTCCACGGCCAGACGAGCCGCGTAAATAAAGCCCCGACAGCCAGTGTTCTCCGTCCCCCCCCCTCCTCGCCCGAGGGTTTCGACCGACTACATCTCCCATTTTCCCTGGCCGGCGCAGCCCTTGGATGGGGGGGATTTGCTGGGGTTTGTAGTCGCCTACCCCCACCCCACCCCACCCCACCCCACCCCACCCCCGAGTCTCCAGGAATGAAGGGGAAAAGCAAGTCAAGAGCGAGGCGCGCTCTGTGCATGCCCGGAGGCTAGCTGGTTTCTTCGAAGGAGCCCTGGGCTGGAGGGTCAGCCTGCCGGCCGGAGGGCCCAATCCTGATTTCCACCAGCCCCCAGGGTGCGATCCTGCACCCCTCCCCTCGCCTCGCCTCGCCTCGCCCCTTACCTTGAGCACCTCGGGCGCCTTCTCTCCTCCTCCTCCTCCTCTTCCTCCTCCTCCTCCTGCAGCGGCGCTTCTGCCCCTTGGCGAGCATCTTCGGGGTGGCTGCTGCCGGTGGCCCCCATAATCGCCTGCCCTTCCTCCTCCTCCTCCTCCTCCTCCTCCTCCTGGACCACCCCCTCCCCTTCCAGCTGGCTAGCTGACCCTCCCCATGGCGCGGCTGCGTTGCGCTCCGCGGTAATCCCCCGTTACGTAAACCGCGCCAGCTCTAATCCGCGGTCCAGGCGCGCCGCGGAGCGCACCCGAGGCCGGCAAGGCAGCCTGCTGCAAGCCCGCCCTCCCCCTCCACGCTTGAGCCACGCCCCTTATGCAAACGAGATGGGGTAGAAGCCCACGCCCCCTGGCAAACCCATCTCCCCAAACCCACCCACAGGGGCTTCCCCAGCGCGCAACCCCTGGCAGGACATCCCCCCCCCTTTACTCGCCACACACTTTGGGGTTGCAACCCCTGTGCACGCCAGAGCCACCTGCAAACCACGCCCTGATTGCAATGTAAGCACCGCCCTTTTGTGCAAATCAGGTTATTCACGTGGAAAAACCCACCCACCCCCATTATTGTAACGCAACCCCCCCTTCCCAGTCTTTATGCAAAACAGCTTCTCCCGCTATATTATTTATGCAAGCCTTGTGCATGATGCAAAATGGACCATCACCCCCCCTTTCCAACCAGTCCAACTAAGACCCCGTGGAGGGTTGGAGGAGGGGGGGGGAGCTGAGCTTCCAAGGATTATTTGACCCCCCCCACCACCACAAGGAGGTGGAGATGATGATGCCTGTAAGCCTGGAGAAAAGGAACTTTTCCCAAGCTTTTTTGTCCAGTGCAGGGCATGATGCTGAAAGCCTAGAGAGGCAATATCTGTGCAAAACCTCCCATCCCTTGCTGTGGCTGCAGGATTAGACTGCGAAACTCCCTGCCACAAGGTGCAACCAGGGCTGGCTGCTTGGCTTTCAAAGAAGAGGGGATTTGGGACCCTCCTGGGTTACTCTGGGGCAGCTGGAAAGAGGCAAAACGGGGAGAGTGTGGGTGCACCCGTGCGTTTCCTGTCGTTTTAACCAACAAACCTGAAATTCTCTGCCCCATTTTCCCCATGAATACTGAGAAAGTATGAGAGGAACAAATCTAAGTGCAGAAAAGCGTTAATATCCTGCACATGCTTGGTGTGCGTTTAGGTGCAGGAGGGATTTTGGAAATGAGGTGGGAGACATAGTCGCCTGGTTGGAGATCTAAGATGAGAAGAAACGGACACCAAGAGACACACACAACACACACCCCTGGCGTCAAGGGGGTTCACACTGCCGTGGATGACTCCAAAACCCTAAAAACCCAAAATCTAAGAGTCTAGAATCTCTTTAGATTTGTAGGAACCTGTTCTTCCCAAATCAGAACCCCTTCTTTACACAGGTAAAGGATCCCAAACACTGAAGGATGATCAAGGGCCATCTCGCCCCATAAAAGCTTATTGGCTTTCAAGAACCAACGCACTGGGAAAACGAACCAGGAATGTTTGGGGTGGGAGCATCTGGAGTTTTTGTTGGCAGTGGTGCCGGCTCCCAGTTTTCCCATCTCCCCCACTCAGCAGAAACAGGCTGCCGTTCTGTTTCCATTTATAAAAAAAGCTTCCCGAATTCTGCAAAGCGAGTTCTACCAGGGCAGGATCAAAATATATACAGTGGTGCCTCAACTTACGAATTTAATCTGTTTCGAATGCATGCTCTTAAGTCGAACTACTCTTACGTCGGGGTCCCCGTCTAAAAAATTGAAAAATTAAGTTAAAAAAACCCCAAAACAATGAAAAAAATTATTTGTAAGTCGAGCAGACCATATCTAAAATTTGTAAGGGGGCAGTTGAAACACCAACAGTTTTCCGCTCTTAAGTCGAATTGCTCTTAAGTCGAGCTGCTCTTAAGCCAGAGTGCCACTGTATATATATATATATATATATTTGGAGATGTGTTAACACAGCCAACACCAAGGTGTGGCAAGGCAGGCCCAGGGGACCTCCAAACCCACAACTGAAAGCTGGGCACACTCATAAGGCCAGACGGAGGGCGGCACCGGAAGAGAGCAACCCAGATCCAAACGGGGGGCCCCGTGGGACTGCCACCAACCACCAAGACTCCCCGAGCCCCAAAAGCAGAACACGGACAACTGTCTCCAAATGATAAACTCTCGTATTTAAACTCTTTTTTTAAAACCCTCTTCCTGTTTCCCAACGAACAATGCATAGACTGTGCCAAGGCGACGCCTTCCTCGGCCACGTGCGGGCGCGTGTCCCCATCCGTGTCCGCCGCCACCATCTCCTCCGTGGATCGCGCTCGGCCTCAAAGCCACCAGGAGACGGCCGTCCGCGCCCATCTCGGAAAGTGGCCAGGCTGAGCGCTGTGCCGCTCCGGACTCCGGCTGAACATTTTGGTCCCTCGTCGCGCCGACGCCTTGGGGCCCGGCGGAGCCGACGGCACCCCCCCCTTCCCCAGCCAGCAGGGCAGGTCGTAGCCGGTGTTCACTTCCGCCGTCCGAAAATGGATTTTTTCCCAGGGTTCTTCTCGCCCACGCTTAAGCCGATCAGCAACCGGGCTTTCTCGTCTTCCTCCTGCTGCTGGACGTGGCCTTCGGCTTTACTGTCCGGCTTGCCTCGGGACTCAGCGCCAGCCGCCGGCTTGAGGCGCAGCTTCTCCTTGATCACCTGCGAGGCCGGCACCGGATGTTGGGAGCAGAGATGGCATGGGGAGGAGGCAAGAAGACGAGCAATGATTCGAAAACCCCGCTCGGTTTTCCCTCCGCAGGCGCATTCTCAGAAACCCCACACGCCACGCCTCCTGCCGGCCGCCTCCGCACCTCACCTGGGCCACCAAGGCCTTGCGGCTGTCCCGCTTCACCGCCATGGCAAAATCCAGCCACGTCCACGTGTTGTTGTGGTACTCGAGGCACGGAAGCACCAGGTTGAGATCGCCCCAGTCCACGCTGTTCTTCTCCCCCTGGAAGCAGAGAGGGGGCCGGGGAGGAGACCTATCGCACCCTGACTTCCCGTAGCAAAACGGGTAGACCAGTGGTTCTCAAGCGGTGGGTCCCCAGATGTTCCTGGACTGCAGCTTCCAGAAGTCTTCACCACTAGCTAGGCTGGCTAGGATTTCTGGGAGTTGCAGTCCAGGAACATCTGGGGACCCACCGGTTGAGAACCACTGGGGTAGACAAAGCCACGGAAGCGCCTCCTCTGGCTTCTCCGGCCTCAAGGTTTTCCTAGCACCCCCAAAGCAAAGCAAGAAGAGGGAAGAAAAGGGGGAAGGACACCCCTCACTCTCCCTTCTTCCTTCAAATCTGGCAGGTGGTCTGGCTCACCTTGTAGCTGACGCAAAGGGGCACCTGCGGGATCTTGATGTAGATGAAGGAATTGTTCATAGCGGCTCTTTCTTTCATCTTGTCAATATCGTCCACGGGGTACTAGAGAAGGAAAAGGGGGGGACGGCTGAAGACAAGGCCGGGAGTGGTTCCCTAAACCCTCCTCCTCCCACCCTAGAATCTGGGACGCAAAGTAGTCCAACCCCTCCGCCCGGCCTCCAAGATTTCCACCCCTGCACAACAGCCCTGCGAGGCATTTCCGCCCAGGCCAAGAGACAACCGCCGGCTTCCCACCAAGCTGAGATGAGAAAGGTTGCCCCAAATCCACACCGACGCAGCCCAACCGCCCGTCTCTCACACTGAAAGACGGGGCCCAGCACTCTGTCCGTGTTGCCTTGGTGGTGGTGGGGATTATGGGGTACGTAAACATACAAAATGGCTCATTGTGGAATCTGGAGGAGCCAAGGCAAGTCAGGTTTGCTGAGTGATGGGGGAACACGGGTTCAAACGGAAGCCTCGACAAATCTTGCCACTATTCAGCGACAAGGACTGTGGTCCCCAAACCCTCCATCACCCCACCACACCCCTCTTCCAAAAAAAGGGCATTTACCTCGGGGGCTTTGCGGAAGGACCGCCGGACGCCGGAGGTGCGGTTCAGCCCCTGCGCCATGCCTTTTCCAGATCCCAGGGCATCATCAGAGACCATCAGCTGCCGTGGTTTTACCACTGGCATGCCTGTGCAGGGCAAGGGGGTCATGGTTATATGTGTGTGGGGGATGTTTAATACGCCCCTCCAGCCCTCAAAATGTGCCCCCTTGTATGCACACCCTGTAGATTTATTTTGGTTTTTTTTCCCCTTCAATCATTGCAGGGTAAATGAGAGAACAAAAATGTAAAATATGTACAGCAAGCCCCCCTGTATCTGCCCACCCCATGAATACTGAAGACCACTGATAATTGTAAACACATTCTCTCCTTTTTTTATCTCTCAATATCCTACAGAAAAAAAAATATTTTCATGTGCGTCACCATAACTGACCACTAAAAAGCGCCAGAGACCAAAATGTGTATGCTTCAGCCAACAAATATTCATAGCATGGTCTCTGGCTCCCCACAGTGGCTGGTTCTGGTAATACATGTGAAAACAGTCTTTTCTAGATTTTTTTTTCTTTTCCTTTTTATATTTTTTTACACTGGGAATAAGTGAATCGGCAGATGATGAAGCTAATACGGGGATCCTAATGTATTTAAAGAGACTCTCCGAGACCATTCCTGACTTCAGGGCCTGAGAGAAGGAGGGGAACTCTCGACGCGCACCTGTTGTGACCAGCTTCGACTTGTCTTCCTCGTCGCCCACCTCCTCCTCCTCCACGTTGCGCCCGGGGAAAAAGAAGCCCATCATGCGGTGGAAGAATTGGTGCGTCAGCTGGATGGTGAGGGGCACCACGTTGACCTGGAGGGCCCCCAACCCAAGAAGAGAGAGAGAAAGGAAACCCCCCCACTGCTGATCAAGGCTCCGTCTGCATGATCCAACCCGCTTCCCGTCAGTACACCCGTCTTCCCCACCTTTCCGGCTCACCTCAAAGTGCTCTTTGATGGAAATACCCCCCACCGGCGGCCGAACTTTGCTGAAGATCCGCAAGGCCAGCTGGCGGCTGGACTGGCAGGCACTTTGTGGGCGGAGAACCACCTAGGAAAGAGAGCCGTTGACGTGACGGAGGCTGCTAATTATCCCCCACCAAGGCCAAAAAAGAACTATTAAAAGGAAATATACAGGGGAATTCAGCCATCTGCACCAAGCAGACTCTGTTGGCAGTTTTCAAGGCACAAGCACTCTGCGCATGCCCCAAAGAAACTCTCAACTCCGCTTGCATTTCCCGTTTTATACGCAGCCTCCTAGCTTTCCGAAGGTCTGGCCCCGCTTCCCGCAAGCGGCAAGGAGGAGAGGGATGGCTTGGCGACCGCCCGGCTACTTGCCTTGTAGACGGCATTTGGGAGCAGGTTGTTCATGGTGACCCAGCCCAGTTCCAGGAGGTGCTCTGCCGTGTCGTCGGATTTGTTCACCTGCGGCAAGGGGAAGCAGTGAGCCACCCCTGAGGCAGGCGGGGGTGCAAACCAGGCTGAAAAACAGCTAGTTACAAAGGACTCGTTGCTTCAATTAATCCCACCTTCTGCAATTATTAAGGCACAATTTCATTCACAAGCCACTTTAGGAGTTCTAATACCTTTCACAGTAGGAACTAACCGTTGACTTATTTACATTGTTGTTTCCTAGTTATGAGCAAGCTACTCCCTTGCTTTGGAGGATTTGGGGATGCATTTACTGCTTTTTAAAAGTAACTTTCCAAGTGTCGAGTTGCCCACCCCCCCCAATCCCCCCACCCTCCCTCCCACCCCTCCTCCAGAATCCGACGGGTCAAAGCGGGAGGACAGGGCATGATTAGCCCTATGAAACCCTCGCTCCGAGCTTTCGGCAAGCAAAGCCCCAGCCCCGGTGGATCGGGCCCCACCTTGCTGTAGAGGAACCGCTGCAGCTCCAGCTCGGCGATGCCCAGCTGCCCGTCCTCCTCCGTCAGGCGCCAGCGTGCTTGGGCAAAGTAGAACTCCGTCCGCCGGACGACCCCCACGTCTTCCGGTTGCTTCCGCAGCTCCATTTTGTTGGCTCGCTGAAGCTGGAAGTCCTTAAAGCACCTGCGGGCAAAAGGGTAGCTAGGGAGACGCCTTGGGGAGCTACGGGGAGCAGGGTGGGAGGGATCCAGGGAAGTGAGGGGGGGACAGGACACGGGCAGCCTGGTGGCACCAGAGACTCTCGCCAACACCCCCATTCCCTTTGCTCCAACCCCACCAGCAATTTTTTTTTAAAAAAATCCCAGTGGATACCAAAAATAGTGGATAAACGCAAACCCTATCCAAAGCCCCTCTAGAGGCCACTTTTGGCAATTAAATCGTGGGAAACATGGATTTCTGGGTTTTCCTTTTAATATGTTCAGACCACGGATAAGGGAAACCGCGGATACTGGAACACCCCCCCCACGCAGAAGGCACCCGCAGAAGGCAGATGGCTTAACTTTCAACGACTCCTTGTTACTGAGTTCATACCTGTGATAGCCGAACAATTCTATCAGGGAGCCATTAATTAGCAATAAGAAGAAGCTACCGGTTACATCGCTGGCCTTCCGCGGGCATTAATTGTGCAACAGGATTCTGGCCGATGTATCTCGTTTCGGAGCCGTCTCGGTTGAAATACCTCCTAGAAAAACTTGCGGCCTCCCTGTCTTTGCTACAAGCCTCAAAATCTAGGCCCCTTTTCTCTCTTAGAAATCTAGCCGACAGCTGGGTTATCGTTTGTATCGGAAAACGTGGGCTGCCCCGCGAGAAATGTTGGATTTGGAAAATGCCTCTCACTTTCAAGGCCCTTGAAGGCTCTTGGGGCGTTTTTGCTGCAGAGGAAAAACTCTGAGCTCCATTTGCCCCAGCCCACGTGCTGGTTGGGGATGATGGGGGGGCTGCAGTCCGACAGGGCCGAGGGAGCGAGCTGGATCCCTGCCTCGTTCCCTCGTTCCCTCTCTTCCCGCCCGGGGTACCTGATGAGAATATTCAGCTCCTCGCTCTCCTGCTGCAGCTCGGCTTTCTCTCGGCTGAGTTGCTGTTGCAGCTTCTGGTTGTGGTCCAGCAGAGCCTCGTTCCGACCATCATCCTGCAGGGACTGGGAGTGTGGGAGGGAGGGAGGGGCAGAGGAGGAGGGAGGCAGTCATGGCCGGGCGGCACCTACTAGCTTCCTCCCCCGGGGGGGAAACGTGGGCCCCTCCCAGGGTGGCGGTCGAGGGGTCTGCCCGGAGGCAGGGGAGTCACCTTGAGGACGGAGTACATCTGCTTCTCCAGAAGCCGGATCTGGGCCACGTGCTGCCGGACCGCCTCCTGGAGGTGTAGGATGCTGCTCCGTTGCTCCTCCGGGTTGCTGGATATCTCCAGCTGGAAGCGGACACGCTGCTTCTTCTCGCTGTGCTCCTGAGCGGAGTAGGAAAAAACCGCCGTTACGGAGAGGGCAAGTCCCCTTTTCTTTCCCGGATAGGCAACCCTAACCTCCACCTAGCCTAACATCTTGCAGCAGCGAGTTCCAAAGATTTAATCCCAAACTGTGCAATCAGGTTCCCTCCGGGATGTCTTTCGAGCCGCCCTCCGTGCGGTATCAGTCGATGGCCGAGAGCTTCTGGCACGGCGAGGAACGGATTCCGGGGTCCGATCCATCCTTGAGGACGGTCTGAAGCCCAGGCTCGCACTTCCACACAGACAACCCCGCACAACCCCAACCCCCACCCATCCCAGGCCTCCTGGGTCACCTTGCGCTTGGGCTCCACGTGGAGAAGGAGGTTGTTGACGATATCAAGGATCATCGCGTACTGGGCTGGGTTGGTGGAGATCTCCAGGTCGTGGTGGATCAGGGTGAACGTGTCCACGGCCCCTGGTGGGGTGGGGGAAATAAGGTTCAGGGGAGGAGTGATGCACCTCCAAAAAAAGCATACCGGGGTCACTGCATGGTGGAAGCACATTATGGCAAAAGTCACAGTGTCCAGTGTGTGTGTGTGTGTGTGTGTGTGTGTGTGTGTGTGTGTGTGTGTGTGTGTGAAGTCATGGCCACTGAATGAGTCTGATTTCTGCATGACAGTTTCGTGGTTGAATCCAGTGCCCTCTGAGCCACCAAACTCCACCACACAAGACTGATTTTACTGGGCACCAGGTCTCTCTCTCTCTCTCTCTCTCTCTCTCTCTCTCTCTCACACACACACACACACACACACACACACACACACACACACACACACACACACCTTCCTGTTTCTTCAGCAGGTCCTCCTTCTCTGGTTGGGCCGGGAGTTCGGGGGGCTTGATCTGCGTGGCCAGCTCGGAGTCGATGTCGTGGCTGTAGCTGATGTAATACATGCGGCAGCTGCAGCGTGAGATGATACGCTGGACCTGCTGGGTTGGGCGGACCTCGTGGGGCTGGTTCCAGTCTGGTGCGGAGGAGTGGTGGTGGAATAAAGAGAAGCGAGAAAAAGCGGAAGCCAGGCTGAGAGAGCATCGAGACTGAGGCAAGGCAGCCTGTGGGGATGAACTGCCCCGAGGGACGTACAGCTCAGTGGTTAGAGCAGGCGCACACTAAACGTCCCGCGTTCCAGCCCCTGGAATCTCCAACTTGGCCTCCTCTCTGCCTATGACCCAGCCAGTTTCGTAACTCCTGAGATATCTCAGATGATCAAGGGAGCTTTGTAACCTTTGATTTCTCCATGATGCACCACCCTCTCCTCCTGGTTGCAACAAAACCAAGCGGATGCTGAACCCCACCACCACCACCACCCTGGACATTAGCGTCTCTCTCGTAGCTGACCTGTGGTGGTGCTAACCATGCCGCCCACGGCCTGCCCGCTTTCCATCAGCTCCTGCACGGAATCCAGGCTGCGCTGCCGATGCTCCTCGATGTTCTTGACCTGGAAATGGAGGCAGGGCCCGGGGGGGGGGGAGATATTTAACAGAGAGGTCTGGAGCTGACGCAAGAGCCATCCTGCCTGTCAGAGGGGCAGTCCTCTCCTCCTTCTCTCTCGGGACGATGAGGTGCGAGAATCTGCTTTCAAAGTCAGATTCTAGTCCTCATGACCCAGAAGAAAGAGGGGTTTTTTAAAAAGGAAACATCAGAAGTCAACGTCTTCTAAACCTGGCCCAACTAGTTCAGGGTCAGGCTTCTGCTCCCCTGCTAGTATCTCCACGTCGGAAAAGAGCCGGGGGGGGGGCAGCGGCGGCGACAAGGGAGCAGAAAGGACCCCTATTTTGGACCCCCGCCGTCCATCCCGCAAACTCTTAACGGCTTTGGCGGGCCCACCTCTAGCCACAGCTGGACGTCGTCCTGCTCGGAAGGGCTGCTCTCGGTGGTGGCGAAGTACTGCATCCCGTCCAGCAGGCAAGTCCAGGAGGTCTTCTGCTTGAGCGTGTCCCCGTACCAGGCGGGATGGTGTTGGCACTGGAGGAGCTGGGCCTTGGCCGCCGATACGATCACACAGCCCTCCGTCTCAGCGCCACGTAGCACCATCTGGGTATCCAAGGGTGGGGCGGGGGGGGAGAGAGCAATGTACCGCTCAAGCCACTGCGCTGCCTGGGGTAAACTTTTAACTCTCTTAGGCAGTGCAGACGTACGGATGTCTAACGCAATTTGCCGGAAACCCATTGGCTTATTCTGGAACAAACGGTGGAACACTCACAAATATATGCACCCGCACAAATAAAAGACATACACAGGATCCCTGTATCTGCAGGAGATTGGTTCCACGCCTTCGTGTGGATGCTGGGAAACACGGATACTATAATAGCGAGTATGATACACAGTATGGTAAGAGAGGAGGGAAATCCAGAACCACCTATTTTTAGCATGTATTACCAGGTTTGGTCACTAGAGGGAACCAGAGACCATGCTATGTATTCCAACATCAAGAACAGACTGCATATTCTCTGTCTACCTCTAACAGCCAGTTCTGGGAAATGCACTGTAAAAATACATATTACCAGTTTTCCCCTCCCCCTTTAATATTTTTTAATATTTTTGGACCATGGGTATTAAAGCAAAGCAAAGTGGGCGGTTTACAGTTTAACTACAGTATGCAGGTTACACATTGCCCCCCCACCCACCCAGCAAGCTGGGTACTCGTTTTACCAACCTTGAAAGGCAAAATCGCAGTCACGGAGGTCCTACTGTTTAATCATTTAGTATAATACGCCTGTTATGACATTATATCTACCCACCCATTCCATTATCAACTGTGGGGTTCTTTCAGCAGCCACAAGAAATAATAATAATAATAATAATAATAATAATAATAATAATAATAATAATAATAATAATAATAATAATAATAATAATAATAATAATAATAATAATAAAAAAACTGGCTGTCTTTCCTGTCTACACTACCCCCACCACCACCACCACCACACAAACACACCTCACTGCGTGTAGAGGAATATCAGGTTTGGGGAATGGACGTAAAAAATGGGTTGCCATGAAACAGGGAAGGAGCTTTCAGGCAGCAAGTC
This sequence comes from Phrynocephalus forsythii, assembly GCA_029282475.1. Lineage (NCBI taxonomy): Eukaryota > Metazoa > Chordata > Lepidosauria > Squamata > Agamidae > Phrynocephalus > Phrynocephalus forsythii. The sequence continues at coordinate 489,981 of JAPFRF010000017.1, forward strand.
CTACCTGGCAGTTAACCAGCTCAATAAGGCAGTTGCGGTTGTAGATGTCGTCGGTCTGGCAGGCGGCGATCCCGCACAGCTGCTCGCTCACCCCGGAGTCCTCTTCTGTGAACACCACAAACTTGTCGGTCTCCTCAATCAGCTTCTGCAGCATGTAGGCTCCTGTGAGAGGTAGGACAGGAGGGGAAGAGGACAAAGTGGGTCGTGGCCACAGGCCGGGAGAGAGAACTGCCCCAAGCTGACTCGGTACAGGTCAGGAGAATTAGAACTCAGACTCCAGCAACCGTGTTTGAAGAGAGGAAATCCCATCTCCATGTTTTTCTGCTCTGAACCCCTTTTGTGCCTTTCCTCCTCACCTCCGGAGGGGCTGCGCTCTGTCCGGCCACCACTAGCGGGCACAATCTTCCGGAGGGGTGGCTGGTAGGTGGAGGGCCCCCTCTTGAGCTTCTTGGCCGGAAGCTGGGTCTCGATCTTGAGCCCCTTCAGGGCCTCGGTGGAGAGGTTGCGCTTGAGCACGGCGGCCTTCTTGTAGCCGTCGTAGAGGCCAAAGGCGATGTCCCGGTTGGTGGTGGTCCAGGAGGCCCGCAGGTCCACGAGGTGGAGCTGGTGAGTGTGGAAGGCTTCGTCCCCCTCCCGCATGGACAGCTCCTACCGGAGGAACGGGAGAAATGCATGCAAGAAATACGCTCAGAAAGAAATACGAGGGAGAACAGGCAGGGGGAGGTATAGCGCAGGGTGAGCATCTCTATGCTTGGCTGAGAAAGACACCCCCAGCTCTTATTTCTGCAAGGTCCTGTAAAATGAGGGATAGAAACTCCACAAATATCAAATTTCGAAGTTTTTTTTTTAAAGAGACGGCTACTTCCTCCGCCAGCAGCGTACCTCTTCAGCCGTCCGGAGGCTGTGCCGCTGGTAGGTGAGGGACGAGAGGCTGAGCAGGTGGGTCTTCTTGACCAGGGCATCCAGGCGGGGGTCGGCCGCATTCTCGTCGCCCGTGGAGGCCATGAGGTGGACGGTCACCAGGCTGAGGTCGCTCACCATCTGGGTGATGCTCCACTCCGAGATGAGGCGCCGCATCACTGTACCAGCTGTGGGCGGAGAGAAGGGAAGCCAAAGGGTGAGAGGGAACACAAATATGATTCAGGGAAGGGGGTGACAAAAAAATAAAAACCCACCCTAAAAATCCCCAACTCTGAAGGGACTCGGCCCACCCCCGAAAGGGAGGCAAATTGTGAATAATCGGTCCTTCTTCTAACCCAGGGCTGCTTTTTTGGCTCCTTACCCTGAGGGATCAGGCGCTGAGTGCCCCGGGTGAAGATATGCCCTTGGCCACATTCCAGCTGGATCCCACGCTGCTGGGCAAACGAGGCCCAATAGTGCACCTGAAGGAAGAGAGTGAGGTGGATGAGAGAGAGAGAGAGAGAGAGAGAGAGAGAGCAAAAGACAGAGGAAGTGTTGACTTCTGCCTTGCCGTTTGAGCCCACAAGATTCAAAAATGAAATTGAACATCCCACTTTAAAAAAATAAATATCTGAAACAGGGCAGCAGCACATCCTTAGATAAGAGCAGTTGGGCGACTTTGTAGCGCTGCAGCGCTATGGCACACCAGCTCAAGAGCCCAACCTGATCCAAGTTGCAGGGAACTTGCCGCAATTCCCGCTGGCTGCTCACGTCTTCCGAGCCCTAAGGAGGAGGGAGGGAAGCTTCCCACCTCAACGGATTTCCATTCTCAAGGTGCAGAATGACTTTGCCTCACCTGGAGCTTTGGGAAAAGGGCCGTGAAGGAGAGCTGCCGATAGTGCTGGCCCAGCTTCTTCTTGACGGGCTTCAGGTTGCCAAACAGCTTCCCCCGGCAGATGGGGCGGGTGACGCTAGTCCAGGTGGCCCAAAAGTTCTGCATCCAGCGGAGGGTGCTGCTGTAAAGGAGGATGCGGGGCTGGGACGTCTCTGCGGGGTAGAAGGGGGAACAGAACTTGAGATATAGACCATAGGCTCACCTGGGGGGTGGGGGTGGAAAAGTGGGGGTGGGGGCTCTGAACTGCTATGAGAGTGTATGGTTCCCAACTGGGACAGACAGAGCAGCCCAGGGATTCTGGAGCGCTGTAGCACTTCAGCACTGTAGCGCTATAGCACTTCAGCACTGCAGCGCTATAGCACTTCAGCACTGTAGCGCTATACTGCATTAGCTTGAAGTCCAACCTGGTAATGAAAGTATTTAGAGAGCTATGCAACATAAACCAAGTGACAGGCATCTCCAAACTGAAAGGCATCGGATTAGAAAAGGATCCAGACACCACATGAGAAGCAAGATCCCATAAGAAGGCCTGGTTCATAACATGGTGATTCCCCAGGTTCAAAACCAGGTGGCCCCAGCTTCACAATCTGACCTACACAGGTCTCTTCCTATCTATTTTCATCACACCCCTGCTAGGTAGGACAGGGACGTGACTAGCTCAAGGCCACCCAATGAATGCAAACCCTTGAAGAATCTAATCCTAAACCCAGCAGTCCTGGGACAATCCAATGTGGCCTTCCTTCCTCTCATGCCACGGCAGGGGCCACTCGACCACGGGCAGAGGGAAGGCACCCACCGGACACACGCCGCCCCCTCCGCGGTCCTCACCCCCGCTCGGCCGGGTCAAGTCCATGCGGATGGAAAGGTTGACGTTCTCGGAGCGGAAGGCCCGGTAGGAGTCGTACTGCTGACCCACCGGCACCTCGGGCAAGAACTGTGGGGCCCGTAGCACCACGCCGTGGTGGTCGTGGGGGTTCCCGTGGCAGAGCCAGGTCAAGTCCAGGGTCATGCAGAGCTGCGGTAAGTGGAGGAAGCAGCAGTCGTCGTACCTGGCCGGGAGAGGGGAGAAACCGAAGCACGGAGAGGTTAGATCTTCCACGGACAACACAGCGTAAGCCACGAGCGTCCACATTCCTAGGTCTGAGTGTTCATCTCTCTCACTATCTTGCTGCTTCTGCTGCTCACTTGGATGCCGTCCGGACGTTGACGTCCAGGTCCCCCTTGAAGACAAACTGGCCCGGCCTCCAGTCGAAGGACAAGTGGCTCCATTCCCAGTGCAGGTTCTCCGTTGTGTTGTAAGGATCCTGCAAGGAAATTTCAACAAAAGCCCTTGGGTAATAAAACAAAGACATAGCCAGCAGGCCACCCCTATATCCCCCCCCACCACCACCACACACCCTGCTCTCCTCAGCCGCTGGGAGACCTTCTGGCCCTCCGAGTGGCCCTCCGGTGGACTCACCTCGGTGGCCACCTGGTGCAAATTGGCCTGCTCGATCTCCATGTGCCAGCCTCCGTGGAGCAGCAGGCGGCTTTTGTCCCACCAGGGCAGCGGCGGGCTGGGGTCCTCAGAAGGCTTGGTCAGGAGGTCGATGGCCTGGCCGATCAGGGTCCAGGCAGGGTCCCAGCAAGGCCCCCAAACGATGGTGTACTGGTACACCTCGGCTGCGTCGGGAGGAAGGATTATTTAGCCGTGCCGGCTTAGGAACCCCTTCCTCAAAGCAGGGATGTACTACAACTCCCAGATTCCATCATTCTGCAGGGGGGCATCATCCCTAAAAGGATGATTTCCCAGGTCAGTCCCGTCCAACATCTTTTTCCAGCCAGGAAGCCAGAAAATCTGCACAATGAGACACGGATGCCTCACCTCCCAGTGGAGTTTCCCAAAGATTACCCTTCAGAGGTAGACTGCCACCAAGGCTGGAGGCTCTAACACCAGTGATGGCGAACCTTTTAGAGACCGAGTGCCCAAGCTGTGATTGAAAACCTACTAATTTTTTTGCAAAGTGCCAATACAGTTAACAGGTGGCTATGAAGGGGTGATGTTGAGTGCCCACAGAAAGGGCTCCTTCGAGCGCCACCTTTGGCACCCGTGCTGTAGGTTCGCCAATACTGCTCTAAACAGTGAGGCACGCTGCTATGGCTGATACCCTCTATACTTTTTAAAGCTGCAGTTTTATCCCTGGGGCCAGTCTTTGACCTTACTCAGACCCTCTGAGCCTCGGTGCCACGTTCAACCCCAGCCCCGCCACCGTCGGGGAGCGCTTACAGTGGAAGTCGTAGTAGAATTTCAGAGGCAGCATGTTCCTCTCCACGGTGGCATCTCCCCAGGGCGCCCCGAGTTTCAGCACCTGCCGCCGGCGAGAACAGGGGGGGCCCTGCTGCTCGGCTCCGGCCAAACGTCCCGACAGCTTCCAGTCCCTGATCTCGAAGAGGTACCGGGGGTAGTCGCGGATCCGGACTGCGAACCGAAGCAAGGAGGAAAGAGAGGCGTTTATGAGAGAGACAGGGCAAACCCCGACACACACACATTGTGCTCCTTCCGGCTGCAACTGAAGGAGAGCGAGAGAGTGGGGTTAGGGTTAGGGGTCAGGCAACACAGCATCGTCGCCACTAGGCTTCCAGTTCGTCCTGCGTCTCCTGTTCTGCCGTGAACACTTCAAACCTGCCCCGACCTACATTTCCCAGCAAGCTCTTGGGGGGGGGCAAGAACTGGGGTGGGGTAGCATGGGGGGGAGGAGAAGCGACGCCGCCACCCCCCATAGAAGCGGACTCACCGAAGAAGCTCTTGGCACTGCCTTTCACCATGCGGCACCAGTGGGTGATGAGATCCAGGCCTTCAAGTGGAAAAGGGCTGGCGGCGTCCATCGCCCGGATCTGCTCCACCACCTTCTCGGCCCCGTGGAAGGCCCGGTCGGCCAGGGCCACCAGCTCCAGGCTGCCGACGGTCCAGGTGAGGAGGGCCTTGCGCATGGGGGTGTTGGCGTAGAGGCGGTGCGAGCGCTGGAGGTAGATCTCGATGTTCTTCTTCTCCAGCGAGGCGTAGAGCTCCTCGATCTTGCGGGCGGGCAGCAGCTCCCCGTGCTGCTTGCGCAGGGCGGCCACCTTGGCGTCCAGCAGCTGCAGCCGCTTGGCGCTCTCCTGCCGCTCGTCCTTCATCAGCTCGTAGTTGTCGCGCAGTTTGACCTCGAAGACGTCATCCAGGAAGACCCAGGAGAAGTGCTGGACTTTGAGGAGGAGATCCGGCGGGAGGGCGTCTGCAGCTGGGGCAGCCCCGGGAGCGTGGCCCCGGCCGTGGAGCCCCTTCAGCCACTTCTGCACCCCCAGGGCCTCGTCCAAGGTGGCCGAGAAGTCGTACTGGTACGGGAACTCCACGGCCACGCTGGCGCACAAGAGGGCCCAGACCCGGTTCCGCAACGTCCCCAGTGACGGGCACGGCCCCCGGTGGAGAACCATCTCCTCCAACTCAGGCAGCGCTTGGAACTCCACCTCCTTGAAGAGGAAAATGCTGTTCCCGTCGAAACCGGCCACCAGCCCCGGGCAGTAGGCTTGGAGAGAGGCGGCGTGCCGGTTGACGGACACCCGCTCGGCTGCCAAGCTCAGGTAGCGGCTTTCGGAGACGAAGGCCGTGACCTTGAGGGCGCTGAGCTCCAGGGTGAAGTTGAGGAGCCGCCTCGGAGGGCAAGCGTCCGCCTCCGCCAACCCGTCGTCCACCACGCAGGGCCGGCGCTCGAGGTCAGCCTCGCCTTGTGGGGATGGGACGCCGCTGGGAGGCCATAATGTGCCCTGTAACTTCTGGCAACACTGGAAGGTGGCGAGGAGGTGGTGAAACAGGTACATGTGGATGGTCGGGCTCCAGAGGACGCTCAGGCTTTCTCCGCATTGAACCTGGCCGGTGGGAGGGGGAGGGGGGAAGAAGAGAGAGAGAGAGAGAGAGAGATCGAGAACGCTGAGCCAAAACAGAGAATCCCTGATCTGCCATTCGGACAAACTCAAGAGGACTAGAAACTTTATGTTGCACTAGGACAGTGGTAGCAAACCCGAGACTGTGCTATGAATGCTGCACTTGCTAATGAGGTGTACATAGCATGTCAAAATTATATTTCTGGATTCCCCGCTTTTTAGCATGCTTCCTAGGTTATCCTAGTACAGTGGTGGTGAACCTTCGGCACTCCAGATGTTTTGGACCACCACTCTCACCGTCCTTTGTCATTGGCAATACAGGCTTGGAATTCTGAGAGTGGCAAAAAAGTAAAACCCACTCCTTTTACATGGTAAAAGGGGGAACCCAGAAATATAATTTTCATATGCATTACCAGCACTGGCCACTAAGGGGCTCTAGAGACCATACTATGTATACCTCATTAGCAAAGACAGCATTCATGACATAGTCTCTGATTCCCACTAGTGGCTGGTTCAGGTAATACTTGTGAAAATAATTTTTCTGGGTTTTTTTAGTTTAATATTTTCAGGCCCTGGATAAGTGTATCGACAAATGCCCATCTCACAGATACAGGAGTTGTGCCGTAAATACACTCTTGAAATGGATTGGGTTGATGTGCAAAAGAGTTTGTGCCCCTTTTAAGAACAAATTTTGCACCTCTGCAAAGACAGAGACCAAGAGGCGTCCCTGCAAAATCAAGTACCTCCAAGGATCTGATGCTGCTGCTGTAAGTGAGCGAGAGGGTGCCAAGGTCGGCCACTGGGTTGGGGATGGCCGGAGCTTTGCAGCAGGGCTGCATCTTCTCCGTGATGCTCTGCACCAGGGCAAGCGCCACTCCCTGGACGCTGACGGTGGAGCTCTCAGCGCTGCCCAGCATGGTCAGGGTGTCCACCCTCAACTCTGTTGCCCCTGCAGTGAGAGAGGAGACAGTTTTAAGGCAACCATCCCTAAAAGGGCCATGAGGACTAGAAACAACCCACAAGAGATAATCCAGCTAGGGTATTACATCCTTTCCTAACCAAGGTGTGGCTTGAGATGTTTCACAGAGGCTCTTCCTAGACTCCTTCCAGCCTGGTTTTTGGGGTGAAAGCTGCCTCTTAACTCATGCTTGGGAGAAGGGGAGCATGGTTCCTCCCCCTAGAGGAGATGGGTTCTAATCAGTTGCCAAAGCTTTGAATCCGGACGAGGGTTTCTCTGAGCACAATGCAAGCATTCCCGAACTCGGCTCTCCTTCTGGCCTTCACTCTGATCAGGGGACTCAATTTACAAGATATCTCACACTTTAACCTGGCTCAGTGCAGACATTCATTTGGAAACAGGGCCTGCCGCTTTCTAACCTTGAAATCTGGTCTCGGGGAAACGCAGGCTGCTAGGCTGGTATGCAGAAAAGGACCCGGGCCAGTCAGGGTGCTCACCTGCCAAGGAGGAGAGGGTGAAAAGATTGACGTCCTCCACTTTCAGATCGATCTTCCAGAGTATGCCGGGCTCGTCTCCGTGGGGAAGGGGCAGCGTCTTGGTGGGGTCCTGCAGGGTCCCCACATCTCCTGGGAGTAAAAGCAGCAGCAGGCGGGCGAGACACTCGAAGCAGGTGTCCGACGACTCCACCTGCAAACCCCGGAGGGTGCAGTCTAGGAAGAGGGTGTCCGCGTGGGAGCTGGACGGGCCCAGAGGTTGGTTGTAGCTGCCCTGCAGGAACACGATATGAGAGTTTGGAATAAGCAGCATTTGGACTCCAGCTCCCAGAATCTCCAGGACATGTTTCCTCAAACTCGGCTTCCCACCCAAAATATACTGCTTCTCTGCTTCACTCGTCTCTCTTCCCTACCCCAGTAAAATGCAACCGCTCCCCCAACAAGTCGAACTGTGTCAACCACGCTGGATAGACCTGGTCCCCATGGGCCTGCTTGTCCCTGCCTGGGGGCTTTCCCCACCTCCACCACCACCACCATCTTTACCTGGAGGCTGAAGCTATCCAAGATGAGGGCTTCCCCCCAGACGTGGGTGTTGGGCGGGTGTGGGGCCCGTTGGATGTGCGAATCGGGGCCCACACGCCAGCAGAGGTGGTCAAAGGCCAGGACAGCCCGCTGGTGGACGCTCTGGGGACGCAGGTGCTGATAATCTAAGGTGCAAAACGGACGAGAAAGAGGGAGAACGGAGGAACAGAAAGGCAGGAAGAATGGCCACAACCCATCTGTTTGGCCTAAGAAGCTACACCTGCCTGGAGGGTCTGGGACTTTAATAAATACATTTAAATATGGTGGACTGCTATGCTTTTATCACTGTAAAACCACCCGGAGGCGTGCATGGGGCAGTAGATCAAATTAATAAATGCAGGAAAAACCGCAGAAAGAAAGAAAGAAAGAAAGAAAGAAAGAAAGAAAGAAAGAAAGAAAGAAAGAAAGAAAGAAAGAAAGAAAGAAAGAAAGACTGTTCAACTGGCACTCAACCACCCCCTGTGGGACGCTGCCTGAGCTTTTCCTAACATCCTGCAGTCTTACAGAGAGGAGGTGGGCAACCAGACAGATTCAGCAGTGGCCACAGGGGTGGAGGAGACAAGAGGGAGGCCAAACACTTACCGACTGAGATGGCGTTGATGCCCAAGGCAAATGGGGGGGCATCTCCCAGCTGCACCGAGACGTTGACGTTGGAAGCTGAGGCACTGAGGATGACGGTGGCCAAAATTTGGGGCATCCTGGATCTGGAACAAAAAGGGGAATTCGTCTTTGAGGGGCTCCCACCCTGTGGGAGAAGCCCTCACCCTAAAGACACCCAGCTAGCTGTTTTTAGAGAGCTTCCTTTGAAATCCTGCCCCAGGTGCAGAACATGGGCCTTTAGAGGTCCAGCCGGTGTCGGCCTCCCTTAAAACCCCATATCCAAGTCCATCTGTCCGCTCTGGCTTTTGGCACCAACAGAGAACACAGCTCACTTCCTGTTTGGCTTGGAAACCTTAGTTTCCCAAGCCTTATGGGAGCGGTTTGGTTTCTCCGGGGTCTGTTTGGAATACTGGCACCTTCTGGAGGAGAAATATTTGGCTTTTCAAAGGCCCGGCCCACCTTTTCTCCTTGTCCCTGACCGGAGGTGGCAAGGTTGCTGTTTGCTGAGCTGAAGCCATCAGGCTCAGCCACTGTGAGAATTCCTGGTGGCGGTAGTGGACGATGCAGGTGTTGAGCTGGACGGCCACGGAGATGTCGATGGCCATCACCTGCCGGAGCGAGGAGGAGAAGGAGACAATGGTGAGAGGCAGGGAGGCCTAGTGGGCAGAAGGGAAAGGAGAGAGAGAGAGAAGCTGGGGGTGGGTGGGGGCGCGCAATGTCGCAACAACTCACCTGCAAGCTGGCCTTGAGGGAGCTCAGGCACACAATCCGTTGGCGGCTTTGGGAGAGCAACAGCCCATCTGTAACAGGGAAACCGAAAAGTTCAACAGCGATGAACACGCCCGCCCGGCTTCTTTCCCCCACTACCTCCCATACACGGCCAAAACCTTGCTACATCGAACTCGACCCTTGGCAGGAAAAAGCCAACGGCCACCACCGTCCGCCCCACCCAACCCTATAACCACAGGGAGGCCCCAAAACAACAGTGGGAAGTGGTCATCCCGCATGGCCTGGGGGGGCGGATGTGAGAAGGGGGGGTCTTTCCCTTCTCCAGGAGTGACAATCTCCTCCGTTTGGTCTCTTCTCTCTTGGTCTTGCCTTCCAGTGCCAGTTCCATGCTCATCTGCGGCAGGTCGTAGGTTGGCGTAAAGCTGCGCAGAGGGATCTGGCCCTCGTCCGACCGGTATTCAAACTGCAGCAGCTTCAAGCTCCAGGCGAGGTGCCTGAGAATGAGAAGCAACATCGCCGCCTAAAATACATCCGTTCCACCAACCCCTTTTGAGGCCGGCCGTGGCTGCGAAAAGTGCGCCCGCAGGGCCTCCAGAGTTGCACATGGGGGGGGGTGTTTGTATGTGTGAACCTGGACCTTCTCCATACAACGGGCATGCCTGACAGCTTCTTAGAAGAACAAAGCAAGGTTCTAGTCCTCAGTTTCAGGGGAAACAGGACAGCTTGAAATAGAAAACCCCTTATAATAAATCAGTGTACCGACCGGCAGCCTCTCTCGGTTCCAGGCAGGACTGTCTGCCAGACTGCCCCGGAGAGGTTATCAGGTATTAAATCTGCCATCTTCGGCGCGTCAAATATTGGCAAAGAAGCACCGAAGCAGAGAGGGGAAAGGCAGAATCCCTCTGGGAAAACATGCTTTCCGGAGCATCGTATCTCCTGCGTCCTCTCCTTACCTCTTCTGGCTATTCATGGAGAGGACCAGGCTGGTGTTCTCCAGCTGGACCTTCACTTTCGGCGGGACGTGCTTGAGGCCAGCCGGACTCAGCGGAACGGGCGATGGATCGGAGGGCTTGGCTCGATCTAGAGACAGAGAAACATGCGCGCAATTCGAGTTCGCGTCTTCAACGGGTTCTAAGGCGGTTCTTTCACGAAACACCGGATGACGGAAACGGACCTCTCCCTGCTTTTTCTCTTGTTGTTCCTTTTCCGTACTTTGGACAGAACGGCCGCTGCCGGTCTGCCTGCTTGGGAGGAGGGACAGCTCGCCCTAGGGGAGCAAGGAAGGAGACCCTCGGGCTCCCTTTTGCCACCCCACATCCGTCTCCCTTCTAGGGAGGGGCCAGAGATCTTCTTCACCTGTTGCCTCTCGGCCTCCAGGACGTCCGACGCGTTTCAGAAGGTGGCTGTGGAACAGCCCTTCGTGCAGTTCGGCGTGCAGGCTCCACACGCCGAGGTCCACGCCGAGCAGCTGCCGCTTGCCGGCGCCGAGTTCCAACGAGACCGTGAGCGCCAGGGAGAGTTCGGCCAGGCAGGCGTCGTCCTGCAGGGAGAGGGAAGGCGAGGGGCCCACGACACCCGCTCGGTTTACATCAAGAGCAACGCAAGAGGCTACCCTGAGTGGGTCAGCATTATCGACACGAACGCACGCAGGCCTCCGGGCTCAGGGGCCGCCAAACTCTGGGAGGAATCGAACGCAGAACCTCCAGAGAGCAAACGGAGGATCTCCTCCCCTGAACGACAACCCGCAGAGGGAATTGGCAGGACAAACACGATCGTATCGATGGTCTCTCCTCACGTTCCTGACCATCCTGAGGCTAAGGAAAGCTTTCGGGAGCCGTCCCAGAAGGCCGGCGCTTGTCCGTGTTTGGTGGACACGACCCGTGGCCCAAGGAATGTGCCTTTTTGTGGTCCTCCCTCCGGCAGCGCCCCAGGATTATTTTTTAGGTTGACTTTGAGTAGCCAGGAACCACCCCAAGGGATGGGACGCGCGGAGGGCCCGGGCAGGGCAAGGAAGGACGCCAAGCAATCAAGGCAGGTGACAGGAGTCAGGTTTGGCACACACACACACACACCCCCGGGCGAGAGATTTGGGGCTTTGTAGTCCTGAAAACCCCGGGGGATGATAAGGCCTGATTCTCCCTCTCACCTGGCGGCTGCTTTTTAGAACCTTGCTGTTGACCTGGCTCAACGTCACCTCACAAGCCGAGCTGGAAGGGGCGAAAAGAAGGGAGAAGGGAAGTGAGGTGAGGCCTAGCCAGGAAAGGGAGGGCAGAAAAAAAAAAGAGAGAGAAGAAAGACACGGGGTGTGTGAAGATTAAAAAGGCCACACCGGCTACGGACATCCGATCTCAGCCACCTCAGCTCTGCACAGGGAAAAGGGTGCCTTGGAAATGCCGCGGCTACCCTCTGCGCTGCAGAATATCCACACCCGTGTTCACAGGCAAGGTTCACAAGGGGTTAGCACAAGTTTCTAGCACAAAGGGAATACACGCAAAGCACTAGTCCTCGTGTTTTTGTAGACGGGGTAATTCAAATTTAAAAAAAAAAAAACCACCTGTTTCACTCAAGCTTTTCTTGGTCCTACCTGAAAACGTTTGGCAATGAACTTGGCACCCTCGGGCCGGGAAAAACAGGCCCGTCGGCAGAGATCAAAGAGGCAGGGTAAGTTTCTAGTCCTCATGTTTCCTCAGGAGGCCATACTCGTGACGGGAATGAACCGGGAGCTCCCGGCTTCCTGGCCTTATCATGTCGAGGTGGTGCGCTCACCTCCTGCCGTTGGTGTCCAGCAGGATCTGGGCCCTGGAGACCTGGAGGTGCCACAGGGAGTCCGAGTGGGCGGCGTGTAACACCATGACGTTGACGGAGTCCACGTGCACGGAGCACAGCTGGGGAGAAACCGGAGAGCCTGTCAGCCGGGCATGCTCAAACTTCGGCCCTCCAGATGTTTTGACCACAACTTCCACGACCCTTTGCCATTGGAAAGACAGGCTTGGAATTCTGGGAGTTGTGGTCCAAAAACATCAGGAGGGGCGAAGATTGCTTCTTCCCCTGACTCCAAAAAAAAAAAAAAAAAAAAGAGGGACCATGCTCCACCCGGGCTGTATCTGACTTTTCCCACCATACAAGCATGCACACGCGCACGCACACACACATGTGCACATATCTCACCTGGCTAAGCAGCCGCAGCAGCGATGGCCCAAAAGAGATGGCTTTCCCTGGTCTCCCATTGTCCCCGGCTGGAAACGAGGGACCCAGCGGCTGGAGACCCGGCACCTTATGCAAGTCGAGACGGACACGGACCTCGCCGAAACACAGCGCCAGGTAACGCCTGCCCAGGGGAGCAATTGACCTTCAAGGTGCCTGCCGGATTCACGTGACCCCCTCGCCCACCTCTCTCTGGCCCCTCCTAAGTCATGTGGACCTGATTTCCAAGGGGCCTGGAAGCCCCCCAAAACGGGAAAAGGGGCCACGCCGCCCTACTTACGGCAGATCGTGGCTGAACAGCTTGCTGGAGACCCAGACGCTGTCAACCTCCTACAAAGAAAGAGAGAAACTTGGGGTCTTCCTTGGACAGGTTGCCTCCGGGCAATCCTGGGCTCGCCACAGGGGTGGCCGCACCCCCGACGGTCCCCGACACGAAGCCTCAAGACAGCGCAAACCTTCCCGGTACTCACCACGGTCTGCTGCTCCTCCTGGAACTTCAGGGTGAGATTCTGGATCCAGAAAAAGCCAAAGGAGCGGATCTTGAGCTCCGCCTGGAGACGGCGGCGGCACCAGTTGGTAACCAGGACGTAGAGAAGCCACCTGTGGGAGCGCAGAGGGGGAGATGAAACCTCCCCCACCATCCAGGGCAACTACCCAGGGGCAAAGGGCAGGGGGCTTTTAAAGGGTCCACCAGGGGGTCCCATTGAGCCAGCCTCCAGAGAAAGCCGTGAGACCCGCAGGCCGAGAAGGACTGCATTCCTGGGTGGGTATTTCCCTGATTTAGGATAAGGCAGGTTTGTTTATAGGAGGGGACCGCCTATAAAGTGGGGCAAACGCTAAGAAAAAGAAGATTCGGGCTTTCACTAGGTTATTTTTAAAATCTGTTTTTATTTCCGACAGCCACTTTGCAAGCTGCCTCCCGGCCTATCTTTTGGCGGAGAGGCGGGGTATAAACCTTAAAGATATAAATGAAATAAACACACAGATTTCCTGGGAGGGAAGAGGTACGGCAGGTGCACACACGCTTGTGAACTGGTGATGGCAGTGGTGGGGGGCACGACTTCAGGGCAGGGGAGCTCACCTCGGGAGGGGGTGCTATTGACACGTTAATGCAACAAATAATCCTAACAACTAAGAGCACCCCATAGACACCAGAGAAATAAAACACAGGAAAAAATGGAGGTGCCAGACCAACGCTGGCCACCTCATCTGGCCCTCCAGATGCGTCTGGATCCGGAAAAGGGTCCAACTCCCCCTCCAAGATCTCTGGAGCTGCCCTGCCTGGAAAAGGAGTCCGAAGGCTCCCTGGGGAGGGAGGAGGGGGGCCGCCCTGTGCTTCCAGCTGTGCTTCGGGGGTGGGTGGGTGGGTGGGGGGTGGGCAGCACAGGTGGGCCAGGGCAGGTGTGGGCAGCCCGGGAGGGGCCAGGGGAAGAGGTGGCAGGGGGACGATCTTTTGGGGGGAGCTCTCCAGGCCTGATCCGGCTGGACAGGTGGGGGCGGAGAAGGATGCCCGGCCCTGCAGGGAGCGTGCGCGCGCGCGTGTGTGTAGGGGGTGGGGGGAAGCTGCAACCCCTTATCTCCAAACCCCCTCTCTTTCCCTCCCCCCAAAAAAAAATAAAACCATGCAATGCAAGCGCCTCCCTCTCCATCCACCCCCGGCTTACCTCCCCAGGCAGAAAAACCCCAGAAGGAGGGCCAGCGCCGCCAGGAGCGCGCCCAGCACCGGAAACGCCATCGGGGGGTTGGGGGGTTGGAGGGTTAGGGTTAGGGCAGGTTTGGGGTGCTGGGTGTTTGGGGTGGGGTGGGGTGGGGGGTTTGCAAGGGGGGGGAAGCAGCCACAGACCCGGGCGGGTGGGTTGGGGGGTGGGGGTGTTGCCCGCCCAGGTCTTTCCTCCAACCGCCTGGGGCAGGGCCGGCGGGAGCGCGCACGGCGGGGCTGGCTGGAGGAAGAGAGGAGGAGGAGGAGGAGGGGGTTGGAAAGGCGAGCGGGAGCGCGCGCCCCCCGTGCAAAGCAGCCATTGGCTGGAGGAGGGGGGAGGGGAGGGGCCACATCAGCTTTCCCCCCTCCCATTCCCGGGCCGAAGCCCCGCCCCTTTTTGAGCCTCTCTTCCCCCCCCCAGCGCGCCAGCTTCCCGGTCCGCGGGGGCGCACAGGGCTCCTCGGCACCGCCTCGCCTCCCGCCTTCCTGGGGTCCGCTGGCAGGATCCCCCCTCGCTCTTTCTTTCCCAGACCTCAGAAAGGACTAGCCCACGTCCCTTTAAAAACAAAATTTTATTATCATTATTATTATTATTATTATCGGATTTAAAAAAAAAAAACAGCCGCTCCACCTGATGCGTAAAAGCGCGCTTCACCTGGCTGGGGATGATGGAGGGTGGAGTCCCCACCCCACCCCACCCCCTCCGCCTCTGGAGAAGGGGCAACTAGGACAGAGGCTGCTTTGGGTGGCTGCTGCTGGGTCGTTGGTGTGTAAACGTTGCCATCCCTAAACAGCACCCGCTGTGTGTTGTGACTGGAAAACTATCCAATTTGTTGCAAAAGTGTCAGGAGTTTAGGGTTGGTTTGGTGCATTTCCCCCCAGGGGTTCAAAAGCAGCTTCCGATTACATTTTGGACTCTGAACAATGTTGCCCTTTCTTTTCTTGGTTTAAACAAGCATTAAGATTAGCAAGTCACTGCCAGGATGTGTTTTTCCCCCCCTTGGATTTTTTAATCCTCCCTGACGTGTCAATCTCTGTTGAATTTCACCCAGGGCCACCAGCATCATTACAAAGACCCAGAATTCTGGAAAATGGATGAAGTGTTACGCGTCCGACTTGTTATACATGCAAACAAAATAAAAAAGTGTTAAAATATACATGCAAACAAAATAAAAAGTGTTAAAATATATGCGGAAGCACCTCAGATTTTTTTATCATGTTTATTTTTAATGTGAGCTTTCATGGACAAGTCTGCTGCATGAGATGCAAGTCAGCACCCTAACTGTTCTTCATTTAAGGTCCAACACCTCCTGTCTGGAAACAAGCACAGTGACTGATGCATTTCCCCGCTTTTTGCAAGGACAACACAGAAAACTGGAATAAGTAGGACCGGGAAATAAGAGAAGTCCAGCGGCAATTTTGACTTATTTTCCTGTGTTTTTCTCTCTCCTTGCCAAGGACGGAAGGACCCTTTTTGGCTTCAAGAAAATGAGAGAAACTGTTCCCTCCAGTTGCTCTCCGGGGGAAACACCCTTTAAAAATCAGGAACAAGAGAACTTCACATCCGGCGGCGCAGTGTCAACAATCTTTGTGAGTTTGAGTTTTTTTCTTAGCTCCTCCTTCTCCTCTCCTTGGGCATGCTGGGAAAGGTAGTTCCCTAGAACCGGCCGCCTACAGGGAGGCCAAAGGAACAAACAGGATGGGAAGGCGAAAGGGCAGTTCTGCCCCTTGGAACAGCTGTTTCGGCCACACGTCAGCAACCCCGAGCTCCAGAGCTCCGCCATCATGCCCTCATGTCCTGTGCTGAGTGGCACCCCCTCAAAGCCGTGGCTTCATGGCCACGCTATTGCCTCGACTCAAATATTAAAACAGGCCTGTCGCTCCCGTGGGACAGGCTGGGACCCCCTGGGTGGGTCGTCTTTTCAAAAAAAAAAAAAAAACATGTCCAAATTGGGACTTCAAAATCTCGGGTTTAATTTGCAAAACACACCCACCATGGAGACCAAGGTTCAGTTGGGATGATCAGCACGGTGGGGTGGGGGAGGGAGCACCTGTATCAACCTAGCCCAGAAAAAACAGAGCCTTGCCACAGAAGGAAAGAAGACATTGAAGTACCCGCTGTGTTTGCTTAATGACCGTCGTTTATTTATGGATCATCCCCAGCCACCCAAATGCTTGAATATCAGCAATATGAGGGGTGCTGGGAGACAGGAATGGGGCAGAACCAAGGGGAGGGGGAGAACACTGTGTTGCAGGCAGGGTCGTGGGGAGGGACACAGAGTCTTTCTCCCAGGAGATGCAGCAGCCTGGGCACCTCTGCAGCCTCACCGGCCTCCACCACCTGAGAACAAGCCAGGAATCTGGCCTGAAAAACCCAAACGTGGTGTGTGTGTGTGTGGGTGTGTGTGTGTCAAAGTTCTCCATGGTAGGTCTCTGGGTTCAGGAGCGGCGCCTCCGAGGGCTTCATGAAAATGCCTTCCATGGCTTGCCAGTAGCAGTCCTGGCTGGAGTACGCCATGGCGTGGACCTCCCGCTGGCCGTGGATGGGCCGCCCGTACTGCTCGCCCGTCACCGAGAGGAGGGCATCCGTGGAGGAGTGCCTGAACCGCACCTCGCTACTCCGGTCCCAGTACCGGCCGCTACACAGGACTGTCCAGTCGTCCAAGACGTCTCCCTCGCCGTCCTCGCCAAAAGCACTCACCTCCTGGGGGGGGGCGAGACAGGAAGGGCTTCTTAGAACCGAGGCACCAAGCCTGGTTGGTGTGCTGCTCAGAGGGAGGGGATCTTAGCTGTGACTACCCCCACGTCCCTCCTGCCTCACCTGGTTCCCAGAGAGGGGTGAGGTGAAGTGGTGGCTATGGAGGTTGCGCCCGGTGTTGACGTGGGTCAGCCGGATGGCCTGGCCGCACCTCACGGGGGTGCCCCGCTCGCAAACGGTGGACGTCTTGCCTCGGACCCGCCAGTAGCTGTTCCCGTCGTCCACGGCTGTCACCCCGGTCACCGACTGCTGCCCGCTACCTGCAGGGGGCAAGGCGGAGGAGGAAGCAGGTGGGGCTGAGCCCGGCTGACACAGCAGGATCCGTCCCCTCCTGCTTTCGTGGAGGGCTTTCTTGGCTGCTGTGTCTTGAGGAAGGGTGGATCTCAGCCCGAGGGGTTGTTAGGCTGCGCCCTGGATCAGGGCAGGGAGGAGGTGGTCAGGCCACTGTGCCCATTCTCCCCTGCCTTTCTCTCTGGCTGGGGTGGGGATTCTGGGCATTGTCATAACAAAGGAAGCAAAGGTCAACACCCGGTCCCCAACGGGCATTGCTGGCTGGCGGGGGGGGGGTTAGAGGGTGGATCATGGGCACTGCAGTCCAAAACAGAAAACAAAAACAGGACAGTTCCCAAACTCTTTTTATTCCTGAGGCTGAGGAGGAGAGGCAAAGACTCCTGCCTCCCTTCTGAGCATGTGCAGAGTGCCATTCCTGCCCACCCGTTGCCCTAGTGCTGTTCCTTTCTCCCCCCCCCACACACACTCAGAGAGTCCGCCGGCTCCTGCAGGGCTGGGGGGGGGGAGGGCTGGACTACAGCACCCAGATTCCACCACCACCAGCCCCCCAGAAGGTGCGCATGCTGGGCTTTGTAGTCCAAAGGCTCTCCTCCCGAATCCCAGAGAGAGAGAGACAGATTTGGGGGGTGGGTTTCCCCCAACGGCGCGCGCCCCGCCCTCTGAGCATGCACAGAACGCCACTCTCCCTCCCCCACCCCCCATATATATATATATATATACCGGAGCCGTAGCGGACGTCGTGGGAGTGGAGGCGGACGCCGTGCCGGGGGTTGAGCAGCTTCACCACCGACCCGCAGGTGACGAGGCCGCCCCCTCCTCCTCCTCCTCCCGCCTCGGGCGTCCCGGCTCCGGAGGCGGCCCCGAAGCCCAAGAAGAGAGCCGCCGCCGCCGCCGCCCAAAGCCGGCCGGGGAGCCTCTCCGCCGCCATTGCCTGGGGAGACCATAGAGGCGCCGGGGAGGGAGGACCAGAGCGGCGCCCGCCCGCCCCCCCGCCCCTCCCTTCTGACGTCACTTCCGCTTTCCGCCATTTTGTCCCCTGCCGAGCGGGCGCCGCTCCTGCTCCTCCTCCTCCTCCTCCTCCTGCTCCTCCCTAGGCGGGCCCCGCCCCCGCGGCCTCTGTGGCTCCGCCCCCCCCTCAGGCTTACGCACCTGCGTCGAGCCTCTCCTCCTCCTCCTCCTCCTCCTCCTCCTCCTCCTAGAGCGCCCGCCGGAAGTGCGCGCCGAGAACCGGAAGCGGCCTCTCCGCGGCGGGGGAGGGGGGCCCTTCCTCCTCCTCCCCGAAGGCCAGTCTCGTCGCGGCGGCTGAGAAGGAAGGAGGGAAGGAGGGAGGGAGGCCCGGCCTCCATTTTGCCTCGGAGGAGGAGGAGGAGGAGGAGGAAGAAGAGGAGGAGGAAGGCAGCAAAGGAGGAAGGGGGGGGGAAAGGTAAGGGGAAAAGGAGGGGAGGGAAGGGGGTCCCTGAAAGGGGAAGACGAAGCGGGAGGAGGAGGAGGAGGAGGAGGGGGAGGGGAAGGCAGGGAAGGGCTACCCCCCCCCCCCCCACACACACACACCCTCCTGAGAGAAAAAGGCGAGGCGGGGGAAGGGCCTTAAAATCGACACCCCCCCCCCCAATACACACACACAGAGAGACACACACACAGGAGCACCAGCAGCAACAACAAGGCCCAGCCTCTGAGGGGGGAGGGCTGGGGGGGGTCATTGGTAGCCCTCGGGGGGGAGGGGGGAGGGGAAATGGAAGTGGGGGGCTTTCTCCCACCCCACCCCCAAGGTGGGGCTGGGAGAAAAGGCGAGGCGGGGGAAGGGCCTTAAAATCGACCCCCCCAATACACACACACACACACACACACACACACACACACACACACACACACACACACACACACACACACACACACACACACACACACACACACACACACACACACACACACAGCAGGAGGAGGAGGAGGAGGAGGGGCAACGACAACAAGGCCCAGCCTCTGAAGGCGAGGGGGGGTTTCCTTGGTAGCCCTCGGGGGGGAGGGGGAGGGGCCAGCTCCCCCCCCCAATGTGGGGCTGGGGGGGGTGGAGGGGAAGGACCAGAATTGGGGGGGGCTGAGGGGGGTTGGTGGCTTCTTCTTCTCCCTCAGGGGCTTAGAAAAAAAAGGGAAGGGCACCTCCCTCGGACTCCTTTAGGGGGGGGCTTATTTATTTATTTATTTATTTATTTATTTATTTATTTATTTATTTGCAGGATTTTTTTTTAGCCGCCCCACTACCAGGGTGGTCTCTGGGCAGCCTACAGCAAATTGTTAAAACGATAAAACAACAAAAGGACAGGAGTATTAAAACTCTAAAATACCACATAGGTCAAAGCAATGGGCGTGTAATTCCACACATGCCTATTTGTGGCTCTTTATATAATCCATACCTCCGTGCATATATAATAATGGAAAACGGCGCTGTGTTTGGCAATATAGGTAGTTATACATTGGGGTGAATGCTTGTGCACATCTGTCTCAATCCTGTTGTTGTTTTCCTTCCGTGTTTCCTTGAAAATATACTTGAAAATTGGAGGGTGACAGACCTCCTGGGGCTTCCCAAGGGAAAGGGTGGAGCCTTAAGAGGAAAAAAAATAACCCTCTGTAAAGCCTTTGCTTGCTATTTGTTCTCTGCTGTTATTTTTCAGAGACAGCATTTGCTTATTTCTCTGTGTGGGCTTAAATATATAGCTCTCTTGATGAGGGCTTCTCGGGGCGTTTGGAGTCGTTTAGGAAAAGGATTTCTTTCCGATGCATTAGTTTTGTTCATTTCTTGACTTAAGGAAGCTGGAAGAAGGCTGAAAGGTGGTCCTTTTTTCTTAATTGTTGTCCCCTCTCTTTATAAACAAATTAAAAACTGACCTCTGATGGACTGGGGTGGGTGGGTAAGGAAAGTGAGCATCGAGTGTCATTTTAAATAAACCCTTGGAAAGGGCACTTGAAGTGGTTCTGTTTTGGTAGACAAGCTAAGGACCTGCTCCATAGGTTGCTTTTATTGCAGCCCTTCTTTGCTTTCTGGGCGACATATTTCACAAACCAGGAGCAGATCGTCTCAAGGAAAAGGGTTGGCACCCTAGCAGCTACCAGACCTGATTGGGGAGAGGCCGTAGCTCATTCTTGTGGCGCTGTTGTTAATGATAATTGCTGCTATAAAGAAAAAAACAATTCTTCCCATTTCATTATTTTTCGCTCCCCTGTGCGCTTTATTCTCTGATGGTGTAGATTCTGTGTTTTCTCTCTCTTTTTCTTTTAAATCGGGTGTCATGAATACCAAAAGCTTGTGGTAGATCAGATTTTGGGACTACCCTTTTAAAAAGATCTTTTGGGGTCCCCTTCTTTAGCATCCTGACATTATTGTGGGTTAGCTTCGTCTGAGAAACAGGGGGCTGACCTGAAGATGTCCCTGTCCGTTTCATTCTGGGTTTTTTGAGTGCCTCAAAGGCTGTGCAATGTTGCCTGTCTGATGAGAGAAGTCCCTCCACCCACCCAATTGCTCCAGCTTAATTTTATTGGTCTGTGTTCTTCCTGTTTTAAAGACATCCAGCCCAGCTTCTCTAACAAGGTGTTCTTTGATTCTGTGAAATTAAAGAGGCCTTTGCATCCCAAAATCTGTTTGCTAACATGCATACACCCTACTAGCCAGAAGTGGTTTGCATTCAAAGCCCTACATCCCTCTCAGACGAATGGGTGACAGAGTTGGAGGGGAAATGGCAGTGTCGGACTGGATGGTTCAGAACCAGTTCCTTAATTTTCTTATTATTTTCTTGTGGTGGCCCACCTCTTTTCTCCAAGAAGTGTTTGGATCCAGAGGTGATATTTATGCAGCAATATGGCAGCCCCGCCCTCAGCCAGCCCCCTCCCTGTGTAGGAGCAGGTCCTGCCCTGTGGAGTTTTTTAAAGCAGTAAAACCGGGCCGCTTTTGAGCTGCAGAGGTTAAGATTTTAGCTCACGGCTCTCCTTCTTCTCCCTGTCATTCGCTAGAATGCATTGCAGGTATTGCGAGGTGTTCAGTCTCTCAAGGTGCCCTGCAAGGGTATTTGTTGACCGCTCTGAAACCATTGCTTCTCATAAACAGGCACCTTGAGCCACTTAACTGTGCGCCAGATTGAATGTCTTAACAGCAGTCGCGTAGAAATTAATTAGTGATGCAATTCTGGGAACCCCCTTCCTCTTCCCTGGACACACAGAGCCCCTGGCCCACACTCCGTCTGTGGCCCATGCCGAATCGATCTCCCTCACCCTGGGCTCTCAACCAAAGAATGGAGATGATGCAGTGATTTTCGTGTATGGGGTTGCTATGACAGAGAACAAGGCAATGTGTACTTTTATTTTCCAAGTGCCATTCTGTATTGCTTTGCCGGGGGGATGGCTGAACCTCACAGGGTGAGAAAAAAGGCAAGGAGTTGTATCCATGCTGGGTGGCCTTGCTGCACTGTTCTTCGCCCCCACAGCCTAGTCACCCCTTTGAACAGCACTCAACATTATTTGGCAGAAAGATTAGCTTTTCTGTCACCCTTCTTCATCTAATGCAGTCATGTCCAAACTTCAGCCCTCCAGATGTTTTGGACCGCAACTCCCAGAGTCCTTTGTCATTGGCAGCCTAAGCTTAGAATTCTGGGAGTTGTGGTCCAAAACATCAGGAGGGCCGAAGTTTGGGCACGCCTGATCTAATGCAAGGGTCACCTTTCTCTGATTTTATTCTATACAGTGCTTGTTTCTGAAGAATTCCACCAGTCCACTTATGCTCTGCCTTTGAGACAGATCCATTGTGTCACCACTGACCGCTTTTTCCATGGGAGGAAACCCCCATTCTATCCCACCCCCTCCATCAGTTACCAATGACTGAACCCCCGCAGGAAGCTTGTCCCTTCTGTCTTCATGGACAGACCAAGCAATAAGACTTCCGGGTTAACTTGAGGGGTTGGGGTTACGACTAAAACCTTGTATTAAACCACTTGGCACTTCGTGGTGGAAGAGAGGCAAGCAGAAGCTTATCTTGGCGAGGATTTCTAAAAAGGGGTGGGTGGGTGGGGGGCAAGGACAAGTGGTAAGCTTCCTCGCAGCCCTGGTTTTATGGCACAACCCACTTTCCCCCATGCCTTTTCCCCTTATAACTGCCTTCGCCCAGCGACTCTGTGGCTGTCGCCAGCTCGCTCTGCAGCTAGGCAGAGTTTGGGAACACACGCTGAGGGAAGGCGCCTCGAGGCCCTGGGAGCACTGGAAAAACAGGAGGCGGGCCGGCTTTGTTGGTGTCGTAAGCGGAGGAGGAAGTGCTCTCGGGAGGCCCAGCACCTTGCCTGGGAAAGGTAGGCACCTGTGCGGTGCCTTCTTCTTGTTTTTTTCAACGTGCCTTTGCCTGGCAGTGCAGAAATGGGTTTGGGAGAGGGTGTAATGGCCGAAGGAGGAGGCGAAAGACTTGAGCAGCGGCCCTCCGTGGGAACGGGGATTCCAGACCTGGATTTGTGCGATGAAGCTTCCATCCTGCCTCTTTTCCTTTTTTTGAAACCCCTCCCTCCTCCAGGTGCCGTATCCTGGGGAGCGCAGTGGCCGCCTCCCGCCCCTTAGTCCTTCTCTTCCTCCTCGCGCTCGGGCGGCCCTCCGTCTCGCGGCATCATGTCCGACTTTGTGGAGAGCGAAGCCGAGGAGTCGGAGGAGGAGTACGACAACGACGGCGACGTGGTTTCCAGGCCCACCAAGAAGTTCGTAGAGGAGGAAGACGGTGAGTCCGCGTGGATCTCGTGCCGAGGAGCTGGAAGTCGCGTGGCTTTTGCTGTTTCTTGTCTTTTAAATATTCGCTCTTCTCTCCCCTGGGCATGAGGGGAAGTGGGTTTTTAATCCAGTCTTCCGAAATGGAATGAAACTCTCCTTCATTTGCACCAGCCAAATTCCGTAGGGATACCTCTATTACCCAGGAGGCCACTTGGAGCAAAGCCAGCCGGGGGTGGAAGGGAGACAACGGGCATGATCTGAACTGAAACTCTTAGGTTAATCTGCCCTGAGAGGCAAAGGCAGATATTGAAGAATTCAGAATCTCGGCGGATATTCAGAGGGCATGTTTTGAAAAGCCAGACGAAATAAAAAAGCTTTGAGGGTTTCCACGAAGGTCCCCAGAGAAAGGACTGATTGGATTTGGGGTGGTTGTTTGTTCCAAAGCTAAGGAGCGATCACCGAGAAGGCCCAGTTCCTTGTTTGTTTGTTTGTTTTTTCCCCCTCGGGATGAAGGCCCCGGCCATCCCGCCTGGGAGATGCAAGTAGGACGGTCAGGCTTCTTGGCTGCGAAATTGCCCGCAATGTTTTGAATCCGAAGCCATCTTCTGTTTGGCTTCAGCTGCCCTCGTCTCTCAGTAACTTGAAATGGCAGCAGACCCAACTTTAACCCACCCATCCACCCACCCGAGTTGTAGGAGGATTGTAATCCGAAGGAGGCCAGGGGGAATTAGAAATTTAGAAACCAGCCTGCCCAGTTAAAACCCCTCCGATGGATCAAGGGAAGTGTCAGGCCAGCGTCCCCCCAGCCTGGGACGCCACCACCACCGCCACCACCCAGATAGGTCTGGCTCTCATCCTCCCGCTCCTTCCAGCTCCCTCCCTCCCTCCCCGCCCTTCCCTGAAGCCTCCTCTCAGTCGGCTCCTTGGTCTCCCCCTTTGCAGAGGAAGAGGAGGAGGAAGAGGAAAACCTAGACGACCAGGACGAGCAAGGGAACCTGAAAGGCTTTATCAATGACGACGATGACGAGGAGGAGGAGGAGGAAGAAGAGGGCAGCGATTCCGGGGACTCGGATGATGACGTCGGCCGTAAGAAGAGGAAGCGCAGTGAGTATCGCGTCTGGGCCAGTGGCCTGGGAGGGAGGTCCAGTCCTCAAGGGGTTCTCTTGGCCTTCTCTTCCCACCCCACCCTGTGCCCCCACTCCAGTTTTGCCCCTTTCCTAGGTGTCCCTTGTCCTGACTCTCTCTCTCTCTCTCTCTCTCTCTCTCTCTCTCTCTCAATAGATTTTGACGACCGCCTTGAAGACGATGACTTTGACCTCATTGAAGAAAACTTGGGTGTCAAAGTTAAACGAGTGAGTTCCACCCGAAGGGAACAGCCTGGAATTTAGGGAGGCATCTCAGGTCACGTATTGATTGTATTTGGTGGCGCTCTCCCTTAGAAAGGAGAATGCCTCCGGAGACGTTCTCCCCATTTGCTCTCTTCGAAGACACATTGGCTTCCCCCAAGACAAAGTCCCCTCTAACTGGGAGATGCCAGAGGCCACTTGGGACGGCAGTGTGGCCCCTGGGCCCTCAGAAGCAGAGCCAGAGGGGCTCTTCTCTGAGATGCCCCTCTAGCAGCAACAGCACACAGTCTAAGAAGCAGTGGATGGCCTTGCCCCATTGGGAAGCCTTCCTGGGTCTGTCTCCTGACGCCAGAGCTGCGAAGGGCTCCCCTTTTCCCCCTTTTTTTTGACTGCAGCTGCCAGAATCCCCCCACTCACCATGGCTGATGGGTTGGGTATTCTGGGAGATTTCCTTTAATTTAAAAAAAAAAAACAGCAGCAGCAGCAGAGAATCTTAACTAGGAGTGGCGCAGAGGGATATTCTTTCTGTCCTCTTGGTGGGGCCATTTCCAGCTGAGCCTTGGAAGCACCCGTGTAGGCCAAAGACTTAGGAAAGAGAGGAAGTCCCTGGATGTATCTTTGCCCTGCGCGAGGGAGGGGGAGAGAAAGAAGCCCTGGGGCGCCCCCCCCCCTGTCAGGCCTTGCGCATGGGTCTACCTGCCCCTCAGAACCTCACGCATGCTCCCTCTTCTTCTCTCGGCAGCAAAAATTCAGGCGGGTCCGGAGGATGTCAGACGACGAGGATGACGAGGAGGAGGATGTGGGGAAGAAGGAGCAGGAGAAAGAGGCCATCGCGGAGGAGATCTTTCAGGACGGGGAGGGCGAGGAGGGGGGCGAAGGGGCCGACGGCCCTGTTGCTGCCACCGCCGAAGAAGATGAAGAGGAGGAGGAAGATGAATCTGGTACGAATTTCCCTAGAGACACACGCAGGGGATCCAGGCGAACAAGGTGATGGGGTGGGACCATCGCCTGTTCCTGGGTCCCTCGGCTTTGTCCCCTTTGTAACGGCAGAAGGTCACACACACACACACCGGGAGGGAAAGTGACCCCCTTCCCTCCCTCCCGATGTGGATAAGAGGGAGCTGTGGGGTGGGGGCTTCCGAGAGGGCAAGGAGGTGCCCAGCAGTAGCAGCAATTCTCTTCGCCTCTTCCCAGACATCGATGACTTTATTGTGGATGATGACGGGCAGCCCTTGAAGAAGCCCAAGTGGAGGAAAAAACTCCCTGGATATACAGATGCGTAAGTTGCAGGCAGGCAATTTTTGGGGGGCGGGGGGTAGCCCACCTGTCCCCCGCCCACCCTCCCTCCTGAAATGCCTGTTCTCAGCCACTCCCAAGTTCTCCCGATTGCTTGGGGGTGGGGGAGGATTTCGATTGGCTTTATGCCCAGTTCCCGGCCCCCCGGGGGGGCTTATTCCTAGAAGGGGCCACACACAACCGGGGCCCCGTCCTCTTCAGGATGAGGGTCGCCTTGAGGGCCACCCGGGCAGTGAGGTGTCTCCTGTCCCCCCTCCTTCCAGCGCCTTGCAGGAGGCCCAGGAGATATTCGGGGTCGACTTTGACTACGACGAGTTCGAGAAGTACAACGAGTACGACGAGGAGATGGAGGACGAGTACGACTACGAGCCTGAAGAGGCGGAAGGCGAGACCCGCGCCCGGCCCAAGAAGGCAGCCAAGAAGCGGGTCAGCCGGCGCAGCATCTTCGAGGTCTATGAGCCCAGCGAGCTGGAGAGCAGCCACCTGACCGACCAGGACAACGAGATCCGGGTGACGGACATGCCCGAGAGATTCCAGGTGAGGGACACCCCCCCCCCGCCCAGTTCTCTCTCTCGGGGCAGGCAGTTTCTCCCTTCCCCTTTCCTGCACAGGTGGTGGTGGGTGGTGGTGGAGGAGGATTTCGCCCTGACACCGCTACCTCTGTGGTTCTTTTTTCCTCCTTCCAGCTGCGCTCCATTCCCGTGAAGAATGCGGAGGACGACGAGTTGGAAGAAGAGGCGGACTGGATCTACCGCAACGCCTTCGCCATGCCCACCATCTCCCTGCAGGTCCGTTGCTGTGACTTGGAAAATTGCCTATTCTGGGTTCTCTTAAGGCAGGGGTGCCCAAGCTTCGGCCCTCCAGATGTTTTAGGCCACAACTCCCAGAATCCCAAGCCTAGGTGGCCAATGATAAAGGACTGTGGCACCTGTGGTCCACAACATCTGGAGGGCTGAAGTTTGGACACCCCTGCTCACCCGCTGCCACCCCCTCCCCGGATCCTTGGATGGATGGCTCGCGATGTGGCTGCAGAATGCACTGCCGGCCTGCATCGGCTCATCTCCATCCTCTCCGTTGTCAAACCCCCCCTCCGATCTCTGATTTTCGCCCCCTTCCACCCCCACCGAGCAGGAGACGACCGATTACCTGGACCGGGCGCAGGCCAGCAGCAGCTTCAACCGCAAAGGGCCCAGCACCATCCAGAAGATCAAGGAAGCCCTCAACTTCATGCGGAACCAGCACTTTGAGGCATGTGGGGAGGGGAGGGGGGAGGGGGAGGCTGCCCTCCTTGAAGAGGTGGATTGGCCAAGCTCCTGGTGGTGGGGGGGGCGGGGAAGCCCCCATCACGAGTCCTTGGGCCCCCTTCCATCCCCGGCTCCCTCCTGCCCAAGGCCCTGTGTTCCTTGTTGCCTTGGCCGTGAACGCTGGTGGTGTCTCTCCCAGGTTCCCTTCATTGCCTTCTACCGGAAAGAGTACGTGGAGCCGGAACTTCACATCAATGACCTCTGGCGCGTCTGGCAGTGGGATGAAAAGGTGAGGAGGGTGTGCATGCATGCATGTACGTAAGCAGGTTAGGGGAATGGGGGCTGCCCTGCAGAGCGCAGGAGTTGAGTGCGACCCAGAGTTGCTCTCCAAGGCTGGACGGAAGCTCAACAACGTCCCCCTGGAGCCCTCCCTTGCGGGGGAGGCATGGGGACAATGGGTCCCCATTCCCTCGCCTTCTTGCCACTAAGGGAGGGAGCCTGGCTCAGTTGAAGGAGGCGCCTGGCCTTCCCAGGTCCCCCGTTTGCCTCCCTCCCCCCGACCCACCCACCCAAGGGGTTTCTGGCCCAGCTGCAGCCCAGGTGGCTTGGGAGCTTGCTTGCATGGTGGTGGGGGGGGGCGTCAGCAAGGGGGCTTAGAAGAGAGGGGAGGGAAAGGGACGGGAAGGGAAGGGGGGGACCCACATTCGGTCTTCCTTATCGCCCCCTCCCAGTGGACGCAGCTGAGGATCCGGAAACAGAACCTGACCCGGCTGTTTGAGAAGATGCAGGCCTACCAGTACGAGCAGATCTCAGCCGATCCAGACAAGCCCCTGGCGGATGGCATCCGGGCCTTAGACACCACCGACATGGAGAGGTTAGTCCCCCCCCCCTTCCACCCGCCCTGCGTGCCACCCCCTAAAACTCAAGCAGGTGGGGGTAGTAGGTCTTTGGGAAAGGCGATCTCAAGTATTTGGAGAATGCTCCCGTCTTCTCTTCTTCCCCAGGTGGCGCGTAGTATGTGCACACTGTTTATCTTTTCCCCTGTCTCTGCCCCTGAAGTCCGCTTTTTGGTTCCCATAACTTCAGGCACCCTTGTCTTAGGTGGTGGCGGTGGTGGTGGCAAAATGTTGAACAAAGATCAGAAAAGGCCCCCCTTTTTTATTCTGAACTGCAAAGAACCTCAACGAGTCCCCCCCAGCCAACACGGGTGCTGTAACACCTCTTCTCAGCTCCAGCCCCCTTTCCCCACTGAGCTGCAGTCGCAATGACTTGACAGCCAAGGTGCTAGTCCTCATGGGTTTAACCTCCCCGGCCCTTCCCAAATGGTCTCGTTCCCTCAGCCACCAGGTGGCAGGGATGGCAGGTGATTCCATCTGGAAATAAGAGCTCCCTACAGCCTTGGACACTTCCGAAAGCTGATTTGCACTGGAAACGGGCTTGGGTGTCTGCGATCTTAGTGCGAAAAGTAAGGGAACCATGGATCCTTGATCTGGAAGTTGAGTCATGGCTACTGGACTTCTTTTTGAAAGAGAGAAACGTTTCGCTGCTCATCCAAACAGCTTCATCCATCTGAAGACAGCTAGTGCAAGTCCTCCATCTTATCGTCAGCTTTGACCTCTTGTCACCCTGGTCTGAATTAGGCTCATAAGATGAACAATGGCCTGAATGGGCCCGTTAGGGAGACAATAGTATTCATAGCCTTAAGGAGAACCATGGCCTAAGGTGCTGAAACCTATCAAGAATGGGTCGTGGATCCTTGAGTTAATTCTGGGGTTGAGCGTGCCCTCCTCCCCCAGTATCTCTCAGGCTCTTCGCCCCTGGGTGGACGTGGTCTGTCCTGCCACGGCGCTTGCGTGGCTGAGGTAGGAACAGCTGCCGGTGCCCTTTCCCCCCACCTCACGGCTGGCCCTTCTCTCTCCCCTGTCCCCTTTTTTTCCCAGGCTGAAGGACGTGCAGTCCATGGACGAGTTGAAAGATGTCTACAACCACTTTCTCCTCTACTACGGCCGGGACATCCCCAAGATGCAGAACGCGGCCAAGGCCCACCGCAAGCGGCACAAGCGGGGCCGAGACGGCGGCGAGGAGGAGGAAGGTCGGCAGCCGAGCTCTCCCAACCACCCCGGCCTGCCTGCCTCCTACCCTACCCCCTTTCCCCTCCTGCCCTTCTGCTTCCTCTTGGCAGGCTCTTCGGGAACCTGCGGGTGAAGGGGGGGAGCAGGCCTGGGACCCCCTGCCCTTCCATTGCCCATTGTTGTCCCCCTAGCCTTCCACCATCAGAGCATCTCGGCAGCTTACAGATACGAAAAACCAAGGGTGGGTCAAAGAAACCCAGCAGGCAGAAGTGTTAAAAAGAGCAAAAGAGACGTTGTGAGTCTGTGGAACTCCCTGCCACAGGAGGCGGTGATGGCCTCTGGCCTGGCCTGGATGCCTTCAAAAGGGGATTGGACAGATTCCTGGAGGAAAAGTCCATCCCAGGTTACAAACCATGGTGGAGATGTGTGTAATCTCCAAGCTTAAAACTGGGGTCCTTCAAGGGCCAGATGCAGGGGAGTGGGATCAGGAGACAGAGATCTAGTCTCTTGTGCTCCCAGAGGCATCTGGTGGGGCCGCTGTGAGATCCAGGAAGCTGGACTAGATGGGCCTTTGGCCTGATCCAGCATGATGGCTCTTCTGAGGTTCTTATGTATGGGAAGACTTAAGGAGCCCTTGTCTTAGTAGGAGTGCAGACCCAGTTCCCTCCTTAAAACCCCTTTTCATAGCAGCCAGGCCCTCACCTGGGAAGCCTCCCGGGCCGTCCGGAGTCGCCAGCTCTTTCTCCTCCCGTTTCTAGGCGAGGGGGAGGACGCCGAGGATGAAGAGCAGAAAGGGCCAGAGCTGAAGCAGGCCTCCCGGCGGGACATGTACACCATCTGCCAGGCCGCCGGTCTCGGTAAGCCTGGCCCCCCTTGAGACGGACTTCATGGGCTTCCTCCCATCATATGAGATCCGCACAGGGCTGGACTCCTCCTCATCCCCCCCCCCTCATCCGGGCTCTGTCATGCTGGGGAGGTTGTGACCCGCCTTGGGTGTCGGGGCCGGTGGGGGTAGAAGCACCGACTGCTGCGGCGTGTCGGCTGTGTAGCGTCAGCATAAAAACATACTGCGGCCAGGGTAGCCCAGATTATCCGTGGCAGGTCGTGACACGAGGCCACCTATACTTCTTTTTGGGTTTGAGGGATGAAAATCCTGTTTAGGTTTCTTTTACATCGACCTGCACAGCTCTGTGTGCAGCTCTAGCCCTGATGGTGGCTTGGAATCCTTTATTTCCTGTTTGTTTGGGGTTTTTTTTTTTTTTGTTGCCTTGAAAGTTGCCCCCAGGATCCTCTTGCGGGGATAAATAATAAAAAGGAGCAGAGGAGGAAGGACCCCCCCCCCAAAGAAGGGTGTCGCCGGCAGCCTTTTCCAAACCCCTTCAGCTTCTGGAGCTGCGAGAGGCATCTTTTCCGAGCGTTTAAAGCCAACGTTTGCAATGCCCACGCACTTGGGAGGTTGTTGGTGTGTGTTTGCGTTTTAAGTGGAATCCTGGGAGTCGGACGCTGCGCCTCATTTGACCCTCTTGTGCTTCTGCTGAGCTTTGGAACTGGGACAAAAATAACTCCCAGGCTGGAGAACTAAGAGTCCCATTTGTTCTGCGCCTTCCGGGTGCCTGGTGTGCCCTCCCCTTAGCCTTTCCGTTCGGGGCCTTCAACGGAACAAGATGAACCAAAACAGAACTCCAGAGAGAGAGAGAGAGAGAGAGAGAGAGACAAGGCCAGCACAGAACTTTCTCTTCAGGCTGGCTTTTTTTCTCCGCGGCTGGTACTCTTGAGAGAGATTTTGTAATGACTTGCAGTCCTCTGTGGTGTTAAGCGTTGCCACTTTGGATACAATCCTTGCTTCGTTCTTTTTGTTTACCGGTTTTTAGCTGTTAAAGTGTTGCCCTTTTCACAATGGGAAAAAGGAAGGGAAACACCAGGGGAAACATATTAGAGAGAAAAGTAAACAAATAAAAAAGAGGAAAATGAATTGGCTTACACTGTAACGAAAAGTGTCTCCTTGGATAAAAACATTGCCTGAAGGTTGTTTGTGAATAGAAGGGGAAGAATTCAGTTGCTTTCTTCTGTGCTGGAGGGAATTCTAGTTCCCAGTTCCTTAACTGTAGCTCGACCACCACAGGAAGGCTAAATTTCCCCACTCTTCTCCTCTCGGGCTTTTCTCCCAAGACGATGCCACGGTCTGGGTGCTGTTTTGGGGGGGACGCAGCCTTGCAGGGCAGGCGGGGAGCTAGGGCTGCTTTTGGGGGCCCTTGAACGTTTTTTGATCAGGCTTGCAGGTCCCAGCGGGTATTGGCGGCGCCTCGTCCCCTGGGGGAGCCCCTCCTAGTCATCTCTTACCCCTCCTGCTTATGGATGTGCTTTCGCGCCCCCTCCTCTCCCCCCTCCCCACCACCGCCACCACCAGACGGCCTGGCCAAGAAATTCGGTCTGACGCCAGAGCAGTTTGGCGAGAACCTGCGCGACAGCTACCAGCGCCACGAGACGGAGCAGTTCCCCGCCGAACCCTTGGAGCTGGCCAAGGATTACGTTTGCAGGTGAGAACGGGGAGTCCAGGGTTATTTCCCACCCCCTAAAATATCCCACAAAAGGGTATCGGGCTCCCTTCCTGAGTTCCTTTGTGTGTGTGTGTGTGTGTGTGTGTGTCAGGAATCGCACACATCCGTGCGTCTCCTTTCCCTTTGCTTTAATCGGGTTTTTCAATCCGCATGAACCGGTCCGTAGCACAGAGCAGAGGATGGCAAAGCCAACCCAGAGCGGCAAAAGGGATTTTTTTGTGGACCTAAGAATGACCCGAAACATTACTAGGGGTGGGGCAGGGGATCATTACAACTATGCCTTCAGAGCTTGAGGGGTCCCCCAGGGGTCATCCAGCCCACCCCCCTCTCCAGGAGGCACCACAGGGGGCTCGAACTCCCGGCCTCGACCAACGGGCCGGCAGGGTTGGCGAATGAGCTCCCCTTTTCCCCTTCTCGGCAGCCAGTTCTCCACCCCGGAGGCCGTGCTGGAAGGGGCCTGCTACATGGTGGCCTTGCAGATCGCCCGGGAGCCCTTGGTCCGCCAAGTCCTACGGCAGACCTTCCAGGAGAGGGCGAAGGTCAACATTGCCCCCACCAAGAAGGGCAA
Source organism: Phrynocephalus forsythii (assembly GCA_029282475.1). Taxonomy (NCBI): domain Eukaryota; kingdom Metazoa; phylum Chordata; class Lepidosauria; order Squamata; family Agamidae; genus Phrynocephalus; species Phrynocephalus forsythii. The sequence goes on from JAPFRF010000017.1 coordinate 521,805, forward strand.
GAAGGTAACACCAGCACTGGGCTGGGCTGGGCTGGGGGTCAGGGGGGGAGATGACCTCCCAGTCAACAGCTTGCGACAGGAGGAGGAGGAGGAGGAGGAGGCGGGGTTGGGCTTGTATGGCACCAGGGGTCCGGTGTGGGATTTGGGGCTGCAGGCCTAGGGGTGGGGGTGGGGTGGGGCGGGATGTCCCCCACCGCTTCCAGCCGACCCCCGGGCGAGGTGTGGCCGCCCCTCCACCGTGGCCAGTGCCTTCCCTTCCTCCCAGGACGTGGACGAGGCCCACTACGCCTACTCCTTCAAGTACCTGAAGAACAAGCCGGCCAAAGAGTTGCGGGACGACCAGTTCCTGAAGATGTGCCTGGCCCAGGACGAGGGCCTGCTGGACATTGAGCTCTGCATCGACATGAAGGGGGTGGAAGGGTAAGATCTCCCCAACCCTCACACACTGCCAAACAAAAAAAAAAAGCCCCCACCAAAACCCCACTTCCTCCACTTCGGTTGAGCCCATGTGTTCCCTCCGGCCTTCAAAGCTCTCCAGTGAGGGAGCCTGGCTGCCCACTTCCTCCCTTCAGCCCCTTCGTAGCAGGAGGAGCAGGAAAAGAGTCACCGGCTTTTTCCCCCTTAGAAAGGGATCTCCCCTGCCTCCCAAGCGACCCGCGTCATTAAAAGCCCGCACAATGAAAAGCCGGGAAGGGGTGAGGGGGTCAGAGGAGGGCCGTGGGGGGGGGGCTGTTTGCCCAGGAGGGGAAACTGAGGTGGCCCAGCCCACCTGGTTTGAGAGGTGGGAGACAGGTCCTGATCTCCGTGCGATCCCTCCTCCTCCTCCTCCTCTCCAGCTACGGGAGTGACCAGACCTACTTCGAGGAGATCAAGCAGTTCTACTACCGGGACGAGTTCAGCCACCAGGTGCAGGAGTGGAACCGGCAGCGGATGCTGGCCATCGAGCGGGCCCTCAACCAGTTCCTCTACCCTCAGATGGCCAAAGAGCTGAAGAACAAACTTCTGGCTGAGGCCAAGGAGTTTGTCATCAAGGTGAGGGGGACGCGTGGCGTCAGGCCCCCCGAGCCCTGCCTTCCCTCTTCTCAAGCTGGGCTGGGACTACAGCGCGCCTCTCACACAAACACACACACACACACACACACCTGGTGGAAGTTTCCGCCTTTAAGAGTTTTAGGGTTGCCTCCCGCTGGCCAGCCTGCGCTCAGCTGGACGCAAGAGGGAGCCGCAGGGAATGGCCGGCAGGAGTCGGGCTGGGCCGCATATTGCCTCCGGAATGAGCAGAGGCCCTTTGGATGTTTGTAGGGGTGGCGGGGCCTTGCGTTGCACCCATCCCGTCTTTAAGAACCCTGGAACAAATGCCGTTTGTCTCCCTTTTCCAACAACCGGGAATCAGCCACTCGGGCACAGACTACCTCCGTGCAGAGTTGAGGCTCTCGAAAGTTCCTCCCTTCCCTTCCCTTCCAGGGGTGGCATCTCAGCCAGGGGGCGACGGGCCGAGGGTGGGAGGGGTACAGCTCTTGCCACGCTGCGTGGGGTCTGCTGGGAAGGGTCGCCCGGCTCTCCCAAAGGGCCTGAGGAGCTCCACCCCCCGCCCCCAAGCAGCGCAAGGTCTCCTGTGTCCCTAGGGCTCCTGTCTTTTTCATCTTTTCCCATGTCCCCCCCCCCCCACCCCCGGGAGGTGCCTTGCTTTTGGCGGGAGGGTCCCAGCCTCTTCCTCCGTCCTCTCCCTCCAGGCCTGCAGCCAGAAGCTGAACAACTGGCTGAAGGTGGCCCCCTTCCGCCCGGACCAGCAGGTGGAGGAAGACGACGACTTCATGGACGAGAACCAGGGGAAAGGCGTCCGAGTGCTGGGCATTGCCTTCTCCTCGGCCAGGTACGGCCAGGATGTTTCGGGGCTCCTCCTTGCTCCCTCTCCCCCACCACCACCAAAAAAAAAAAAAAGATGCACCCTTCCCTTGTGCCTGTTTCTTTTTCCTTTGCAGAAACCACCCCGTCTTCTGCGCCCTGGTGAACGGGGAAGGAGAGGTGACGGATTTCCTGCGGCTGCCCCATTTCACGAAACGCAGGAACGCCTGGCGGGAGGACGAGAGGGAGAAGAAGGTGCGCAGAGGGCTGAGCGGGTTCCCCACGGCTGCCCCCCCCCCATGCCTCCCTGGGCTATGAGGGGGGGTGTCCCTCATCCACAGGGCAGGGTGTAGCTGAGGCTGTTCAGCCATCCTTGCTGCCTTCTGTGGTTGTCGGGTCAGCCATGGAGGGAGAGACCCAGCCCTCCTCTTGTGTGGTCCCTGGGCGCCCACGCTTCTCTCTCTGCCCCTAGGCCGAGGACATTGAGGCCTTGAAGAAGTTTCTGCTCAGCAAAAAACCCCACGTGGTCACGATTGCAGGGGAGAACAGGTGAGCCCGGCAGAAAGAGGAGCCGCCCCTCGGGTGTGGGTGTGTGTGTCTGTGTGTGTCCCATCCTCCCTTCTGGTGGGGTCAGCCCTGCCTCCCAAGGGTCTTGCCAGCAATGCGGACGAATAAACCTGTCGGAAATGGAGGGAACTCCGGGCAGGGCTGCCCAGAGGCTGTGGAACTCCCTGCTCCGCTCAGCCGCTGCGGGCCCCAATGCCAGCCACGCTCTTGACGCCCAGGCGAGCCACCTCTCTGAGCGAGGGAGGGAGGGCACCCCTCATGCCCCAAAAGAGTTTGGCTGCTCAGAGGCAGGGGGAGGGAGGCAAAGACTTCCCGGGGGGGGCATCCTCCTGCCTCCCCCCTCCTGACGGCCCCCCTCCTCCTCCTCCTCCTCCTCCTCTCCCCAGGGATGCGCAGATGCTGATGGAGGACGTGAAGCGCATCGGCCACGAGCTGGAGCAAGGGCAGCAGCTCTCCTCCATCGCAGTGGAGCTGGTGGACAACGAGCTGGCCATGCTCTACATGAACAGCCAGAAGTCCGAGGTGAGCCTGGGCTCAGCAGCCAGGCGGCCCTCCTCCTCCTCCTCCTCCTCCTCCTCCTCCTCCTCCTCCTCCTCCTCCTCCTCCTCCTCCTCTGGCTCGACTCCCCCCCCCCCCGCAAAGCTCTGCCCCGACTTGGCTCTCCTGCCCTGCCACCATTGCAAGGCATGAAAAGAGGCCGAGGCAAGGCGCCCTCAGCGGCTGGGGCTCCCCTCTCTGCCCGTGTGTGTGTGTGTGTGTGTGTGTGTGTGTGTGTGCTCTTTTTCCTTCCGCACCCGCAGCTGTGCGGGAGGGTCGGGGAGCCAGGGTCCCTGCGGCCTTCCCCTCTTCTCCAGCCCTCCCCCTCAGGGGCGCCCTAACCCTACCCTCTCTCCTGCAGAACGAATTCAGGGACTACCCCCCAGTGCTGCGCCAAGCGGTCTCCCTGGCCCGCCGTATTCAGGACCCACTGATTGAGTTTGCCCAGGTGTGCAGCTCTGATGAGGACATCCTGTGCCTGAAGCTCCACCCCTTGCAGGTAAGGGCAAAACACCAGCTGTGCCATTTCGAATGCGGTTTCCTCCTCCTTTCAAACCTCCACCAGCTCCTTCCTTCCTTCCTTCCTTCCTTCCTTCATCAGTTCTTCTCCCTCTTCCCCTTCCACCCACCCACCCAGCCACCCACTGAACCTGAGAGCAGGTGAGAAACCCACCCTCCCCTTTCCGTTAAGAACCACCCCTTTCTCAAAATCCCTCCTGGCTGGCTTGACTTGGAGGTTTTCTGTGTCTCGATCTATATACCGAGCCCTGTATAAACCATGCATTCATTCGAACAGGGAGTCATGGCAGTGTTCCTGGCGGACTCGTTCCAAGTGGCAGCCTTTGCCCCCCCTTCTTTGAGGAGAGGGGGCTCTGTCCAGCGATGGAGAAAGGGGGGAGGTTTTTCTAGCGGAGGTGATGGGGCGTTCTTCCCCATGCTGATGTAGAACTTCACCTGTCGCCATCCGTGACGCTGGGCTCCAGAGGGGGCCTCGCCCTGCCCTCGACGGATGCCAATGGCCTCTGAGCCTGGCAAAACAGCCCTTCCTTCCCACATGGAGTTGGGTTGGACATTTGTCCAGTTTCTCTCCTGCGCGCGCGGAGGGCCGGCCAGTGGCTCCTGTTCCCAAGCTCGGCGGTCCCTCCCCCGTTGACAGGGTGTCCTGTCTTTTCCATCCCCAACGCAGGACCACGTGGTGAAGGAGGACCTGCTGAATGCCCTCTACTGCGAGTTCATCAACCGGGTGAACGAGGTGGGGGTGGACGTCAACCGCGCCATCGCCCACCCCCACAGCCAGGCCCTCCTCCAGTACGTCTGTGGCCTCGGACCCCGCAAAGGCACCCACCTGCTCAAGGTCAGCCTCCCTCCTCCCCCAGGCAGGCAGGCACCCATGGGCTCGGCCCCTCCTTGCCTGCGTTGGCCGCCGACCCCAGAAACCTCTTTCATTAATTCCTCTGGGTGTTCTCGGGGAGAGGGGGGGGAGATTCCCTCGGTCTTCTCGCCCCGGCTTGGTGAGTCCTCCGGCTGCCAAGACCTGGGGCCCCCAATCTGCACCCTTGCCTCTTTCTCTCTCTCTCCCTCCCCCCCACACCAGATCCTGAAGCAGAACAACACCCGCCTTGAGAACCGGACCCAGCTGGTCACCATGTGCCATATGGGCCCCAAAGTCTTCATCAACTGTGCTGGCTTCATCAAGATAGACACCGCCTCGCTGGGGGACAGGTCGGTGCCCCGTTTGTCCCCCCCGGGGGGGGTGGGGGGTGGAGTGGGTTGGAGGAAAGGTGGGTTTCTCTCTTGCCCCGGAGAATCACCCATCCTGGATTTGGCAGAAGAGCCCGGGCCGGGGTGGGGCTGCATCTCCCGAGGCGGCCGTCCCTTCTGTGCTGACGTCGGCTCCCCCTGGCTCCTCCCTCAGCACGGACTCCTACATCGAGGTGCTGGATGGCTCCCGGGTCCACCCGGAGACCTACGAGTGGGCCCGGAAGATGGCGGTGGATGCCCTGGAGTACGACGAGTCGGCTGAGGACGCCAACCCGGCGGGAGCCCTGGAGGAGATCCTGGAGAACCCTGAGCGCCTGAAGGACCTGGACCTGGACGCCTTCGCCGAAGAACTGGAGAGGCAGGTGGGTGTGGATGGTCCATGGATGTCCTCGTCCGAGCTGCACACCTGGGCAAACTCAGCCGGCGGGTCCTGAATACGGCGGGCCAGGGAGACCGCTTGGCGCAGCACTGGGGGGGGTAGTCCCTCAATTCGTTCTCCAGGAGAGCGGGGGCCCCGAGGACTCGGGGGGGGAGGATGCCCCCGAGGGGAGTCCTCTATGGAGAGAGGGACCCCCCCCGAATGCCTCCCGGCCCCTCCCTCCCCCCCCTTGGTGCTCATGGTTCTTTCCCTCCCGGCAGGGCTACGGGGACAAGCACATCACCCTGTACGACATCCGGGCCGAGCTGAGCTGCCGCTACAAGGACCTGAGGACGCCCTACCGCTCCCCCAACTCGGAAGAGGTCTTCAACATGTTGACCAAAGAGACCCCCGAGACCTTCTATATCGGTGAGCGGCGGCCGTCCCCCTCGGCCGAGAGGTGGGAGGGCAGATTGTTGCTACATGCAAGGAAGGAGGCAGGGCTGGGGGAGTCTTCTCCCCACCACCACCCACCCCATGGCTTCTAGAGAGAGCTCTACGTCTCTCTCCCCCGGTGGGTGGATTTGGGGGCCCTTGGGAGCAAGACTTTGGTGGCTGCGGAGTTCAACCCCCCCCCCGAGGCCAGATGTAAGCGATGACGGAAGAGACGGCACATGGAAGCTCATGCCTTTTTTCTCCCCACCTCCCCAATCCTCCCTCTTGGTCCTTTCCCCACCCCCCTCCCCAGGGAAGCTGATCACCTGCAATGTGACAGGGATCGCCCACCGGCGGCCCCAGGGCGAAAGCTACGACCAGGCCATCCGGAACGACGAGACGGGCCTCTGGCAGTGCCCCTTTTGCCAGCAGGACAACTTTCCCGAGCTGAGCGAGGTGACTGAGCCGTCCCGTCCGGCAGGCGGGAGGTTTGGGGCTGTGTGTGCGCCTGCTTCTAGAGGATCCCTCCTCCTGTTGGCAGCAGGGGGAGGGGGGCTCCAGATCTCCCTGCCGCCAGCCTGCTCGCTGGCCACCCACAGCACCCCGCGTTGCTCGCCCCGGGTCCTCTCCCTGCGCCCCGTCTGTTCTCCGGCGGCCTCCGTTCACTTCTTTCTCTTCCACAGGTCTGGAACCACTTTGATAGCGGCTCCTGCCCGGGCCAGGCCATCGGGGTGAAGACCCGGCTGGACAACGGGGTGACCGGCTTCATCCCCACCAAATTCCTCAGCGACAAGGTGGTCAAGCGGCCAGAAGAGAGGGTCAAGGTGAGAGGAGCCCGGCCGTGGTCCCCCTTTTGAGCATTTTGCCGACGCTGCCTGTGAGAGTTTTTGCCCGGCAGCCACGGCCCTCCTTCGTGGCTTCGTCTGCCCCCCTGGATGGGATGGAAAACCCCTTTTCTATTTTTAACCCTCTTTCTCTGCAGTTATAGTCTCAGAGTCCAGGAAGATCTCTGGATTGGGGGGAGGAGGAGGAGGCCAGGGTGGGCGTGGGGCCGATCGGCAAAGTGAACCCTCCTTGTTTGAGCAAGGAAATGAAGAGCGGATGGCCAGGATTAGCTGGTGTCGCCTGGGGTTGGCCAGAAACCCCCTCGTGCCTCCCCCCACCCCCTTTGGCCTCCTCCGACTCTCCCTCCCTCCCTCCCTCTCGGTCCAGGTGGGGATGACCGTCCACTGCCGCATCATGAAGATTGACATCGAGAAGTTCAGCGCCGACCTGACCTGCCGGACGTCCGACCTGATGGACAAGAGCAACGAGTGGAAGCTACCGAAGGACACTTACTACGACTTCGACGCCGAGGCCGCCGACCAGAAGCTGGAGGAGGAGCAGAAGAGGAAGCAGCAGCGCACCAGTGAGCGAGCGCGCCTCTCCTCTCCTGACGGAGCTGCTGGGGGTGGGGGAGGGAAGGCTCGGTGGGTGCCTGGCTTGTGCGTGACCAGATGGCTTGTCTCTTCCCCCCCTCCTCCTCCTGCAGCCTACATCAAGCGGGTGATCGCCCACCCCTCCTTCCACAACATCAACTTCAAGCAGGCCGAGAAGATGATGGAGTCCATGGACCAAGGGGACGTCATCATCCGCCCCAGCAGCAAAGGGGAGAACCACCTGACGGTGACCTGGAAGGTCTCCGAGAACATCTACCAGCACGTGGACGTGCGCGAGGAAGGCAAGGAGAACGCCTTCAGCCTGGGCTCCACCCTCTGGATCAACTCGGAGGTAACGGTGGCGGGAAAGCCAGGGCCTGGCGGCGGAGGAGGCGGGAGGGGGGGTATTGCCCTGCGCCTGTGACGCCCCCTTTTCCCCCCCCCTTCCCAGGAGTTTGAGGACCTGGACGAGATCGTGGCCCGCTACGTCCAGCCCATGGCCTCTTTTGCTCGAGACCTGCTCAGCCACAAGTACTACCACGATTGCAACGGGGGAGACCGGAAGGTGAGGCCGGGAGGCGGGGTTGGCCAAGAGTTGCCTTCCGTGTTCTTTGGCCTGTCTCCTGGTAGCCAGGGAGGCCACTGAGCCGTCCTCGGTGGGCAAGACACCGCTCGGGTGTGGGTGCGCGGGCCGTTTGCCTTCTCGTCCCGTGAGACGCTGCAGGATCCAGGTGTTTGTGCTCATTCTCCTCCTCTCTCTTCCTTCCAGAAACTGGAGGAGCACCTGATCAAAACCAAGAAGGAGAAACCCACCTTCATCCCCTACTTCATCTGTGCCTGCAAAGACCTTCCGGGGAAGTTCCTCCTCGGCTACCAGCCGCGGGCCAAGCCCAGGTGGGTGCCGCCTGCTGCCCGAACCCTGGGGGGGGTGAGGGTTGGAGGGGGGGCTGGGACACATTTGGGCACCCTTTCTCCTTTCCCCTTGCCTGGTCCCAGGAGGCTTTGAAGGGCTGAGATCCACACCAGAACCTGTTTGCCCCAATCCTCCTCCTCCTCCTCCTCCTCTTCTGCCCGCAGAATCGAGTACGTGACGGTGACCCCCGAAGGCTTCCGCTACCGGAACCACATCTTCCCCACCGTCAACGGGCTGTTCCGGTGGTTCAAGGACCACTACCAGGACCCCGTGCCAGGTACCCTCCCGGGGGAGGACGGACGGAAGGAAGGGCCAGGCGCTGCTGGTTTGTGCAGCTAAAGACAAGGGCACCTCTTCTCGGTTCACGAGGTGGAAACTCCGGCCACGTTCTGTGGTTGCCGGTGCCGTTTGCGAGGGGCGCCGCAGACGTGGCAGCGACGTCGCTCCCCCCCCCAGGGGCGTCGTTCTGGCCCTCCTGTCCGACCCGGTGGTTCTCACTCAGTGTGGCTTCCTTTCTCTCCTGCCTCCCTCCCACCGCAGGGGTCACCCCCAGCAGCAGCAGCCGCACTCGCACGCCGGCCTCCATCAATGCCACCCCGGCGAACATTAACCTGGCAGGTGGGTGCCTCTTCTGCCCTGGCCTCTTGCCCCCTTCCCCCTCCCCCTCCCACCTGCTTTGCCGGTCAGCTAACGGGGCTTCCCTTCTTCTGCTTCTCCTCCTCCTCCTCCTCCTCGGCAGACCTGACCCGCGCGGTCAACGCCCTCCCGCAGAACATGACCTCGCAGATGTTCAGCGCCATCGCCGCCGTGACCGGCCAAGGGCAGAACGCCAACGCCACGCCGGCCCAGTGGGCCTCCAGCCAGTACGGCTTCGGGGGCAGCGGCGGAGGCAGCAGCGCCTATCACGTAGGTGGACACGGGTGGGCAGGAGGGGTCTGGGGAAGGGGGCAGACACACACGCACCCCGGGCGAAGCCTCCTTCGGGGGGTATCCGGCCTCTCCCTCGCTCCAAGGCTTGGCCAGGAGTGGTGCTCTCAGCCCTTCTCAAGCCACATCCTCTGGCCGTTTGCTTTCCTGCCTGGAGAGAAGGGACACCCAGCCCTCCTGGCCCTTTCTCATCTCCCGTTGGTGGAGGAGAATGAGAGGAGATTCGGGAGCCAGCTTTCCACAGGCCCGGCTGTGACCTGGTCCCCCTCAGAGGCCTCTCTTGGCCTTTGCAGCCCCAGTGGGACTTCCTTGGTGCCTCCTGTCCCCTGCTTGCCCCACGGCAGCTGGGCTGGAAGCAGCAGCAAAACTGGCTTCTTAGGAGCCGAGCGGCAGGCAGGAAAGCTCCCCTTGGCCACCTTAGCCAAAAGGGCCTTCTCCTGAGCTCAGGGAGTGTGTCCGGGCCTCACTGGCAAGCCAAAAGGGTCGGCCCTTCCTCCCCAGCTGGCGTGGCTCCAAACCTCCCGGCTCGGTTCAGCCTCCAGTCCCAGGCAGGCTGCCTCCCGGCCGTCCCAACTCTCTGCCCGTTGACTTCCCCGGTGGAAACCCTTCTCAGCCTGGAGGAGTTGGCTGGGCCACCCTCCACCCTCTCTCTGCCCCTTAATGCCAGGCCTCCCCCCCCGCCTCCCGTTTCCCCTTGGTGATAGAGCTGGTGGGAAGTGTCTGGGGGGTGGGGGGAGGCTGTTCAGCCGAAGAATGTGAGCCTGCCTCCTGTGGGTGGAGGCCGAGAGGGGCCTCTGGGCAAGGCTCCTCGCCGCCCGATGGCTTAGCAGCTAAAGAATCTGCTAAGCCGGCAGGCCGGTGGGGGCTCCTCCTGGGCACAGTCCCCACCCCACCCCCACCCCGCAAGAGGAAGGCCGGTGGTCACCAGCAGGCCCAGAGTGGAGGGCCCAGGAGGTACACGGAAGGCCAGATTCTGCCCACGGCCCCCAGGGGACTCGGCAGTCACTTTCCACCCTCCCCCAACCAACCCCCCCAAAATCGCCTGCCTCTCTCTCTTGAACCCCACAGGTCTTTGCAACGCCCGCCCAGCAGCCCGTGGCCACTCCTCTGCTGACCCCCAGCTACTCCTACACCACCCCCAGCCAGCCGATCACGACCCCCCAGTACCACCAGCTACAGGCCAGCACCACCCCCCAGTCCACCCAGTCCCAGCCACCTTCCCAGCCGTCCTCCAGTTCTGGGACGAGGCCGCAGCAGCCCAAGTAAGTCCCTTTGTTGTCTGTCTGTCTGTCCCTTTTCTTTCTTTCGTTCTTTCTTTCTTCACCTCAGAGTGTTGCACAATTTAAAATAACGTTCCTTCCCCCCCCCTTTCCCGGGAGGAGGGAAAGGAGAGCTCTCAAAATTCCCGTGTTGCACTGGACATGTATTTGCATGTAATTCAGTTACAAGGATTTGTAGCCTGGTTCCTGGGGGGTGTCTTTGACCCTCCATTAAATCTGTAAGTGTACTGAGCCACCAGGACTATAATTTGTTTTTTGTCTGCACACACACACAACACACACAAGTTGGTGAAGCTTGGGTTCTGGTTTCGGAGCAATCTGGCCATCGGAGGGAGGGGAGGATGCTGCACATGGAACTGTGGGTTGGAGAGGCAGCATCCTCTCCTGCCCCTAGCTCAAGGCTCACCCGACCTTCGACGGAGAAGGGCAAGGATTCAGGAGCCCCCGGGTGGCACGAAAGAGGAGTCCTGTTCCTCTCTGTTCGGAGGAGTCCTTCCCGTCGCCTGCGACCATCCTTTTAACCCCTGCCCCCCTTTCTCCCTCCCTCCCAGGTCCAGCTCCCACACGGCCATCGACTGGGGCAAGATGGCCGAGCAGTGGCTGCAGGAGAAAGAGGCCGAGAGACGGAAGCAGAAGCAGCGCCTGACCCCCCGCCCGTCGCCCAGCCCCATGATCGAGAGCACCCCCATGTCCGTGGCGGGGGATGCCACCCCTTTGCTGGATGAGATGGACCGGTAGTGGGGCCTTCTCTCCCCCCCCCCAGCAAAAACACCACCGCCTGCCGCCTTCTGCTGAGCCCGGTGGGGGGTGGGGTGGGGTGGGGTGGGGCTCCCTTGTGGGGTGGATCTCGCCCCTTTACCAGCGACCCCTTTCCCCTTCGACTGGAGGAGCGGCACCCTCTGAGCATCCAGAGAGACTCGCCGGACCTCCTTGTCCATACGGGCTCCGAAGGCTGGACAGACGGACGGACGGAGCCTGACAACCGCCCCTTCCTCTATTGCTTTGGCCTCCGCTCGTGTGGCCGGCCTCAGCTCCCCGGTCTTCCCTTGCCGAGAGAGATGCCCTCTCGCCCTGATGCTCAGCCACCCCCTGGCCTTTTCCGCCATGCAGAAATACCCCCCCCCCGGGGCAGGAAGGCCGCAGAGAGAGGGAAGAGACGTTGATGCCGGGCCTCTGGGGTGCCCCTCCGCGTGCGTCTCGCTCAGCGGCGACTGGCTTGGCTGCGTGAGGCCCTCTTGGCGGGCCGGGGTTGTCGGGTTTCGGGGGGTTGTCCTTGGCTGCGTCCGAGTGTCGCCATCAGCTCACTTTCTCCGGGACAATATTTATTCAGTGGTGTTACTTTGAAAAGAAAGAGACTCAAAGCTGAAGCCTCCTCCCTCTCTCCCCACACCCCCACCCGGCTACTTTTGTGAGCAAGCTGTGAAGTGCGGTTGGCGATTTTAGCCCTGGCGGTGGCCGGAATGCCAAGTAGGGACGCAGTTCTCTCTCTCCTCGCCCCCAAAAAAACTCCTCACCCCTTTCCCTCTGTGCCGCCCATCTTCTCAGTTATAACAGCCAAGAGGAAAATAAAAGAGTGTTTCTACAGAGTACCCCCCCTCCCTCGGTCATCGGCTCCTCTCTTTCTCACCGCCAGCCAAGGTAAAAGGTCCGGTGGAGAAACTGGCTGAGGTCCACCTTTCAAAGCACACATTCGATCGGGGGGGTCAGCCAGTGGTTAGTGGGGCATCCATCAGTGGGGAAGGAGCATCAGAGAAGCATCTTCGGGCTTAAGTCGGGTCTGTCACAGCCAGCTCTCCCCTCGGCCGTCTCTGGATTCTCAAACCTGGGACCATGAACCTCCGTGGGCTGGGAAGGCGCAGGGATTCCCCCCCTTTCTGCCCACCCAGCCTTTTCGCTGGAGGGATCAAGGATGACCACCCCCGGCTCCTCGGGCTGCTTCGAAGGGGAGTCCTCCTGGCCAGCCCACCCGGGGATTTGGGGCAGCCCTGAAAGGCAGGGAGAGGACTAAAAGAAGAACTCTGGACAGGGGAGAAAATGCTGACGGGGGCACTCTCCCCGGGCAGCAAAGACCAGGCGAGCTGGAGATAAGCGAGACTGCCAGGAAAAGAGCAAAAGAGTGTCCCGGATATTTATTTTAAAAATATCATCCTATTATCTCCAAGGGAGGGAAGCCGACGTGTCCAGAGGGGGTGTGGGGCCGTCCCTAAGATGACCGACCTGGGCCTTGGTCCAAGAAGACTCGGCTTAAAAATCAACAGGGTCACTTAGGAAGAAGAAAAACAGAAAATGCCGTGCAATAGTGCCTAGGGTTTTTTAATGATGCTACAGGGAGCTCAGACGACTTAAAGGCCTTTTTTTTTTAATCCACAGCAATGAGGCAGCCGGAACTCTCCGCTGCAAACCTGTTCTCTGGGTCTGCCCAGAACTGCTTAAGCGATGCAGCGCTGTTTGTTTGGGTTAGAGGGATGTGATGAGCTTATTTTTAAACCTTTTTTTAAAATGCGGAAGGAACGGTTTTTTTAAGGCCTCCTCAGAATCGGTGGCTAAACGTCCACTAGATGATGAAGCACCGGAATCGGTGCTTGATCGTGGTTCCCGATTTCACGCCCGCCCGTATGGACCCTCCCTCCGTCCCGGTGGAATTGCGGATAGGTCGAGAGCATTGCGTGGTTTATTTAGGAACCTCTCTGGGTTTCTCCTCTGGTTTATTAACACAGCTCTGTGCACACGCCCAGGATTAGATCCCTCGGCGCCTGGAGTCTCGGCGGCGTTCAGAGGCCGGACGGCCCCTTGCCTGCTGCCTCCGACCTTTCCTCTTCCTCCCGAAGGGCTTGGCAGGCGGGGAGGTCCCGGAGACGGCTTTGCCCTGGGCTCTGGTGCCGCCGTCCTCTTCGGCCGCTTCCAGGCCGGTCCCTCCTCCGGGGTCGTCGCTGAGGACTGCGTTGAAGGGGTCCCCCTCGCCCGGATCTGGGAATCCGGCCAGTCCCTCCAAGTCCGCCTTGCCCACCTCCAGGACCTCTAGCTGCTTGGGCGGCACGGTGGCTCCCGGGCCAGGCGGAACTCGGGTCTTCCCATGGGTATTCTTTCTCGGCCCTTTTCCCTTTTGGCCTTTCTTCGGCCCCTTCTTTCGCCCTTTCCGGTTTTTCTCTTTCCAAGCTTTCTTGGGCAGAAGGTCCGGCCTTGCCGTGAAGCCAGGGCCCTTGGCGGATTCCGTAGTGGCCGGGCTGCCCCTTGGCGCCACAGTGGCAGAAGGCGTTGCTGCCGCCGCCGCCGTCTGGCGTGTCACCGGCCCGTCAATGAGCTCCCCACCGTATTCATACAGCACCGGCTTCTGGATCACGGCCACGGCCACAGTACTGTAGTTTTTGCACCTTGGGGATGGGGGGTGTGGAGGAGAAGAACATGAACACCACGGATTTACAGAGTCCGACTGCAATATCCACTACAGAGACTTCACATTCAGCTTGCTTTTCACGTTAACGCTACGCTGCTAGTCCTCGGCATTTGCAAGCATCTCTGGTGGCGTTCGAAGCCAGAAAGCCCGCCCTGTTCTTCGTAGAAGGGGCTGTCTATCTTTCTCACCCAACACCCTTTTGTGACCATCCGTCAACAGAAGAAAGTTGGGAAGCAGAAACCCCCACCCTCAAATTTGCACCATGCAAAAAAAAATATCAAAATTTGTGTTCCAGTGGTATCAGTGCCCTCATTTCGGGCAGAGAAGGCTCAAATAAGGGAGAGTGCAGGATGAACCCCTCTGGCCAGAGAGGCTGGCCCCGTCATGCCCTGGGTTCCTTATTCACCAGAGGGGAACGGAGGAAGGTCTTTGGGGTTGGGGTGGGCACCGGACCCACAACCCTCCCGAAGAAGGCTTCGGAAGGGCGGCTTGGAAGGTGAAAACCTTTCCGAACTTGGCAGGCTGAACCCAAGCCCTGACGGGACAGACAGGACCGGTGCAGGGAAACTACATTTCCCAGAATCCTGTCCCAGCACCAGGGCAAAGGGAAGGGCTGCAGGGTGAGGGGATGCTTACTTACCACATGTAAAGGTAAGGCTGGACGCACTGCTCCTTGTAGGCGAACTTGAAGCACGGCACCTGGATGACGTTGAAGAAAGCCTGGCCCACCACCCGGGAGGCTGTGTCGTTCGCGGACCTCAGGCACGCTTTTAACCTGGGAAGGAAAACAATGTCCAGGAAACGAATTCGGATTTATTCGGAGACATCTCGATCTGACCTTTCTGGGCAGTTCTCAGTATGCCTTGGGGGTGGGGGAAACTAGAAAAGCGATAGAATCAAAGCTAATCCGAAGACCTCCTCCTGGCTGGGGCCCAGGCATCGCCCGCTCCTTCGCCCGTTCCGTATACGGAGGATGTGCTCCTCCCCGTACAAAAAGACATCTAGCTGGCCCAGTGAGGAGAGAAAGCTGGCCTTCAATACCCTTGAGCTCAGCCTGCATGCCTCTGTCTCTCTTTAAGGCTCCTGAGTATTTAGGCTTTCAGTTTGAACAGCTAATTAATAACCAGTTACAAAGTTGAGGACAGGTGATACCTCTTTTTTTTAAGCACTAAAAATAAAAGGAGCAGACAGCTTTCAAGCCTGACTCAACTCAGGCTTTGCAGCAGTCTTCGGTGGATTGGGCCAAAAGAAAAAATATATACCAGAGTCTCAAAAAACCAACTGGTACCAGGTCTGTACGTTCAACAATGCAGGCTACGTGGGGCCGAGGCCCCCAAAAGCGAGCTGCGGGTTCAAATCCACTCCCGGTCTCAGCAAAACGGTATGAGAATCTGGAATCCACGGCTCTCCGTCAGAAAAAAGGACACCGGATGGGGGAAGGCAGGTAAGATTCCCCATTCAGGGGGTTGAGGTGTGTGTGTGTGTGTGTGTGTAGAAGAGTCAGGACTGCAATACCCATCATCTAATCTTGGCTGGGGCAGATGGGGCCTAGAGCCCTTTTCTCCCCACCCAAGTGATGGTTCCATGAGCGGCCTTTTTTTGGGGGGGTTGGCAGGGCTGGTTTTTCCATCCCTGGAGGAGAGTTCAGGCAGGGGGTGCTCTTAAATAGCAGGGGCAACCCATTTGAAAAAAACACCCAAAAAAACAAGGAATCTACTCACTGGTGGTCACAGTCGCAGTGGCTGATGGTGTGCCATCGGAAGTTCCGGTAGCCGTACTTGTAGGTGAAGGGGTGGATGACGTGCTGGCAGTGGTCATGCTCCCGGCAACACCTATCTGCCTCCCGGTGCTCGCCTGCAAAGAGAGGAAGGGCTCGGCAATGGGGGAAGAGGCTGTGTGGCTCAGTGGTTACAGCTAAGAAGCTGGGTGGCAGAGTGGTTATGGGGGCTGGAAACGGGGGGAAAACCCAGGGCTGAGTCCTGGGTTTGGGGGGCTTATCAGATCCACCAGGTAACTGGGACCCAGCTGTACTAGCTCTGGGCCTGGCCCACCTCGCAGGGCGGTTGTGATCAAGAACAGAAGAGGAGGTCCAAGTGCGCCTTCCAGGCAGGAAAGAGAGCATTTAACAGGCAGAAAAAAATAAGAATAAGAATAATTAAAAAAAAAATACACAGCTCAGCCTGGGTGGTCCAGGAAAGAGTGTCAGGCTAGGACACAGAAGGTGGGGTTCAAATCCCGCCTCAGGAGGGTCATGGCCCAACTGTGCCATAAGTATTTATTATTTATTTATTTATCAGATTTCTATGCAGCGCCATCTAGCAACAGACAGAGGCCACTGGCAAGTAGCTGGTACCTCTTGAAAACCGGATCAGGTTTGCCCTAAATCCCGCACCCGACGGTGGTGGTGGTGGTGGGGGGGGTTTGAAGAATCGGAAAATAAATCGCTAGGGTTTCCAAATGGAGAGGGGAAAGCCGGCGGCGGTGGCGCTGGTGTGTGTGTGTGTGTGTGTGTGTGTGTGTGTGTGTGTGTGTTTGGGGGCTGTTTCTAATCTCCGCCAGAGTGGCTGCGACTTTCCCCCAACCTGGACTACCCATCGAGGTTGTAAGGAGGGCGATGGGGAAAGGTGGAACACCCACCCCCTCCCCAAACCCCATCCCACAGCCTTCCCTGGGGCTGGGGGGAAAGACACCCTCTCAGCCCCGCCTGCGTCCCTGGCTTTTGGGGGAAGGGAAACTGCCCACCCATCCACCTACCTCTCCCTTTGGCCCCGATGGGTTGCCTTCCCCCCCCACCCCCCATCTGCCTGTCTTGGAGGAGGGGGGAGAGGGGCCTTTGCTACCCACCCAGCTCGTCGTAGCTGGCGGCGATGTTGCCGGCTCCGCACCAGAGGGTCCCCGGGTAGGTGAAGCCCCGCTTGGCGCGCCGGGGACCCTCGGCCTCCCGCTTGCCTCTTCCTCCTCCTCCTCCTCTTCCTCTTCCTCCTCTTCCTTCTCCTCCGCGATCGCCGTCGGGGCTCCGGCGGGGGCAAGAGCTTCCTCCAAGCTGGGACGGGGCGCCCGCCGGCCCTCCTCCGCGGCATCCCGGGCCCGTCCGAGGCGCAAGAGAGCAGCCGCGGCGGGAGGCTCTCCGGAGAGGTCTTGGCGAGCCCGTCGGGGATCCTCCCAGACGGCGGCGCTCGGCGTTTCGGCCGGGAAAGGGCCCTCCGGTTCTTCCTGGCCCAGGAGGAGACCCCCAGCGGTCCGGATCCGGATCCGGCCCCGGCCCCCAGCAGCGCCCAGCAGAGGCACCAGCCCAAACCCGGCCGCGCCGTCCGGGGCGCCTCCATCCCTTTCAGCACCGGGCGCGCAGACAGCGCCTCCGCCTCCGCCGCCTTTTAAAGCGCCGCCCGGCGGTCGTGGCCTGATCCCCGGGCGGAGGAGGGGCTCCGGACGGCGGCAGACCCCCCCAAATCCCTCCTTCCCTCCCCATCGCCAGCGGGGAAAGAGCCAGCTTGGAAGAGAGAAGAGCCCCCCCCCCAGCCCCAGCCTGGCTTGGGAAGGGGTTGGGAACAGGCGACCTTATGGCCCTGGCCTCCCCTCTTTTGAGCCCCTTCAGCATCCTTTGGGGGACACCTGTCCAGGTGCCAAAGTGGAACCCAGTCCTGGAAGTAACATTTTTTTTGGGGGGGGACCCCCACCTCTGCCCCACGACACTGGGGATTCTAGGAAATGTAGTCCGAAGCAGAACTGCTTGCCAAGTTCAAGAATCATCCAAAAAGTGGGCCCATATTTTCCTTTTCTCTGCCCCGCTGCCCTGAAAAAGGAGGACTCAGGCGGAAGATTTTGTAGGGCAGAGAAGAGAAAGACAAACCATCAGATGAAAAAAAGGGGGGGTCAAAAGACGGTGATGTCATTAGGGGAGCTTCGGAATATTCACCGTGGTCCGATTAAACTCAGCCATCCATCTCCGTAGCTTCCCATTTGGGGCCCCAAACACTGACCCTCAGAAGGAAGGGGCTACTTTTCTTAACCCTCCTTGAGAAATCTAGCCATCCAAGCTTCCAGAAACAATGTGTACGGTTATTCTGATCAGTCCCTATTGTTGGGACATGGCCAAATCTGAATTACAGCCTGCCTGCAAATCCTGAGCACCCACGCTTCCGAATGTAGATGTCTGGAACCATCAACATCCACCTCTTTATCCTCTTTCTTTGTCAGCTGTGAAATCTCCAGATGCCTTATCGCCAGGGCCTAAATTTTGGACAGGTCACTGCCGCCAAGAGCCCCCAGAGCCCATCGGGGGGGGCTGCCCATGCTCGTTCCCCCAAAAAAACTGTTTTATAGGACTTATCCAACCCACACTCGCAGTCTCTGCCTCTCAGTTGCCCCCCACTCCCCAAAAAAAGCCTGCTGGTGACCCAAATCCCCCAAACAGCCAGCATAAACCACAAATGCATCTTGGAGGAACCACACCCCCGGTCCCCACCTGACCTCCAACCCCAGAGGGCTAAAATCTAACTATTCAGGGAGGCAAAAGAAGGGTTAAGCAATCTAGGTGGGTTGTGGGGTTTTTTAAGCCCAAACAGAGCTGCTTTTCAGCCCTGGCTAGGGAGACCCTCCCCGCCTGCTCCCAAAAGGACATGTCCGCTGAAGAAGAGAGGGAGCCCCTACCCCCCCCCACCCCCAGGATCCTAATTTGGGAGGAAATCTTTCGGCATCTTCATTTTTTTCCCCAGGCTGCGAAGAAAGGGTTACCCTCCTTAAGCGCCTTTGCTGGGCTTTCCATGCTTGACCCAGAGTTACCTCGGGAAGGGGACCCCCCCTTCCCTCCCTGTCCCCTCCCCTCCCTTTTCTTCCCTCCTCCTCCTCCTCCTGAATTCATGACTGGCTTCCAAGAGGGTGGGCTGAGGCTGGTCGCCCGGGCAACCGGGATGGGGTGATGTGCCAGGGCCCATAAGGACGAGGGGGCCTGCTTGGCGGGGGGGGGGGGAGAGATCGCTCGGCCCGCCCGGGCCTGCCCGCTTTTCGTGCCCAAGCCCGGAGCGCTTTGTGTCCCGTCCCCCCCACTGCCCTGACCTGGGCCATGACGGCCACCCGGGGTCAGCGAGGTGACCCCTTTCCCCAGGGCCATCCGGGTGGACCAAAAGCCTCCTGCCCCCAAGGATGGCACCTTAGGGCAGAATTAGGAGGCCTGCATGTGGAGAGGCGGGTGTCGATTTAAGAGGGACCTTAGATGACACTCTAATTTTTTTTGCACCTTTTGCTGAAATTTTGCACGCTTCCTTTTGCACGGAAGCCCCTCGGAAGGACTGAGGAGTCCCCCTTCTCTTTGCCCTTGTGGGTCCATGAACGTTGGAGAAAGATGGTCCCTCCGCCGCCTCCGGTTCCGATCCGGTTTTAAGCCTCCCAAACGGCACACCTTTTCTCATGCCCTAAACCCTGATCTGCCTGGGCTTTCGGCAGCAAGCTGGGGGGACAGACAGACACAAAAGGCGGTGGTGGAGGGGAGGGTGGGACTTGTAGTGCCCCCCCCAAAGAGAGGGACTTTTCCAGGCTCCGTTTTAGGCCTCAAAGAGGTGTGTATGTGAGTGTGTGTGTGGGTGTGTTCATGGACGAATCTAGATTTGGATCCGCTCCGTCAAGGATGTTATGGAACAACCCAAGAAGAGGAAACCGGGCGGCCTGCCCCCCCCCCAGATTGTTTGGGAAGGCACTTCCTCGCATCCCAAGGCCTTGGGGGTTATCTCCTGGGGGGGGGTCCTGGCAGGCTCCCTTGCCTTGGATGCAGAGGGTTTAATGAGATCCAACATCTCCTCCTGGTTCCCTTGGTTCCTCTTGGTCAAGTCTAACATTTATTTATATATTTATTTATTTGCTTCATTTTTCATTTTTATACCGCCCATCTTCCAATCTGGAACTCTGGGCAGTTTACAAGATTAAAAAAAAATTGCAATGTGGTACGAATAAAATATATATATGTCTGTTTGGACATTCTCAGATGAGGCATGGCACCGTTTCACATTATGATTCCAGTTATCACTTCCGGACCCAGAATCCTCGAGGGAGCAAGGCTCATGGGCTATAGAGTACCAGGCCAGAGAGCTGCAAGAAGGCTTTTATTTATCCTGTGCCGAAGCCAGTGTGTGTGTGGGGGGGGTCTTTTCCCCACCCCCTCCCCCAGGTCAGACCACTTCCCCTTCTGGCCCCAAACGGCTTGCTCAAATTGCACCCCGGAAACCCTGCGAGGATGGCCATCAGCCGGAAAGCCCATCCCATCAGCAGCGACGTTCCCGGCGTTGGCAGCAACAGATGGGTAAGGAGAGAGGTGCGCTCTGCGGAGGCTGTGAAGCAGGGGCACCTCAAGGGGGGGGGAGCAAGAATGAGGGGGGGACCCTCCTAACCCACCCCGTGATCGAGGAAGGGTTATGGAGTGCTGCAACTGCTTGCCACCCCGGCGAGGGCAACGTCCATCATGAGGACTGGAAACTTGAGGTTGGCTCCCCTTGAGCTGCCGTCCATGAGATCCTCAGCTGATTCCCCCCCCCGGCTTCTTCCCCTCCCGGCTTGAATAACTTCTGAATAGCTCTCTTGGAGCTGCCAGGCTTGGCTTGGGTCTCCTCCAGGGACCACGGGCCGCCCCCGGTGCGTCTCAGCTGTCGCAGCTGGCTGGCCTCCAACCTGGCCGCCTTGCTCCTGCCGCCGCCCCCTTCCTCGTCTTGGGCACCCTTGCACAACGCCCCGGCCTGCCAAAGTCCACCCACTTGCTGGGGGCTTTCGGGAGGCCACCGACGGGGCAGGGTGGTGGCCGCCTCTCCATCCAGATCCACGGAGAGACCGGTGGGGCCCAGAGGCTGCTGCCTCTATTGAGGTCCAGGTACTGGCCAGGCTGGGAAGGGAAGTGGGGGGGTGTTTCAAGAGCTTCCCCCTCCTCCCCGTGACCGGAGAGGTCGGGAGGCTTCTTGGAAACCTAGTTAGCTAGAACTGTGGCTGCTTTTGTATCAGATAAAAATAATAGCCATGCCAAATTTTTAATAGCGGCTATTCCGGCGCGCAGACCGCCCCCCCTCCTTGGGGAATGCCTGCTCACATGGGGAGGGAGGGAGGGAGGGAGCCTGGAAGGCGTACCAGTCAGGAGAGGGCCAGTTCCATGGCTGTATGCTGTGGGCTTTCGGAGTTGCGATTCCAAAAAGGAACTAGTTACAGTTACAGTTACAGTCCAACTACAGCCTCTCCCTTTCTCTTGGACATAGAAAACCAGGACTACTGTTGAGCACTAATTACTTCTGCATTAATTACAAGGCTGGTTGCAACTGAGTTCTAATAAGTTCCTCTTTGGCAGTAACTAAGGAACAACTAAGTTACATTCAAATTATCCTGCATTGCAGAGTAACTAGCTATCTTTTTTTGATTGGTTTTCACAGCAAAGCAGGGAAACGTTGCCCTCTGGGTTTTGTCTGAATTTCTGGTCTTGGGGGTTTCTGAAGTTACCCTTTGGGGAAAAAAATATATAATAACCTGAACGTTTCTAAACACTGTCTTGCGTTTGCAAGACCCACGAGAACAGGTCCTTAAGGGGGTCCCCTGTTAATCCAAAGCAGTTTATTGACATGCAACAGCTACTGTGGTCCGAATGATCAGCTGTGACAACCTGCCCTTTCTCGTTGTGTGGCTAAAACATTCACCGCTCCTTATTCGGTGAGTTTCGCGGCTTATATTCTGCAGCGTGACTACCGACAAGAGAGGGTAGAGGAACATAAACCTGTGCTTCCTTTAGAAGAGGAACTTTCCAACCTCTACTGACTTATGTTTATTGTCTCTGCAATTTATCCCCCCTTCCCGTCTGCTGCCCCTGTAGCGATGGACCTCAAGCGTGTCCCCACTTCCCGTGAGCGAGGCTGGTATTTGGTGCTGATGGCTCCCAATGTCAAGGGCCCGAACTACGCCTGGCTGGACCCCTCTCGCCTCTACTGCCATCAGCAGGTAAGGAGTAGGCTGGGGCCCATTATATGGGGCTGAGCTGGGGGTGGGGGGTGGGGGCTGGCCTATCAGTATTGTTACCGATAAGATATCCGTAAACCTCTTAGGGAATGCCTCAACCCATCGGGGGTGGGGGTCCTATGCATGAATCTATCCTTAAACCAGGGGTCCTCAAACTTTTTAAAGAAGGGGCCGGTTCACTGTCCGTCAGACACGGCTGGGGTTCGGACTCTGCAGCTCCCTAGTATGGCTCCGAAGGGGGGGGGGAGAGGGAAGGCCCAACCCATATCACCCCCCAGCCCAGCACCTGCCAGCTTGCACAGCAGCCCCACTTCTCCAAGGTGGGGGGTAGGGGAGGGCCCGTCCTGCTCACCCCCCAAAACACTAGGGACAATGGTGGCCTTTGTCCTTGCATTGGTGGCTGAGGCAACAGCTACTGCTGCAGGGCGAGTTTTTTGGCTCATGGAGTGGGGGGGGGAGTGGGGGGGGTCCTGCAATGGCCGGCGGGCCAGATTCAGGACCTTGGTGGGCCACATCCACCCCACGGGCCATAGTTTGAAGACCCCTGCCTTAAACTCTCAGTGAAACTCTTAAATGAATGTCGTGCATCTCTTAGTGAACCGGTGCGTGTCGTTTTTTTGTCTTGGGACCTCTCTCGACGCTCTGCTCCTCCCACCCTTCCCTTTCTGACCTCCTCAGGGTTTCCAGGACTGCGTGGAAGACTTGATCCAACCGTTTCGAGGGGACCCCATTGACCAAGTAGCCGGGATCGATGCCATGGGGTTCATTCTCGGTCAGTGTCCCGGGCGGCTGGGTCCTTCCGCACCAGCAGTCCCTTTAAACTTATTTTGTGGTGGGGATGGGATGAGGGTGTCCTGTCTCAACGGCCGAGCTCAGTTGGGGAGCCATGAATCGCTAGGAAAGGACTCTGAGCCTACACAGAGTGTTTTCTCTCTCTGTATACAAGTACAGTGGACCCTCGTATAACAAACTGTTAGTATAACGTAAAATCTGTACAATATTAAAAAAAAAAATTCCAGAGATAGGGGAAATTTGCTTAACAGAATCATCTATGGGGCGAATCCATACAATATAAAAATGGTCGTGATTACTCTGTTTTCAATGCATTCCTCTGGGAAATTGGTATCAAGGAAAATTTGCTTAACATAGTTTCATTCGGAACGAATTAATTCCTTTGTGCAAGCTACCGCTGTCAGAGCAACCTGCTCAGAGCTACAAGGAGTTATGGCTGTCATTCCCAGAAGGCCCAAGAGAGGAATTCCAGGAGAAGTTGGCAAAAGTAACTTTGCTGAGAGTTGCCTGAAAAAAAAAGTCCTCTCCAGGGTCTATTCCCATCATCCTCCCTTGCCGACCGGGCTCACTCAAACTGATGTTGAGCCATCCCTAAATGGGCCAAGGGTGTTGTGCGAGGAGGGCAAAGACCCGGGTTCAAATCTCCGCTCAAAGAGTCCAGGCGTCCTTTCGCACCCAACCTAAGTTGCTCGGTTGTTGTGACAGCCAAACAGCGAGGAGGATGCAAGTGGCAGGGAGGGGCGAGGTGCAGCTACGCCAGGCCCCTTTTGGGCGGGTAAGGGGTTCCTGTAGGGCCCTCCCAAGGCACCCACCACCACCACCACCACCATACGCACCCCCCTCTCGCCGGCAGGCGCCGCCATCGCCAACACCCTCGGGAAGAGCTTCGTGGCCGTGCGCAAGGCAGGCCACCTCTGCGTGGAGACCCTCAGCCAGCCTTACAGGGACTATTCCGGCCGGGACAAAGTGATGGAGATGCGGACGGACGCCATCACCCCCGGTGAGCGCGCGCGCACACCCCTTTTGCCTTCCCAGGGTAGGGGCCCGATCCTGGTGCGCCCAATCCTTTCAACCATGTTGGTCTATTTCAGGCATGTCCAAACTTCGACCCTCCAGGTGTTTGGGGCCACAACTCCCAGAGTCCTTTGCCACTGGAAACACAGGCTTGGAATTCTGGGAGTTGTGGTCCAAAACATCTGGAGGGCTGAAGTCTGGACGTGCCTGGTCTATTTGATCGCTCCCATTCCGGAAGTATCGGCTTCCGTTGCAGCGCCTGGGGCTCTTGCGTTTGCTGGACTACATACCCCAGGCTCCCCCCACCCCGCCCTGTTTATGGGGGATTCTGGGGTTTGCAGATCAGTAATAAACCCGAGCCCTGGGGTCAAGCTCCCATACGGAGCGTGATGGGATGCGGAGTCCCTGGGCCACAGGGGCAACCCTTTTCCGTAACATCCCCCCGCCTTTCTCAACCCCTACAGGACTCCGAGTCTTACTGGTGGACCAGTGGGTCGAGACCGGGGGCACCATGCAAGCCGCCGCCCGGCTGGTAGAGCGTCAAGGTGGAGTCGTGGCAGGTAAGTGGATGGGGGGGGACACACCTCCCTCTGGGGCTTGGATCCCTTGCTGCCCCCGATGGCTCGACGGAGCCTCCAGGCTCAGGAGCAATCTATCTTTGAATCCTTTTCCTTGGAGGCTGGATGGGCATTGCTTTTCTGTCTCTGTCCAGCTTCCCCGCGTGGGGCATGGGGGTCAGAACAGGATGCCCGAGTAGAGAAGGCTGTTTAATCAAACCAGAACTGGGAGAAGTTGCTTTGTGGGGGGAGTGAATTTGCAGAATACCCCCCTCCAAAAAAAAAAAAAACAGCTTTCCCAAATTTTGGGCCCTTGTACCCAGCCGGTTCGTTCTTTGAAGGCTGAATCGGCCACGGGGCTCAGGAGCAGAGCCTCCACGCTCGGGCGCAGTCTACCTCAGGGCCAGGAAGGTCAAGAACCAGAAAGGGCCAGGGGGCTTTAGGACCCACTGGGTTCTTCCCCCCCTTGCCACTAGGCATTGCTGCCATCTGCATCGAAGACAGCGAAGGCGGGCGGTGGCTGAAGGAGCGCTACAAATGGAGCCACTGCGTCCCTCCGCCGCTGATGGACCAGTTCAACACGCACCACCTCGACTCTTTCAAGGCCTTCGGAGCCAGTCCGGGCTTATCGTAGCCGGGAGGGGGCAAGTGGGAAGCACCAGCCCCTGGCCTCGCGCGCACAGAGACACTGTGGCTGCCTCCGCAGACTTGCCACTGCCCCAGAACCGTGGCGGCCGGCAGGTGTGTATGGAACCTCCTGACCTGTTGAACATCAACCTGCCTCAAAGCTCTTCCAGCACCAGGCTCGTTCGGATAATTAACCCAGGATTAACCAGGATGAATAAACCTACTGGTTCATCGCAACCTTTTTTTCTGACTTGTCATGATTTTCCTCTTTGCATCACCCTAAAAATGACCTTACAAGGAAATATCTAGACATAATAATAATAATAATAATAATAATAATAATAATAATAATAATAATAATAATAATAATAATAATAATAATAATAATAATAATGGGGGCATTAGAATGCTCTTTTTTGGCATAGTCATCGAGGGCGTCATAGAATTATAGAATCCCATCATCCCCTACCTCGGTGGAAGATGGGAGATGTTTTCCAACCCATCTGGATGGTGCCCAGGAAAGAGAAAGTGGGGTGTTTGTAAATTTACTTGGTTGGAATGTAACTCCTGGGGATGGGGGTGCATGCTCTGGAGAGGGGATTATGGGAGATGTAGTCCAGGCTTTGCCCCTCCAGCCAGCCAAACACACAAAAGATGGCGAGTTAAAAGGGAAGAGGAGGGGGGGGGAAGCAAGGATACCAACTTTATTATGAGCCGTCTCCTTGGAAGGTGGGGAGACGCCCCTGGCAGGATTCGCATGCAGAGTCCGCAGCCCGCTTGCTGGCCAGGACGCCGGAGCACCAGTTGGCCTGGTACCGTTGTGGGATGCAGAACCGGCTCCGTAGGTACGGAGGCTTCTTACGAGAGGTGGGTGGTGGTCCGGAAGGATCCGGAAGAAGGATTTGACAAGGGAAAGGATGGATCCCGACGGATAACCGGTCCGAAAGGCGGCCCGAACTCTGAACCAGCGCTGAAGAGTCACCCAGGGACGTCTTTGGGGTTGCCGTTCCATGAGGAAGGGACGAAGGCTCCCGAAGGTCAGTGCCCGAGGACAGAAGCGGGGACCGGCCTCCCCTGGGTGAGTGTTGGGGTCGGTGTTGGTGGGGCGCTCCCTCTCTGTCCCCAGTCCGTCACGGGCGTGTGGGTCAGCACCTCAGGTCTTCCTACGGAGGAAGGGAGGCGGAAGGG
Organism: Phrynocephalus forsythii; assembly: GCA_029282475.1. Lineage (NCBI taxonomy): Eukaryota > Metazoa > Chordata > Lepidosauria > Squamata > Agamidae > Phrynocephalus > Phrynocephalus forsythii. The sequence continues at coordinate 547,395 of JAPFRF010000017.1, forward strand.
AAGGAGGTGTCTTTGGACTCCAGGCAATTTCAGTGCAAATGTCCGGGCGGTGGGAAGGGCACACACCCCCCCGCCACGTCGTCACTGGCAGCATTTGGTTTTGTGCCGCTTCTCCGTCAGGTACACATCCCGCTCATCGCCATGGATACCTGGGAAGAAAGGATAACGCCACTCGCTGAGGTGCCAACCACACAAAGATGCTGCTCCCGGATCGCCCGCCCACCCTGCGGGATGCCTCATTGCCACGCCTGGATCCCTGCAAAAATCTGTTTTGCTCTTTTTTTAAAACAAAAATCCCAACAAACTAACTAAAATCATATCAAGTTTCTAGCACTCATGAAGAAAACCCAGCAGGAGGGCAGCATTGAAGTTTCCACCAGAGGAAACACTGACCGATAGATACGGATCTTTTCATGCCGATTCAAAAATTATATTTTTAAAAATAATTCCTCCAGGCAAAATTGGGATGATTAGTGAACGTGTTTAAGGTTTTAAAGGAAAAGAACGCACCTCACTCTTCTTATAAAGGCAAAGAGGCAGTGCTGCTGTTTCAAGCCACCTGCTGCCCACCCCAAAAATAATCACAGAGGGCTGGCTGTTCCCTGCTGGCGTCGGGTACTTACGGACGATGTCCCCGATCCGGCGGGCGTTGCTTTTCTCCAGCTCCGCCATCACGCTACACTCGAAGGTCAGTGCCGCCACGCGGAAGAAAAACTCCCGGACATTATCCCCTGGGAAGGAGAGGCTCTCAAGTTTCTAGTCCTCAAGGCTCCCGGCGGGAACGGAGAAACCTGCCTGGCCCGTTGAGTCGGGTCAGGCAAGGAGGAGGGAACTCTACCCGCTAGGCTTTACCTGTGAGCGACGAGACGGCCCAGAACTCAGCCTGCATTTCGTTGGCAACTTTCAAGGCGTCCTTCTCTGCAGGAATGTACTGTGCAGGGCTCTGGTGGGTGGGGTGGGTGGGGTGGGGGGAAGAGGACAGATTGAGGCCGGGCAGGGAATCAAGGAGGCACTTATCGGTGTGAAAAGCACTGCCGCGGTTTCTGGCTCAATGGCGCCATCCTCCGTACTCACACAGAGATCTTTCTTGGTCCCGACCAGGAAGAGGATGACGCTGGAGGGGTCGTTCTCTTTCAGGGCATCCGACAGCCACTGCCTGGAAAGCGGGGATATTGTTGGCTTGGAGGCATGGAAGTCCCCTAAAAATGTGCAGGTGCGCGCACACAATCCGCCTCCCCTCCTCCGCCGCCGCCGCCGCCCTCTCTGGCTCCTCACCTGGTGTGCTCCAGGGATGCCACGTCGTTCATGTCAAAGACAATAATGATGGCTGCGAAGACAGAATCAGGGGGAAGTCACAGAAGGGATTCAACCGGGTAGAATTTTAAAATGAGGGCTGGCCCCTTTTCCCCATCTTGATCTACTGTGGCCATGTGGACCACTCCAGATGGTCAACATGGGGCAATCACAAATAAGGAGACCCTAAGAATTAGGTATTGCCCCTTTCCCCATCTTGATCTGCTGTGGCCATGAGGACAACTCCAGATGGTCAACATGGGGCAATCACAAATAAGGAGACCCTAAGAATTAGGTATTGCCCCTTTTCCCATCTTGATCTGCTGTGGCCATGAGGACAACTCCAGATGGTCAACACGGGGCAATCACAAATACAGAGACCCTAAGAATTAGGTATTGCCCCCTTTCCCCATCTTGATCTGCTGTGGCCATGAGGACAACTCCAGATGGTCAACATGGGGCAATCACAAATAAGGAGACCCTAAGAATTAGGTATTGCCCCTTTCCCCATCTTGATCTGCTGTGGCCATGAGGAGAACTCCAGATGGTCAACATGGGGCAATCACCTCCGGGGAGATCCTGAAGGCGGACCCCCAACCTTACCTCAACAAATATTCATCCCTCCCCCACCCTGCCTGCCACCCCCACCCCCCATGGCGTCACCTTGAGCTCCCCGGTAGTAAGTGGATGCGATGCACTTGAAGCGTTCCTGCCCAGCAGTGTCCCACCTGAGGAGTCAAAGGGGGGGGGGGCAAACAGTGAGTCTGGGTCCAACCCAACCCCCGAATGGGGTTGTCTACCTGTCGCGGGGGGGTGTGTGCCAGAGAGACCCCAAACCCAGAGAAGGGGGATTGGGAGGGGGTAGCAGGATGGCACTTACAGCTGGAGACTGAAGGGGACCCCCAGGACCTCGAAACGCTCCATTTCAAAATCCACGCCGATGGTGGCCTTGTAGTTCTTGTCGAAGGTATCTTTGCAAAACCTGGCAGGAGAGAGAGAGAGAGAGAGAGAGAGAGAGAGAGAGAGAGACTGCTTTGCCCCTTCTCCGCTTTGATCAAGAAAAGCCTCAAACGGCCAAGTCGCTAGTCCCCATTAAAATAGGAAATAGGAATCTTTATGGTCATTTGTCCCCTTGCAGGAACAACGAAATTTCACGGTGGCTATATTCAGCTCATATAAAACATTCCACACAGATTTAGAAACAGGTACAATACATAAAGTATGACATGTAAAATAAGCTGACTTCAGAATTTCCATTTAAGGCCAAGATGGCTCTTTAAAAAGAAGCTATTTTTGAGACAGTTTGTCCTCTCTTTGTTAATTTTTTTTTTTTGGGGGACCAGGTTTGAAAAGCAGCGGCTTTTGCTGATGTCGGCGGGAGCCTTGGTGAACCGAGGCCCTTCGGAAACCACCAAGATTTGGGTCCCCCTGCATTTGCTTGTGTTTTAGTTCATGGTCCTTGGGACAGAAGTGTGTTAAAAGCATGATCAGAAAAAAACCCCAAATGCCAGAACAACGGGAAGGTTTTTTTTAAAAAATGCTTTCTTTAAAAAAGGTACACAAAAACCGGAAATGGAAAAGGGCAACTTTTTTGGGGGGATGATCGGCTGAAAAAAAAAGTAACTTTTCCAAGCTTAGGGCAGGATCACATTTCCCCTTTAGATCTTTGTGTGATTGGCATGAAATCGGAGCAGATTCCCAGCTCTTAACAGCCGCCGTAACTATCATGCTCGCTAACCCTTAATAAAATTAAGTTGCTCTAAAAAGAACCATTGATAAGGGAGGAAAACAAAAACAGAACCAGAAATGATTATAGGATTTTATTTTTTTATTCTTTTGCATTGACTGGACTCATGAGCGTGATTCTGGTCAGGCTCACCAAGGTTCTGGCCTAAAATATTCCCCCCGAAAAAACCCTCTCTTGGCCCTTAATTTGTAGTGTGTCAGTAAATGCCTGAGGTACATCTTCCAAATTACGCCTTTCTACAGGTTTTTCTTCCCAAATATGCTTCTGCGTTCGATCGGGATTTTGCTGTTGGGTGTTTTTTGTTTGTTTGTTTGTTTTTTGGCTAACCCTGCCAAGCTGACCTGTCACTTGCAGAGCCGTGAAGAGTATATTCAGGGGACTCCAAAGCCCAGCATCCCCAGGGCAAGTCAGGGGATTCTGGGACTTGTGATCCGGAGAGGTGGGGTGGAAATCAGGGATAGGGAACCGTAACAATGAGGACTGACCACTTTCCCCGGCTTGGTTTGTTGCGGCAATGGGGACAACTCCAGATGATAAATGTGGGGCAATTACGGGGCAATCACCTCTTGAGATATATTTAAGGTAGACCCCCCCCCCCGCACCTTGGCCAAATAAATCTTTTCCCCAGAAAAAAAAACACATCTCTTTTATTTGCATTGGTAATCCAGCACGTGTGAGACTCCCTGCGACCAACCTCCTTGCAACTAAATGCCACAAACAAGGAATACCAAACAAGTACTCAGCGGATGTTATCAAGCAATTTTCACTCCCCAGAATCACCCCATAATTACCGGTTAATTAAGCAAGTCTTCCCCACCGACAGGTCCCCAACCACGATTATTTTTGAGATTTTAAACCTACAGGACAGAAAATCAGTCGAGTCAGGTGAGAATGCAGAATCTATAAAAGACAGGGGGGAAACAGAATCTACAGCCTTTTGCAGCCTTCAGCTCCGCCAGAATTTGTCTCCCCCCAGCTGACATTTACCCGGGGAAAGCCTCTCAAAACACTAAGATTTGGTGCGTGTGTATTCCTCTACCCTCCTCTTCTCTTTTCCTTTTCTGCTGTGCCTTTTTTTTTTTTTACTCAAAGGCTTTCGGACCAGGAATATCCTTCTCTTTCTGGACTTGTTTTCTTTATGTTTCACACACAAACCCATCCGGAAACCCTCCAGTTTCCCACCTCTAGAGGCAACCGGAGGGAAAGAAGTTTAACAATAAAATCAAAATAATGTGGCAGGGAATGGCTCAGATGGAAGAATATTTTTCTCCCAGTGAGAGAGTCAACAACATTGAGCAAGGAGGACCCTCCATTTTGTAGATATTCGTCCGATGGGGCTATTAGGGGTCCAGACGGGGGAGGGAAGGTGGACCGTCAGCCACAGGACCTAGGAATCCAAAACAGGTCGTCCATGCTCGGAGGAGCCCTCGGGGAAAAGAGGAGGATAAAAAAACCCAAGAACTCAGCCACCTTCCTTGGAGAAGGCAACTGTTAAAACTTCGAAGCACCCGAGACAGAGTTTTGGGTGGGGGGGATCATTGGCAGCAAGGGGGGGGATGTTTGCTGCCCTTCCCTCGGGGCCCCTCCACCACCCTCCTCCCTGGCCGCATTCCTGCACCGTGACCAAATGCTCCATGCGCCTCCGATTTAGGCATCGGCAGGCCTCCCAGAGAGAAAGGGGGGAAGCCGAGGGAACCCAGAGCAAAACACGGCCGGGAATCTGAATCGGATCCAAACAGCCACCGGGGAACCCTCGGAGGGCAGCGCTTCCCAGAAGAACTTGGGAGAAAGTTGCTTCTTTTTGGGGGGGGGGTCTGTCATTTCCTCTTCTCCTCTCCGATCAACAGCTCTGCCTCACCTTGTCTGCACCAAGCAACCAACCTGGGATGACCAAGTTTCTAGGCCCATGCATCCAAACGCAACAGTGCTTTGAGGACTGGAGTCCCCCCCCCTTTTCAAAACAGTTTTTCCAGAAAGCATGCAAGGGGCCGGTTGGGCTTGGACTGCCAAGAAGCTCACCTTGTTTCTTTAAATAACGAATTGGGCAGGAGGCTGGAATACTGCATTTTTCCAGCCTGTAATCCCAAAACCCCTCTGTGCCAAAAAACGTCAGCTTCCCCAGCTTGGTTCCCTAGCGACTGGGTGTTGGATCCTCCTCCACTCCACCCTCCCGCTTTCTCCAATCTGGAAGAGGCAGGCATGACTCACCCCACGGTCCCAGTGCGTTGGGCCTGGCACACCTCCGCCACTTTGGGGTGAAAGGAGGCCCGGGAATGTAATGCCGCCTCTTTGGTGAAGCACTGCAAAGAAAAAAGACGGGGGGAGAGACATCCACCGATCACATCCTACTCCCGAATCCAGGAGAGCAGCTTTCACAACAGCCCCCAAAAAAGTACCCAAAATATATTTCTCCTGAAGATTTTATTGGGGGACTTTAAAATGCTCCAATGCCAGCCAACGAAACACGCAGGCATGAAGAAACAGAGCAGAGAGGTTTGTTTTTTGAAAAAGAAAAGGAGCCACTCTGGAACGGTTCTAGTTACCAGCTCGGGCCACCCAGGGAGATTGGCAGAGAAAGTGGTAGCCCGGAGAGAAGGGGGCCCCCCAGGTTTCCCTGGTGGTGGATTTATGATTTCCCCAGTCCCTGGTATAAACAGGACCAGCCAGAATATGGGTCTCTCTTCCCTGTCGCTTCATCGCCGTGAGGGCCTCCATTTGGGGCCCCTCGGGGAGCTCAGGGGTGCCTCTCTCGTGGCCCCGGGATGGTTCCTTCCCAGCTGAAAGGGCATCCAGTTAAAAGAGAAGCAGTGCCGGGCTCAAATGTGGCACCGAGGCTTTCACAAGGCTGGCGCCTCCCCTTTGTTCATTTGATTCCACGGCTGAGCTAGCTGGAGTCTCCTCACTACCATTCCTGGTGGAAGCAGTCCGGAGTTTCTGTGCAGGATTTCAGAAGAAACAGGCTTCCCTGTACGTGGCAAACTTCTACCAGCCTGCTCCGGTGTTTATTTATTTATTTATTTGTTGGATTTCTGCACCGTCGATCTAGTATGGCGTGGCGGCTATGATGGGATTTGGAAAACCCAGGGCGGAATCCCTGCCAAGGCATACCGTTCCCCCGGCAACCTTCGTTTTCTCATAAACGAGCAATGAATTCGTTAATTATCGGTCAGCGATTACTTGTCCCCTTCTCAAGGAAGGCCTTGCGAAGCTGCTTCCCCAAAGCAGCGCAAGGAACTGGCGTCAAATCACATCCCTTTGAAGGACGGAGCAGCAAACATTTGATCTTGCAAAATTCCTGGGGTCGAAGGAACTTCTCGGAGCAGAACTTTTGAGTTTTATGTGATTCTCTGAGCAAGGCGCCCCCACCCCCGTTAAACATTAAGAGACCGTTTCCAAGGGCTGCAGGGCAGGAAAGCTTTCTAAGGGGTTCCTTTGAAAAAGTAACTTTCTGTTTCTGGAATAAGAAAAGGGTGGGAAAGAATGCAAACAAACAAACAGAGACAACTCAACCAGCCTCAGTGCAGGCTAGTGAGTCCCCCCCCCCACACCGTAAACCTGCCCTCTCCCCTCCCCCCATTCCTGCCCCTTCCCCTGCTTACTTGTGGCAGTTCAGCAATGACCCGGATCCCTTCTTACGGGGGCCAAAACATTCATCCTTCAGACCTGGGGGAGCGCGGGGCTAAATTTCAGGTACTCGCACCTGGAAGCAGACACAATAAGCCCCCCAAGAGAGAAAAGGCTCAATTTCCCCACTGGTTAAAAACAATAATAATTAATAACCACGTCCCCTCATTTAGGATTAAGCCACGAGACAAGGGTTTCACCCTGGCGTAAACCCCAAGGCACCCTCCCGTCCTGCAGCCTCTAGTTTAATTCTGTTTAACTTCTGCTCCTGCACCTAATTTAGTGTGGTTTTAGGATTTTTCTCTCTGTTTCTTTCTCTCCACCACACCCTGGGTCCTCAGCTCTGCAAGGCCCCTGCTAGGATGGGAAAGCCAGCCTGCAGTATTTTGTTTATGGGATGGGAGTGCAAAGGGAAGGGCCACGGGTTTTACTCTTGGCCCAGGCTGCTGCCCCTGTTGGTCGGTACCAAGTGGAGGGTGATGATGCTCTTGATGAACCTGGAGCCTCCACAGGAACACATCGACATTAAAAACAACCAATTAATTATGATAACTTATTGCCGATGTGGATTTTTTTTCTCCCGGTTCCATTTTGCAGCTGGAAACACTCTGGGAAACGGTGGGCCACACCCGTTTCACACGGGGCACAGTTCAGACGTGCACCTCCACTCTACCTGCCTGGAGACCCCATCAGCCCTGCTGGCTGGCCCCAGAGAGGATGCTTAAGGGCGGGCGGGAGGTTGGCCAGATGGTGCAAAAGCAACTTTTTAAAGGTATTCTAACCTTCAGATGGCTCCAACGTCCGGGAAAGTGCTCAAAGTTTCGGGGACCCTGAGGGTGGGACCTCCAGCAGCCAGGGGAGGGATGGAGGTGTGTGTGTGTGGGGGGGGGCTCCGATCCGGAACGTGGGGTCTCAGGCTGGGCACTCACCGTCCGACGATCTCCCGCCGTGGCGCTTGAGGCTGCGCTTGGAGACGTCGGGCGCGCTCGTGCTGCCCGCCTGCGCCCGGGGCGTCTGGTCTGGTCCCGCTAGCTGGAAGTTTGGGGAAGGAGGAGGAGGAGGAGGAGGACGGGGGGGGGAGCGGCCCTGTAACCCGATCCCCGGAAATTCCAGGGCAGGAGCCGGCAGAAGCCCAAGGAGGGGGCGGAGGGGGAGCGCAGCAGGAACTGGAGGCGCACACGAAGCCGCGCTTTGCGCTTTGGGCGCAAGACGAGGGCTTTGGGCGCAGGAGGGCGCCCGTTCACAAAGCAGTGCGGGGGCTTAAGGCTGGCCTGGGAGCCCTTCTCTCCTTCCCACTTAACCACCACCACCCCCACACACACAAACGCTGTCCTCTGGGGGGAAAGCGCTTGGCACGGGCTCAGAGGCACCTTCGCCCTCCGCTGCCGCGTGGACGGGGCGCACGCAACCCAAAAGCTACGCCGGGGAGGAAGGAGAAGAGGAGCCTTCGGCGAGGGAGGAATAAGACCCCCAGCCTTCCTTGGGATGATGGGTCCTAGTCTGCTTGGGGGGGGGCATCCACGATCGCATCTCCCCCCCTCAAAAAAAAAAAAAAGTCAACCTCCTCCGCGGACGGGCACCTGGTTCCCGTCTCCAGGCGCGCAAACAAGGCGAGACGCCTTCCATCCGGCGCGGCATCTGCTCCGGATTAAGTGACTCAGAGGTTCCCGGACAGGCTGAGCCTCCCCCCCCCCGCTCCTCACAGCGCCCGAAGGTGGAAGGAAGGAGGCACCTTGCACCATCATCCCCCACCCCACCCAGGAGATTCCCCCTAACCTCTTGGGACAAACTCAGCCTGGACGTTTGCCCGGGCTGTCCCATTTGACTGCAAGGATGGAGAACATGCACCCTGCTCATGCTCCGGTGGTCCCTCCTGTTGCCAACTGCAGGGTTAGCAATTCGGATCTCTCCTTGGGGAAAAGTTTGAGGAGGAAGCTTGCTCCTCTCCTTCTCCCTCTGGGCAATGGAAGATGCTGCCACCAAGGAGGGTGGTGGAGTCTCCTTCATTGGAGGTTTTTAAGCAGAGGCTGGATGGCCATCTGTCAGAAATACTGTGATGGGGGTTCCTGCAAGGCAGGGGGTTGGACTGGATGGCCCTTGAGGTCTCTACAACTCTATGATTCTTTGATTCTATTCTATGATTCCATGATACACAAGTTACCTGCCCGACCATCTTACTTTTGCATCACATCTGAATTTTTTCTTAGGAATCCCCGAGCCTCTCTTCTGTTTTTCCATTCCCTTGTGCTGTCCAGTTGCTTCTGACTGAGGATAAACCTAATAGGGTTTTTTTTTCCCCCTGGGATACAGGAGATATTTAAGGATTGGTTTTCGCTGCCATCCCTACAGTGAATTTCCATGGCCGACCGCACATCGGAACTCAGATGCCTCGCTTCCAGAAGTGATACTTTATCTACTAGGCTACACTGGCTTGTCTATGTTACCGGTGTGTATGTGTGCTTTTTGGACTCACAGGGGAGGGCCCTTGTCCTCTTCAAATTGCTTCCCCCTAACCACTAGACTGCACTGCCTCCTGGCACTGGGTGCAAACAAGCACCAACTGATCCGTCTTGGATAGTTTCCCTTTCAGAGGACTTGCTCTCGGAACAACCAGCCAGCCAGCCAGCTCTCCCAGCTTTCCATCCCCAAGACTTAGGAGGGAGAATGAAGATGGACCCCCCCCCCCGCTTTATCCATCAAATATTCCTGTTTCAAACCCCCAGTTTTAAAAGGATCAAGTCAGAACGTGGGGTGGGGATATTTCTCCCCTCTGTCAGAGATTCCCAAAATCTGTTGTGCTGGTGTAATCTGCGGTGTTTGTCCCTTCAGGACAGCTGGCTGCTAATTGCTTTCATATTTACTTAATTTCCAGATGGCAGAATAGCTTTAAGAAGGAACGGCCTAATCATCACCGGCTGAGAAGTCCGGTTCTGCCCTCGTGGGCTCGGATCTGGACGGAGGGCTTTTTATTTCATGGCGCATGTCTGTTAACTAAAGCGATGGGGCGGACAGGATTTGACCTGCCTCTGCTGGTGAAATACAGCTTCTGGCTTGTGTGACACAAGGCGTGAGGTTTCCTAAAGATCCCAAAGCACCCACACAGAGAAAGATGTGATTATCCGAGAGAGGATTGGGGGGCTGGCGGGATGTCAATTCCAATTGGCAACCCACAATTCAAAAATGCAGGAAGGTGGGGAAGGTCCCTGTTAGGGATAGGTTTGTTTGTTCCGCAGACCGACACCCTTCAGGACCTGGCTATTTCTTTGGTCCTGTTTATATCGGGAAATAGTTTGGAGCATTTTAACGCAAAAGCGGGGTGTCCCCCTGAGCTGTGCCTGCTCACAAAATGCCCCCGAGGAAGGGCTGTGTGAGCCTGTTGCGGAAAAAGCAGCAGAGGAGCCCTGTGTGAGCTGGAAGTTGAGCAATTGGGATCTGGCACCAGCTTTTATGTGGGTGGCATCTTTCAAACCTTGGTGACTGTAGTCAGGAAACTCAGTGGTGTTCAAACTTCAGTTCTCCAGGTGTTTTGGACCACAACTCCCACATTCCTTTCTCATTGCCAGTACAGGCTTGGAATTCTGGGAGTTGTGGTCCAAAACATCTGGAGGGCCAAAGTTTGGACACCCTGTTCTATACCAAGTCTAAACAAAAGTTTCATGACAGTGCTGTAAAATGCTCTTGGTTCTGGCCTTCTTTAATAAGAATAAGAATAATAATAAGAGTAAGAATAAGAATAAAAATAAGAATAAGAATAAATTATTGTTATTGTTATTACATAGCAGCAGCAGCATGCCTAGCATCAGGGTGGCAAAATAACCATAATGTTTGTAAAAATAGTAGCAATAATGCAATGTTATCAGTTCTCTATATGTTGTTGATAAGCCTGCCTTCAAAACTGGACAGGTCTCTGCCCCAAAGAGCTTACACACAATGGGGGAATTTCAGGTCCCTGTTTTTTTTAAAAAGGGTTTGCTTGGGCCCTGGTTGCTGATAAATTCGTAAACAAAGCAAGAGGTGGTGTGGTTTTATTCGTTTTTTTTTTTTTTTTTTTGCGTCTTGGTTGGAACCGTTCAAATAATAAAAAAAAGCCCCTGGTTCCTTAGCAGGAAACGCCTGAGGCCTAGTTGAGACAGTGGCCGGGGAACTACCCCTCCCGTGGTGCACCGCGAGCCTTCTTTTGCGCATGCGGACATTAAAAAAAACCGCGCATGCTCCGCGGGGAGGCAGGCGGTAGGTGGGCCCTTCGCGGGGGGGGAGAAAAAGCAAGCTCCGAGCCACGCCCCCTTTTCCCGGCGTGCCTCCCGGCCGCGCTGCCTCTCGCGAGACTTGGAGCCGTAACCCCCGGCGAGACTCACGTGGCCGCCTCCTCTCTCTCTCTCTTCGGCCTCTCGTCCAAGATGGCGCCGAAAGTCAAGAAGGAGGGTGAGGGCTCGCGGCGGGGAAGGGGGAAAAAAAGGGGGGGTCCTTATGGGTCTCCCCCCCCTTAATTGGGGGATGGAAATGGAGGGGGACTCCCCCGTTTAGGGAAGGCAAGGGGGGGCAGAGGCTGAGAGGTGCCCCCCCTCCAGGCACAATATGGAGGGGGGGGCTTAGCCTAAATGGGGACCCCTCTAATTAAAGGCTCATAAAGAGGGGGGGCGCCCTATTTATGGGGGGGCAACCCTTGCTGAGGCTTTGGCTAATTTCTGGGCTAGGGGGAGGCCTTGCTGGGGGCCCTCCCTTCATTTTCACCTCCCCCTCCCCTTAAAAAAAAAGGGGGAAGGGGGGCGCCCCAATGCCCAGTTTTCCAGTGGGTGGGTGTAACACACACACACACACACACCGTAACCTGACCCACAAATCTGGCTATATGGTGAGGGGCTTTTTTTTTTAAACGTGGGCTTTTAATGGGGGAACAATTCCCTCCCGCCCCCCACCCCAGATAAGCAGAGGGGGCTGGAGGAGGTTTCCAGTCTGAATGTGGGGTGGTGGGGGGCTGGGTTTAAATAAGGGCCCCGTTCCTGCAATTAAAGGGGAACGGTGAGAATTACTGGGCAGTCATATTTTGTTCAGCCCCCCCCCAACCCCAAATAGGGCCCACCTTGAGGGTTTTCGGAGAGGTGGATTGAACATTTGTGAACGGCTCCTTGGAGGGGATTGGCTGTTTTTTTGGGGGTGGGGTGGGGAGGAGATGGCTCTCTCCCCCCCCTCTGTGGATCTGGGCCTTTTCCTTCCACGTGGGATGGGGGAGAAAACAGGACCACGAGGAAAGGGTGAAGATATAAAATGTCCAGAAACCTTTGGGGGAATCAGGGGTGGGGACACCCCACTCCTCACATCTAGGGGAGAAAAGACCGCTGTCAGAAAACCTTAGGGGAACTGCTACCAGTTTGTGTCGACAGGCCTGGTCCAGGTGGACCATGTGGCAGCAGACTCTTTCCCCCTTAGGAGGCATCTACCCATGCTTCTGTCAATTACTGGGAGGCAGTTTTCTTGCCATCAAGAGAAGGCTTCAGTTTGTAGCTGAGGTTTGCGTGTGGTTTGCATTTGACATTGACTGCTGGGGAATTCTGAGAGTTGTAGTCCAAAGACATACTTAAGTACATACCTCTAAGTTAAAATGATTCGCGGAGCCTCTGTTTCTTCCCTTCTTTCCCAGCATTAGTGGAATCCCCCACAAAATGGTTAGTTGGTGGTAGAGCTATTTAAAATGGGGGTTGGGAAGTCTTAATTTGTGCATGCCGTTCTAAAAGGATGGTGGTGGTAGTTGCAGCTAGAACTTACCATGAGAAAGAGAGAGAGATCCATCTGTCTGCTAAGTTGCCTTTATCATGCCATTTTTTGAGCGGCTGTCCTGTTTGCTTTCCTTTGCGACTGTGAACAGATATTTCCCCACTACCACCACCTTTGGGGGGTCAAAATAAACCATCTTCAATGTGCTTTTATTTGTAATCTTTCCACCCCACAGCTCTTTTTCAAACCAACTTTCACTGGACTGGTATTTGGTATCTACTTCTTAATTTTGCACTCCACGTGCACCTCCTGGTAGTTTAGCTGTTCAAATCTGCTCTTGGCGATTCTGTAAGCTGCATTTTGTAGTTCTCCACCTAGCTGGAGGTCTTGGGTTAAAACCACTATGGTCTTTCTATACAGGGTTTCTGCCGTTGGAAGTGTCAGCTGACAATAATATAATCATGATACATGTATTTGTATTGTAGTCTATAGCAGAGTGCATTCCAGCCAAACTAATAGCGTATAAGTATGATATGCGGCATTTCTTAATTAAATTGTCGTTTGGGGGATTTGCACAGCTGAAAGAGTGAGGCAGAGATTTTATGCAGTATATCTTTCTGTCTGTAATGGATGCCAAAAAAATCTCTCTCTCTCTCTCTGAGTGCCTGTTCCCTTCTGTGTTTTTTGCAGCCGTCCCGGCCAAGACCGAGGCAAAATCGAAAGCGCTGAAAGCGAAAAAAGCCGTCTTGAAAGGCGTCCACAGCCACAAAAAGAAGAAGATCCGGACCTCCCCCACCTTCCGAAGGCCGAAAACCCTGAGGCTACGGAGGCAGCCCAAGTATCCCCGGAAAAGTGCCCCCCGGAGGAATAAGTATGTAGACTTCCAGGTGGCTGCGCTGGTGCGGCCCCCTTAGTCCTGAGTCTAGCAGAGCATCCGGGGGGGGTGGAATTGGTGGAAGTTCCCCTCTTGAGGGAAAGGCAGAGACTGAGGTGTCAATGCCCTCTCCCTGGGTTTCTCCCCAGCCAAAGGCAGGCTGTTTGTCAACCTGAAGCGTTTGTTCTTGGCTTTCACAGCCCGGAAGTGTAAGCCAATACCCACTTCCTTGGACCCAGATTGGCCCCTGTTCCTGGTGTCCAGTGGCATTGCATCTCGTGAGCTGATCCTGGCTTGTGGAAAGCCTAGCCTTGGTTGCTGTACTGAAGTGTGTGTGTGTGTGTGTGTGTGTGTGTGTGTGTGTGTGTGTGTGTGTGTGTGTGTGTGTGTGTGTGTGTGTGTGTGTGTGTGTGTGTGTGTGGAGGGGGCAGATTCTTCCATCATTTGTGATCTCCTTCTTGCCTTAATCAACCTGCGGGGTCTCTTATACGGCCCCAGGGGAACCACCAGCAGGGGCCTCCTTGGCCCAGGGTGCATGTGATGATGACCTAGCGACCAAAGCCTGATGGCCTATGATTAAGCTAGTAGCGACTGATGCACCACGACCCCAGAAGGGGGAGGGATGTTTGCGGGATCTTTACCCACTCAGTGGGTTCTGTTTCCAGCAACACCTTTTCCCAAGTTTGGGGTGGGGGAAGACATCCTTACAAGTGCTTCCTCCCCCTTTCACTTGGATAGACAGGAACTTAAAGCAAACTGCTCTGGTGAGGATAAACCTAGGAATAAAGTCTTAAAAGTTCTTGCATCCACCTTAGATTGCAGGGCATTCTTCTCTGCCTCCTTCACTTTGTCCCTCTGCTTTTCTTCTTCTTCTTTCTCCATGCTTGGTTGTCCTCTTTTCTTTCCCTCTGCGGAAAACCCCTTCGAGGTGGCCTGGGGACATGTTGCATCGCAGCCTGGACTCCTATGAGTGTCTACGGACGCACACAAGCCCACAAGTCAATCCCTGGCGGACCCCTTAAAAACAAAACGGGTTTTATTTGGGCAGGCGTTCCTGTGGGCACCCTCCCGCCTTTCCCCATGCAGCTCTGAACGTTTCCCTCCCCCCCCCGCCTGCCCTTCTCTTCCAGGCTGGACCACTACGCCATCATCAAATTCCCCCTGACCACCGAATCGGCCATGAAGAAGATAGAGGACAACAACACCTTGGTGTTCATCGTGGATGTGAAAGCCAACAAGCACCAGATCAAGCAGGCCGTGAAGAAGCTGTACGACATTGACGTGGCGAAGGTGAACACCCTCATTAGGTGAGCAGCCGCTCGGATGGGTCTCCGGTCGCAGCCGTGGCAGAGAGATTTTTTTTTTAATACTCTGTGGAGGGGCTGGAAGGGGTCATCCAGTCCAATCCCTGACGGGAAACACTCAGTTGGGGAGTGCGGGATTTGAACTCCCGACCTCTGGCTCCACCGCCAGAGACCTCAACCTCCCAGCTCTCCGGCGGGTTCTTGGTGCAGATGATGGAAACATGTTTTCACCTGAGCAGAGTGATGTTTTCAAAGGAACCACTGATGCACCGAGACTTCCTTGAAAGGTCGAGAAAGATTGGAATGGATTTGGAATCAGGGGGCGGTGGTGATGGTGTATATTTGCAACTGGAGTGCGTTTATATGCAATACTAAATTTGATCAACTCGGAACTGAGCCTGCTGCTTTGTGAGAGCCGCGGGGAGGTTGTGTCTTTGATGCGCATGAAACAATGGCTTTCAAATCAAAACCACAAGCTACAAAACCCCCTGCTACCAAAAGTAGTTTGAACGTTAGCATAATTTTGTTTTGGAGGCAGCATTTTGGAAACAAGAAAAAAAATGTAAGCTCATTGGCGGAGAAGTAAGGAAAACACAGAAAGTGATGTTTTTAGCTTGCACCAGAAAAGCACACATAGCTGGTTTCTCCCAGGTCTGGATATTTTCCAAAGCCTGAGACATCTCCTTTAACTCCTCACCTTTTGATAGACATAGCTCCTTACCTGGAAATGCTGCATGTCTCAAAACGTGGCTGAGTTACAAGCAAAACTTGTAAAAAGTTTTTGTTTATTTTTCTGAAATAAATTTCTGAAGTGTCATCTTTTTTTAAAAAAAGATGTATTGAGCACAGGGAGGAAAATGGCCCTGCCTTCTGAGTTTTGGAAAACCTGCCTCCTCCGAATATCAAAGCAGGGACACACTTGATTTTTAAAGCCTCCTTTTCCCTTTCCAGGCCCGACGGAGAAAAGAAAGCCTACGTCCGCCTCGCTCCCGACTACGATGCCCTGGACGTCGCCAACAAGGTGAGAGATGTTTCTGAGCGCTCTTGACCTTCGGCCCTGTGTCAGCAACAACTGATGATCCAGATGTTGGCTGCTGCTTGCAGTGGGGTGGGCAGCCGCCCTCTTGGCCCAAAGGCCCCCTCAGGCTGGAGGCTTTGGCCTTTCAGAGGTTTCTGGCCACAGCCCCACACGACCACCTGTGAGCCTTGGCCTCTTTCTCAAAGAGAGCCTTGAGGTTTTCTTACCCTGGCTCTGGGCTGGTTTGAGGGCAGGCCTGGGGTTCCGTGGCTGGTTTGTTCCGTCGGGACTCCGTTGGTGGAACAGAGTGAAATGGCTGTCTAAGCTTTCAGTTTTTTAAAAGGCTCGTTAAGTTCCCTGCCAGGGGCCCAGGCGGATCTGCGGAGGTAGTTGGGGCGCGGCCGCCGAGAAGGCTTTTCTCCAGCTCGGGATGAAGAAGTAGGACAGGCAGGGACAAGACCTACCAAGGGACAGGGCCAGAAATAACACCACTGCTTCCACCCAGCGACGCCACTCAGGCGCCCACGAAAACTTGTGGCATTTTCTTCTAAGCTGCTGCGAGGTTCTCTGTCGGTTTTGCCTTCTGGTGGGGATGGGGGCTGATGGCAGTGGGTCTGTAGCTCTGGGCTCCTTCTCTCAGGACCTTCTGATTCCCTGGAATGGAGCTCCCTGTGCATCCAGATCTGCAGGGCTGACCCCCCACCCCCACCCCCTTTGATTTCTTTTCCAGATTGGCATCATCTAAAGGCCACGCGCGGGGGGGCATCGTGGACCTGCTGGACTCAGTTGTGCGAACGGACCTGCCAAAGGGTGCAAATATATATGTGCAAAAGTTTCTCAATTAAAAAAAGAAAATACTTTTATTTTTTGGGAACACCACAGTGATTCCAAGTGTGTCTTCAATCCAAGCCCAACTCTCTTGAAAGCTTCAGTGTTTGGTTGTTGTTATGGGAGTATTTAGCAGACTGACTGAGGTTCTTGGAGCAAACAGGACCCAAGTGTGTCTCTGGGTGTGGGCGAAGTGTTTTCTGTTCTTTAAGGCTTTGAAATATCCCTGATGCCAGAAATGGGTTCGATCCTCTTCCCCGTTGCTTTTTTTTCTTTTCTTTCATGAATCCTTTCCAGTTGCCTAAGCCCATTTAACTAGGTGAGTGCCATCAAGGAGCCCTGATCGGCAGGGATTCTGGCGACACCAGGTTTGTGTTGCTGCTCTCTCGTGGACACGAGGGCTCATTGCAGCAGGCTTGCCGCTCGAGTGATTCCAGGAAAAGCCCCTCTGCCCGGTGGAAAACCAGCGTCAGGGCTATTTTAGTTAAGCTCTCCGAAAAGTAAGATTGTATCTTGACTGCTAAAAAAGAGGTGCGATCGTTCCCTGGGCCAGGGATAGATGCTCAATTAGAACTCCAAGGAGGAAAATGGGTTTGCTTCTTTCAGCCGGGTGTGTGTGTGGGGTGGGGGTGTTCCTAGGCTTTCCCGTTCTCTGTGCCCACAATTTGCTGAACAGGCTCCTCTCAAGGACAAGGGGGCCAATTCTGGCTTCTAGGTAAGGAAGCAAATTAAACCCTCCAAACCTGCGGGGGGGAGGGCAGGACAGGACGTGCTCAGCCGCTAAGATGTGATGCAGCATATAAGTCACCTTGGGCCCCTCAATTGGGGGAAGAGGAAAAACCCAGATTGGGATGACCTGAAAATGAAGGTTCTAGTCCTCAACGAGTTTGAAGGAAGTGTTGAGGCGGCAGTAGTTCTAAACAAAAAAGGACCTCTCCGGTTGACCCATGGTGTTCAGTACTAGGTCATCCAGGCTTGTGTTGGAACATTTATTCCCCCCCCCCACACAAATCCTCGCCTCTGGAGGCTGCTCCATTTTTGTTTGCCTTTTACCGAATGCCAGATGTGCTTTCCAGCATCCCTTGCGCCTAGTCTGATTGGAACGGCCAACCAGAGTGTGCTTCGTGACCGTAATAGCTGCATCAAGCCATTCCAGGTTTTTTTCCCCTGTAGCCTCAGCTAAGGTGTGACTTCTCAGCCAGCTCCTCTGTGCTGTACCTGGTATATCTTGTTCCCCACCACCACCGCTTAATTAGCCCTTGAGCTGCCCCTTAAGTGCTCTTGTCCTGAGTACCAGGGAATTTGAAAGAGAAAAAAAAATCTCAACTGAAATTGAGTTATCAGAAATGTGCTGGCATCCAGCAAAAGCAGTGCTGGAAGGTGGTTGCAGAATTCCATAGATGTTTTCAGTTTCTCTCTGCTCCTGTTCCATTTTCTGGCAGGATTAGGGGAAAGCTTTTAAGCTCCCTCCCCAGGGGCGGGCGTGCCGAACAGTTATTTCAAGTCTTGTTCATAAGCAAGAACGAGGATTCCTACACCCATCTTCCTGCTTCTGGAGTGGGCAGGAGGAGCGCAGTGGGTCTGAGAGTTGGGGAGAGCCGGGTTCGAATCTCCAGCCCTCGGTCGGACGTACAAGGCAGCCTCGGAGAGAATCAGACTGACCCTCCATTGCAGGGTGGCGGAGGAGGGAAGAGGACCAAGGCCTGACCACCTCAGTTATTTTGGAGAAAATAAATGTTTGAGCATGAATGTTACGGAAATTAAACAAAACTCCAAACAGGTTAGGGGCACGGAAAGCAGTCTTTTCCAAGAGCGGGTTCTTGGCCCAAATCCTTGCGTTAGTTCCAGAGTTAGAATGGTTGTATCCGTTAAGCCTTTGCAGGAAAACCACCGAAGCTGGGCACGGGCAGCCATTTCTGCTTATTTAGCGGAAGAAACGGACGTGCATTTTTGGTGGGGAGAAAGAGGAAGTCTCTGTCATCTCTTAGCGTCAAAGAGCCATCAGGAGCCCTGTCGATCTCGATTTCCACCTTTGGGGGGAGACTGGGGGGCAGCTGATGCGGACAGGGGTGAGCAGGAGGAGGAGGGCTGACCCCCACCCCAAGCCTGTATCTGGCACGTGGCCACCACCTCCTGCTGGTAGAGCTCCCAAGATCCTAAGCTGAGGGCCAGCCTGCCCATCCCCTCTGATAAGGGCTCTCTTAGTTGGAGTGGCCCTGCCCTCCGTCTGTGAGCAGAGAAGGTTGTGCAAGCTTCAGAGTTTGGAGAGGAAGCGCCCGGCCTTCTCCTGCTAGAGCAGCAGCTGGGATTTAGGTCTCGTACACCTTACATTGGCAGGCCCACAGGGATGCGCAGCCAAGCTGTCTAAACCCTGATCGGGGGCTACCCGAAGCCCTTAACCTCCCCCTGGATTTCTGTAGAGAAGAACGCCAGAGGGACACCCTGGCACTTAACACCTTTATTTCTCAGCGGCTGCAAGAAGGGGGCGTCACCCCATCACGATGCTTCTCCTGGGCCACCTAGGGAGGTCCGGCAGGCAGCATCCCGCCCCACAAGCCTGAGAAACAGGTTTCACTTTTTAAAACAAAAATCAAACACGGAAAGGGTTTTGTAACCACTGGGGCCAAGGGAGCATGCCGCTGAGCCCTATGCCTATGTCATCTTCCCTGGCATCCGTCGGCCGGGGAATTGGGTGTGCTTGGCGCAAAACCTCTTTCTTGGCCTTCCTCCCCAAATTGGAGGCATTGGGGGTTGAGGTTTTTATTTTTTTGGGTAGTGGTGGTGGGGCCGGCTGCGTCTTTTCTCCCTCTTCCGAGGCAACCCTGCCGGCTCACCAAGCCTAGCATTGGAGCAGTGGCTCAGGCAACGGGGCTCCTTTGGGACGGCGCCAGCCTGTTTTCCGTGCCATGTAATTGTCCGGCTGGCTCCTTGCTCACTCGCTCTGCTCCCTTGGGAGGAGAATGTGAAAAAATAAAAGCAGCATAAGAGAACTCAGATTTCTTGAGCCAGAACCTCTGTTCTGCTCTCGCCTCCCCGAGTGGGGCCCCCTGAGCACGACGCCACAGGGATCACAAACAAACCCTGCTTTTCTCCTGGTTTCTCTCTTTGTGTTTTTCAAATAGCCTTTTCCCTTTTCTTTTACTGAGTTTGTTTCAATGGAATCACTGTTCTTGGGCAGAGATGCCTTGGGTTTCCGTTTGCAACAAACCCAACCCAAACCATTCCCATTGGGTCTGGAAGTTGAGTTATGGCAACTGGACTTTTTTTCTTGAGGGATCTCTCAAGAAAAAGAAGTCCAGTTGCCATGACTCAGCTTCCAGAAAAACTCACCTGGATGACTGGGAATCTTCACAGACACTCTCCCATCGGATTTTTTTAAAAAAAAACATGCCACCTGTGAATAAGGGGTTACACCTGAAATCTTGCAGAGTGCGCATTACTTCATTTCCCCGTTTAGGCCAGTCGGCGTTTCAAAACACCACCCTCCCAGTCTCTATCTCGCACACGCACCAAAACACTAGGATAGGCTGAGTTTGCAAGGCAAACGTTTTAATGCACACAACGCTCCCTCCCTCTTTTCCCCTTAAAACTCTCAAGCTCCCTCCTGAAAAAACAACATGAGAGACAAAACTCGACTCCAAATCCTCCAGTCCTCAAAACTTTCTTCCTCGTTTGCTTCCTGCTGGGACTCGAACCCAGAGCCGGCTTTCGGTGGGGCCGGCCCTGTTAGAAGCAGGCGGCTCAGCTCTCCACCTTGGGCTGGTCCCCAGCGAGGGAAGAAAATGGCGCGAAGGGAAACAGTGACGCGGATTCGTCCGCCGTTAAGGCACGCATGTGGGCGTGGAACCGGATAATGGTCCTCATTTCAACAATCGTCCCTCGCTCGCTTCCCGATCCCGACCCTCATCACGGCGGTTAGTCATTGAGGAACTTCTTCTCGTTCTCGGGCCCCCGTTTCCGGGCGTCCGGGTAGAAGTCGGTGCGCAGCAGGCGCGAGAAGTACACCAGGATCATGCCGTCAAGAAGCACGAGGTTGACCATAAGGAAGGCCCCCTGACCTCGCATCTCCACGAATCGGACAAAGTACCAGGTCAGGTAGGCTTGGGGGAAGAGGCGGAAGAGGAAGTACATCACCAGGTTGATGTACTTGTTGACCTCGTAGAAAGTGGTGAAGGGCAGCTGGCCCAGGCGCATCATCATCCGCAGAGTCAAGAAAATGTTGCTCACTTCGACAAAGAGGGAAACCAGGCCGGCAGCCACGAAGCGGTTGAGGCAGATCCCTGAGAACAAGCCCGAAACGGCCTGGAAGAGAGGGGGAAGGGAGGTCATTTGTGGTGGGGCAGCAAGCTTAAGTTCTTGGAGAATTGCAAACACTGACAAGGGAGCTCTAAAGGTTGTCTAGTCTGACCCTGTGCAGGTTCCTAAAGGCTGTTATGGTACCTCAAAGAAGTGGGTCTCCAGCCTGTGTTGAAATACAGTAGGATCTCCGTATCCACTGATTCAGTTATCCATGGTTGGCAGAGGGAAAAAAATTAAATAACTCAGCAGTCACAAAGCAAGCTGTTGTCACAAACAGCAGCTGTAAAGCCAGCTGTTGTCACAAACAGCAGCTGTAAAGCAAGCTGTTGTCACAAACAGTGGCCATAAAGCAAGCTACTGTCTCAAAACAGCAATCATAAAGCAAGCTACTGTCTCAAAACAGCAATCATAAAGCAAGCTACTGTCAGGAAACAGCAGTTTGGGGCTGAGTGGGTGGGCAGGCGTTCTCTCTTATCCACGGTTTTGATTATCCACGGGAAGGCCTGGAACCAATCCCCAGCGGATACTGGGGTTTTGTACCTAGACCCAAAAGGGGGTGACCCCACAAATCGGCCAGTCCCACTCCTGAGGGGTTTCAGCACTAAGCTGTTTCTCCCACTCTTCAGCCCAAATCTGTCCATGTGAGGCCAACCTCGAAAGGCGGTTGCCCTGAGGACAAAGAGGAGAGGAAGACCACCCTTTCGCCTGCCCCAAGCTTGCTGCCAGCAAGGATGCTAGTGAAGCCCATACATTAAAAACTCCTTGCCCTGCGACTTCTAAGTTGCATATATTAACAGCGTACAGCAACGAGGCCCCGGACCAGATGTTCAACGTTTAATTTTTTTGGCTGTGTCGGCTGCGTTCCCGTGACCGCTGATTTTAATCTGCCCTGACAATGGGGGCTTTCTAAAAAGTGGCGATGGTTGAGCGTTTCTCTTATTTCAACGTACAGCTTTTGTCCTCGGTTAAGTCTGTGCCGTTCCGCAGCCTGTATTTCTGCCGGCTGCAGAGGGAGGGTTGATGGCCATAAAAGAGGGATTAATCATCATAATCATTATCTGATCAGTGCAGAAGATAGTCTATTTTTTTTTAACATACATGAAACCTACTGGTATTCAGAGTGGTTACGCTTTTGTGACACAAACAGATACATAAGGAACATTTTCCTTGGTGGTGTTGATGCACTAAGAACTGGGCAAAGCACCCGGGGGGAGGGGGACTTGCCAAAGAATGATGATTCTAAGAACAAAATGGGATGCTAAAGGCCCTCCTGAAAACCCTAAACCTGCCAAGATGAGGCTGGAGTTAGCATCATTTTGAATTTCACAACGACCCTGTAGAGTGGGCCAGCCCGAGAAGGAAGCAATAGCTTGATTCGTCTTCAAATGCAATTACAACGGCTCTGCCTGTACGAGAACGCTCCAATCCCTGAGCTCGTGACAGATCGGCTTTCCCTCTCTCGTGGTCTGCCGGCGGGTCCCATCAGACTACAACCACCATCATCCCCCCCCACGGCGGCCCTGCTTACCATGCCATGATGGACCAAGTACTCCCAGGAGGCCCGCGACTGGCGACACAGGATGATGTCAAGGGAATCATGGATGAAATAACCTAGGAAGGAAGCATGGGAGATGCCGTTCAAGGCCCACGTTGGCAAATCCACGTCTACATTTTCCACAAGGAAACACATTTGGGATGGAGCCCAGTAATGGGACTTCCTGCCTTTTCCTGCAATGGCCCAGCAAGGGAACATTCCCCCCCCCCAAAGTATTCCTCCCTGGCCGGCCAAGTTTTGGGGTGGCCGAGGGAAAAAATATTATCCAGAGACTTTTTAAATTTTAACCAATGCCCTCCAAAATATCTCTGGGTTCTCTCTGTGCATGTCCAATTTCCGCTATTTGCAGAGATCGCACGGACAAGGAGGGAGCGTGACGCTGAATAAATAAGGAAGCTCGTTTAATCAGCCCCCCCTGCCTCTGACGCTCATTCTAAAATAGCAATAAGCAAGAGGTGAAAATGTGCTTGTTTTTAAGTCGCTTGTTTCTGTGCCGGCTCTGACAGTTTTAAAAACGTTTTGGGATGCAAGCCCTGCTCTCACTGTTCAGGCCTGTGCGTGAAACGAATCACACCAGGCCCCTCCCCCCGGGGTTTGGAATTAGGTATCCCATCATCCCCACTTCGGCCCAGCGGGAGAGGAAGCCCCCTAACTGGGCACAACCCGCCCCTGGGTTCCCTTACCTGCTGAAACACACAGTAGCAAATGTCCAGAAGGAGAGGTGGCGTGGACGAGATCCACAAAGGCGCCAGGCATCCGCCACACCCTGGTTTACAAGGGAGCAAAGGAATGTTAAAAGTACAAGGGGGGAGGCGCTGTAGGGCATTTTTAAGACTTCAGCAAAAAAAGCAAGTGACAGGGCCCTAGGTTTCAGCTCTCATCATACTTCCTTGGAGGAGGATGGAAGTTGGGTGTCGGACATCGTCAGCGCACGGTCACAGAAAACTCAAGTCCTTATTTCTGTCTCCTAAGCAAGTTCCCGGGGGGGGGGGCAAACATGTGGCTCTGGTAAGTGAGCCCAGCTAGACGAGAAACCAGGAGGCAACCTGAACGGCCCTCCTCCGGCACCCCAGAAGCGTTTGCTGATCAAAGGAGGAAATGATCCCCCAAACTAAAATGTCCCCCCCCTGCCCTGGGAGAAACAGATTCCCAGGGTTTTATGGGGGCCAGACTTCCGGAAGCCAAACAAAGCACCTTTCCTCCGAAAAAGGGCCCATCCTTCCCTTTCTACCTCCTGGCTTTTGGCAACCCCAGCTGGCTGCCTATCATCATCAGAGTTCCCGTTGGGAAGATGGGCGGGATATAAATTCAACAATAAAAATAAATAAATAAATAAATAAATAAATCAAATCATCATCATCATCATCATCAACAACAACAACAACAACAACAACAACAACAACAACAACAACAACAACAACAACAACAAAAGAACAACTTTTGTTGTTTTGGGAAGGGGGGCCCTTAGCAGATGGCTCTCTTAACCCAGCTTTTGCAAGAACCTGCTGGGCCAGGGCAGGTTGGGTGAGAAGGATGCAGGTGCCGCCGCCAACACCACCACCGAAGGCAGGCAGGCAGGCGGGCATCCATCAGGGTTGGCATCTCCCTTCTCTTCCTCCCCCTTGGGGAAGCCCAACCGGTTTTGGCCAGGAACAGGTGTAGAGTTCCCAGGTGCCGAACAAACAGGAGAGGAAAGGCATTTTGGACAGGGTGACTCGGTTCTGATGATGGGTATTTGGTGTTGGGGATTATTATTATTTTTTTGGGGGGGTGATCTCCAAATCTAACCCCTTGGCTCTCGAGGGCGCCCTGGATGTCCCACCTGCGGGGTCTGCAGCTGGGGAGGCCTGGCGACTTCCTGGCGCGCTCTGCTCACGCTCAAGGGCGCCCTCGACCCCTGCCCGGCTGGCGCGCGCTCAGCGTCGTCTCCGGGGGCGCCGTGGCTGGCTGGGGGATGGCGAGAAGGGATTCCCCCTCCGCGGGCGGCGCTCTGCCCATGCCCAGAGGACCACCACCACCACCCCACTCCCTCCCTCCTTCGCCCGGTGCCCCGGCTCACCCCACGACGGACCAGACCCCGGCCACCACCGAGTGGACGAAGGAGACCAGCAGGTTCCTCCAGCGCCAGGAGCGGGTGGCATCGCGGCGCACGTGGGCCGGCATCGGGAGCCGACCTAGCGCCCACCGCAAGCCCGCGAAGGCCGCCGCCGAGCCGGCCACCAGCCCCGCCGAGCGCAGCCACGGGCCCATCGCCGACCAGCCGAGCCGAGCCGAGCCGAGCCGAGCCAGGCTGCTCCCCGGCGCGCGCCTTCCGCCCCAGCCGCCGCAGCCACGTGCGCCCCCGCCGGTGGAGAGGGGGGAACGGGGGAAAGGAGGAGGGGAAAGGGGAGGAGCCGAGCCAGGACATGCCCACCACGGCCACGCCTCCCCCAAGAGCTGTCACCGATTTTTTTTGGGGGTGTGTTAATTTGGCTTCCCCCCACCCCCACCCCACCCCCTTCAATAATCAAGAAAAACAGCCTCTGTGCATGGTTTAAGGCTTTGGAGCGCGCGTTTCTTCCTTGGACTACAACGCCCAACATCCCCCAGCCAACGTGTGCTTTAAAAAAACAACAACACCTGGCTGGGGGATGCTGGGTGTTGTCGCCCAAGAAGGCAAGCAAGGCAGGTGTCCAAATTCGGTCATCCAAAACTTGCATATCCGTCATAAAGCCACATAGAAAGAGCTGGGAGGCCCCGAGTTGTGTGTGTTGACATGTGTGTTTTTGTATGTTTTGGAGGGGACTACAATGCCCAGAATCGCGTTGAGCTGGGATGGGGGTTCTCTGGGCTATTTGTGAAAGCCAGGAAGCTTTGTGGTCCAATCGTGGCAACTGGGCTTCATGTTTTGTGGGAGCGCCCAGCAGCTTCGTCGGTTTGTAGTCTGATCAATTAAAAAACACAATAAAAGAGCAATGTTTGGCTTAGTTGTCCAAAAGGACTTGGATCCAAACGGCATTTGATTGCAAGCAGAAGGCTGTTCCCACCCCCATAAGATATAGGGTGGGGCAGGTCTCTGACCGCACAGACCTTACAATGTTTGAAGGTAGGAAGATACGCCATGGGAGGAAGAGAACAAGGCCAGAAGAAAACCAGTCATTCATTGTTTGTTTGTTTGTTTGTTTTAAAATAACATGAATTTAATTCTCTTGTATCTTTTTCCAGCACAAGGTCGGCCTGGTGCCACAGGCAGTCACAAACCCTGCACAGAAATTCGGAACATTTTTATCAGGCAGAATATGGGCCGTTCTATAAATTGCTACCATCTGTTCAAGATGCTTCATCTGAGTTGTTCTTTCCCAAAATATAATATAGTTCGACACCGTGGATTGTGCAGGGGGTATGATTTTTTCCCGTGATTTCCTTTCTATATTTCTTCTGCTACCCCATGACCTTTTTAAATGTTATTGTATTTTATTTTGACAGGTTTGGTAAAAGGACCGGATGCCCTCTAATGCTACCTGCTGAGAAGGTTTGGTGCTTCAGTACCTCTGGCTTGTTTTGTGTTTTGCCTGAGATGTACATGCTGAAATATGAGTTTCTCAGGAGCGGCTTGCCGGCTCTTTCCCTGATGAATCAAAATAATATAGAGAGGTGGATTCCTGGTCACTTCCGGGTTATTCTTTCTAGCCTTGGAAATCTCTGGCCATCATCTCTGCAGTCCTGGGAGGTTCCCAGGGATGAAAGCCGAGGCCACGAATCCAACACTGTTATTTGTTGTGAAGGTGGCCTGCCGAAGAACCCTGCAAAACTCAAAAGCTTGCATACTTGATAAACCTACAGGGGACCTTACTGACAACATAAGCAAATGTGTTGTTGTTGTTACATCCTCTTGAAGATTCGTCTGTGGGCGACACACAAAGGGAAGATTTCTGAAAGCAGAGATGTGCCGGGGAAGAATCGGTGTCCCTTTGTTTTGACACTTGGTGGCGGCATCATCACGCGGCTGCAGGGACCCAAACGTGGCATTTCAACCACTGTCATGTTGCTTGGGAACATTGGGTTGGTGGTGACACCTTGTCGACCTGGAGACAGAGCCAAGGGGCTAATTAACGAGATTTGCCCTGGCAAAAAAACAGCTGCTATTTGATCACCCAGAGTGAGCATGCGAAAAAGAGGAGCTTAAAGGCGCAAGAGCTGATCCGATGTTGCATCGTTTCTCCAGCGCTGGTTGATTTTTTTTTTAATGGTTGCGCACACTCCGCTTTTCATTCTTGTAATTTTATAATGGTTTATGAGCCACCTGGAGTCCGAGCAACAGAAATACATTAAATAAATAAATACTGGAGGGAACTCATGTCCGCTTTTGCAGTTCTGCAGCAAAAATAACAGACTGTATATTGCTGATGTGATATTTCTGAACATTCTTTATCTAAGGAATTATGCGTACAGTATTTTAATTGCAACTTTCTAATTTATCATTAGATATTTCAACACTATCTTGAAGGGCATCTGATCACCAAATCCCCCCCCTGGAAACTGGGAAAGCTTAGATGAAATCTTCAGTGACCCCCATGACAGAAATTGACATCCATCTTTGCCCAGAGAAAAGGGTTTGAATGCAAACTAGGTATGTCTTAGTCACATCATTATTTCATGGCCTTTGGTTCTTCCCACCCAGTGAAAGTGGAATGTTTGGTGTCTAAAATAGGCCCGGTTGCCAATTTGCATGTTCGTCAGCAAAGCTTTTAATGGAGCTGGTTTTTCCAGTTTAACGTCCAATAAAACACATATTTCTCAGCTGTTGTTCAGGTACAATGACTTGATTTATAAACCTGAGAGAGAGAGAGAGAGATTTAGTCCAGTTGTCAATTTTTTTAAAACAAGTGTGATTGCTAAGGAAGCACCCATGCTTAAGCTCGGTGTATCAGTCTCTGGGATAAAAAAATAAGGGAGTTGGTTCATGCCTCATGGAGGGATCCTTGAAAACAAAAACCCCAATAGCATGAGCATTCAATCGTAAATGTAGCTGATCTTGCATTTACACAGCAATCTATGCCATTCATGTCGAGGAGCCCTGTTAAGCTCCAAAGACTACAGGCTGCAGTCCAAATTTCATTTTTGCTTTTCTTATTGTTTACGTTGTCTTTTTATTTGGGCTTTTGCAAGAGCTATTTCGAGGGGGAAAGCAATAAAAACAGACTCCCCCCCCGTCCCGCGCGCTTCTTTTCCTTTAATTATGATTATTGGTTTCTCTGCAGAAAAAACAAAAACAAAGGCGACTGTCCCTTTAAGAGCCACGTCGACTCTTCCGGAACCCATTCCCCGCCGGTGGGCGGGGCGAGCCGCTCGTCCAATCGAATGTGATGGGCGCGTTGCGCGGAGCGAGAAGCTTTAGGCCTCGCCGGCCGCCGTAGCTCCTACCGGAAGTGTCTCCATGGCGATGGCAGAGGCCCTGGCTGCGGCCTAGTCGGGTCCGGAGGAGCCTGATGGAGAAATACGAGCGGATCCGGGTGGTCGGGAGGGGGGCCTTCGGGTGAGGCCCGGCGAGAGACCCGGCGGGGCGGAGGGAGGAAGAACCGCCGGTTCTTCCTTCCAAGGCGGTGGCCGGTTGTGGCTTACCTGGTTGCCATGGTGATGGGGGGCGTGCCCTCCCTCCAGCCAATCAGCATCTGGGGCTCCCCTAGGCTTAAATTGAACCCCCCCCTTCATTTTCCCCATGCAGAAATTGGGGGCTTTGCGAGACGCTGGGCACAACAATTAGCATATGCATAAATTTGCATAAATTAGCGGAAAGCCTCTGCTAACGATGCCCGTGCTCTTTGGGGCTTCAAACCTGATTTTAATGCAAGCTTAATGTAACACCAATTAGCATATGCATAAATTTGCATAAATTAGCGGAAAGCCTCTGCTAACGATGCCCGTGCTCTTTGGGGCTTCAAACCTGATTTTAATGCAAGCTTAATGTAACACCAATTAGCATATGCATAAATTTGCATAAATTAGCGGAAAGCCTCTGCTAACGATGCCCGTGCTCTTTGGGGTTTCAAACCTGATTTTAATGCAACCTGAATGTAACGCCAGAGCTTGGGAAAGTAACTTTGGCTCTTAGCAGGACGTGCAATCCCCCCCAAAGTAACTTTTTGGGAGGGAACTGCTGGCATGTTGGGGGACAATGGGTGTTGTAGTCCAGGACCCTCCTGACAGGATGAGAAACATCCTGGGTTGCTTGCCAGGGTGTCGCGTGGGAAACTTGAGAGTGTGAAGGCAGAAGAGAAAATGATGCATATTTATAGGAAGCAAATCCCGGTTATGGGTGGTTATAAACCATCAGGAAGCACCCATGATGCAGCCTGTTCTGAGCCTACCTTACAGGGTAGGATACATATTTCTCAGCAACGCACGCTGGCTTTTTAAAAGACACACGTGGCATATAAGTACGATAAACCCTAAGCAAAGGGCGACACTCCTGTGTTAATTTTATGGGGCAAAAATTCAGTCCCTCCTCTGGAGACCTTGGGCCAAGATCCTTTGGGGTCTTGAGACCCTGGTGGAGCTTGGGAAGGGGTATTTATTTTGGAAGACGGACGTTGCTAGAACCTTCTGAAGATTTTTTTTGGGGGGGGGGATGTCTGTTCCAAACCCTGCATTAAGCAACCCTCTTTTCTGCACCCTTGTAGGATCGTCCACCTCTGCATGCGCAAAATTGACCAGAAGCTGGTTATTCTCAAGCAGATCCCCGTCGACCAGATGACCAAGGATGAGCGGCTGGCTGCCCAGAACGAATGCCAGGTCCTTAAGCTCCTCCATCACCCTCACGTCATCGAATATTACGAGAATTTCCTTGAGGACAAGGCGCTCATGATCGCCATGGAGTACGCGCCAGGTGAGGTGCAAAGGTCTCCCCGAAGGACAGTCTTAGTGGCCATACTATATAGACCAGTGATGTCGAACCTTTTAGAGACTGAGTGCCGAAACTGCAATTCAAAACCCACTACTTTTTTCACAAAGTGCCAATACAGCAATTTAACCTGAACACAGGTGGCTGTGAAGGAGCAATGTCGGGTGCCTACAGAAAGGGCTCTGAGTGCCACCTTTGGCACCCATGCCATAGGTTCGCCAACACTGCTATATAGACAGGGTGTAAAATGAATGAAGCAATAAATGTGATGCACCAGAGGACTCTCCAGGTGTCAATGAATGGCTGATCATTTATCCTGTTTATTTTTTAACAAATCAGGAGAGGGCAAAGCTTGGTTGTGGCCCCTCTGGATCATGGATGAGCCCAGCCAGCATTGGTGAACCTTTTGCCCTCCAGATGTTTCGGACCACAGCTCCCACCGCCCTTTGTCATTGGCAAGCTAGGCTCAGGATTCTGAGAGTTGTGGTCCAAAACGTCTCAATCGCCACCACTGGTCCAGCTCCGCACTGCAGCCAGAGACCTAAACCCCTCTTGAACCTGTTCCTTTGTCCTCTTTTCTTCTGCTTTGGAGTGGGTGGGGATATGGCCTATTTTAGAGATTGCACGGGGGGGGGGACCTGAGACACACACACACACACAAACGCAGACAACAAAACTCAGAAACAGCCTTTCCTAGGAGGCTGTGTGTGGTACGTGCTGCCTCCTAGCAACACCTTGGGACCTGGCACAGGGGCCGATGTCAACACAGCCTCATTTTTTCCCCAGGGCTTGTGCCGTCCCTCCCCTCCGCCCCTGCCTCCTCCTCCTCGGTCACCTTCAGGCTGGGCCTGGTCCCCCAGCCAGTGGTTCCTTTTTTCAGCTTGGGTTTCTGGTTTCTACTTGGGTTTTTTTTTCTATGGGGGGTGAAAGAAGGGAGATGGAGGGGCGGAGGCACTCGGTGTCTGTTTAAGAACCTACTTTGGAGACAAGGCAGCCGAGGAGGCTTGGGGGGTGGCTTTCTTTGAGCCCAATAACAGGTTTGTCTTGTTCTGTCCTTCAAAAAGAGCTTTTTCCTCCTGACCCAATCCTTGGTAGGAAATGCAGAGTTAACCCCTTTGTGGTGGGGCAGAATTCCTGGAGAGGGGGCCTTCCTTTTGTTCCCCAGCTGCTGACGAGCCTAGAGATGCCTCCTCTCCTCCTCTCTGTTTGGGTTTCCCCTGCCTGTTTTTATCTTTTCTTTCCGCTCTCTGGCCTGCCACCCATCGGCCCAACCTCTCGTCTGCTCTGAACGGTGGCCGTTCTTGGCCCCCCTTGGTGCCTGCGTGCAGGCGGGCGACGGAGCTGGGTGTCGACCGGGGAAAAATAAAATAAAAATCAGAAGTGTCGAAATCCGGTGTCTGCAGCATTCGATAAAAAATACCTGTTTTGAATGAGCATCTCTTTCTTAGCTTCTGGGTGTCCTTTTCCACCAGAAAGAGGAAAATCCTCTTGTCCCTTTCCATTCAACTCTCTCTTTTCCCCAATCTCCATGTGATTTTTTTAGTCTTTCTGGAAAGAGAAGCTGCACGTTCTGTGATCGGAAGGCTTTCCCCTGGGTCAGAGAAAGCTGGTTGTGTTTGTGGTAGAAATACGGGTGCCGGATTTGCACACAAGCAGATTTCTCTGGCTTGCTCTCGGTA
Source organism: Phrynocephalus forsythii (assembly GCA_029282475.1). Taxonomy (NCBI): domain Eukaryota; kingdom Metazoa; phylum Chordata; class Lepidosauria; order Squamata; family Agamidae; genus Phrynocephalus; species Phrynocephalus forsythii. The sequence goes on from JAPFRF010000017.1 coordinate 578,208, forward strand.
GGCTTCGCTTTAGAACCTGCCAGGTGTCCTGACCCATTTCCCTTCCCCGGCTCAGGTGGCACGCTGGCCGAGTTCATCCACAAGCGCAGCAACTCCCTTCTGGACGAGGAGACCATCCTCCACTTCTTTGTCCAGATTGTCCTGGCCCTCCACCACGTCCACACCAAGCAGATCCTCCACCGGGACCTGAAGACCCAGAACATCCTCCTAGACAAGCACCACCGGATGGTCAAGATCGGCGACTTTGGCATCTCCAAGATCCTGAGCAGCAAAAGCAAGGCCTACACGGTGGGTCTGAGCCTGCCCCTTCCCTCGGGCGGCCGCTGCAGAATCCTCCAGGCAGGGCGAGGCCTCTGAGGCTGTGGGCTGGCAGGATTGGCCTGGCTGAGGAGAAGCCAGGGAAAGGGAATTTACACGCCTCCTCCTGGCCCATCCACAGCTTTTGCCTGCAATCACTGGAGATAAAGAAGCGGCTTAGAGTGGAGCCCTGCTTTTCCATGCAAGAAGACTCTTGCCCTCCCCCACCCCCACCCCCGGGTTTAATCCTGCCTCGGGTGGAACTGAGCTGAGCTTTGTAAAGTGCCTGCTTTCCTAAAGACCCCACTTGCCACTCACCTGTCCCTGGCTTGGCCCGTCTGCTCAGCCCAGGGTCCTCTCCGGGTCCTTAGCTTCAACCCATGAGGCCTTTCCTGAATGGGGGCTTAGCCTCCGGACACCCCAAGATGCCAACCCCCCCACACACACACGCTCTATCCCCCTTTGCCTTACAACTCTAGCCATCGGGGTCTCAAGGAGACAGAGCTGGGGACCCCTTTCTCTTAGCCTGGGATTCAAACACAGGGCACGCCCTTTGCTGCCCCTCGTGACAGGAGCCCGGCCCCGAATGCCTGTAGGATGTTGGGGCAGCACGGCTGCCGTTTGGGGGAGAGTTAGTCCTCTCCCTCCCCTAGCAGAAGCTTTGGGATGCCTCAACATCCTCCTGTCGGCACCACCGTTCTTCACGTGTGGGTGGAAGAGGCACACTTGGCCCTGACTTTGTCAGACCCACTCGGTCGATTCCCCCCTTGCCAATGCCTCTTTCCCCCTCCCCTCCCCAGGTGGTGGGCACCCCCTGTTACATCTCCCCAGAGCTGTGCGAGGGCAAGCCCTACAACCAGAAGAGTGACATTTGGGCCCTGGGTTGCGTCTTGTACGAACTCGCCAGCCTCAAGAGGGCTTTTGAAGCCCCGGTAAGGAGGAGCTGGGGTGGGAGGGAGGCTCTTCCGTGCAGTGTGTGTCCCCCCCAAATACCCTCAAAACCGGGTGTCACAGCCCAGGGAACCTTGCCTCCGACAGCGGCCAGCCGAAAGGCTCTGGCAATACCTCCCTTGGCCTTGAGGCCGGCTTTCCTGGGCCCTCCTTCAGACCCCCCCTTCTCCTCCTCCTCCACCCCAGAACCTGCCCGCCCTGGTGCTGAAAATCATGAGCGGGACCTTCGCGCCCATCTCCGACCGCTACAGCCCCGAGCTGCGGCAGCTGATCCTCAGCCTGCTCCACCTGGACCCGTCCAAGCGGCCCCAGCTGAACGAGCTCATGGCCGAAGCCATCTGCGCCCGCCCGCTGCTCAACCTCTACACCGACATCGGCAGCGTCGGCGTGAGGAGGCAAGCGCCGTTCCCCCAACCCACCCCTTGGGCCCTTTTGCAGGCTCCCTCGGCCTCTCCTGAAGCCCCTCAGAGAGGTCACCGACGGTCCTCTGTTCTGTTTCTCCAGCAGGCCTGAGAAGTTGCTGGCGACGGTGCCGCCCGTCACCCACGGCCGGGCAGGAGGGCCAGCCGGCAGTGCGAGAGCCAGGGGTGAGGCCGGTGTTGCTGGGACGGAGGGTTCTATGTTGTGGGTGAGCAGGGGTGGGTGCTGTGTTTCCCTTTTTTTCTCACCTGCTTTCTCTCCCGCTCAGGTTCCCGTGCTGGTTCGGCCCGGCCCGGCCTCCCACCTGCCCCGTCTTCCGTCTACACCTGGGGAGGTGGGATCACGACCCCCCTCCGGCTGCCCATGCTCAGCGCCGAGGTGGTGCAGGTGTCCACCGGCCGGACCCAGAAGGCGGGCGTCACCAAATCCGGGCGGCTGATCATCTGGGAAGTAAGTCAGCAAAGGGGAATCCGGTGCCGTTCTGTGCATGCTCAGGGACACTCTTTTCTTCTTTCCCCTTTGTGTATGTGTGTGTTTTTTTCAATCCCTGATGGAAACCACCACCACCCTCCCGATCCTGTAAGCCTCACTTACTGATTTGGAACAAGGCGTGCTTTCACCCCCCCCCACTCCCCCATGTTCCTCAAGGGGTGTGTGTTATTCTGCCCCTTCCAGCCACCCCCCATGGGCATGCCCGGAGGTCTGGCCCTCCCGGGGGCCACCGAACAGCTGCAGCCCCAGTTTCTCTGCCGGTTCCTGGAGGGCCAGTCCGGGGTGACCATCAAGCACGTGGCTTGCGGGGACCTCTTCACCGCTTGCTTGACAGGTACGGGGACAACAGAGGGAAGCCCCGGGGAGGGCAGGGGTTAGGAAGAAGGCCACGAGGGACAGAGCCACGAAGCCGCTGCCCCCCACACTCTTGATCCCCCATTCTCCAGGCACGTTTGCTTTGCAGGGAAAACCCAAGTTCCTAGTTCTCATTGTGGCAAAGAAAGCTTGGGTGAACGTTTGACTATATTCCAGGCAAATCTCCCCCCCCCAAACTCAGCCAGCCTGTCCCCTCTGGCTCTTCAAGGCCACATCAACGGGGGGAGCGGGGCTGGATCCGTGGAACCCGGTCTGCGAAAGGACTCGGCTTGGGTGACCCTCTTTCCTCTCTCTCTCTCTCTCTCTCTCTCTCTCTCTCTCTCTCTCTAGACCGAGGGATTGTCTTGACCTTCGGCAGCGGCAGCAGCGGCTGCTTGGGCCACGAGACGCTGGTGGACGTGAGCCAGGTGGGGGCTGGTTTGGCTCGGCCTCCCGGGCTCAGAACCCCTGGCCCCAATGCCTTTCGTGGGCCTCGGGGGCTGCCGTCTCACGCTGCAGCTGCCGTGGCCTCCGTGGTGGGGCATTCTTGGCATTGGGGGTGGGCTGGAGACCAGCACGCGTAGGACCCCAACCTGGGTGGCAGCTAGGGCCATAGGCTGAGACCCCGCCCCCCCCAAAACTGCCTTTCCTCACCTGTCCAGATGTTAATACAGTCCTCTCTTTGCTGGGGTGCCCTTTCTTCTCCTTCGTGAATGCCCCCCCCGGCTCGGCTGGCCTCCCCTGAGAACGCTGCCCCCCCCTCTCAATCTCTCTCTCTCTCAGCCCAAAATCGTTGAGGCTTTGCTGGGCTACGAGATCATGCAGGTGGCTTCTGGCGCGTCACACCTCCTGGCCGTTTCCAACGAGGGAGAGGTCTTCTCCTGGGGCCGAGGGGACAATGGTGAGTGGGGTTTTTTTTTGGGGGGGGGCGGCAGAGCCAGGCCACCTTTTGTGCGTTTTTCACTTCCCCTTTGAGGGTGTCCGCTCTGAGCGGGAGGAGGCCTGCATGGTCTTGGCAGAGAGGAGCCGTGAGAGCCCTCCTTCCCCCCTCTTCTCTCTCTCTCCCTCCCCCACCCCCTCCGGTCAGGGCGCCTGGGGCTGGGGTCGCACGAGTCCCACAGCTCTCCGCAGCCGGTCCCCATCCCGCCCGGCCACGAGCCCCACAAGGTCGTTTGCGGCATCGACGCCTCCATGATCCTGACTACGAAGAACCGCATCCTGGCCTGCGGGAGTAACCGGTAAGCCTCCCGGGACCCGTGCGATGCCACCGCCTGGGCTCGGGGTCCCTCGAAGCTTCCATGACAGGCGGAGGGGACCGCAGCTCTTGTGGCGACCATGGCAGAGGGTTCGGGGGGGGGGGTTAAGTGAGGCAGGCAGGGAGGACTCGTCTGAGGGAGGTGGGGGGGGGGTCCTGGCTGTGTCACCCATGGGATTTGAGGCCGGTTGGGGAGCTTCCGGTGCAGAGGACACCAGGCCTGGGAGCGACAGAGGCCTGCTGGAGGGAGAACCAGAGCAGGGGTGCCGGGAAAGAAAGATTCGATGCCCGGGAACCCTTGCATCGCATCCTCTGCCACTGGGCTCATTGGTTGGGTCACGGCGACACAGGCAGGAGGGAACCAGGCAGCCAGGCTTGGGGCCGGCCGGGAGATCTGGAGGTGTCCCTCGTGGCCTGGGCTTGCCAGGACCCCCCCCTTTTAACAACCCCCCCCCCGCCCAAGGCTCAGGTGTGGGGTTGGTGTCCCCGCCACACCCGGGTCGTCCTCCGCCTGTTCTATCTCTCTGTTCTCCCTGCCTCTTCTTGCCAGGTATAACAAACTCGGCCTGGACCACATCCCACCGCAAGGAGAGCCCCTCGCGGCTGACCAGGTGGACGAGACCCCGCTCTTCAGCCCGGCCCGCTCGGCCCCCTTGCCCCAGGAGGAGATCGTGGGGGCCGACATTGGCACCGCCCACTCGGCCGTCGTCACGGGTGAGGCCCGGCTGGGAGGCGGATGGGAGGGTGGCGGGAGTTGGTCGACTCAGCCTGGGAAGAGCAGCTCTGGGAGCAGGCCGCCAGGAACACCCCTGGGCCACGGACGCCTCCAGGTCCCTCTGTGGTCTGCCTGGCTCAAGAAGCTCTAGCCGTAACCCTAACCCTAACCTGAGGAACTCTAAATAGTAACCACAAATACCATTGAGCATTGCTGCCCAAGAGTTGTAAGCCTGCAGAGGGGTGCCACTAGGAGAGACGGGTCGAGCTGAAGCATCCTGATGACCTTCTCCCAGGTCTTCCATCCAGGCTGGGCGTTTTGAGTTAATGAGCCAGCCTTTCTTCTGATTGTTTACCTGAACCTTGCTTACCTGGAACCTTGGGATCAGGTGGTGGCGGTGAGAATAATTGGAAAATAACGACATCCCAAGGAGCACAAATCACCCGTCGTACCGGGAACGCCTCTCCAATATTGACGGAAACTTTGCAACGAGACCCTTTCCCCCAAATAATCAAAACAACCACCTGCTCTGTGAAAGGAGAATAATATTTTAATTTAGCTTTTTTTTTGTCTCTGCGTCCAACCATGGCAAGAACACAACGGTGAGAGAATCACCTGCCATCCTGCCCCCTTCAACTTAACTCTGTTTTCCCTTCACCGGCTGAACAGTTTAAACTTCCTCAAGTTTGCAGACCTTCAAAAACAAATAATATTCCCGGTGCTCTTGGGAGTTCGCAGGGCTGGGCATGGGACCCTCGTGGGCTGGAGACCCTCCATGTCCTGGGAAAAAGGGAGGCGGCAGATTTAAGAGGGCCATCTTGACCGAGGCGTGGACTTCCAGAGGGGTCCCGGAGAGCCACGGCCCAGGGTCTCACGGGCCTCTCTGCCTTTCCTCCGGACAGACTCCGGGAAGTGCTACACCATCGGGAGCAACCAGCACGGCCAGCTGGGCCTCCTCTCGTGCCAGTCCAGCCGGGTGCCCTACCTGGTCGAGGGACTGCAGGACGTCCGAGTGTCCCGCGTGGGCTGCGGAGACGCCTTCACCGTCGTCGTCGGCGTAGGTGAGCCGGCGAGCGCGCGGGGTGGGCTCCTCCCGGTACGCTGCCCGCACTGCACAGGGGGGATTGGCCATCACCCGCGACTCGTCCCACTGAGTCCCCGATGTCGTCCTTGCAGATGGCGAGGTGTACACCTGGGGGAAAAGCGCCCGGGGACGCTTAGGGAGGAAGGACGAAGCCGCCCGCAGCCCGCAGCCGGTACACTTGGCCGAAGCTCACCCCGTCCTGGTCTCCTCCGTCTCCTGTTGCCATGGGAACACCCTGCTGGCGGTGAGACGTAAGTGTGGGCCGGCTGGTTTCTGGCGTGCCACGCCGTTCTTGCCGCCAGCTGGGAGGCTGAGTCAGAAGGGGCCGATGACTTACCCCATTTTGTTGCCTCTCCCCCCCCGCGGCCCGCCCACCCCCATCCCTGCTGCCCTCCTGCCTACGTGCCCCGGCAAGCCATCCCGTGATGGGAGTCGCCACCGGGCTTCCTTAGAGCCTCCCTCCTTCCAGCTTTCCAGGGATGCAGGGAAGAGCCTTATCCTTTCAGGGGGACAATCAGCTCTGGCATCAGGAGCTGCCACGTCCGTCTTGAAAGCAGCCCTGTCAGCTGTGACCGCTTTAAGAAAGGACTGGACAAGTTCACGGAGGACAAGGGTATCCGTGGCTCTCATGATGGATGCCTCAGGACAACCTCCGGGTTGGAGAGAGAGAGGCAGGAGATCTCTCAATGCCTTTTGTGGGGAATTGTAAGCAGGTGAAGACATCTGCTTGGGAATACCCTGAAGCCAATGGCGAGCCTCTGTGTGAGACAGAACGCTGGACTGGATGGGCTGTGGCCTGTTCCAGCAAGGCTGTTCTTATGGGGAGAAATTCAGGGGCTCTGGGGAATATCCCTTTATGAACCCCCTGCTCCTGAAATTCAGCCACGCTGGCCGGGAGCTTCTTGGGGGTGGTTTCCCAACAAAGATTCCCCCCCCCGCTCTCTGAAGGGTGATGCCCCTTACTCTGGGCCCTCTGCCGCTTTCCTGCATTGTGCCTTCCCTCTCGCCTCTAAATCTTCTCAGACGCAGCCCTCAAAGTGGCTGCCGGTGGCATCTTCCCAGTCCCACCCCAGCCAGTGCCGGGTCCATAAAGCAGGGCATGAATAAGGCTAGTCATGGGCCCCGAGAGCCTGCCTGGGGAACGGTGTGTGTGTGTGTGTGTGTGTGTGTGTGTGTGTGTGTGTGTGTGTGTGTGTGTGTGTGTGTGTGTGTGTGTGTTTGTGTGCAGAGCACGAGGGTGTGCGGAGCAGAGGAGAAAAAGGATGAAAAGGCACCCAGAAAGGAGCTGAGGAAAGGGAGCGAAGAAAGAAAAAGGAACAGTTGAGCCTGGAGACAAAAAACCCTCTCTGTGGCCGATCCCCTCCGTGGCTCGTGCCAACCACTGTTGGCGTGCCAGGGCCCGTCCTTTTGGGACGCCCCCCCCCTCCAAAATGCAATGGGCGGGGGAGAAGGAGCAGAGGCTGGCAGCCAAAAGGGTCGTCCTCTCCCTCCTCAGAGCTCCCCACGCGTCTTGCCAAGATCGCACAACACACACACACACACACACACACACACACACACACACACACACACAACTCCTGGTTTCTGTGTTTTCTGTGTTTCAGCTGCTTCAGCGGATGACTCCGGCCCGCAGTGAAGGAGGGAGTTGTGGGAAGGAAGGAAGGAAGGAAGGAAGGACAGACAGACGGACAAAAGGAAGGAAGGAAGGAAGGAAGGAGGGAGCCAAGGCTGTTTGTGTGTGTGTGTGTGTGTGTGTGTGTGTGTGTGTCAACCAGACACCTCTAAGTTGCTGGAGAGGACAGCCTTTTATATGCCTTTGGATCTCCTTTCAGGGAGAAGGGGCAGACGAGGGATTTCCGTGGAAGAGCTCCGCCAGAGAGGGGGGGGGAAATGCTCTTTGCACTCGGGGAAAGTTCAGCTCAAAGAGGTTTTTGATAAGGCCGCCTGGGAAGCAGAAGCCGGGTTAATTAACAGTCCCAGAGGTCTGGGGGGTTGTCAGCAGTGCGAGAGCTGTTTATTTCTCCAGCCAGAGGTCAGACACTAGCCGGACATGGGAGCAAACCAGGGATGGATGGAAGCCACAAATTGTATCTGCCTCTGCGCAAAGAGTGCCGGTTCGAATCCCGGCAGGAACCCCAGCTCATGCTGGAACCAGCTGGGGAAAATCCCTGCCACCCTGATGACATTGGCTATGCCAATTGGGTGGGTGGGTGGGTGGGAATCATTCTTTCGGGTGGTTGGACTCCCAACTAGATGGAGTGGTATACAAATCTAATAAATAAATAAATAAACTCCCCAGTTGGCAAGGGTGTCAGGATGATGGACATGGTGGTCCGGTGCTGGCCTCACCCACCCAACTCTTGAAGGATCACAGATTAATCCCGCGAGCGAGGCTGATCGGGGAGGGGGGAGGGGGCAGCTTGATCCAGTGCCGCCCCCCCTCCCCCGCGTTAGTGCCTTAAATCCTAATACTGTATATACCATTCTGATTTCCAATGGGGTGCTTCTTTCTTATGTGTGGGGGCCTTTTTTTCTACATGGCTCTCCCACTTGGGGCGCATTCTGGCAGAGCCAAAAAGACGAGGTGGAAACCCCACAAAATAAAAGTGCCATACAAGTGAATGTTTGGCTGCTGTGTTTCTCCACCATGCTCACATCCATCCGTCCATCCGTCCATCCATTCCTTCTTTCCTGTTCTATCTATCTATCTATCTATCTATCTATCTATCTATCTATCTATCTATCTATCTATCTATCTATCTATCTATCTATCTATCTACTGGCTGCTGTCTTCTCCCAGGAGTGTTTAGAATTAGCAGCGGTTGGTTTTGTTTGTTTGGTTGTTCTGTTTTGCTCCGGGTTGATAAGACCTTTCTAAATCGCTCTTAACACCTTCCTCCCAGCGTTTGTTGATCTCGGCTGCTTGGCTGTCTCTTGCCCCCAACCCCAAACCCTCCCCCCCACACAAAGGAGGCAGGCCGGATCCTAAGTGCAAATGGAGAAAGGAAGATGGAGCAGGCGCCGGAGTCTTCACACACAGAGAGAGATCCCAGCCCCTCCGGCCAGGCATCAGAGCCTGACCTTTGGCCTGGGCGTTTGCCAGAATTAACAGCCGAATCCAGCCACCGGCTGAAGAGACAAAAGAGACCTCTTCTTCCTCCTCCTCCTCCTCCTCCTCCTCCTCCTCCTCCTCCTCCTCCTCCGATCTCAGAGGAATGTTTGATCGGCAAGCCCAGGCAGGTCCCCGATTCCTGGGGCAGGAAGAGCCGCCCTCCCCCAAACCTGTGCAAGGGCTGGGCAGGGACTGCCTTTCTGCTTTGTCTCGGCTGCCAGGGAAACCCACTGAGAAATTCTGCCCCATGGCTGGAGCATCAAGGGGGGTGAGGAGAAGGGCAGCCTGGTCCCTGAAAGGAAACCACTGCAAAGCACCCCAAAGCTATGGCTTGGGTCCCCCCCCCAACTACATCCTGGGGGTTTATAAATCCTTCTACGTTTACCTCCAGTTCCCAGTCCCGGGTACAAAATCAAAACGTCCCAAAAACAGGTCGCAAGGAAAAGGCGTTGAGTTCCAGACCCAGAGACTTGATTTTAACGTTATGTCCTCTGCCCCTGCTTTGAGGGAGCAAATCCAGAAGGGCGAGAAAAGCGGAAGGCCCATTAAGAGACGGATTGTACTCCGTCCGTGGACGTGGCCTTGGTTCGCCCCATTGCATCGGCTGTGGCGAAGGACGCAAGGGCCCCTGAAGGAGCCTCACAGGGGCTCTTGAATTTGAACCGTTTCCAGCAACAAAGGGCCAGGCATTTTGCTGCTGCCATTTGCTCCTGGGGTGTTTATACGTCTGCCACGGGGGTCGACGAACGGAGCACCAGCCACGTCACTGGGAAGCACCTTCCACCCGTGGGTGGTGGGTTTTGAATCTGCGTTCCCCACCACCCACCTGTGGTGCCGGGCAAGGGAAGAGCAGCCCGGGAAGGGAAGAGGCCTCTCCCAGCCGCCGGGACCCAGTGGGACCTCCGTCCCCGGCCATGCTGAAACAAACACCACCGGTGGAACGTGCCCTGCTTGGCTCGGAAGCCTGGCCCGGTCCCTGGGGGCCAATGCCGCTCAGAACAGAAAGAGACTCTTGCCTGCAGCTGCCGAAAGCCACCCACGGAAACCACACTGGCGCGCGCACACACACAAAGAGAGAAGAGCTCCACTGAAGGCCGGGCCGAGGGGTGAGGCTGGCCGCTGAGGACATTTTGACCCTGAGCATCTTGAAAAAAACGGCTGCCCCGTGGCTCACTTCACTCCCCAGGGTCGGGGTGCAGCAGCAGGAAAGGGGTGAAGGCGGTCCATCCCTGCTCCCTCCTATCCCCCCCCACCACCTCCCCTGAAATCTGTATTTGGAAGGTGAGTCATATCGGGATTTGGCCAGGCAAAAAATAGAGCTTCTGCATCTCCCATCTATTAACCGGTGGCCCCATGGGGCAGACAAAAGGGAAGTCGGGAGAAGCATAGGTACAGTAGCCGCAGTTTATGGCGGGAGCTCAGAGCTGGAAAGGAGCAAAACTAAGGGCCTCCCCCAGCGGGGCCAGGAGGTGAAAATAGGAAAGCTGGTGTCTCTCGAACCCAGGGCAATCCTAGGCTAATTCATAGCAGGGCTGCTGCGATCCAACGCTGGAAACCAGAGGCAACCGGAGGGCACGGCTCAAGAATGGCTGGACCCAGCGGACCTCCGTTCTATCGTCAGGCTCTCTGCCTATGCTCAGAGGAACCCGCCCTGCTGGATCCGATTCCCCAAAGGCTCTGTTTTGTTGAAATGTCCTTTTTTAAAAAATGTAGTCGCTGTCAGGGAAAACTGGACCAGTAAGGCAGTGGCTCCATCTGTGGCTTTGACTGTCTGTGAAGATTCTCAGTCTTCCAGGTGAGTTTATCTGGAAGTTGAGTCATGGCAACTGGACTTTTTCTTCAGAGATAGAAAAAGAAGCCCAGTTGCCATGACTCAACTCCCAGACTCTCACTGACTGGCCTTTCAGGGGCAGGCAGCTGCTGTCCAGGGGTGGGGTGGGGGGGCTCCACCATCCCCTCTCAAGGCGCCCAACAGCCCCTGATAAAACGCAACAGGGTGTGTTCTTAAAACAACAAAAACACCATTCTTTTATTAATTGAACCGAGAGTCCTCCCGTCTAGTGGCAGCGAGTTCCTAGGGCGCATCCCCGCGTTGGGAAAGGGGATGGGGAGCGAGGGCGGGGACCGCAGGGGGCGCTTGGTGCGCGGGGGGTGTGTTGGTGTGTGCAGGGGAGCAGAGGCGCCGGGCGGAGGAGCGACGTTGGCAACCTTCCCTGGGGGGAGGAGGAGGAGGAGGAGGGGAAGGGGGAGGCGTGGCGTCCGCTTGGCCGCCGCGTCTCGGCCGCCGGGAGCCGCAGACAATAGGGCGAGCGGGGCGCCCGGGAGCGCTCGGCGAGGCTGGGGCCGGCGGGCCTGGGCGGCCGGACCGAGCGAGCCCTCCTTTCGGGGGGGGAGGAGGAGGAGGAGGAGGAGGAGGAGGAAGGCACGGGCCCGATCCCCCCCCGCGTCTCCCCGGGGGACCGGGAGCGCGCCCCGCCATGCCAGGCTTCGACTACAAGTTCCTGGAGAAGCCCAAGCGGCGGCTGCTGTGCCCGCTGTGCGCCAAGGCCATGCGGGAGCCGGTGCGCGTCTCCACCTGCGGACACCGCTTCTGCGACACCTGCCTCCAGGAGTTCCTCAGGTGAGGGCGGAGGGCACGGGCGACCCGGTCCAACCCCCACCCCTGAAAAAAACCCCAAACCCACCCACCCCCCTCCCAGCCGCCGCCGCCGCCGGGAGCGCCGTCTCCAAACGGCGCGCTTGGAGAGCCCCTCCGGCGCGCCCAGGGCGCACGGCGCGCCCCGTGCCCTTTGTTCCGCCGTCTGTTCCAGGGGCAGGGCTGCTTCCGCCGCCGACACCCCCTCGCCTTCTCTCCGGGGCTCCTTTTTTTGGCCCCTTCCTCGTTCTTCTCTCTCCCCCCCCGCCGCCCCCCCAGAACGGGTGGGATCCGGAGGAGAGGCGGGGGACGGGAGGAGGGAGCGATGGGCGCGTGGCTTCGCCTCTCCTCTGAGCTCGGGCAGAGCGCGCCGGCTCGGCTGGCAGTGTGTGGGTGGGGGTGGGTGGGTAGGGGGCTCCTTCGGCCTCCGCCCAGCGCTCACGTCGGCCTCGATCCCCGAACCTCCTGGGCGGAGAAAAGCCCCTGCCGACCTTTAGACAGGGGTGGGGAGAGTTTGGGGTCTGTGGGGGTCAGGAAGCCATGCGGGGTCTCCTCCCTCGTCTGCGGGCCCCTGCGGCCACCTCCCGAGGGATCCGGGGAGTTTGCCCTTCCCAGTGACCGGCTGGGATAGAGCATCCTCGTTCCGGGGCAGTCTACCCCGAAATAAGGGCCCTTTTGGTGATTGCTGTTTGGAAACAGGGAGTCTGGACTTGAATGGATCCCGGCACCTCCCACACTTTATTGTGAACTCGAGTGGACATCCTTTGTTTGGACTACAGACCGCCGAACCCCCTGCCCAGCACCCTACTCAAGTCCAGAAATAGAAGCTTTCCAAAGGCTGAGCCTTTCTTGTAGAAAACCCTTGTGTCCTGAGTTCGAATCCTGGGCAGCCTCGATATGCCTGGTTTACTTGCTTCCGGCTTCTGTCAAGAAAGCTCCCCTAAGACAGAACACCACCACCCCTGACAGACCCCCTGGAAAGCCCCCTCGGCTCCTATTTAAACCTCATTTTATTCCAAAGCTTGAGGACTAGCGTCATACTTTTTTCACAGCCTCTCAAGGAGCAGAGAGCCAGCTTTCAGGGCTACGCTGTGGGTCCGATGTCTGCCGTTGAGATCGGTTCAGTCTGTCTCATGTGGTGCCTTGTGTTTCCCTGTTCCTCCTTTCTTGAGCCCGTCTGGTAGGTGGGTTCATGGCTCCCAAACTGGGGCACCTTCTCTTTGTAGACCCCTTCCCCCTGCATGGAAACCAGTTGAGCCATTGATCTTACCAACAGGCTGCCCTGTTGCATTCTTTGAGTTTTGTGCCTTTCCTACAGTTATTTGGAGGAGAGAAGGCCTTCTTTGCCAAACCGCGGAGAAGGTGGGATGCAGGCTAATCTGCATGAATTACATCAGGGTTGTCCAAACTTCGGCCCTTCAGATGTTTTGGACTACAACTCCCAGAATTTCAATCCTGTATTGCCAGTGACAAAGGACTGTGGGAGTTATGGTCCAAAACATCTGGAGGGTCTAAGTTTGGAAACCACTGAATTACGTGGATTTGGAGTAGAATTACCCACCCCCTTGGCAGCCACTCCCGGGATACCCCCCTCTCTTTTGGTGCAAGCTGCTCTCCAGCCCTGTGAGGTAGGCCTACTTGCAGGCAGAAAGAAAAACCCCAGGGCCTTGTATATATTTTTTCTGGATCCCCGTCAACCTAATTGCTTGTCCCCGTGACTTCAAGCTGGAATCAGGGGCCGACGAGGAGGGGCGGCTTTGTGCATTCCTGCAATGCTTTAATGCATTACAAGTTTAGGGATGGTCTGCCAACATGAAGGGAGGATTGGGAAGAGGAGGGGGTGGAGGAGGCCCCTACCAGCTGCTCGTTGACAGGTGGATGGGAGGGTCGCCGTCCTTGAAGCAGAGATCCACGCTTCGGAGGCCGTTTGTTTGGGAATTGTGTGATTCTAGTTGGAGCAGGCCTGTGCCAGCCCCAGGGTGACACAGGACTCTTTGTTACCTGGAAATGGAGGGTGGGGGGAGAGAAGGCAGATATCTCTGCGCTGGGTGTCCCCAGGATTGTGCATTTCTGACAGTGAGCTGTTTGGCAAAGCAGGCGGACACCCGCAGGCAGATCGATGAGCGGGCTGCTCAGCCTTCCTTCGAGAAAGGTGGGCGTGTGGATGTAAAAATAATTTCCAGAGGCGTTTGGGGGGCCATCTGTTCCCGGAAAACCCAGACCTTCAAGCCTGACAGATCTATTTGGGTCGGCGCGTCATGGAATCGCATGCAAAAAAACACGAAGTCATAAAAAATGGGTGTGTTTCTGCACTGGCTCTTGTCTCCCCTTAATGAAATCTTAAATTTAATCGGAAAAACTCGCTTCCCTGAATGCCCCGTATTATTTTACCGCTTCTCCTTATCCCAGATGGTTTATTTTTAAAAGCAGGCTGCCGTTTGGGAAGTTTATTCTTTTTTTGTGGGGGAGAGTTTGTGTGGTTTTTTTGGTGATGTTTTGGGGTCGCACAGAAAGGGTGGTGTCAGAGGGAAGCCTGATCAGAGCTTGATTTGACAAGGCACAGGGTTGGGACCCCAGGAAGGGAAGCATAAAAGAGCCTTTTTTCCCCTTTTCTCCTTTTTTTGGTCCTTCCAGGAATGCAGAAGGTGGACTTCTATTTTCTTAAACCGCCCCCTCCTCCCACCGCTCACGCAGGCTCACGGGACAGACGTGTCCTTCATTCCAGGGTCCTTCTCCCTCAGTGGAGAGGGGGGGGGGAGCAAATAATCTCGCCTTCATGGCCTGCGAAAGAAAGAGAAAATTAAAAGGTTGGGATCTGAAGGGACTTGAAACCTTTTTCTGTTCCCAATTCAAAAATGCCTTTTTGTGGCCTTTAGTATAGAGAGTTGTGCATTCTTGTGTGTGTGTGTGTGTGTGTGTGTGTGTGTGTGTGTGTGTGTGTGTGTGTGTGTGTGTGTGTGTGTGTGCTTAAAAGTTGGGGTGCTAAAGAGACTGGGGTGTGTGAGAAAGCCATTCCCGAGGGGGTCTCTGTGCATCAGACACATGTGGTTGGTTTTTTAGGGGGTTTGCTGGCTCAGCCCCCAACCTCTGTTTTCAACCTTCTTGGCCGGAGGGTGTAGCAGCTGCTGCAGAAAGGCCTCTGTACATGCACAGAGCTGCTTTCCTTCACCCTGCGGTCCAGAGGCACCCCCAAAAGCTTTGAAGGCGCGTGGTTGGAGCCAACGTGTACCGGTCCAGATTTGCCACCTGTATATTATGGCCACCTGTATATTATGCCTGCCCCGTTCGATTCTGTGCCTCTGTGGTCTTTGCGCTCGTACAGACGAGGGAAAGCACTCTTTGTATGTTCGGAGGCTGCGTTGCTTGTTCTCTGTCTCGTGGAATCGGACGGGTATCCGGCACCCAAGGCCCTACGAATGCAAGGCCTCCTGCCGCGCAGGGGAGCAGAATTGCTTGTAGCAACGGGCGAATGACTAGGAGGAAAAAGACTTCTTTAGCCTATTGAGCCGGGCGTAGGAATACATAGTGTCCAAAGCAGTAAATGAAGGCCTAATCTAATTGTAACATAACCCTACAAGTCATAACAACAGGGAAGATTGTTTATATAGACACAAGCAAGAGTTTACTAACACATAGGGAGAGGTTGTAACACTGTCCTGAAAAACCACAAACGTCTGCAAGAATGCAACGTCTCCTTTTTCTGAACCCTTGGCATGGAAGGGCTCACCCAGGTGGCCTGGAAATCAGGGTCACAGGCACCTGGGTTTCCCCATATCCTCTTGGGGAGGCCTCTTGCCATCAAATCACGGGCTGGCCGGGAGATGATGTGCAATTTTTTAAAAAAATTAAGTGTCTTCACTGGTGAGAGAGCCAGAATTTGGGTTTTCCCCCTCTCCCAGGCTTTGAGATCCTGGAGAGGAGCGCTTTGTACCCAGATGCCAGCTTAAATCTGAATTTTTTTTTCTTGCAGGAAGGAAAAAGGGGCCCCACTTGGACAGATTGGATGTTCTGATTCAGTGGGGGATCCAGTCTAATTCCTGAGTGGACCTATGACTGACATTTGTTTGTTGGCACTGGGCACACCCGGGTGGGGTGGGGGGGGAGGGCTTCGAAATGGCAGACAATTAGGCCGATGAAAACGGTGAAGAACAGATTAAAGGCCTTGAAATGCTGCTCAGCACGAGAGATTAAAAAAAAAAGAGGAGGTGCGGGATGAGCATCTTCCGAACGTGGTATTCGGGAGGGGATTCGAACACGGATTGCGCTTCTTCTGAGGGTTCTGGCTCCCGCGTTGAATCCTGTGACCGTCCATCCGTTTCCGAAGGGCGTGTGTGCCCGAAGAGGTTCGGAGAGGTTTTCTGGGAGGAACCGGTGGGTAGGAAGACTAGATGGGAAGCGGCAAGGAAGGCCTCAAAAGAAAAGAAAAAGAACAACCCTCGCCTTGCCGGGTGTCACAGAGAGACGTTTGTTTGGCCAAGGCCTGGCAAGACCGTGGACCTGCTGGCGGAGGGGATTATGGGAACGGTGGTCCTGAATCAAGAACCATTTCATAGCTCTGGGGGGCAGCTGGGTGGGGGTGTTTCTCCGTCAGCTTCATGGCGATGCGCTGGGGTCTTTTTCATAAGCCTCCTTCCCCACCTGGGGGCAGTTAATGCAAACACTGGGTCCTTCCTCAGCCTTGCCCTGGGCTGTGTGTGCCTTTCCAGACAGCTGCTCAAGGCTGTGCCTGGCAGGTTGGAACGCCCGGCTGCCAGGGATCATTGCCTCGGCTGGCACCGGGCTGCAGAGATGCCGGGAAGGGCTGCCAGAGTGGCAGAAGGGCATTCACTGCTTCTTTCACTCAGGCACCGGGAAGGTTTTCTCTGCGTCCAGGTGCCCCTTTTGGGGTGCCGAAATGAGAAGGGGATCGTCGGGGGAAGAGCAGACACTAGTGGCCCAGGGGTGCATGCGTGGCGGTGCTGTGCCAAGGGCGTGCATGCATGCGTGCAGGTCGCTGAGTCATGCCTCAAACGCGTGGGCCCCGCGGGGCGGAAAGTTGAGAGTGACCTTTGGCCGCCCGGGTGCCCTGTTGACGTCAGCTGGGGAAACCGTGCGAGTTTCGGTCGGGCGGAAAGTGGTGTGTACGAAAGGGGACGAGAGAGAGAGACCTGTTTTGTTTAAACAGCTTATCGGATTAAAACAAACACACACCATGGATACCGTTTCAAGGCAGTCTGAACCCCGGGAAAGCTGACATCTTGCAGCAAAGAAACAGCCAGTGGCCAGGGACAGGTCAACAGGTGAACGGCCCACCTCGGTCCAAACAAAAGTATCTCAGCCGGCCAGCAGCAGGGAGCCAGGCAAGCGAGTTTCATGTGGAAGGGAGTTCCACAGCCTAGAAGCAATGCCCCCCCCCAAAAAAAAACCCTTCTTCTCTCCTTACTGGCCTTGCTTAGGAAGAAGTTGGAAAGAAGCAACTCTGGAAATCTCGTTTAACTAAGGGAGACTCTTACAGCAGGGAGGGCGTCCATTTCCAGATAGCAGGGGCTTACAATAGTCAAGGGTTTTAGAGACCTTGTTTTGGATCCGGGGAGTTGAAAATTCTGGTCCTTACAAGGCGCTCAGCTGGTATGGGGGAAACCTTTTGGAATCCGTTCCAGGGAGGGTCACGGACACGGTGCTGGTGCTTCGTTTGGGGCTAACCTTCCCCCAAGAGGCGGGAGGAGCTTTTTAGGGGCACCGAGCGGTTACAAAGCGGATAAGCAGAAATCTCTCCTTGGTGGACTTTGTGGGATGTGGCTCAGCCGTCTACCCTGGACGTGGGTCTGCATTAAAAGGAGGGCCGTCACCCAGGCGCCTCGTTCACTCCCATTTGGGGGTCTCTGTTGGGCTGGGGGCATGGTTTTTTTTTGGGGGGCAGGTAGCTGCAGCTTGGGTCATAAAAGTTTTTTTTTTTGCCAAAATTAAGCTATATACTGCGTGTATATATGTTTATATTTCAAGCAGGGCATCTGCTTCTAATCGTGAGGGTGTTTTCCCCACCCCCTCCCGCTCTGCCTTGTCGCAAAGGAAGCAGAATGGAAAACAGAGGAGTTTGCTTCTCCGAGGGGGAGACCTCGGCGAGGGGCCCAGATGGGCCCAGCTGCCTCCCGCGTGGCTCTCCTGCTACTCCGAGCAGCTGCTCCACGTTTTGGGTTTCCTGGACCCATAGAAGTGTTCCCCCTCCCCGCCCTTTCATCCCTATGCATGCCTTTGTTTGCAAAACTCACATGTCTCTCCAACAGAGGGAATGGAATGCGTGGGTTGTTTTTTTTTTTGGGTGGGGGGGGAGGCTGTGTTAAGCACAACAGAAGGCACAGTTATCTTCTGATCCAGCAACAGGCTCTGGGTATTTCGGGACTGGATCGGCAACGTCCCCGTGGGTCCATGTCGGCCGGAACAGCGCCGGGAGGAGGAGGATCTGTTGTATTCTTAATTGCATTTTTAACCACCTGGTTTTAAAAATGGCAACAAGCCCACGCACCCCCAGCACACACGTACACACAGAGGGGGAGGGGGGAAGACCCAGATCCAGACTGGGAGGAGTTGCAAGCAGGCTGGGGGGCCTAGGAGCAATGATTTAAGGCGGACCCAGCATCCCCCCCCCCAGGCCATGGTAGCTTGGAGATTCTGGCCCTTGTTGGCTCTGCCTGCCAGAGCCCTTCAAGGCAGCCGACGCTGCAAACCTCTTTGTTTTTTAAAACAAACCCAGCAGTATTCTAGTCCTCATTGCTCCAACGCCGGCTTGGAAAGCAAGGACGCTGTAGCTGCTTTTGCCGCTGTGTGGGAATCTCGCTTTTAAAAAAAATGTTCTCCCTGCTCAGGAAAAAAAAATGAATTTACAGTTGGGTGCATTTGGGCACCTGCTGACGGAACATGACGGAAGAGGGGGTGCCTTCGACACCAAGAGACCCCTCCCTCCCTGATTCAACTTTGTTATATCCAATCGGTGGCCCAGTTCCCTAATGGGTAGGGAGAAAAGCTAAGGCACATGCCTGCTTTCTCCTCCTTTTGCACGATTTTATTCTGCCCCTTTCTCGGCCATGGGGGTGGCCCTGGAAGTCCGAACTGGCCGCCATGCTTTTTTGATCATTTTTCTTAGGGAGTTTTTCTTTTTATAGTAAGCCGCACGCTCTCCCGGAGTGATGGGCAGTTTTTAAAAAAGAATGTCGCTTTATTTATCCATTTTCTCTCTCTTCCCCCCCCCCATCCCCAATTTCTTCTTGCAGTGAAGGAGTCTTCAAGTGCCCCGAAGATCAGCTCCCTCTTGACTATGCCAAGGTGCGCCATCCCTCCCGGTAGCACGCACGCACGCACGCAGGCCGATTTCCCTGTCTGCCAGATGAAAAGTAGAACAAGATCATTGGGGGGAAAACGGGCTTCAGTTCTGCTCCAAACAGCTTTTTCAGGCTTGTGAGGTTTTTCCCGTGGCGGTCATTCCTCTCTCTCTCTCTCTCTCTCTCTCTCTCTCTCTCTCTCTCTCTCTCTCTCTCTCGGCGTCCCTGATAGATCTATCCGGATCCCGAACTCGAGGCCCAGGTCCTCAGCTTGACCATCCGGTGCATACACAGCGAGGAAGGGTGCCGCTGGAGCGGGACAGTCCGGCATTTGCAGGTCAGACTCCAAGTCCCATCGCCCCCCACTGCCTCCAGACATGAAATCCCTACCCTGCCGGGATTTTTTTGCAGCCCGGCACGTAGGCATCCGGCGGCATCCGGAGGGGGGCAGGGCACCCTTTCCGTCCCCCCCTTCCCTAACCCTAAACGCTTCCCTCCTCTCCTTCCTGCCAGGCCCACCTCGGCACCTGCAGCTACAACGTGGTGCCGTGTCCGAACCGCTGCGGGGTGAAACTCAGCCGCCGGGACCTGCCCCCCCACCTGCAGCACGACTGCCCCCAGCGGCACCTCAAGTGCGAGTTTTGCGGGGCCGACTTCACAGGAGAAGCCTATGAGGTGAGGAAAACAGAGCCTCTGGGCATGTCCAAAGGGGACCCAGACGCAAGGTCCTGACCATAAACTGGAAGAATGTGTGTGTGTGTGTGTGTGTGTGTGTGTGTGTGTGTGTGTGTGTGTGTGTGTGTGTGTGTGTGCGTGTGTGTGTGCGTGTGTGTGTGCGTGTGTGTACATTTCTCCCCCCATCCCGCATCTCCCCCTCCAAAGACTTGGCACCTGTAGTCATTAAAAAGGAACTTTTCTCAAAGCCTCAATCAGCCCGTTTCACTAGCTCACTCCCGTGGGGGCAGACGAGAGACCGGGGGGTGGGGGGGCCTGGCTTTTAATGACCCTGTTTCTCGTTAAAAGGCGACCGCTTGGGGTTTTTGTAGGTGTGTTTTGCTGCTTGCTTTGTGCATGAAGTTGAGCCGCTGTTGTTGGAAATGGGAAGATAGGAATAAAACAGAGAAGGGATCAGATAAGATACGGGTTGTCAGGAGTGGAGATGCCAGCAGGGCACGCTATTTCAGAGGGGGCAGGATCCGGCATTTTGGAGGGTTGTGTTCCTCCCCCCCCAACTTCCACCGCTTCCCCTTTCCTCCCTGTAACCCTGGTTCCTCCCCGGCTGGTTTTGGGCACTTTGGCCTCCCGTTTTCCTCCCCAGAACCACGAAGGGGTTTGCCCGCAGGAGAGCGTCTACTGCGAGAACAAGTGCGGGGCACGTATGATGCGCCGGCTCCTCTCCCAACACATGCTCACCGAGTGCCCGAAGCGGACCCAGCCCTGCCCTTACTGCGCCAAGGAGTTCCTTTACGACACCATCCAGGTGAGACTGCTGCCATCATCCCAGGTGTGACTGCTGCCATCACGCCAAGGCTGTGGCCCGAGACAGCAGGGGGTGCCTCGATTCGGCAGTCTGTGGTGGACGGTGGACGGGACAGGTCCTTTCCGAACCCTGTGGCTGTTTTGTCCTTTCCCCCACCGCCCCCAAAAAGGGGGACAAATGGAGGCTGTAAAAACGTAGAGGCTGACAGGGGCGCTTCTCCCACTTAAAAACCCGCCCGCTTTTAAGTGGCTGATGGGCTCTTGGGTCTATCGTTTGGCTGAACCAAGCCCAGAAGCCACCGGTTTGGGGAACGTCTTGGTGTGTGTGGGGGGGATTCTGGGCTCCGTTGTCCAAAAGAAGCACCCCGCCTCCACCCCTTGGAGTCTCTTGGGTCGCCCCAAGGCAGCGACTCTCCTCCAGCCCTAGGTGGTCATCGCGAAGACCCCGTCAGCGCTTTCCCCCCTCTCCTCCCCCAGAACCACGAATACCAGTGTCCCCGTTTTCCTGTCTCGTGCCCCAACCAGTGCGGGGTGCCCAGCATTGCCCGGGAAGACTTGAGCGGACATCTGAAGGAGAACTGCACCACCGCCCTGGCGCTCTGCCCCTTCAAGGAAGCCGGCTGCAAACACCGGGTAAGGAGCTGCCGGGGGATTGAAGGGCATTTCCAAGGGTTGTTGTTGTTTTTTTTGTTGGCCCAGATCCAGCCCGCGAGCCCCCTATCCTGTTCCTTTGGGTCTCGGTGGAAGGGTCTCCTGGCTTCTAACGGGGCTCCTCCTCCTCCTCCTCTTCCTCCTCCTCCTGCAGTGCCCCAAGCTGGCCATGAGCCGCCACCTGGACGAGAACACCAAGCTCCACCTGGGGATGATGGGAGCCCTGGTGGCCCGCCAGCGGCAGGAGCTAGCCGAGCTGCGCCGCGAGGTGGAGGAGCTGGCGGTGGGCAGCGAGGGGGTGCTGATCTGGAAGATCCCCGACTACGCCCAGAAGCTGCAGGAGGCCAAATCCCGCAGCAACTACGAGTCCTTCAGCCCGCCGTTCTACACCCACCGCTACGGCTACAAGCTCCAGGTCTCGGCTTTCCTGAACGGCAACGGCAGCGGCGAAGGCAGCCACCTCTCGGTCTACATCCGGGTCCTGCCGGGCAAGTACGACAACCTCCTGGAGTGGCCCTTCACCTACCGCGTCACCTTCTCCCTCCTGGACCAGAGCGACCCCTCGCTCTCCAAACCGCACCACATCACCGAGACCTTCCTTCCGGATCCCAACTGGAAAAACTTCCAGAAGCCTGGCTCGGGGCGCGCCTCCCTGGACGAGAGCCTGCTGGGCTTCGGCTACCCCAAGTTCATCTCCCATGAGGACATCAAGAAGCGCAACTACGTGCGGGACAACGCCGTCTTCATCAAGGCCTCGGTGGAGATCCCCCAGAAAATCATCTCGTAAGGCTGGGCGGTCCCCCCACCCCCACGCCCACCCCGCTTGGCTCCCCTTCCAGGGGGTGGACGATGCCACCAGGATCCTAGAGAAAAAAGTGACTAAAAAAAAAAGCCAGCCATTTGGACTAATCTCCGGGTTGCATTGAGGGGTACGGATTTGAGCTTCTCTATTTTAGAACGCCTTCCGCCAACGGACCCACTCTCACCCCCTTGGCTGCTCAGGGCCGAGACCCTTAATGGTGCTAAGTGCTTCAGGTCGGGGGACGGATCCCTCAGCCTGGATAGGGACTCTCTCTGTCTTCCCTAGAGCAGCTGGGCTGTTTTGCCATCACCCCCCCCACACACACACACACCTCCCTCTTTCCAGCGATCCCGTATCTCTGCCCGAGCCGAGCCTCCCGGTTCTGGAAGGGGAAACCTGACGAAAACTCACAGGGGAAGCTGGCGCCGCAGGAGACGGACCCTGTTGCGGTGTTTGACGGCACGGCCGTGGTTGCAATGGGGTGGGGTGGGTTCGGCGGCCCGAGGGGAGGGCAGTCAGGGCCCTCAGGTGCTATTGAGACATCCTTTCTTACTCCTCATGTCCTGGGAGGTGGGAAGTGTGTGAACCTTGGGGTAGGTTCTTTGGGGTGAAACCCCCTGGAGGCAACTGCTCCCCTCCAGCATTTCTGAATCTGCCAGACCAGACCTGGAGGATCAAATCCGCCCCCCCGGCCCTCTTTGGCCCCGAACTTGTTCCCTGTTCTGAAATAACTTTCCTTTGGTGCCTCGAAGATTATCCTCCGAATATCTTCATCCAGGTCTCGCCTCCGTTCCTGATTTAGTCCGAGGGGGAGAGAATGTGTCTATGTGTGTGGGGACCTGGTCTACCCCCTTTCCAAAGAGCCATATTTTATACAGTGAAGCCCCCCACCCCCACCCCAAAATCTCAGAGAGAAATTATTTCTTTGTTGGGGAAAAAAATCTCTGTTGATTTTCTTCTGCTCCCAGGAGGTGTGAGAGCAGCTGGGGTCTCTCTCTCTCTCTCTCTCTCTCTCTCTCTCTTTTTCTCCCTTCCACTATCTCTTTTTCTTGTTGTTGTCGTCGTTTTTTTTCTAATTAAATAAACCGTTTCCTGTATTTATTAACCAGGCTTGATTCCCTGAGCCGGCCGGCGACTCCGTTCCGTGCGAAGGGAACGCGATCGGATCTGTTGGGAGGGGAAAGCGGCTTCTTATAAACAAAGCACTGTTATTAAAAAAAAATGCCCAGCGAGCAACCCTTCTGCTAAAAGAAATCCTGCTGCTTTCCGGCTGCCACTGGGCTCTTTGTGGGGGTCAGTTTGCAGCCGCGTCACTCCCAGGGGTGTGGGGAACCTGTGGTCGGCCGGGTCGACTTGTTCGTTTAAAATAGCTCCGGCAAAACCGCTCTGAGCTTCTAATTTGCTCGTTCCTAATTCTGGAGACCCAGCTTTTGTTCCAAATATATCGGAGGAGCTGCCACCGCGTCCTGTGGGTTTTACGGGCCTCGGATCCTTCTGGTTTGGAGACCACGTCCCAGAGGGTCCTAATTATCATTTTTTTTGCTTCTCCGAGGCGTATTCCTCCCCCCCCCCCAGGGAACGGAAGGCTTAGGGAAATGCCATTCAGATCTTGGCCCCTTTCTAGGGAAACGTTTTGCAAATGGTTGCCAACGGGAACACACAGCACTGTTTGTGCCGCGCTACCTTATAGGGCCGTTGTGTTGAACATGCCGGCGGAGGTGGTTTGAGCCTGCTGGGGAAAGTGCTGTGTGCATCACGGCTAAGTCTTTGAGCCAGACGAGGGCTTCTGAAGTCCCCTTGTATTTCTCCCCTAAATTGTACCGGAAGGTGGTAGGGCGGGAATGTTCAGGAGGGAACGGGGGAGCAGAAGTTGAAGAAGCCGGGCCCTAGATTAGCGGTGAAGGATCTGCGTTGTATGCAAACCATCCCAAGTTCAAGTCCAGGCGTCTCCGCTTAGGACCGGCTCCGGTCATCATGGGAATGTTTTTTTCTCCGCTGGAGACCTTGCCTAAGGCGCCCCCTGTGTTCCCGTTCAGTCGAGGCTTGGCTGGGACTCATGAGGACTAGAAACGCCCACGGCTGTTGCCTCTGCTTTGTGAGCCGATCGCCGATCTTTCTTTTGCGTCTCCATCTAAACCAGCGGTTCTCGATCTGCGGGTCCCCAGGTGTTCCTGGAACTGCAACTCCCAGAAGTCTTCATCATGAGATGAGCTGGCCAGGATTTCTGGGAGTTGCAGTCCGGGAACATCTGGGGACCCACAGGCTGAGAACCACGGATCTAAGAGCAGTAGCCGTTGGAGGAACCTCGCACGCCGGATTGACCGTCCGCCGTGGGCTCTTAGAGGGATGCATTTGGGCAGTGGCCTGGCCTGTGTTTGGTTTCCAAGGCCAGAGGCAAAAGATAAGCTTCTGGCAGGCGCTCATCTCGCTGAGATCGCTTTCCAAGCCGGGGCAGTAAAACAGGTTGTGCTTGTTTATCTCCTTTTATTGTGGGGTAACAAAATCCTTACTCCTGACCTCTGGACAGCTTGGCTCTCTCGCTTGGATCGGAGAGGGTGGATGAAGGGCGCACGGCTGCTTCGGGTCTCTCCTCATTCCGGCTTTCCCTATGCCAAACTCCATCATCCTGCACCGTTGGCTCTGCAGGGTGATGGGTGTCATGACCCCCCCTAAAATCAAACCCAGAGCAGGTTTTTTTTTTGGAGGGGGGCGCTGAGGTCCAAAGACTTAAAAGATCTTTGAGCCTAAACCTTGGTTTCAATCCTGTTGTTATTTCTCCTCTCCCCCAAAGGGCTGTGGGTGTCCACTTTGGTGGGACGGAGCCCTAGAAAAAAGGATTTGGGGTCGTGGGACGCCTGAGAGGAATCGGTCGGAGGAGAAAGAAGGACGGTGGATCTTTCTCTCTGCCCCCCCTCCGGTTGCCTTCCGGCGGCCCTAGATGTAAACTGGGGCACAAGGTCCCGGCTGAATGGCTGACCCACATACAGACCCCCGACGGAGGCTTAGACGAAAGGTGGCGGCGGGGGGGGGGAGGTTTCTAATTCAATCAGTGGGGAATTTCCTCCCTTCTCCCGATTCCCCTACTTGGGGCGGTTGTGGGGGGGATGCAGAATTGATTTTTGGAGGTTTGGAGGCGATTGCCAATGGAAACGAGAAGCCCCCCCCCCCCGGGTGGGATGAAACCCAGAGTGCTTCTTGCCTGGGGTGTGTTTGTGTGTCTATGATAGACCCAGACATGTTTGGGGTTTCTTGGTGTGTGTGTGTGTGTGTGTTGTGTGTGTAGGGTTGAAAAGCTGATCCGTGTGCGGGAAGCACAGGGTTGTTTTACTAGATCACTAAAAAGCTCCTGCAAGCTTCAGGGTATAACAGAGCTCTTCGGCAGGTATCAAAGGCTTGGGGTTTTTTTGGGGGGGGGTTGAAGAAGAAATTGAACATTTAACCTCTGGCCCGAGGCTGTAACTGCTGAGCACTCCAACCGGCTGCCACTGCCCCACATCCTTACTGCCTCCGATTCTTGTGCCCCCCAAGCCCCCCCCGGGTCTCCCCCTCCGAACCCGCGGCCTCTTTCCGATTCGCCACCAAGCAGCTGCCGCCGGACTCCTCAGGATCTCATTTGCCTGATTGGTAATTAAGGTGCCATTGTACTTATGGCCTGGGCGCTAATGCCACTGGACAGATGGAGGTGTGGATGGAAAGCAGGAGGGAAGGATAGGGAGTGGGGTTTGAGAGAAGGAAACGATCAGAGGAGGGCGACTTTGGGGCCCCCAGTTTGGGGGGGTCTTTCTGCCGTCCTCGCTGGGTCGGCTTTGACCCTCTGGTTTCTGGTGGGTCGCACCAAGGAACCAGCAGGGACGCATGTGTTGCCTGTACAGGAAAGGGTAGGCATTTGAAAGGAGGCCAGTCCTGGAGGTCCCCTTTCCGGTTTTGTGTCCGAACCTCTCCCTGCTTTGAAGCGACACCTGTTCCTGCACCACCACCAACAACCCAAAATCTGTCTGAGCACCTCAGCTTTGCTGTAATCCCCTTTTCCTAATGGCCGTCCCGGCTCAGACCGATTACTCCTTGATCCAGGGTGGGGGTGGGGGTGCAAGGCTCCTCCATCTGGTTTGCCGAGCCCCCAAAATGACCCTGCGAGGAACCCTTTGCTGCGCGTTCCCTCCCTCCTTGGCGCTCAAACCAAGCACCCTGCGAAGTGGGATCAGGCTGAGAACCCAAAAGGCAGCCACACAGTCTAACCACTAGGCCGCTCTGCTTGCAAAGGAAGCAGCCGTTCCTGTGGGACCCTGCGTCCAAAAAGCATTTTTTTGGGGGGGAGGGTCCCTGGCCTTGACCCTCGGGAGTGTTGAAGGGCCAGCAGTCCTCAGAGCCTCATGAAAAACGGGCCCGATCCTTGCACAGCCGGCTGGAAGAGGCACAGAGGCACCCCGGCAAGGAGACCAGGGTCTTCCGGGGTCTTCTGGGGTGGAAGCTCCGCCAACCATTCTCTCCAGCCCGATTAGCGTCATCCTGTCATTCGGCCTATTTTTAGACCTGCTCACAAGGCAGCGCCCGGGCAGCGCCATGCCAACGTGGGACGTTCTCTGGGTAAAGCCAGCGGAAGGAGGAAGGGGTCCCCGCAGGGTCGTTGTAGGGAGTCGTCTCGTTCCGGGTCTCTGGTCCCAGGACTTGGGAGGCGGCCGGAGGGAGCCAGGTTGAGGAAGCTGGTGTTATCAGGGCTGCACCGGGGGGCAGTCGTAGGTGTCAGGACTGCTCTCACCCTTGGACATGACAGCCTGATGCTTTGCCAGGTCGCCTGGCAGGAGCGTGGATGGAGTTTTGAGCTCTGGAATTGTTCCTTTTTGGGGGGGGGTTCATTTTCGGCTCCAATCCCTGAAAACCTGGAGGCTGCATGCCAGCCTCCAGGTCTTCCTGGGCAGCAAATCCCATCGTCCCCCGCACTGGCTGTTGGCCTGGCTTGATGGGAGTTGTAGTCGTCAACCAGATTCTGGAGTGACCCATCCAAGCACCCTCAAAAATTAAAACTCGAGCAGTGTGTTTGTGTGTGTGTGTGGGGGGGGGCTGCCTCTGGGAAGCAACGGAAACTCCGACCATTTGCGGAAAAAATGGGTAGTCCTCAAGAGATGTCACAAAAGGAAATGCACGAAGATGCATGTATAATCTTAAAAAAGGTGGGGAGTCATGACGGGTCTGTTCAGGCAGATCAAAGGGTGGCCAGACAGGTGGGGTGGTTTTTTTCATTTAGTTCCCGGTCCAGTTTCCAATGGATTTAAGTAGAAAAACAAGGAACACCTTTTATAGCTGTCTTTGTTTTGTCTGTTTCTTTGGGGGGGGCGGATGGCCTGGTTTCACCCCAAACGGCCTTGCTTTCCGTCCGAGCTCAAAAACTATGCTGAGTCAGTTCTGCCGGCGGTAGGGAGGGTCTCCGCCTGGATCCGCGACACCCGGAGGCTCCGCTGGCCCTTGAGGTGCACAAGTCAGATGGCACTGCAGCGGGGTGGTAGTGGGTGGGTCGTGCGACTGAAGGCTGCAGCATGGGATCTGTTGTCTGTGCTGCAGGGTGGGGAAATCTGCAGCATGGGCCAGTGGTGCCGTGCTTGAGATCCAACCCAAGAAGGTTGGAGGCGGAAGGAAGAGCGGAATAAAACAAGATAGATCAAGGCTTGCTCTGGTTCTCAGTCGAAGGCCGGAGGTATTCCGGAGCCACCAACCCTGCAAGGTTGTCGGTGATGGAGGAGGTACACGTGTGCGCGCGCGTGTCTCCCGGCTCAGCTTTCTGCCGCATGAACATTTCTGACTCCTTCCTCCTCCTCC
This sequence comes from Phrynocephalus forsythii, assembly GCA_029282475.1. Taxonomy (NCBI): domain Eukaryota; kingdom Metazoa; phylum Chordata; class Lepidosauria; order Squamata; family Agamidae; genus Phrynocephalus; species Phrynocephalus forsythii. The sequence continues at coordinate 605,561 of JAPFRF010000017.1, forward strand.
TGGCGGCTGGTTTGACTTCTACCCCAGCTGGCAGGCCATCACCCTGGATCAACGCCGGATCCTGCCTCCCTGGTGATGCTACTTGGCAGGCGGCAAAGTTCCCCACAGCCTGGTTCCCCCCCCATGACATCAAATCACCCTCACTGCAGGTTTGCACCGTGCAGATCCTGAACGACATCCCTGCGCTCGGTGCGGCCAGAACGGGAGAGGGCCTGAAAGGCGCTTCCAGAAAGGGGTCCTCGTGTCCCTTTGGCCAAGCTGCTAGACCTCATGGAGGCAGGCACAGAAACGGGAGGCAATGCCCAGTGGAAACGCGCCTTGTGCCCGGGCAAGGTTTACACAGGAGCTCAGTCTATGTAGCCCAAAGCTGTTGGAAACCCTGGTGCTAAAAAAAAAAAAATCCCGTTGATTGTTCTCTCACGTTGGCATGTTTGGATGAGAGCACGGACAGCTCCTAGAACACTCAGGAGGGAGGGATTTGAAAAGGCAACAAATTGGCACCTTATGCCACAATTAAGACGTTTTTTTAAAAAAAGATTTTTTAAAAAAACAACACATCGCCTCGCTCTCGCCAGGTGTGATTGTTAAAACGCCAACATGGCCTTTTGAAAGGGCCTTTCAAGTTGAGGGAATTGGCCAAGAAAGCCGGTGAGAAAAGGTGCCCGCTTGCCGGTTTTGCCAGATGTCGGCGTCATCCTAGATGAGCCCCCCCCCGCCCCGCCTTGCGAGAAGGCTGCTCAGGCTGGCAAAAGCTCCACCTGTGCTACTTGGAAGGCGTGGGGGTTGCAGGCAGCTGTAAGGCTGCAAAGGAAGGAGCTAAAAGTCCGGAATTTTGGACAAAGTCATTTGGAAGAGACATACACAGATATCACAAGCACACACACGCAGAGGAGGGAAAACTCATTTCTCTGGAGGGGGGGGTTAAGACATCATGTGCAAGCTTTGGAACCACACAGAACTCTTCTTTCACATAAAGGACAACACAGAGGGTGCACCATTTGGGTCTGCCTGGGACGGCTCCAGTCCTGCAGGCCTCGGCACTCTGGCCTGAGCCCTTGGGCCTGCAAAAAGCGTTCTGTGTGACCCAGAAGCTCACATCCCTTCGAGAAAGGACAGACGGGCCTCTCAGAGATGCTAGGGGTGGGGGAATTGCAAGGCTTTTCGCTGGGGGTTACTGGACCAACGACACAGGCGCGCGGGAAGGACCAAGCGTCTCCGGCACCCGATGCTGCCGGTCAGGACGGCGAGAGGCGAAACCCAGAACAGCAGCTTCGATGCGTTACTAATCCAGGCCTGAAATCCTGTTAAGGAGGCGACGGGATCCTTCACTAGTGCTTAAGACCAAGCTGGAAGGGATGTGTGTGTGTCTGTGAGCGCACGCCAGGTCCTACAAAACACCCAACCCCAAATCTTTCTGCTTTTAAGGCAAACCCACACCCCTTTTGTCCCCCAATCTGGCACCTTCTTTCCCCTTGTCCTCAAAACACAACACGGAGCCAGCCTTGGCGAACGACCCCACTACGCCCCTCATGGAAGGACGGCCTGATTTTAAAAAGCACCCGGATCCCATCCTCTCCAGTCACCTGGGGACAATGGGATCTGCATCCCAGCCTCTTCAGGGGACCTCTGCCGATGAGCTGGGGAGGGTTGGCTATGGGTATTTTAGGGGGTCAGGGCCACCCCATGCCCGGAAAGGAGTCTCCTACTCCAGCTTTCCCAATATTTTTCCTACACCCCCTCCTTTAAAAATTGGGTCTTGGCTGCCCTCCAGTGGATGAGCCCTGGAACTGCAGGGAGCAATTCCCACACCCCAGAGGGCCACCCGGCGTAATTTTAGGACAGGGGAAGACCCAGGCTGATGGCAGCGGTCTCAGGCAAACTAGGTTCCCCATTCCGAGTAGGGCTTCGGGATCCTTGATTGTCTTTCAGTCCGGCCTTCCCGCAGGGATTGGGCTGGGGTCAGACTAGATGACCCCCAGGGGACACCGTCAGGCCGACTCTTATTCTGAGAAGGGGTGCTCTGAGCAGAGGGTCTTTGTGACAAGCCAAGCTGGGTTGGAGGGCGCAGAGCGGATGCCCCTATGTCCCTCTAGGACCCCAACTCCTCAAGATCTTCATGGGGGCTCAGTCAGGCCAGGCTGTGCACAGCACCCCCAAGGAAAACAGCCAGGGAGACCCAGAGGGAATGGAGGATGATGGCACCCACTAGGACTCTCTGCCCTTGGTCTGTAGAAAACTAGGAGGGTTGTCCTTCTGCCCAGACCCAACCTTTAGGGCAGTGATGGCAAACCTTTGGCCCTCCAGATGTTTTGGACCGCAACTCCCACCGTCCTTTGTCACTGGCAGCCTATGCTTGGAATTCTGGGAGTTGTGGTCCAAAATATCTGGAGGGCTGAAGGTTCGCCACCACTGCTTTAGGGTGAAGGTATGGAAGGGGTTCCTTTCCCACCCCCCCCAAGTGCTACAAGGGACCCCCAAATCCCACAACCTGTGACCCCGAATATGGAGGCACCGGACCCCCAAACTTCCTGCACTCAAAAGCACATGACCCTGGCAATGTTTTTTTTTTTAAAAATGTTTATTATTATTATTATTATTTCGCTCTCGGTTTTGCTGTTTCTGGAGGGAACGGGTCAGGCCGGGGGCTCCGCAGGGCTTCTCCGAAACCAGGCCACACACCGCGTGGCGGGGAAAGGGCTCCCCGAAGAGGAGAACAGGAGGAGCTGAGTACGGGAGGTTCTGCTCGGTCTTGGGGGGGGAAAGAGGTGACACTGGACAGCCAAAATAATTTATTGAGTCAACAGGTCCTGGGACCAAGAAAACATGATACAGAAGAAAAGGCGAGAGCGCATGCCCGGGTGGTGGTGGTGGGTGGATTTTTCTTTTTCTTTTCTTTTCTTTCTTTTTGCCAAAAGACCACATATTTTTGGGTGGGGGAAGCGGGCAGGACATATATTGCAGGAAAGAATTCTCCCAAGGGTGGAAGCAAGGCAGTCAACCCCCCCCCACATCTCCATCCTAATCCTCCGCCCTGCAGGGAAGCTTGCCTGATTTAGTCCATTAGGGCTCATGGGCTACTAAGATCTGACACAACCGGTCCGGGGATCCTGCTAAGGCCATGCAACTTGACGCATCAACCCAACACCCCCCTGCAAAGACACCACAGAAGGAGAGAGAAAATTCAAATTAGTTCCTTGTCAGGCAGGGGAAAAAAAGGAGAGAGGTTGTGAACGTTCTTTTAAAAGAAAAGGTGGTGTTCTAACACTCTTGGAGGGGATTAAAAATAACCAAGAGGGTGTGAAGCAGCCTGATGTCGAGTCTTTTTTTTTTTTTTGGGGGTTAACAAAGTTCTAAAGGCTTCTTTAGGAATCCTACAGCTCCCCCCCCAAAAAAAGAATACATGGCTCAGTCAAAAAGATATACAGTATGACCTTCGTATTCCTGGGATCTGTATCTCCTGATTCACCAAAGTCTGAAAATTTTAAAATTTTTCTCATGTATTACTGGAACCCGCCACTAGAAGGAGCCAGGGACCATGCCATGAATGCACATAGGATAGTGTCTGGCGCCCATGAGTGGCCACTTCTGGTAATGCACGTGAAAACAAATTTTCTGGTGTCCCCCCCCCCCCCTTTGGCCATGCTATATCCATGGTTTCCACTTATCCCCCATGTGTGTGTGTGTGTGTGTGAGAGAGAGAAACCAACCCCCAGTGGATATTGTGGGTCCAAACGTACTGATCTTGAGCTGCTTCCTAAAAGCTCTTCCATTCAAGGAAAACCCTCCAGAGGCTTTCACTGAACCTGAGTGACATTTTTAACACCTGCGGATTCACTATTTCCTGTTTTTTTTTTTTTTTACGTTATGCCTATTATTTTAATGTGTTTCTTTGTTGCTGTTCCCCCCCTTTTTCTCGCCTGACTGTTTTCGAAGTGTCAGCCCCTGCTCAGGAAAGAAAACGGGAGGAGCGTGTTAAGGCTTTATTAGTCGTATTCTCCCCTCCCCATTCCACCCTGCTCCCCAAAGGTTGCGGCGATGGGGAGGGGGAGAGGGGGAAGGCAAGGGGTTTACTCTGCCCCCCACCCCAAAAACAGTGCTACTCAGACACCCCCTCCCACTCTATCGAGGTCACATTTACACAGAAATATTACACCTCCGCGTCTACAGTGTTCATCTTTAGCCAGTGTACAGAGAAATAATTTTCCTTTTAAGGCAGCTGTCTCGCTTTTTAATTTTCATTCTTCTTCTTCTTCTTTTTTAAATCCCAAATTTCATCATGACCATTATGTGCTGGCGTATTAAGGTTTGGGAGACTTTATAGGTGGGAGGCGGTGATGGGGGAGGCCAAGCTTAATAAAAAAGCAGAAGGGCATCCCTAAGGATAGACACTAACTGGGACACCACGAGTCTTCGTATAAAAACCCAGAGAGGATGAGCCCCCCACCTCCACCCGGCAGGATCCGCAACTCTGAAACCTATTTGGTAAAAACAAGCCAGGGGTGTCTTTAAATAGCTATTAGAGCAAGGAAAAAGAACTTCTCTACCCTCTTGGCTGTGTCACTCGGGGACAGAAAGGTCACTGGTTGGAGAGCCAGCTGGCTATCCAGATATTTCAGACTACAAATCCCATCAGGTTTGGCTAAAAGGGCCGCTGTGAGTAAGCCAAGGGGCATCAGGGGTCCCCAAAACAGCCCCAATCGCTCTAGCCTTCTAGAAAACGTTGACTTGGGAAGGGTTTCAAAGAGGACCGCCGTCTCCGTGGGGGACCTGGATCCAGAGGTCGAACCGGACGAGAAAAGGATATAGGAAAAGATCTGGGTCGAGCTCTCCATTTGGATCTTGACCTCGAAAGAGATCTGGATCTCATGGTCCTCCTTTAAAACCATTCCCGATCCACCAACTTCCAGTAGGAATGGCACAACAAAATTAAAACCTATCTTCCCTTTTTGGCATCCGTCATCTTGTCAACACGGACAATATTGTAGGGATCCCTAATGGTGGCCCAGCCATTTTGCTCCGGAAACGGCCTTTTTAAAAATGTTTGTGTCCACATTTCCTGCATTTCCTGTTGGCCTCTTCATATCGGGACTGAAAAATAAATACGGGCGTTCCTTAATACTTTGCTAAAATGACAGCGCTAGTGTTTGGGACACGAATGTTGCCCAGTCTTGTGTAAATTTATCATAGGGATACAGATGAGGAGAACTAAACAAGGTTTTCCAGGAGCTGTGCAGCCAGTTCCCATGATATATCTACTCTGATCGGAGTGATTTTAATATTTCTGCCTGCAAATCGCTCTTATGCGTTTCGTACGGAGAGAAAGAGAATTTATTCTCCTGCGGATGGCGAGTTCCTGTCGCCGTTCACAATAATGATCACAGAAGTTTGCGAATTAAAAAAAAAGAGGAAATGTTTAAAAAGCTGCAACCGCTTGCCTTGTTTATTAATTCAAATTAAGACTAAAACCTAGGTCACACCTTTTTTTTTCTTTTCTTTTTTAAAATTCTTCTTTTAACTCAGTGAAAGTGACTGCGGCTGCCTTATCTATACCCTGGGTGCTGAATATGAAGGCTTCGGCTATCCATGACGGACTCGGGCCCTCGGTTCACCGAGGGCCGGGGGGCTTTGCCCAACATCCCCCCGCCCTGCTCTCGGAGGCAGGCGGTGGGGAGGTCCCCGCTCAGGTACTCCATGGAGGGCATCATGCTGCCGCCCTGGCTGGGGGGAGCGCCCCCTGGCCCACCCCTGTAGGGCGGGGGCCCGCCTGTGCACTCCAAGGCCGGCCCCATGGGCGGAGGGGGTGGCTGCCCCGTGGTGGCGTGGAAGGGGATGGCCAGGTCCTGGGAGCCGGAGCTGTCGCTGTTCGGCGTAGGCAGGATGTTATTCCACAGGGGCTGGAAGTAAGGCCCGTTGGTGTAAGTGAGCGGACCTGGGAGGCCGTTGACAGGCGGAGACGGGGTGGGCTTCTCCAGCGGGGGCTTGAGGCCGAAGGGCGGGCCGGTGCACAGTTCGAGGCCGTAGCCGGAGGCGGCTTTCGCCCCAGAAAAGGCTTGCCCGGGGAGCTCTCGGCCAGCACCCAGCTTCCCCGCCAGTCCCGAGGGTCCGACGGCCTCGCCGCACATCCGCTGGAGGTGGGCGAGCTGGTGCTGGTTCCAGGCGGCGGCCGCCACCGCCTGCTTCATCTCGCTTTGGTAGGCGGCCGAGGGGCCCCGCCCCGCCGCGCTCGCCAAGTGCATGGCGCCCAGCGTGGGATCGCCTGGGTTGGCTTGAGCACAGGAGGGCAAAGGGTGGCCCTGGTGGGCCGAGACCCGGCTGCTCGCGCTGATCAGGAGGTTGCGGCTGATGGGGCTGGGGTTGGCGATCTGTCCCTCGCAGACTGAGGTAGCGCTGGCGCCCGCCCGGGCCTGGCAGAACTGGTTGATCTGGTGGACGATGGCGCTCAGGTCGGGAGGCGGGTGCTGCTGCAGGCTGGCGGCCATGGAGAGGGGGATGGTTGAGGTAGAGACAGTCACGTTGGGAGGGGCGTCGGCCTCTGCCACCTTCCGCCCTCCGTGGCCCCCGCCGCCGCCGCCGGCCCCCGGGGGCGGAAGGGGCTGCAGCATGTGGTTCCCGGAGTGCAGAGGGGGCGGCTGCAGGACCGGGTGGCCCATGCCCGGGGGAGGAGGAGGAGGAGGGTGGGGGCCCAGGCCTTGCTGCAGGGCCTGCGGGTGACTTAAAGTGCTGGGTGCCGCCGGGTAGGGGGCCGAGGGAGCGTTCATCATGGCGTCCGGCCGGAGGCGGGCCCGCGTCCCGTCAGAGTCCTTGAGGAGCCCTTTCGCCGGGGACCGGACAATGGCCAAGAGGCCGGCTTTCGGGGTGGCCTGGGAGGGCGGGTAGGGGCTGTACCTTGGCCCCGACGTGTCCAGGCCGTTCACCGTGCGGCGAATGTGTTTCCGTTGAGGGACCTTGACGCTGTTGGGGAAAATTTTGATAGTCAGAGGGTGGTGGGCCACCTTCTTAGCATACGCGTCCAACTCAGCAGGAGTAGGGTGCTGTGCGCTTCTCATTTTCTGTGTAGTGTCCCCTGGTTTGGGGGGGGGGAGGAAGGAGAGAGGAGGAGGAGGAGGAGGAGGAGGAGGAGGGAGAAGAGGAAGCCAGAGGGACAGGATGAGAGATCCAGAAAGAAAGAAAGAACGAGAGAGAGAGAGAGAGAGAGGGAGGGAGAGAGAGAGAAGCCATCAACACTGACACAAGCAACAGCCAGTGCTGTCTTGTAAGAACATGAGAGCTGTCCGGATTTTGGTCCGAAACAGAAGCCGTCCAACGGCAGGCAGACAGGCAAGTGTGGTGCTCCCAGCATCAAATATGCAAGCAAGGTGTGATCAGCTGCAACCTTTCTGCGCACGGTGCCCCCTTCCCTCAAACGCCAATGGCCCCTTGACCCCTTTCAGCGCTTCCGGTTGCCTTCCTCCGACCCACCCGACTGCGTGTCGGTTCCTCACTCTTACCGCCTCCTCCCTGGCTAGTGACGGGAACTGGAGATCCAACGGATCTTGCCGCGCGGCCCTGCCAGGTTTTGCTTTTAGCTCGCTCACCAAAAACACCCGTGGTGGCTCGGGGGGGGGCGGGGCTGCTTACGAGAGGCTGCCAGCCTCGACGGGCCACGAGAGTAGCCGGGTGGCCCCCTGCGGCGTGGCCTGAGCCTACTGACAAGGAGGGATACGGAATCCTCTCCTTCCTGGCCGACAAGCTGGTTTAAGTGGCGGAGGAAAACGTACAGGGGTGCAGCAAGGACCAAGCAGCATGCAGGGAGGCAGCAGTCTCCCTCCTCTGGGCATGCATGCATGCATGGTGTGTGTGTGTGTGTGTGTGTGTGTGTGTGTGTGTGTGTGTGTGTGTGTGTGTGTGTGTGTGTGCGCGTGTATGTGTTTAGGGGCATCAGGGGGCGGGATCCTTTCAGCCCACCCCAAGTCCTTACTGGCTCATCCTACTTCCCAGTCCTTTTGCCTGCTTAGAATATGGGAAGATGCAAACAGGAGGGATTCTGGGAAATGTAGCCAAAGGCGGATTTTTTTATTTTATTTTTTTGCTCCGGTGCTGGCTTTATCAACAGAGCTGCTCTCTCTCTCCTGTCTTCAGCACCACCACCCCAGGAAGAGCTGGGGAGGTCTTGCCCCCAGCTGCACGGGAACCCTAGGCACAGCCCTGACGCAGGTGGGTGCTGCTGTTCCCATTCGCCATAAGGCGTCTTTCCGTGTTCCTCTGCCCTCCACCCTCCGGATGGTTTTGCCTCCCTTAAAGCCGCCGCCACCCCCATCCCCACAAATGCAAACAGGAGAGGCTGGATTAGAGGCCGTGACTTCCCTCTTCCCAGCCCGGCTGTCGACACTTCCCGGGGGCGACTTACATTTCTGAAGTCCAGTGTTCATCTGCGGGTAAGACAGCAGAGAGAAGCAGAGGTCCCGAGGCCCTGGCAGGCAGGCCAGCATGGCGGGCAGCCGCTAGCAGGTGTCGGTGCTGACGGAACTGCAAAGGAGACACATCCCTGGCCGGTTAGACCCCGTGAGAGCATCTAGAGAAGTTCCCTCACCCTCACCACCACCGATCACAAAGGCTCCTCTGGTCAGCATCATGCCCGAACCACCTCCCTGCCGATGGGGTGGCTCCAAGGTAGTTCAAGAGGGTGTATTGATGCAAAACCCTCAAAAAAAAATAAACATCTCTCTCCCCAAACTGAGACCTTTCAACGGAATCCACACCCCCTTAAAAGGTCCTTACAGGTATATTTTTAAATTTAACAACAGAACACTGCTTTTCAGGGCTTTAGGGAACCGAACTGCAGCCTCAGAAGAGAAGCAAGAAATCAGAAAACACCTTTCCCCCCAAAAATATGGAATCTAAAACAAGAATCGGTAATCGGAAAGGAAGTGTAGGTCTAGGGTTCGAGCCACAGATCGCTGTCAACCAGTCCGGGGTGCCTCAATCAACCCGGGTGAGAGAAGGAGACAAGGAGAGAACGGGGGAAAATTCCCAAGGAAAGAAGTGATGTGTTAAAAACTACGAGATGTGAGTCGATCCTCCCTCCCGTAAGGGCTGCAAAGCAGAACATCAGGAGTGGAAAGACGTTGTGGCTGCCTTCACAAACTCCTCGGTTGCTCTGCATGCAGAAAAAAAGGGGGCCAGATTGAGATGTACAAAATAACGCAGGGCATGAGTCAAGTGGATAGAGGGAAGCTCTTCTCCCTCTCACAAAATACCAGAACTAGGGGACATCCACTCAAATTGAGAGCTGGGAGAGTAAGAACAGACAAAAGAAATCTTCTTTTTATCCAGCGTGTTGTGAGTCTGTGGAACTCCCTGCCACAAGAGGTGCTGATGGCATCTGGCCAGGATGCCTTCAAAAGGGGGTTGGACAGATTCCTGGAGGAGGAGTCCATCCCAGGTGACAAACCATGAGGGAGATGTGTAATCTCCAGGCTTAAAAACCTGGGGTCCTTCAAGGGCCAGATGCAAGGGAGTGGGATCAGGAGACAGAGATCTAGTCTCGTGTGCTCCCAGATGCAGCTGGTGGGGCCACTGTGAGATCCAGGAAGCTGGACTAGATGGGCTGTTGGCCTGATCCAGCAGGGCTCTTCTTATGTTCTTATGCTCTTATGTTCTCAGAAGGCTAGAGTCCAACACGCCCCAACCGCCACCTTTTAGAGGGGTTTCCGAGAAACTTAAAACCACGCCTTTGTGGTGAAATAATGAAATGAAATAATAAAACCAGCTTCTTTCTTTTTCTTTTTTTCTTTCACCCTACTTCGTGGCTTTTCTGCTCCCTGCAACTGCCTGGATTGGGGCAACTTTTTTTTTAATGCCTTCACCCAGGGAAAGCAGCCCAGAGGGTCATGGTGATCTAAGATCTAAAGGAAAGATGTATTTATTTTGATTCAACTTGATATTCTTTGCTTCCTCGGGGGAAACAATTTCAAAAACAAACCCAGCACTCCTCTGTATACAAACAAGCGTCTCACATTACTTTAAGTTACTGTCCAATGGATTTTTTAAAACGTACATTTGTCCCTGAGAGTGCTACACTTTGCCAGGGAGTGTGAATGAACCAATAAACACATTTTTTTAAAAAGAAGGAAAAACAAAAGAGTTATGTGCTTTGCTGTGGGTGCAGGTTATTCCAGGTTGCAGCTTAAGCATGCCTCCGGTCAGGTTCAAACAGCTCCACAGAGCCTGGCCTGAGGAAGGCTTATTAAGGTGGAGCCTTTGCGCTGCATTGAAAACCTCCACGAGGCCAGGCCAGCGGTGGTCGGCAACCACGTGCCAACGGAAAGCCCAGCCTCGCGGCGTGCAGTTCCATCGTGTGCCCGGCCAACTCAAAATTCGGGGAAACGAATTGACGCCTCCTTTCCCGAAAGGCACTCCACTCCGGCTGCCGCCCTGCCCCCCGAGTGAGAAGATCGTGCCGTGGTTGTCGAGGCCTCGTTCTCTTGAGCACGGGGTGTGTGTGTGGGGGGTGAAGTACGGAGCGCTCCAAGGAAACCATCTGGATAGCACGAACGGATCAGCCAACCCCTCAGGTTTACTGGGAAACCTGCCCCTTGGCCTGCTTCCCTTGGCACCTGTGCGGCGTGGGCACTCTGGTGGAAACTCTTAAAAAAATATTAATTGGCAGCGCCTGGCTGGGAGAAACCCTCAGAGCTGTATACACACACACACAAAAATTAATTTTCTGAGCTCCGGAGAGCTGGGAACAAGGCCTTGCCCTTCCCAGGATCCAGCCCACAGGCTAAAACCCTCCTCGAAGGACAGCGAAGTAACACGACGCCACGAGCTACCAGAAAATCTTTCAAATCGTGGGCTGCTTTGCGCCAAACCAGCTCTGGGCAGCTCTCTCGTCGCCGGAGGAGCAGCAGAATAAATAGATCGCCTCTTTCACAAAGGCAAGGGTGTGTGTGTGTGTGTGTGTGTGTGTGTGTGTGTGTCGTTCATGGACTTCTAGCCCTAACAAGTTATTCATGAATCAAGGACCACAGAAGCTACGTGCAGAATGTCCATTACAAGGAGGAGGAGTAAACAAATGTTGGAGAAGGAAACGGAAGGGGCAAAACTTCCACAGGATTTGGGCAGAACGCAGGCCTCCAAACCCCCGTCGGCCGGCGAGGGAATGAGAGGCATGGATTTCTCTCTCGGACGCTAGGTGGGGATATCAGGAACTCTTCCCTTCCTACGCCGCTGCAGCAGACACGGTTTCACCTTGGGCAAAATTTCATCCTGGGGTTTTTATTTTCTTTTATTTGCCTGTGGCGAGCGGAACCTCAGTCCAGGAGAACCAAGAAGGGAAGAGGTGGGTCAATGCCAAGACCCGGAGAGCAGGGCAAAACGGTTGCCTATCCCAGGAGAAGAGGGGGAACATGGGCTTTGCAATCCGCCGGGTTCTAAGACGACACTAAATAGTTCATGCTTTTCAATTTTATTTTAATTTTATTTTTAAAGAAGCACACCCTTCCCTTCTCTGCAAACCAAGACCAATCTCTTCTGCTATCGTGGGCGCTTTCCCCGACGCCGCATTGGCCCTCATCTCAACCGCACGATCCTCCCTCTTCCGATCCGCGGGGCCGAAACCAGCCCGGAGGTTCTGAGCCGATGGGTCTAGACCCAAGAAGCAGCTTTGGGGCAGTAAAAACTCTGAAACCAGAGACGCTTCAGAGATGGATCCCAAAGGCCTACTAGGCCTAATAAATTGGCATTTAAATGCGCCTTTCCTAACTCTGCTCAATTAATCCCCTGGAACAATGGACCCTGCCTTTGCCCCGGGTATCACAAGATCCTTGCCTTTATCTCTTGACTCCAAACTTATTTAACCCACTGGAGGTGCTCTGGCAAACCTGATCCTTATCATGTTTACTCCGCAGGAGACAATTCCGCCCTCAGGTCAACTGAGTTTGTTTACCGTCCCCTTTCAAAGGACGCCATGTTGAGCCCAAGGGAAACATGGATGGAGCAGGCTACTCGCTTGTTTCATTATTATTATTATTTTAAATTGCGTTTGAAGCACCAGCCATTAATTAGAGATGTGAAATTTCCAAAAACTCAAAGGGTGGGGAATCCTGTTTTAATTCAAAGTCATTTCCCATGGCTTCAAAATTCCAGGAAATTATAGATCTCCATAAAAACCATCCACTGTGATGTACTCCAGGATCACTTTCCCTGGGGTTTTGGGGGTATGGAGAGTTTTGATTCAAGACAGCAGGGGTGCAGCTATCCAAACTGGACCACAATGTCCATCAGGCATAGCCACCAGGAGGCGTGACCATGGGAGTTGCAGTCCAGGGCACGTCCTAACCTCTGGATTAGGAGAAATAAACCATCTCAGGCTCAATTTCCCCAAAGAGAATCAAGAGGTGATTATGAGAGAGAAAGATAAAACATCAATTGTACCCGAGACAATCCTTGTTCACGTATGGTATGCAAAAAAAAACAAAACCTACAGCAAAACCTTACAAGGCTTTGAGTAAAATTCCTGGGCCCAAAGGATGGGAAGGAAAACAGAAGGTCATTTCACCTCCATCTCAGGGTTTTTTTTTTGTCAAGAGACATTTATTGGAGCCGTTTCTGTCATCATTCGTGACCCATATCAAAGGTCGTCCCAAAATATTTCTCAGGGTGGTGTTTTTCTCTCTATGAATTAAGGATTTGGGCCTTGGACACACTTCCCTTTTCTAGAACCCCCCCGCCTCCATCTAGGCGTGTGAACTTTCCAGGAATTTTGAAGTCTTGGGGAGATGGAAATACTATTGGGGGTGGGGGTGGGGGTGGGGGGTTAACATTGAAAAGTCAGGGGTGAACAAGTGCTTTTTCCCCCTACCCCCGTTTCCAGAAATTTTATATCTCTACCGCCATCTGAGTCAGGGGTCCCCCTCTCTACGGGCTAGGCTGCATTTAGGAGGTCAATCCCAAACTGGTCCCAACTGATGATGATGATGATGGCTTTGGGGATTTGGGGTGGGTGGGTGGGTGGCGACCCTTGACATCTGACCCAGAGGCAGGTGAAGAGGCCACCAAGGGCGAAAAGGGGGGTGGGTGGGTGGGAGGGAGGGGGAGATTAGGGGGGGCACCTCTAGGATGGATGCAACCCCTCCGCCCCAAAAGAGGGGGCAGTTCTGGATCTGGTGTGGTGGTGGTGGTGGTGGGGGGGGGAAGGAAGGCCTGAAAGTAATTTGGGGGGGGATGGTTTGAAAGGGGTGGGGTGGGGGGGCTTTCTTGGGGTGGGGCTGGTGGGGCTCTGACCTCTCGAATTAACCCCTTCCTGCCCCGTCCCCTGTCCTCCGTGGGGGAGATGTAGTTCCCCCCCCGCCCCAAATCCATGAGGAATGGCCGGGTGGGGGTGGCCGGGTGGGTGGGTAAGGGGGTGTGTGTTCTCTCCTGGGTGCCCCTCCCCCCCTAATGAAGGGGGTGCCTTTGATCCTCCTCCCCCTCAAATAGAAAAGGAGGGGGGTTTCCTTCGGTGCCCCTCCCCCCCCCTCCCCAGGTGGACCTGTCGCCCCTTCTCCCCCCACCCCCACCCCCCCACCCCTGGTTTCTTTTGGGGGGGGGAGGGGCGCTGCCCCACCCCACCCCTCTGCTTGAGGGGGGCGGTTGTCTTTGTACCCCACATCCCCCCCCTCCAGAAGGGGGAGGGGGCCCCCCCTCTCCAACCCCTGCTGACCCCCCCCCCCCCTTTTGCTCGCTCGCTCACCCACCGAGGGATCCCCCGCCCGGCCCTCATGGCGCCGCCGCCGCCGCCGCTCTTCCTCCTCCTCCTCCTCCTCTTCCTCCTCCTCCGCCTCGGCGGCCCCTTCCGAGCCGGCTCGGCCGCTCCCCCCCTTCTGCGCAGGCGCCGCCGCGCACGCCCCGCCCCCTTGGCCCCGCCCACCGCCGCCCACGACGGGAGAAGGGGGAAAGGAAGGAAAGGAGGGGCCGAAGAGGAAAAGGCAGCGGGAGAGCCATGAGGGGACCGAGCACGTCCGGTTCCCTGTTGCGAGGGGGGGGGAAATGGGGGGGGCTACGTGGTGCCCTCTGGGGTTAGAGGGGAGGGGAGGGAACCGTCGGGGGGAACAGACGCCCCGAGGAAGGTCGAAGGAGCCCTTGGAGCGGCGCGGCTCTGAAGGATCTCAGAAGACGCCCGTGCGGGGGGGGGGGTGTCGATTGGGAACCGGAAGTCCGCAATCCTCGCCATCTTGACTTAAGCCCTCGGACCTGACTCTGGAGCGTGGGGGCGGGCAGAAGGCGCGTGATGCGTCCCCTACGCGCAGGCGCAGATCTGTCGAGGTCTTTTTTTTTAAAAAAAAAACCCCGCCTCCCACCCAAGCCGCAGCCAATCGCCTTCGAGGGAGCCTAGAGGCGGCTCTTTAGCGCCCGCCCCGCATTGCCGGGCTCTCATTGGGCAGCCGCCGCGGGAACCCCGAAAGGAGAGGCCGCGGAATCGATGGCCGAGCAATCGAACCACCCAACCCCCACCCCCACCCCGCTCCATGAGAAACCGAGAACAAGCCACCCCAATAAATACATTTATTTATTTAGAGCTGATGAAGGAAGGAATGGAAGGAATGGACGTGGAGAGGAGGCAACAAGATCAAATAAAACAAGACCTGTTTTATTGCAAAAAGCACCCCCCACCCCCCAAAAAAGGGTTACACAGCCACAAGAGAGTGCTGGGCACATTCTCTTTGCTTGGAGCACGGGTGGGGAACCTTCAGCCCTCCAGATGTTTCAGGCCACCCTTCCTCCAGTCCTTGACCACTGGGAGCCGCAGTCCAAAGCACCCGGAGGGCCGAAGGGTCCCCACCCCGACCCCTATCCTACAGATTTGGGAACCGCTTCCCCCCCCCCCCATGAGCTCAGTCCAAAGCGAGTCCAACATTTCCAGACAGAACACAGCTTCCGCCGAGCCCCACGCCGCTCCTTCCGAAATCTTCCTGTGTCCTCTCGGATCCAAGCGGGGGGGGGGGGGTGGGGGCCTTTAGGGCGGAGGAGCTGCAGGAGACCCCAGTGGTGACACCCCCCCTCCCGCTTTGAGTCTGGCCGGCTCACTTCTGCAGCTTGACGCAAAGCTTCAGGTGGACGTCACAGAGGAAGGCGTTCATCAAGTCCTGCCCGGCCTCCTGGGCCACCCGTTTGATGATCTCCCCTTCGTGGCCGAGCAGCATTTTCTGCCAAAGAGAGGGAGGGAGGGAGGGAGGGAAGCATCATTGTGGGACACCAGACAGGCATGCACACATGCACATGCACATACACACACACACACATAATTCTGCTCTACAGAATGGAGGGCGCAGGGAGGAAATGAGCTGGTAGTTTGGACCTGCTGGATGGAAGTTCCCATCAACCCCAGCTGGCTGAGCAGGAAGCGGGGGATGATGGGAGCGACCGTCCACAAACCTCAGCCCTCTCCTTCCACACAGGCCCATTTGAGTGGCCGTCACTGGTCTGGCTTTCGTAGAAGGAATTCCCAGGAAACTCAGCAGGGCACGTTCTGACGTAAGACCGAGGCCCTGCCACGGAACGTACCATGTGGCTTTTCTTCCGGACCATCAAATTCTGCAGGATGACCAGCTCTCCGCCGGGCCCCTCGCTCCACACTTCCTGTTCCTGCAAAGGAGACACAGAAAACACCGCAACAGGCGCTCAGGGGTCGGCAACCGGCGGCCGCGGGGACCCACCCTTCCTTCCCAAAGGGACCCTCACCTGCACCACGGTGTAGGGCACCTCCTCCGGGAGATATTCCAGCAGCTTCTCCCGGATGATGTTGTCGCAGACCTCCTGGGGAGACTGGCTGGTCAAGACCTCGCTGTGGAACCTCCAGGGCCCCGGCTTGGCTTGCTGGAGGAGGTACTTCTGCCAGGGGGAGAGGGTGAGGGTCAGAGGGTGGACCAGGTGCCCCACAGGGAGAGAGGGAGGAGGGGGGAAAGGATGGGCAAACAGCATTGTTCTCAGGCGGAACAGCAGGGCGGCCCAGTGTCTGAGGTCTCCGGCTGCAGTGCCAGAGGTGGGGAGTTCAAATCCTCCACCGGGTCTCCTCCAGAGGGACTGAATTTGATAATCCACTGGGTCCCTTCCGACTCAGCGGGACTTTAGAAGATGAGCCTCACTCGGCACCTCCTTCCTGAGAGCGTCTCCCCAACCCCCCACTAGACGGGCTGGGTCCTTACCCCGCCTCCCCCTCCTTCGTGCAGGCAAGGGCCTGCTCCAGCATGGAGGTGTGGGCTCTTCCCACGCCAGGCTGCTCACCTTCAGCGTCTCCACCTCCTCCCCATGTACGGCGGCCAGCATGAAGACGTCTTGGAAGTGGGGCCACCCTATCTGGGCCTTCTTCTTTGGCTCTTTCTGAAGGGCTGCGCCCTCCTCCTCTCCTGCATCGCCACCGGCCTCCGTGTCCGTCCCGGGCTCTTCCGCCCCGCTCTCGGAGGTCTGGTAGTCCTCCAGGGTTTCGTCCCAGGTGGCGGCAGGGGAGGAGCGGGCCCTCAGCGCGGACGTGACGCGCACCGGCTTGCCGTGGACCACTCCTTCGGTGAGTTTGGTGACCAAGTGCAAAAGGTGTCCGCGCTTCTTCAGCAGATCCACCTGGAACGGAAGCATCCGGAAATGAAGAGGTTGTGGGCGGGTGGGTGGAAGACACCCTCAAGCAGCAAGGTGTGAATGTCAGCAACAAAAGACACAGCAACTCAAGAGCCGTGATAATTCATCCCTTGCTGGGACTGGAGGGGACGCCCTTCTGCCTTCTAGTTCTCCTGCTGAACTTTTGTTTCCAACCGGGACCCCTCCCCAGAATTTCCCAGATCCCTCGACAGCCCGTACTCCCACTTTCTGGGAGTCAAGAGTGGGGGAAAATGGCTACGGAACACCCCTGGGCGTTTGCTTCTGCTCCTTGGGAATGAGGAGAGGGACGTACCTCTCAGAGCTTCTCCTAAGACCCCAGTCTTCCAACTCACGCCTGGGGTTATCTGGACGGAAGGCGGCTTACCTTGTTCAAAACAAGAACGCTGGGGGTCTCTGGAACGGAGCGGAGAGCCCGGAGCACCTGAGGCTGGAGCCGGTTCTGGGTGTAAGGATCCGACACGTCCACCAGAACCACCACTGCAGAAAATAAAAAAAGAAATTAAATAAAAATTCAGGAAATATCCTCGGTCGTCCTTTTCGCCAGGGAAGGCGTGACACCTAAAAAAAACCTAACGGACCTATTTCAGGGGTGTGGGGTTTTGCTTGAGATTCTGGGAAAATGTCCAGCAAACCCACAAAGTGGCACAATGGAATAATGAATCCATTTGTTTTTACCACGGTGTCATGGCTTTGCGCTTTGTTTCTGTGACACCTAAGGAAAGATGTCAACACGGCTACTTGGCCGACGACCTGCTCCCCACCTAAATCCGCCTTCTTCAAGGTCCGGAAGGGGTCATACAGCAACGAGTCCTCCAGATGGTGCCTGGTAGAGGAAAGCCAAAGGAGGCCACAGTGAGCCTAGCACTGCTCCCCCCCTCCCTCCAACAAAGATAAATCTTTCTCGTTTCCAAACCTGATGTGGGTTTTCTTACTTTTTGCGCTTCATTGGGGTGGTGAGACCCGGGGTGTCCAAGATAATCTAGTGGGAGGTTAAAGAGATTTTTCAGCTATTTTAGAAATCCTTATTTCGCCCCCTCAAGATGGGCACCTGAAGAAAGGTCGATGGTGAAAAAATAGCTTGGGAGGTGGGATTAGAAGTCTCTTCAGGAAACAAACTGTACTCCTTAAAAGAAAGAACACGGGCTTCTGCAGAAAGGCTGTGGAGCACAATATTTGTTTATGGGCTGGCTTCATAGGTTTGGTGCAGTTATTGTACACAATCGTTTCCTTGCCTTCCTGCTTCTGAGCTCTATATGGTCCTCTCTACAGTTATTCCTCATGACATTTCTACATTCAGAGCTGGCTTAGCTTCTGATGACAGGTGAGGGGTGCAAACACGCAGACAGGGATGAGTATATGGCAGACATCATAGGAAAAAAGACCCCTCTTCCTACATACTCAGATATGCAAAATTTCTTGAAACTACTGCTATTACTACTACTGCTGCTGCTGCTATCGCTGCTACTACTACAAAGCTCTTCTTCCCATAACTTAAAGATTTCTGGAAGTTTTACATCTCTTCCTGCCTGGCTTCCAAACTTCTCAATCAGTAATTCTCTGTCTCCATGCTCACCAGCTGTGTGTCGTCCTTGGTAAGGACCCCCAGGGCGCTCCGTCTCGTCGTGTGCACCTTCTGGGAGACGGGCAAAACCTGCCAAGGAAAGGCACCAGAGTCATGAGCCAACACCGAAAGCCTGCTCCGAACCCTGTCCCAGTCCCTCTACCTCCCCACCAACTAAGGAGACAGAAAGCTCCAGTGGCCTCACCTTCCGTCCTAGGAGCTGGTTCGACAAAGTTGACTTCCCAGCGTTCGGGGCCCCAATGATGGCAATCTTCAAGACCTTGGGGTTGTCGGGCTGATCTGGGTTCTGCCTCAGCACTTCCTTGTGCTCGTCTGCCGGATAAAAAGGCATGCATCTTCTCCACTGACCTCAGAGCGGGCTCGTGCACGAGACACTGAGGAAACAAGAGAGCTCACTCCCCTCTTTCCAAGAATGAAGGCATCCAACCAAATTCTGTCCCCTTTTGGAAACCACGCCACGTGGACACTAAAAGGCAGACAGGCTCCAGAGCTTGGAAAACCAACTTTTCGGGAGGAGACGTCAGTTGAGGACCACACACACACACACACACACACACACACACACACACACACACACACACACACACACACACACACACACACACACAACAGGGGCAAAAGAACCCTCCTGGACCCAACGTTGGCCTTCTCGATTCTAGAAAGAGATGACTCATCCTAACTAGGTGCTGAAAAGCCGATTCAGACCCACAGCACCCCTTGCCAGGGTTTTCCTAGGTCCTTAAATGTGGATCATACAATTGCCTTCTTTAAGGGCATGTCCTCGGACAGTGGTGGTGAATCTCCGGCACTCCAGATGTTGTGGACCACAGCTCCCATTATTCCAAGCCTAGACTGCCAATGACAAAGGACAGTGGGAGTTGTGGTCCAAAACATTTGGAGGGCTGAAGGTTTGCCACCACTGTCCTAGGACGATGCAGAGCCTGCTCTCAGTTGCTATTTTATACACACGGGAAGAACCCATGTTCAGAAGTTCAGTCCTCTTCCGTTTCCCTCCTGGTTTTTCTCCTTGGGAGAAACCCTCGGGGACGCTTCCCACGATGACTGGAAGGCCTCCTTCCGCCCTCTTCGGAAGGGGCTGGGTGGGAAAGGGGTGTTCCTCCGAGCACTTGAGGAAGCGAGGCGGAGAATCTCGAGGCCCACCTTGGAAGGCGCTGACGGGCGGAGGGTGCTGACCCACCAAGGGCTTCTCCTCCTTCGGAATGCCCAGGATGTGGACCAGGGCAGAGTCGCTTTCGTACGAGCGGGCGGCGAGGAAGACGGGCGCCCCCGAGGCCTTGTTCAGGAGACAGGCGCCAAGACCTTGAGCCAGGCAGGGAGGAAAACAAAGAGCATGTGAGAAGAGTTAACCGCTTGTACTCTATCTATCTATCTATCTATCTATCTATCTATCTATCTATCTATCTATCTATCTGTTCCTTCTTTCCTACTCTATCTATCTATCTATCTATCTATCTATCTATCTATCTATCTATCTATGTATCTATCTATCTATCTATCATTACCCCGCCTTTCTTCAGGGAAAGGACCCAAGGCAGCTTCCCTACATGGAAGGACAAGATATAAAAGTGGAGGCAGGGAGTCTTCATTAGTTGTTAAGGCATTCAAGACAACGTTTAAAGCGAATATGAACGAGTCCTTAATGGACTTAATAACGTCCAGCGTGATTCATTCAAAGGTCCTGGCGGGGGGGGTTAGAGGGAGGGGACGGCAGCTCCAGCCCTCTCAAGGCGCTAGTCCTCATGGGGGTACAGCCCCTCCCAATCCCTCCCTGTCCGACCTCGCGGGGGGGGTTTGTTGTTGTTGGCAGGGCCAAAAAACAACAACAACAACCCCGCCTTGACTTCCCTGCCGGAAAAGCTGGGTGGCGCTCCTGGGAGCGATTTAATAACAATTAGCTGATTAGTTCCTAACTGGCTCCTCATCAGCGCCTTTCCGCCGCCCAGCCCAGCCCAGCCCGGCTCGAGCGGGCGGCACCTGAGCGGACGCCGGGAAAAGCCCCTCCGGCTCTCCAGGCCCGAAGCTCCGCCAGGCCCAAAGGCCGGGAGCCCAGCCGGACCAGGCCCAAAGCCAGCGCCGCGGCTGCCATGGCAACCGCCGCAGACCCTCAGGCGGAACGGCACACGGGCGCCTGGACGCCGCCATTTTGTCCCGCCGCGGGGCCGCGCAAAGCATTGTGGGGGGGAGAGAGAGAAGGAGGGGGAGGAGCCGAGGAATCCCGTTTGCTCATTGGCTGGCGGAGAGGAGCCTTAGAAAGGAGAGGGGAGGCGGTGGTCGACGGAGCGGCGCGGGGCATCTTGGGAGAGAAGGAGGAGGAGGAGGAGGAGCCGAGGAATCCCCCGCTCCTCATTGGCTGAAGGAGAGAAACCATAGAGAGGGAGGGGCGGCGGCGGCCAGAGCGGCAACAGAGGCCGTGGAGGGCTGCGGAAGGGTGGCTTATAGCCCCTGAGCGTGTGCAGAGTGCCTTTTCCAGGCTTGGTTTCCTCACGGCTGGGCCAACGTTGTTAGCAGCTCCTCCTGCTGCCTTTTGGCCAAAGGGCATAAAAGTAGCTGTTTCCTGCCACGCCCTGCGCCTCTGACCATGTGCAGAGTGTTCTCTTCCCCTCTGGAGTGTCAGCCTCTGAGCCTATGCAGAGGGCATGCCCTGCATGAAAGGAACCTGCCTTAATGGGCCCAAAAGGCACAGCTGGAGAAAAAGGCGGTTTCCCCCCCTCCCGTAAAGATAGAGGAGAAAAGGCATGGTGCCTCTGCCCATGTGCAGACTGCCTCTCTGAATGAAACCAGGTTCATTTTTTCCCCCTTTAATGGCCCCTCAAATTCACAAAGCCTTTAACTTCAGGCCTGGATCATGCAGCCTTCTTTAAATTGGATTTACCTGCAAGGGATTTGCAAAGGAAGTTTTCTATCTGATTGGTTAAAAAAAAAGCATTATACAGCTTCTTGTTTGATTTCAGTGCTTCTGAGCATACACAGTGTGCCTGCAAAATAAGTTCCCAAGGCAGGAAGTTGCTGCTGATCTCTGTCTTAAGGGGGAATCCCTTAAAACATTATAGGGGTGGGTGGGATGACCACTCACTCTTCCATCCACCACCACCCGCTTAGTGAAGATGCAGCGCTTTGGGGTACCTGAAACCCAGTCTTGAGTGCAAAATCTGCCAGCAAGACAGAGGCTCCTCACGGTTGCAGCTTTGATGCGAACCAACCAGGTCAGCCCACGCAAGTCGTTCTGTATATTTACCACTGTATATTTTATATGAAAACAGGAACAGTGTTATTGCTGCTGTTTCAAGTCCTCCCTCAGTCTCCTGCCCTCCGAGAGCAGCCGGTGGTCAGAAGTATTTTTTTTAATAGACAACAATGCAGGGGAAAGGGGAAAGAAGTGGGAAAGGAGGAAAACCAAGGATGCGATGGACCAACCCATTTGAGGAACCACCAGTCTCAAAAGGCTTTTCTAAATAATAAGCGATGTCAAGGACAGGACCGCCCTTTTGGAGGGTGCCTAATCCTTAAAAACCAGAAGCACCATGACAGAAAATCAGGAAACAAAAGGGGGTTAAGGTGAGCCTGGGTCTGAATACATGCTCGCCTCTTTCTGTGTGAATGCTCTGCTCACATCTGGGCATGCCTGCCTCGGTGTGTAGGCTGGTTTGAATGCTGCTTTCTCTCCCTCCCTACTGGCTGCTAACGTTATTTAAACAATTTCAAAACAAACAAAAAATTGGAAAAAGAGAATGACAAACACACACAAAGAGAGAAAGAAATATCTGAACAATGGTGTTTATTTTTTACAGCGAGGCCCACGGCCTGATCTGAGGTTCGCCAGGGATGGGGACGATGGATCTTGTTCTTCCTCATTTGGCGACGTGAGATGCTGGCCGGCGCGGCAGAAGAACCCTTACCATTACTAAACTCAGTAATGGTAACGGTTTCACCGACACGCCGTAGGGTTCGTCTTCTTAAGCTGTGCTGTGGAAGGGTGGGTGTTTTGTTTTGTTTTTGGAGAGGGGGGAATGAAGCCTGGTGGCTGCTCCCCAACCCTCGCCCCACCTCCCCAGATACAAATATAAATAAATAAATATAAACAAATATTCCCTCCTTCTCCCACCCCATTGCACAAACCACAGCTGGCTGGGGCATCGCCTGGGACGATCCTAAAAGTTCCCCTGAATTTCTGCTTAAATTGTTTACCTGGTGATGCCATCCAGTGCCTTACTAACAGGTGAAATGATATTTTTTTTCTTTTAAAAATGCATCTGTTCTCCCTCTGGGTCTTATCCTTTTCCAGATAGAGAAGGGAAGGCTTGGAGGTCTAAAGCGTTCAGACGCAACGTGGAGCTCAAAGTAGTACATCATCTATACTGTAGTGTCTCATTCCAACTTACAGTATACGATGATATCCCGCCTGGAGCTGCAGCCACTTAGCCGTTTCTGCGCACCATTCTGCGAGGGGAAAGGCCTGGGAAATAAAAGCAGAAGCCAAATAAAATTAGATGGATATAAGACGATACCAGGCCTACTTCCATCGGAAAGACAATTTTTTTTTTAAAAGAAAGGACTGGAAATGGAGCCACCTTGGGTTCTTTGAAGGAGAAAGGTGGGTAAGCGTATTTTAAATACAACCTGTTAATAAATAAATAAATAAATAAATCTGGGGGGGGGAGATACCATTTCTGAGCTTATAAACCTTTGCCGCAAGGGCCCCTGCGCTCCGCCACTCTGTGGGAAATCTAAAAGTTCCTTTTGCGGCCCCTGAGAAATAAGCCAGGGACCCATGCTCAGCTGTCACTCCCTCTCATGCGTTCATTCCAACCGGCCCGCGGTGGCACCCTGTCTTAAGAGCTTCCCAAAAACCCAGTGGCCGGCCACGGGGCTGCCGGTCGAAAGCTTTGGAAGAGAGACCGGAGCGATGCCTTAAGGCAGAGGGAGCGGCGTGGGTTGGTAGCGAAGTGGCAGCCCATAATTCCTCTCCCCCCCCTCTGAAAAAAAATCCCCTAAATCCTTTGTGATGCTCACCGGAGCACCTCCCCAAACGCATTGAAGGTTATGGTTGTTTTATATGACATCCCCAAAGCCTGCAGGCGAGTGACCCCCCCTCCCCCCCGACCCTGGCCCCAAACGCTTACCACACCGGGCTCAGGCTGGTGGTGCCACTGCTGACCGCCAGGGCTGCTGATGGGGGACCCTTTATATATCTTTGGCTTCATTTGCATCCCCTATCTCTTCCAACACCACCACGGCCGCCACCTCCCTCTCCAGCCCTCCCACGCCTAAGCTTGGCGCCCCTCCAGCGCTCACGCCTGTTCCCCCACCCTCCACCCCACCCCGGTGACGAGGCACCAAGATGTTATAGATTCATGGAGGTCGCCCATCAAAGGTGGGCCTCAAGCTGGGGGGGGGGGCAGACGCTGCCGCCACCCGCCTTCCCCCAAACCCTCCTTGATGGGGTTGGCTTTCTCAACTGGACGCCAGGATATGCCAGCCTCTGAACATGGTTGCCTTACAGTGGTGCCCAAGCGTTGGCCCTCCAGATGTTTTCGACCACCACTCCCACAGTCCTGTGTCACTGGCAATTTATGCTTGGAATTCTGGGAGTTGTGGTCCAAAACATCTGGAGGGCCAAAGTTTGCAAACCCCCTACCCTAGACACTTTGCACATGCTCGGTGATTCCTTCCCAGGGCTTCTAGTTGAGTTACGAAAAGGGCGGAAGGGCTGGCTCCAAGTCCCGGCGGGGCAGGTGCTTATTTCCTTCTCTTTGTCATGTTGTCCCTCCAGGCACGCCGATCTTTCGGCGCTGCATGCCCGAGACAGCCAATGGAGAAATAAAAATGGCTCCCACTGGGAGTTTTTGTTGTTGTGTATTTCAGAGGGAGGAGGCGGATTGGCAAAATGTAATTTGAGGGAAGCTCGGGAATCCCCCCCCACTCCATTTAAGGACACTGAATTTAGCCCTCCCTGTGGCCTTCAAAGCGAGCACCTCTGAGCTTGTGCAGAGGGCTTTCTCTCATGGCGCCAAATCTCCCCAAGAGGAAAGGGTTTCCTGCCCGTAATCAAGAGCGCCCACCCCCATTCAGAAAATAGATCCTGTGCACCACACTCAGGCCGTGCTCCAACCGGTGCTGCATAAGATTGACGTGAGGCTTTGCTTACAGTCAACACAATTTTTTTCCCTCCCCCAGATGCAGCACGAGGCCCCTCCGTTCCCTGCAGCGAGCCTCCTTCGCAGGTTGGTGGCCTTTTCAGATGGGCTCGAAAGTTCTAAATAAATAAAATAATGGCGTTCTAAAGTAATAAATGTAGCCCTCTGGGGCGAAAGTTGCGCCCCTTACCCAGAGCTCGGAGAGGGCGTGAAATTGGTGCACTACTACAACGTCCAGAATCCACACTGAGTTAAACAAAATGGACCTTGTCTTCCAAAAGTAAACAAGGTTTTCAGACTGCCTGCTGGGTTTCTGTCCAGGGCGTTGCTTAGTCACATCTTCTCTTCTTGTTGGATCCACGGCTGTGATTCTTAAATAGTTGCCAGACCGCTTGGATCTAGGAACGGTTCATGGCTACCAGTTTAAATGTGCTGAAACCGCACGTTTATTCTCAAGCTGTTTATTAAAGTATTTGCTCATCATGCCCGTGAATCCAGTCCAACCCCGGCTAGAGATGCCAAGTCCTGGGGGAATCTTTTTCTCTCCTGGGAGAAAACAGAACAGGGGTTGATTCCCCTTTTTAAAATCTTGCCCTCTGTACCTCCAAGCTCAGTACTTGTCAAGGAACAGTGGGGGCCTTAGTTTTCAGGGATGGGGGGGCAGGTGCTTCAGAAAAAGGAACTCTGCACATGCTCGGACCAACCCTTGCTGTTGCTCTCCATCTGCTGGATAGATAGCTCAGGGGCTGAGGTCTCCGGCTGCGGGGTCAGAGGTCAAGGGGTTCGATTCCTTGAGAGAGGCTGGACTGCATGACCCCCGGGGTCCCTCCCAGCTCTGCCCTTCTAAGAGGATGGTTGTATTATTTGGAACAGGGCATCCAGGGCCAAGCGGTAGGGATAACAGTTGGTTTAGGGACCAAGCACCTGCAACAGGTAACCGGTTTGAGGGCTGAGCGTCCCGGGTGCAGGACTGGGCTTACTGGTTTACGTCCACAAGCAAAGCAGATGGTTTGCCAGAGAGCTTTTAGGTCGGAGATGGTGATGGTGTGTTGCGGAACATTCCTTCCCGGCAGGGCCCTTTGCTGGAGGCACTCCGGTCATTCTGGCCTGGCTGGTGCTGATAAAAGCTGTCCCAGAGAGATACACCCCCCCAGCTCCTTATCAAGGGGCCCAGCCCAGCCAGACAATATTAGGACATGAAGGCAAGGCCTGGGTTCGCCCCCCCACCTTCCTCCCTCGTGCAGACAGCGAGGGCTGAAAAATCCTCCATGCCCTTAAAACCAGGAGTTGGTAATGCCTCGAATGCCCCACTGAAATGCCATTTAATTGGGGAGCTTCCCAGTTTCACAGGGCCAAGCTAGGAATTGCAGGAGGTGGTGGTGAGAGGCTGTGTGAAGGAGACTTTAAAGGGATGTGTGTGTGTGTGTGTGGGGGAATCTTGGCTCTACTGCATCATTAATTAATATTCAAACCATTTTCTCTTTTAGATGCCCTCTTCTCCCTCTCCCGCCCTCCTCAGCCTGGCCTCCGGGACTGAGCCTGCACCTCCGGCTTTGCAAAAGCGGCACGGAACCTATTCCAAAAGGCTCCAGACGCAGGCGTCTTGCAAACGTTTGCGTCGTCGTGTCAGGGCTGGGCCAGGAGGACCTGCAAGACACCCCCGGCAGCACTCAAGAAGGATCAAGGCGGAAGGAGGGAACGACGGTAAATAGTAAGAATAAAACCCTTGTCATGGCTGAGTCAACTTGGCATCCTTTCCAGACTGGGTGGTGGTGGTCCCCAGCTGCGATTCGGCTGTCCATCCTTTCTCCTCCGGGCAGTTCTGGGGTGTCTTAAATTACCGGCAGAATCGAGTCAGGCCAGTGCTGTCCTGGGGCTTCTTCACTCTTGTCCAGCGGTGGCTACTGAAGCCCCCTAAACAGGAAGCCACTTAACGACCCACAGTTGTTGTTTCTGCAAGCTGCACCTCGGTTTTGAAGGAGAAGGGCAGGGCCGGTGGTGGGGGTCACCAAGGCTCCTAGCCGGGGTGGGCACCTTGGCCGGCAAAAAGACAAGAAGCCGCCACGGCGTCTTCCCCGAGACTAGGAGGTCTCCCGCCGTCTCACGGAGATCCGTTCATTCCAGAGCCACACGGGGAGTTTATTTCTCGGTTCTATCCGAGATGGGGAGGCCGTGGGTCACGGGAAGTGTCGTCCAAGACATGCGGAACGGAGGCTGGCAAGAGGAAGGAAGGGTTGGGGTGCCAGGTCCCCTCCCTTTGGTCCCGAGCCAGAGGCACAGGGCCAGCTGGGGCCAGGGAGATAAGCCACCCTCGGCGGCGCCTCCTCCTCCTCCTGCCGCATCTGCGGGTGCCACCACCGGGGACCACACCCACCCGCCTTATCTGCAGGGCTTTGGCCGCATCTGGGAGACCCCGTCCCCTCGGGGAGAAGGCACAGGTCCTCCTCCAAAGGCAGGCACGCACGAAACACGCACACGGGGGGGGGGAGCCCTCTGGCCATTTCGTTCCCTTTTGCTTGAGACTCCCTGCCTGCCTTCGAGGCCCTTGTCCGTGTCTGCCCTGTATTTTCCCCTTGGGTCTGTCTGCTAACCAAAGGCCGACAGGACCTCGTACTTGCAAGCCCCCCCTCTCCCCCGGTCCTTCTAAGCCCTGCCTGCTAGGACTCCTGACCCCCAGCCCCCGAGCACTGAGGCTGAACAGATTGCTCAAGAAGCCCTGTTGTGGTTTTTTTCTTCTTCCACGCGAGGACAAGCTTGAGGGCGGCCGCTGGGGTCCAAGCCTCAAAGGCTGGCAAGAACTGGGTTTCCCCGGGCTCAGGGGCACCCCAGAGACACCGAGGGGCCCTCTGTCTACCGCATCCAGGGGGGAAAAAAAACCACGCCTGGCTCTTCCGAACCCCGCAAGGTGTGCGGGCATGCAGCAAAAAGACCAGGGCAAGGCTGCGTGGCAAGGTCACAACAAGTTTATTGTACATTATTTCACACTTGGATATACAACGAGGTCACGGGCGACCCCCGAGCACAGGTGGCCATGCACCACGTCCATGCAGGCAGGAAGGGGCGGGTTTGTGTGTGCGTGTGCGTGAGAGAGAGGGCAGGGAGTGCGTGAAGCAAAAGGAGGCCGCACCGGAGGGAGAGCAGGCTTTCTCCTCTCGGGCCGTGATATTTGGGGGAAACTTTCCCCCTGGGATTTCCCCCCCCCTTCCAGTGCTGGGCGAGGAAGGCGCAGCACCCTCGACTCCTTCCTTGGACCTCCCCCCCCCCAAAAAAAGCTTGGTGCTTTTTCCCTCCTCCAAGCCACCCAAGGGACCCCCACTCTCCCCCTGCAGCACGAACAAGCCCCCCGCTGGAGGGACAAACCATGCTGGCCTGCCCTGCGGCTGAAAATGGAGCATGGCCAATGAACCCCCCCCCTCCCCCTTTGCTTTCCGCTTTTCACAGTATATGATGTGGTGCAAAGCCCGGGATGCTCCCAATGGCATGAAGGTGCAGGGAGATTCTGGAGACGGAGGAGGAGAACGAGGGCGTCCATGGGCAGAGGGCCAAAATTGCAAAGGGAGAGAGAGAAAGAGAGATGTGTGTGTGTGTGTGTCTGTTAAAGCAGGGACATCATGCAGAGAGAGAATGGAGGGCCATGGCTTCCCGCATTGACGCTGTGAGAATGCTACAAATTTAGCAGAAAAGAGGAGAGCATTCTTCGCTGTCATTTAAAAAAAAAAAGGGGGGGGAAGGGTCCCCAACATCCCCCACCCTTTGTCACAGAGCATCAGGAAGGGTGGGCACGCGCACTGCGGCCAAGACTCGAGTGCACGTGGCTGCTGAGGAGGTGCGCAGCGGCCCTCGGCCTCCTCCGCGGGCTCAGGGGATGGAACCCCAGGTGAGGAGGGACCAGCCAGCTCTCCTTCAGACGCCGTGGGGCCGGCTGAGAGGGCAGGTGCTAAGCAGGGCTCCCCCCACACACACACACACAAGTGAACAGCCCAGGGGAAGAGTGTGGAGGGCGGGGAAGCCTCATTCCTCTTCCGGGCATCAGAGACATGCTGAAGAAGGGAGGGAGGTTTTTCGCATGCAGGTTTTAGGACGGCGCCTGGCGGGGAGAGGTTAAAAAGGGGGAACGGATGCGGCTTTGGCACTGAGAGCCAAAGGCACGACGAAAGGCCGGCTCGGGGGATGCTGACCCCCCCCCGAGTCCTTGAGGGGGAGCAGACAACGCAGGACGGGCGCGGTGGGTCGCCCAAAGGGAGGCACGGTTGGGTTGCGGCCCAAGCCAGCAGGAGAGGCGGGCGCCGAGGAGTGCAGGACAAGCCAACGTGGCACGGATCCTACTGAGGTCTGGGGGGGCTCCACCTGGCCGGACGCCTCCCCCCCCGGCTCCAGAAGGTCAAAGGGACGGGCAAGCGATGCTATGGAGGAGGGTAGCCCTTACCGCCCATTAGGCGCCCACCCTGCCTGCCGCCTGCCAATACCTCGGGAGCACAGGGCCTTGGCTGATATGGCTCGAACCCTCAACCATCCAGAGGGTTAGGGACGGCGAAGAGACACCCCCGCCCTCCCCCAAAAATCACCTCACTGGGGGAGCATCTGCGACCCTATGCAGGCAGCCAGGGTGGGTGGGTGGGTGGGTGGGGGCGGTGCAGCGGCCAGTCAAGGCACAGGTGTTTCACGGGCGTGAGGGAGGGTGATGCCGGGCCAGCGAGCAGGAGGGCAGAGGAATTACGAAAAAAGGAGAAAGAGAAACCTCTCATGGAAATGCAAGGACCCTCGGCCACAGGCTGCCGCCCGATCCTCGGAGATAATAAGGCACCCGAGTGTTGCCCACCTCCACCCCCCCACGGTCTTCACGGATGAAGGATCAGGTCCCCCCGTGTGGAAGGCCATCGGTGTGTGTTGGGGGGCGGCAAGAGAGGTTATGGGATGGAGGGGATTCTCTCCACCAGCCAGTCTCCTCTCTCAGGCTTGGGCTCCGGTTGCCTTCTGGATGAGAGGGATCTGGAAGACAGAACGGCCGATGTTGGGTCAGGGGAGGGGGGGGGAGAAAAGGAACTGAGCCCATGGCAGCCACAGAAGTTGAGGAGGTGTCTGCCGGCAAAGCCCTCCCAAGCGCGGATCGCCAACGCTCGTCGTCAGTGCTGGTGCTCCAAAAATACAAATAAGATCTAATAATTTTTTAAAAAACTGAGTTAAGCAAAGGGACACACACACCCCATCCCCAAAGCTCATCTCCTCTCGGGCACTCACCTTGGAGAGGTCGACCCCGGTGAGGGCGTGCACGGAGGCAGGGATCTCAGCCAGCAGCCGGTTCACGTCGGACGTCATCTTGTGGTTCTCCCCGCTGAGGATGACGATCTCGTCCACTTTGGACAGAGGGGCGGCCACCTTGGCGGCAATCTGAGGGAGGGCGAGAGAAGGCAGCCGTCGGGACCGGCCCGCGCCCAAGCTGGGACGGGCCGCCCGACCCCCTCGCCACCCCTGCCACCCCCGGGTCTCACCTGGGGCAGGGCTTCCAGCACCAGAGCCATCTTGGCGGCCTCCCCGTACTGCTGGTAGGCTTCGGCCTTCAGCTTCATCTTCTCCGCCTCCGCTTTGCCGATGGCCTCGATGACCAGCGCCTCGGCCTCTCCGATCTTCCGGATCTTCTCCCCCTCGGCCCGAGCGATCAACACCTGCTTCACCCTTGGGGACGGGAGGCAGGCGGGGCTTTGAGGGGGGCAGCCCTCCGGCCCCAAATGGAGCACATGCAGCGGGCCACCCCTCTTCCTCACGCAAAGCCCGAGGTGGGTGGGCTCAGACCGGGGCCTCCTCGGCAGCCCACTTTCCCCGTGGGATGGTGCGGGGCCGAAACGCCCGACTCACTTCTCCCCCTCGGCGATCTGCTGCAGGCGGTGGGCCTCGGCCTCGGCCGGCAGCTTGACCATGGCGGTGAGTTCCTTCTCCATCCGGATGACCTCCTTCTCCTCCACGTCGATCTGCCTCCGTCGCTGGACCACTTCGATCTCTATCTCCTCCTGGCGGATCTTCTGCTGCTCTTTGGCTCCTTGCAGCTCGTAGGCCAGCTGGGCCTCTGCCGTCTGAGAAAGGGAGGGCCAGGCGAAAGGGCCACCGGTTGAGTGGCTCCGTTTCTCTCTCTCTCTCTGTCTCTCTCTCTCTCTGGCCTTTCCGCCCAAATCTGAAACTCGGATCTGCTGGACCCTAGCTCAACCCTCCGTGGCTCTTTGACGGTCAGAGAGGAAGCCGTCTCAAACCCTTGGCCATATATAGATAGATAGATAGATAGATAGATAGATAGATAGATAGATACTCTCTCTCTCTCTCTCTCTCTCTCTCTAAATAAATAAATAAACCACAGAGAAACCCTTTTGGCCACCCCAGTGAAGCTCTCTCGGAGGCACCAACCTCTTGACGGACTGGCTGGTCCAGAAACACACTTTGCTCGCCGCCAGTCTCCCCTTCGCCAGGCCAGACACTCAAAAGCAATAAGGCAGCCCCCCCCCCCAGGACGGTCCCTCATTATCTGCCCTCTTTTCCTCCTTCCCCCAGGCATATTCCTCCAAAACACCGCCAGGCACCTTGACGTTGATCTCCTGGCTGAAGGCCGCCTTCTGCATCTCAAAGGCACGCTTGGAGTCGGCCACCTTCGTGTCGGCCATGAACTTCACGTCCAGCGTCTCCTTCTTACACTCTGCTTCCTGCGGGCGGGAGAAGGGAACACGGCTCAGCCAAGGAGTTGAGGCGGGGGGTGGGGGGTTGGGGCAGGCGGAGGGAAGTGGCTGCAGCCCAGGCCACAGCATGTGTGCGCGTATACGTGGGTGTGTCCTCGCACACAGACCCCCCGGAGGCCCACCCAACCTACCCGGATGCCGGCGTCTCTCTCGGCCTCTGCCACTCCGATATCGGCGTCACGCTGAACCACGGCCGTCTGGGTCTTCCCCAGGGAGCTCAGGTAACTGACTTTGTCGTAGACGTCCTGGAAAGGAAGCAGCCGAGGGCCGTGAAACATCACACAGTTCAGGGCAGCAACATGCGTGCGTGCGTGCGTGCCTGGTTCGCTAAAAGAACTCTGTCTGACAAACAGGAGCTGCTCCAGACACTCAGGAGTGTGGCGGGAGAAACTTAGCTTGGCCCCCTCTCAAACCCCACCCTGGGCATCAGCTAGCTGCAGGGCTCCCCTGGCAGAACACTTTACTTTCCAGCTGTTTTCTTTTTTAACTTTTCCAGGCAGCAACCCCCCAGGCCAGCTGCAAAAGCGTGCAGTGACTCTAGACCAGATTTTTAGTGGGCCAGAGAGAGAACTCAACAAGGAGGGGAGCCGGACTCTTCCGGCAGCCAAAGCTGACCCAGGCGCTGCCGGCAGCTGCCCTCCTATAGGGGGTGGGTGGTGCTCCTGCTTCCGTACCTTGATCGTGAAGCTCAGGATCTCAATCCCCATCCGGCCGACATCCGGAGCGGCCACCTCGCGCACCAACTTGGCAAACTGGTCCCGGTCCTGGTAGATCTGCTCCACGGTTAAGGTGCCTGTGGGGAAAGGGGAACAGGAGGAGAAACATGGGGGCAGGGCGACCGCGGCGGAAGGCAGGAAGTTCTGAGTCCGCAGCAAATGGATTGTGAGGAAGCAGAGGTGGTGACAGCGATGTGTCCATGATTCAAGGCAAAGCAAAGTGTTCTGCTTATATACCACCCCATACCACTTCCAAATAGTCTCTGGGTGGTTTACAGTTTTTTATTTACAATGTGCAGGCCACACATTGCACCACCACCCCCAGCAAGCTGGGTACTCATTTTACCGACCTCAGAAGGATGGAAGGCTGAGTGAACCTTGAGCCTGCTACCTGGGATTAAACCCCAGGTCATGAGCATAGTTTTACCTGCAGGACAGGCATTTAACCACTGCGCCACGAGGCTCCTATTATTACAACAGATTAATAATAATAATAATAATAATAATAATAATAATAATAATAATAATAATAATAATAATAATAATAATAATAATAATAATAAAGAGGCATCTCCAGTTCTTGGTAGCTTCCGAGTTTGTATACCACAAATTCCACCATCTCAGTCAAGTCAAGACAGAGGGGGGGGGGCTTTAAGATATGGAAGTAAACTTTCCTTAAATGCTCTCCACAGGAAATCATTTAAAGGGAAGCGGCAAAAAACAACAACCCATAAATCTAAAATCTGATTTAAAAAATAATAATCCCAATGCCGCAGCCACCCCTTCCTGAAAAGTTTGCGAAGAAAAATTGGAAGAGACAGGAGGGACCGAATTAGTTGGCCTGCATCAGGGTCACATCTTTGCTCTAAACGAGCTGTCCCCCCCTCCCCCCTAAAAACACATACACACACACCTAGGATGGAGCGGAGGTGCCCTTCCAGGGTCTGAAGGACCACGTTCTTAATGTCCTGGACATTCTTCCCCAGAAACTGCTCGCAGGCCACGGCCAGAAGTTCTTTCTCCGTCATAATTTTCACCTGCAAAACACCGAGAGAGAGGAGGCGCCGAGTGAGACGCCAAAGGCCCCCACCCCAGCCACAGGCCCACGGCGGAAGGGGAGCTGTTGGGGGGGGGGTTCTGGTTTCCCAAGCCGCCTGCCCACCCCGACCGGGGACCCATGTTTTCTGGGGGTGGGGGAGCAAGGTTCGCGGAAGCCCCACACCCATCTGAAAGCTCTCCCAGGAGTAAGGGGAAGCAATGGGACACAACATACAAGGGACATGAACAGGTGGAGATGGGGGGGAGAGAGACCATTCCCACAGCCCTCCAGCGGGCATGGGGAGGGAGGAGGATTTGGGGGAAGGGGAGGCTTAAAAGAAAAAGAAGCAATATCCAGGTGTGGCCTAGGAAACCCACTCGCCCTGCTTTCTCTTCCTGGCTACAGCCTCTTCCCCTTGGTGGGCAGCAGCAGCCGATCCCATTCCACCCCCACCCCCAAACAACTCCCTAGTGGGAATGGGAGGCTGCAGTCGCTCACGAGGAGTCTCGGCCAAGGTCTGCCCTGGACGGCTTTTCCTACAGGCGCCGGCCACTTGTTTCCGGCGGTTTTGGCTGCCCACAGGAGCACGGACCAAAAACAAAACAAAACACCCACACCATTAACAGAAGAAACAGGGAAAGAGCCCCCCCCCAAGGGGAATAGGTCCAGGTTGTCCTGTGTCAAGGTCAGTGCATAGGGCTGGGGGGGGGGGTTTCCCGAGGAGTCAGGCTCCCAAGTCACTCCAGCGCCCCTTTCGCTAAACCCCATTCATCTTTAGCAGGTCTTTTGTCCTCTGGGTTTCCATAAATTAAGAAGACTCTGGCTCAGCGGTGGAAACAGGCAGTTCAGGTTCCCACCCACCCCTTAAACCAGGGGTCCTCAACCTAAGGAAACAGGCAGTTCAGGTTCCCACCCACCCCCTGTTTTGTGAGCAAGCGCAGCTGCTTTTGGACTGGGATCCGGCCCCCAGTGGTGTCTGGGTAGTGGTGGACCGGCCCGCTGTTCGAAAACTTTGAGGACCACACACACACAAACACACACACAAAAGTTCATTCATTTGTCCTTCCTTCCTTCCTTCCTTCCTTCCTTCCTTCCTATCCATCATCATCTCCTTCCTTCCTTCCTTTCTAAATATAATCAGTCAAAATGGAAAAAAATGGGAACTGGCCAACCCTCCCCCCCCCAAAAAAAATTACACATGTGATGAATACCATCTCTTTCGTGCTCTGCTGTGGTTCAACTTTTGCTTTTTTAAAGAAAAAACAAAAGAGGAAGGAAAGAAAGGCTGATTAAAACCGATCACCTCAAACCAACAAGGAAGTGGTTCCTGCAATGCGGCCGCTTCACATACCTGGGAGTCCTGTGGAGGGGCGCGGGCAGAGGAGAGAAAAGTGACTCTGTGTGTGTGTGTGAAAAGTTTTCCTAACCTGTGTGTGTGCTGTGTGTGTGTGTGCTGTTGTGTAGGACGAGACCTGTTTCTTAATTGCTCCAGGTCTGGGGTGTTCTTGCGAACGACAAGGCCAGCAGCTGGGGGACTCGAGGCTGAATCAGGACTACAAAGACCATAACAATGGGGGTGGTGGGACTCGGAGGCAAGAGAGGTTTGCAGAGGGAGAACCTTAATCTTCTAGGACACCTGGGAAGCAGTTGGAGGAAATAAGTTGATACCCCCCCTCCGAGTTTTCTGGATCCCCTCCGGGAAAGCAGAGCTGTGCCTGGATCATCTTTAGTCCATCTCCTGGGGGGGGGGGGTGTTAATCAGACTCCCACCCTCTGGCTCTGCAGCCAGAGACTGAAGCCACTGAGATGCCCAACGACATGGATTAAGGGGTGCCACCCTTTGGGCCCTGCCCGAGCCCCCAAGTTGCTCTGCCGACACTAAGGAGGAGGGTTCTGGACCGCCCTAATGAGCCCGGAGCGATGACAACCCCGGTTAATTCCTAAAGACACCAGGAGGGAGGCGGGGAGGGCAGCGATTCATGAGACAAGGTTCCTGCCTGGGTTCCGGGCTGCCCAGGTGGGAGAGAAGCAACGGCCCCGGTGGCAGAGACAGAGACAGAGAGAGAGAGAGAGAGAGAGAGAGAGAGAGAGAGAGAGAGAGAGAGAGAGAGAGAAGAGAGAACAACCCCGGTTTCCAACCCCAGGGTGGCTGTGAGTGTGTGTGCGTGTGACGCCGGGCAGGCGTGCGAACGGAGAGGGAGAAAGAAGCATCTTTCGGGACGGAAGGGGGTTGTCTTTGGGAGCAGAAAAGGCATCTGTCCCAGGCTCAAGCGGCCTCGTGGGTGGCGGGGAGGAGCAGGCGAGACCAGAGAGAAAGAGGATGAGGAGTCATGCATACCTCCAAGGAGGCATTCCAAGTTACCGTACCTGGGCCACACCTGTGACCGTTAAAGCTACCCCCTCTGCCGTCTCTACGTCCTCGCACCTGGGCTGTAACGTCATTATCTCTAGGGAAATCCTGCCAAAAGACGCAAGAGGTTGGCATGTCTCCGTGAACGGGCTCGCCTCCATCTCACACCCACCCACCCACACACCCACACACGCTCCTCTTGGCTCAAGGGTCGCTCCACTTGCTGCTTCCGTCCCAGGGAATGAGGAGGCAACGGTGCAAAAGAAAAACCAGGAACCCCAAAACCAAACAGGGGGTGGCGGCAGTGCCTTTCTGTGCCCAGTCTGTTTCCTTCCGCTCCCCCAAAAAGGAAGGAAGCTGCATGGAGAGCTGGCGGGAGGGGGGGGAAGCGTTCGGATGCCTCCACGCATCACAGATGGCGGGATGGATGCTGCCCGTGGTGAGTTCAGGCTCTCCTGAGCTTCCAAATCTTCCGTACATAAGAACCTAAGAAGAGCCCTCCTGCTGGATCAGGCCAAGAAGGGCCCATCTAGCCCAGCTTCCCGGATCTCACGGTGGCCCCACCAGATGCGTTTGGGAGCGCAGGAGACCAGATATCTGTCTCCTGATACCACTCCCCTGCATCTGGCCCTTGAAGTACCCTGGTTTTAAACCTGGAGATTACACATCTCCATCATGGTTTGTAACCTGTGATGGACTTTTACTCCAGGAATCTGTCCCATCCCCTTTTGAAGGCATCCAGGCCAGGTGCCATCACCACCTCCTGTGGCAGGGAGTTCCATAGACTAACAACGCGCTGGGTGAAAAAATATTTTCTTTTGTCTGTTCTTACTCTCCCAGCCCTCAGTTTGAGTGGATGTCCCCTAGTTTTGGTATTTTGTGAGAGGGAGAAGAGCGTCCCTCTTCCCGTGAGGGGCCCTTGCTCCCGCCTTCCTGCCTTATGGGTTTCTCAAGCAGCTGACAAGAGGAGCTGCCTTGGGTCAGGACCGGAGGTGTCCTTCTTCAAAACAAATCCGGACCTGAGGCCGTTCGCAGGGCCGTTCTGCCGTCTTTTAAACGCGATCAGTAAGACCTCCCCCGGCCCCCAGGAGTCCCTGAGTCCTTAGCAAAAGCCTGCCCTCCTGCCCTCCAAGGCAGCAACGACACCGAGATCAGCCCCAGCGTCAACCAGCAGCCTCTTCTGCCCTCTGCAGCCGGCTCCTGCCACTCAGGAAGGAAGCGGCCGTCCAACAACTGCACCAGAAACACACACACACACACACTTATGGCACTCAAGGAGCCTCCGTTCCAACCAGCTGGGACCATTCCTACGCAGAAAGGTAGGCCATCAGAGGGCAAAGCTGAAAGGAGCAAATCCAGAAGCCTGTGGCCGGAGGACGACACCACCGGGAGAAGAAAAAGCAGCTCCAGCCTCGTGCCAGACTTTGGGACTGGAAAACCTCCACTGTTACTGCCGGTTTAATCCCCCCCCCGCCATCTTCTGAGTCTCAAACATCAGATGCCTAGCCGTGAGGGCAGACGTTCCCTTTCTCCGTCTACAGCTAAGGCTTTCTAACCTCAAGTCCTCGGATCTCCTTCGGACTGCCTCTCTCGGAAACCTAACGGCGACAGGCTTCTGGGAGTTGTAGTCCAAGAACATCTGGGGACGCTGGCCCTGAAGGGAAACCCCTGCCAAATCAAAAACAGCAAAACGGGGATAGACCGACTCGGGCGCCATCTCCGCGTCCAGCTTCTGACTCCGTTAGGGAGTGACAACCCAGAGAACAACACTGGCCCTACTGCTCCGTGGAGGCGCAGGAGGGGTGCGGTCACGCCGGTGGAGAGCTGTGCCGAGCGGGCCACCCGGGGCCACCCATTCCAAAGCAGGGGAGGGGAGGTTTTTTTTCTTTTTAAAGTTTCCTTGCTGCCGAGCCAGGCTAGTGACACAGGCTGTGTGCAGCAGTCAGGGGCGTGGGGGAAACAGGGCGGAGAGGTGCCACCGTGGACATTCGTGTCCTGGGGAGGGGGGGGCGGGTCCAGCCCCGGGAGAATGCTGCATGCATCTTGCTAAATTACACCCCCCCGGGGGGGGCAACAGCAGGGAGCTAAGAGCCAGCAACGGAGGAGAGGCCAAGGGGAGGCAAAAAGAAAAAAAAAATCAGAGAGAGAGAGAGAGAGAAAGAGAGAATGGATGGCAAGGCCCTGGCCCGCGAGAGGAGGGGGAAAGGGGGTATGGTCCTCGTGTGGTCGCTGCCGCCACCATCGCCGCCGCTGCCGCCACTGCTGCTGAGAGGAAGAGAAGGGAGAGACGGAGAAGGGTTAAGGACCGGGAGGTGAGAAGCGGCGGGATGATTACCTGTGCGACCCCTGTTACGTACAGTGGTACCCCCTCCGATGTCTCAATATTCTCACAGCGACAAAGGATGGTCATAACCTCCAAAGACAGTCTGAGCAGCGGTAAATAAGGGTAGCAAACACACAAGGTGGTTACCAGAGAGCAACAGAAAACCCCACTCACTCGCTCAAGGAGAAAAAGGCCGGGCACGTTTCTGGGTTGGCAGGAGGCAGGAGGGTCGAGGTTTCTCAGAGGGAAGGGCCAGCCCGTGGGCCACCGGCCGTGGCCGCAAGCCACGCTCCGGGGGCCTGATACCCATCGGGGGCCGCTGTGCTGGCTAGGACTGGCCGATGGCCACTGTAGCCCAAGGGACCGGCGAGCCACCGGCTGAGAGGAAAGTGGCCCTTTCGTTTAGGGTTGACACGACTAGCACGCATTGGGGGGGGGGGAAACCTTTACCTTTTTAAAGGGGACATTCTCCCCAGCCATCCCTGCCTTCCAGCAAGGAAGAATTCTCAAGCTCTCGGAGAGACCGGAGAAGTCCTTCGTTGCCCTTTAGTTGTGGACCACTTGCTTTGAAGCTCCAGCCGGCTTGGTTTTAAAATCTATATTTCCCCCTTCTTTTATTACTCGCGCACAAAGCAATACTGGAGCCCCTGTCAGCAGAACAAGCACTCGGGGACTCGTGTGCGGGTTCAAGGCGGACTGCGACGGCACTATAAGCCTCCAGGGGTAGCCAGATGTGCAAAAACATCCTGTTGTTTAAGTGCTGGTCGAAAGAGGCCGGGGACGGACCAGGAAAAGCATCTGCCAGGGCTTTGCCGAAGGGGCAACAGGTCTGGAAAGCCAACGGCCTTAAGGAGCAGCCGAGGGAGACGGGCGCCAAGAGAAGGGCCGAGACGGGGGTGTGTGTGTGTGTGTCCTCGCTGGAAGTCTCCTGTGGGACTTCCTTTCTGCTGCTCCCGAGGGCAGAGGCTGTCTCCCTTTACAAGAAAGGAGACCCTCAGCAAACGATTGCGGAGCACGGCGGGGATGGTCTGAGGTGCTGCCTTGGATGGCGGGGGATGCCTAGCCGTCGATCTCCTGCAAGGCTCCTTCCGGGTCTCTGGCGCTACTACGTGTGCTTGTTCTGGCACGCCTCCCCCCTCACCCTGAGAAGCCAGGAAGGAGGGGGGACAGTGACTATTCTGCCCACCCCATCCCCATCACTCTTTTTCTTTTCTCCATGGGGTGGTGAAAGAGGGCTAGTCTTCCCCTCTCCCTCCCAGGCCAAAGGGCAGGCAGGCAGGCAGCCCCCCTCAGCCTCTTGGGCGAGGGCCCCCCTGTTGTATCGGCTGTAGCTCTCGGGGCCTCTTGCTGCCAACCAACCCACAGAGTGGCGTCTTTTTCCTTTCCTGGTTAGTGATTAAGAAGCGGAGGGGAGGGGGAGGAGGAGAACCTCATTCAAGGGTGTTAAGAGTGTTTCCCCCCCCAAAAAAAGGGTGCAAATCCCACCCCTCTCCTGCCCCCCCCCACAAGTGGGGACCCTGCAGACGACACAGCGCACACGTCAGCGGCGGTGGCAGCAGCAGCAGCAGCAGCGTCACCATCACAGGAATGGGTTAGTCGAGGCGGCCACGAGAGACACACACACACACACACGCAGGGGAAGCGACCACTAGCCCACGGTAGCGAAGAGAGGAAGCGACTGAGAAAGACAGCTGTGTGGAATGGGTAAGGAGGAAGAGGAGACCCTCCGATCCCCTCTCGCCTAGGAAAAGGACTGGCAGAGACCTCCATCTGACCAGGGCTGGGATTCTTGGTACCCGAGTCAGCTTCCAACTTGCCCAGAGGCATACGCTGGCTGGACCTACAGGGCACAGGACCTCTGCGCTGGGCACCCAAGCAGCATCAGCCCCCACCCCCCCACCCCTGTTTATGGGACAGAGATCCCCA
Source organism: Phrynocephalus forsythii (assembly GCA_029282475.1). Classification (NCBI taxonomy): domain Eukaryota; kingdom Metazoa; phylum Chordata; class Lepidosauria; order Squamata; family Agamidae; genus Phrynocephalus; species Phrynocephalus forsythii. The sequence continues at coordinate 644,982 of JAPFRF010000017.1, forward strand.
GCCGCTCACTCGCCCTTGACCACTGGGGTGGGGGTGGGGAAGCTTCGTTCTGGGATCCAGAAGAGCCACGACGGACCCAAAGTGGTTGTAAAGTGCCAGGAAGCCTAGGCTGCACTCCGCTACCCATGTGCCTGGGGCGCTGTTCCGAGAGCAGTTCCGGGGCAAGACGTGGGGCAAAGTGGGGGCGAGGGAGGCATCCTCACACCGAGAGCCACTCGACGGACTTGCTGTTTGGAAAAGCTGAGGCTGAGGAGGAGAAGGGAAGCCCAGAACAGGGACTCCTGCAGAGGGGCAGCGGGCAGCATCATCTGGGAGAGAGCACTCCCAGGTCACGGAAGGCTGCTCCGAGTTTGGGCGGCGTCCTTTCTCAACAGCGCACGTGATGCTCAGTGGCAGAATACCTGGGGTTACAGTGAGGTGACCAAAGCTAAGCTGGGCTTGAAGGCCTGCTCACCCAACTCCGTGAAAAGGGACAGGACAACGACAATAAAGATTAATCTATCGATCTTATCGATCTCTCTATCGGTAAAGAGGACGCCCCTGCTTGTGATGAGCAGACGGGGAACAGGGGCACAGCTTGGGACGGCACGGCCCCACATGCTAAGGAGTGCTTCAGGCAGCCGCCCTGGCCCCAAGGGGACCTTCCGCTGCTCAAACGCTGCCCGATACTGGCAGGCCGGTGGGAGCAGGGGTGCCCGTCGCATTGGGGTCACCCTGGGGGGAATAGCCCGTGTTGGATCAAGATGTGTGGGTCTGCCCTGTGCAGGGCCAACAAGGGGTGCCTATCTTATTTAAACAGCCAAAAGGACACGCAGCCGGGGTGTCGCTCATGATCTCAACCCCTGGGTGAGCCACCGGCTCGCAGTGGCCAGCCCCAGCGGCTCTTCTTCAGCTCCCCGGCTGAGAAGCAGCTAGGGCCAAAGCGAGGGGGATGGAGGCGCACGGCCCAGGGGAGAGGTATTCAAGGATCAGGGTCTGTGCCAGCCCCTCTCCTGGGCCCTTCTTTGACTGGGAAGGCAGGAGCTCTCCCTCCACCCACCCACCCCCCCATTGCTTGCAAAAGAGGCAACAACATGGGGGAAAGAAACACGTTTGGGTGCTGGCCACACGCACCATGAGCTCCCTGACCCCAACACACACACACACACACACACGATTCAAAAGCAGACGCCTTACCTCTGGGTGTCGGAAATACACCACCAGGCCCAGGCCCAACCTCCGTAGATGTACTGCTTGTTGTCTGAACCGCAGCAGCCGCCTGCAAGGAGGGGGAAAAAAACACACCAAGATTTGTTAAGTCGTGACCAGCGTGGGAGGTTTCAAAACCCAGCAGCTGAGCAACGGCCACGTTTAGGCATAGCTGCCCACAGATGCCTCTTTTCCTCTACTGGCCTTTAAAAAAAAAAAACCAAACGTGCCACAACAATCCCTCTCCGTCCTGACAACGCCGAGCCTGTGAGGTCGGCTAGGCTGGCCTTGGGTGGAGAGATCAGAGGGGCCTGGAATCTGGATTTCCAAAGCCCGGTCCAACAAAGGCGCCTATCGCTGCACCACGACGGTCGAACCAGGGAGCCAAACTCTCTCTGAGTGCGTGCGTGCGTCAACCACACTCCTCCTTGCTGCTATTGTTTCTAGGACCCACCACCGCCCACAAGTAGCGGTAGCACAAAACAATGGCACCCGTTTCAAAGCTCTTCTAGATAGTTTAACACAGCACAGGAAGGAACCGGGACTGTCCTGCTCTAGGACTGATTTAGCTTCCAAAAACCCTGGCCGCCACCCTCCCGCTATGCTAGCCTACAACTCTTGGTCCTCCCTATTTATTTTATTTATTTATATGCTGACACTCTTCCCCACAGGGGGAACAAGGCGGCTCGGCACAGATAAAAGAGGCATTTTGAAACAGCCTGTAAATGTCACAGGATGGCCACCTAAGTTCCGGACTAGCATCAGCCTTCCATATAAAACAGGTGTGTCCACACTTTGGCCCTCCTGATGTTCTGGACCACAACTCCCAGAATTCTAAGCTTAGACAGCCAACGACAAAGGGCTGTGTGAGTTGTGGTCTGAAACATCTGGAGGGCCCAAGTTTGGACGTGCCTGATATAATCCATCTCGCAGGGGATGGGGTGCCGCATGCAATTATCCGCTTTCTTTCCACCACAGGACTAGAAACTTGGAAATGGCAAGTATAATTTGTTTTAAAAAAATTTTTATCAAAAAAAGGAGCCAAGGGATAGAACCAGGAGCTCAGCCCTTAACAACACTGTCATAGGTGGTGGGGTTGGACACTCCGATCCCTGCAGAGGGAACGTCACACAGCTACGACAAGGGTGCAGAGTCCTCCTGTCCGGAAGAGGACAACACTCTGCGGCAGGCATGTCCAAACTTTGGCCCTCCTGATGTTTTGGACCACAACTCCCAGAATTCCAAGCCTGTATTTCCAAGGGCAAAGGACTGTGGGAGTTGTGGTTCAAAACATCTGGAGGGCTGAAGTTTGGACATGCCTGCCTTACGGGATCTGAGGGCAGCCAGTCTGGGAAAAGTTCCCCTTTGCTCACCCACCCGGCTGTGGAACAGCTACGTGACCTTCTCCTCCTTTTACTGGCAGGAAGGTGGGGGAAATACCAGGAGCTGGGTGCTTCCTGCTAAGAAACGCCTCAGGTGTACAGTCTGATATAATCCTGAGCTTAGGGCGAAGAAGGAAGTTGAGACATAGAGAGAGAGACCACAGCTGAGCTTGGCAGCTCTCCGGCACCCGGGAGCTGGGGCCAGTGCCGCCGTTTCCTAGCAGCCTGTCATCCGTGCCTACGATTCCCCCTCAAACCGCAACGCTGGGCACTTGGGTTTGCCTCCTGCAAGCTTCGCCCCGGATCAGAGCCAAGTGTGTCCTACAAAGCGCAGCAAACAACAAGTACCCATGCCTCTCTGTTGCTGCCAGAGTGCTACCCAAAGGCCAGGGAAGAGAAGACGCTTCCTAGGACAAGCACAGACGGGAGGGCTTTGAGGCAGGGAAGCATCCGATCCGGAAATGGAATTAAGCCTGTTCCTCATTACGGTGCCAGGAGAGAGAGAGTGTGTGTGTGTGTGAAAGGGGCCTCTCCCCGCCATGTGCTCCAAGATTCATTGCCGATCCTGAGACCGAGGGAAACATCTTCCCAGAAGTGACTCAGAGGCAACTGGATTGACAAACGGCCAGTCGACTGGTTCTCCTTTAGCATCAAATCACTCACAGGGGCGTGGAAGGGGACGAGAGAGAGGTCGTGGGGTTGAAAGAAAGATGAGGGCACATTTCGAGGGGAGGGGGAGGGAGGCCCAGGAAGTCATGCCCCCACCCCTGCTGCTGTTTGCCTGCCTCGGCGGCAGCACGGCTCCTGATGGCTGCGTAATCAAATTTTGCTCCGATGGAGAGAAAGCTCTCCTCCTGCCAAGAGAAATGGGGTGGGGGTGGACTCTCTCCTGGGAAGGGAGGCAGGAGAAGGGATGCAAAGCATTGGAAAGGGGGGTGCACGCCTTGGAAGATAACCACCCCCCTCCCGGTAGTTTTAAGACACTCCTTCCAAGGCAGGGAACATCAAGCGCCTAACAGGATCTGCAAACACTTGGAGAGGAAGTCGCAGCATCCCACCGTCTTGCTCCATTATCCCTGGCAATAATAAATTCAAGGTGATAAATGCATTGAATTGTTCATAGGAGCCTGGATTTGAAAATGGCCAGGACCAAACGGCAGCTGCTTCCGTCTGAGGACAGAAAGCCAGCCAATGCTGGAGAACAAGAATACCAGGGGGAAAGATGCAGCAACCAAACACAATCCGAGTCCTTATCTTCTTCTTCCGGGTGAGGACTGCCCCCCCTTCCTCCTCCACTGACGCCCAGGGAAGCCTTAATGCAAAGCTTAACGCGAAGGGGATCCTTGCAACCGAACTCCAATGGGACTCATCAAGGGGTTCAGAACGGCATCGACGCCAAGCAGGCCCACCCAGAGAGCTTCCGGGCAAAAAAACTGCAAATATTTACCAGGGCAGGGGCAAGAGCAGACCGGCAGGCCTCTGCCCCTCCCAGCTCTCTCAAAGCTGCCCAAGGAAATCTCCGTTTCAATAAATGATAATAAAACAACTGGGTGCAGCCCAGGAAGGGTGGTGTTGCGGTGGCCGGTGAACTCACAGGAACATCTGCCACAGGCTTGCCCCGTTCGAGGGGCGCAGGGTGACCCAGGACGGAGGACTAACTAAGGATATTCCTTAGCGCTCCTTACAGCCTGGAGATCTGCAACCCCCCCTCCCCAAGCCTGCATGGAAGTGCTAGATGGACATAAGAGGTCCATTGATTTCTACACCTCTGGAGGGAGCCAGCCTGCCTGGATGGCAAGCTTTTCGGGTCAGATGAGAAGTCATGGGTTTTGTCAACTGGAACTTCCTGCTGCTGCTGCTGCTGCTTTTTTTTTTTTTTTTTAAAAGCAGGATCATGCTGCAAACACTGCGGTTTATAAGAGGTATCCCATTGCAAGGTAAACACCAGCAGCGGTATGCGACCCGTTGTCTGGAAAACAGCCCTGTTGCCAAACAGCAGGTCCACCTGAGTTAACGTGGCTCTTGTTTCATGTAAACAAAACCAGCCAGAGACCAACTCCTGCGATGTTGGGGCTAGCACATCCGACTCTGGGCCCAATCGTGTGTTTCGAATCCTGGGCAAACCAACGGCCGGCCGGGACGACACCAGTTTTTGAGGCCTGGGCTGAGCGGATGTTGAGGTGGACGCTTCCACGCCAAAGTTGCAGCATCGCACGACTTCAGGGGAAAAGCCGGGACATTCCTGGGGGAAAATGTCCTTTTGGAGCTGTAAACCGCTCCCTGGGTGGGAACTCTGCTCAAAAGAGAGGCTGATTTGTTTCTAGAAAGGCCTGTTCTGAAGCTGGGTGCTCTGGCTGGGAATGAGATCTGGGTGGCCAAGTGGCAGGCTTTATTCTAAGGCATGGTTTCTTAAGACTGGGGAAAAAAACCACTCTGCAAGAGTTTGAGAGGAACTCATCTGACTGATCTTCTCTCAGGAGGGCGGTGGAGCCCTGGCAGCAAATTTTAGTGGCAACGCAGAGCTACAGGGTGTATCCTGGACCTCCCAGCACGCTGCAACACCTTCTACACTCGAAGGCTGAATACAGACCGGAGGCAGCATCTTTTTTTTTTTTTTTTTGCCTGTTAAGCCTGCTGCCTCATTTTAGGAGGGGAGGCCCCAGGCAAGGAGGCACAGAGCCCCACATCCTCACACTGGAGACATTTCTGAACCAAACTAGCTTGTTTCTCCACTCAAGGCAGGCCTGGCTGTCAAGGTTTCAGACACAGGAGGGTCTTTCTTGCCACCTGGTCCTTTTCGAACTGGGACGCCGGGACCAGAATCTGGGATCGGTTCGGGAGCCTGAAAAAGCTACTGCCTTCAACGACAATTCCCAGGATCCACCAGCTTTTTGGGGGGTTCAGTCTGGGAGATGCTGTCCCTCCCCCCCAAAAAAGCAGCCTCCACAAACTCGGGAGCTGGACTAAGCGGACCGACAACTGGACTCACAAATTCGACCAGCCGAAAGCTTCCTTTCCACTTCCGGATGCTGGACAGGTCCTTGTTGGCAGAAGGACCCTCGGGCGCCGGTAACGGGGCAAACCTTCGGCAACAGGCATCGCGCAGGAAACAGAAATCACGACGGCTCACTGACGGGAAGCCTAAAACCATTGCCATTATCAAAGGCGTGTCCAACCGCACACAACGGGCTCCCTGCCTTTCAGCCGAGGCTTCATCAGGGAAAACAACAACAACAACAACAACACAATAGAGTACTATCCCCTGGGGATTCCGCCCGCAATTATTCCGTATTTCAGATCTCAGCCAAAGTGATGTGGCTCACAGTGACTTCCCATTTGAAAAAGGAAGTCTTGCGGAAGGATGTGGCTGTCACCCTTAGAACTAATGCTCCCATGGCCTTTTAACTCCCCCACCCCAAAAAAAAAAAGAGAGAGTGTGTGTCAAGGTGCTTCCTTGTATTTTTCTACCCAGGGCACCCTGTGAACTCTATCAACCAGAACTGACGTGATGTGACACATGCTTCTTATGGAAACCGATGGGGAAAACACACAGAGAAACCCAAAGATTGGCCGTTTCAGAGAGGGTGGCCGCGTCAGCCTTCTCAAGAATTTCAGGCAAAAATTAAAGAAAAAAACAAAGCAAAAGACACAAAACATGTGGCACCCTGAAGACAAACTTTCATATTTTAATGTAGTATTTCGCGGACACATCCACTTGATGCGTCCACAAAACGTTACCTTAAAACATGAAAGTTAGTCTTTACGTTTAAGGTGCCACCTGCTTTTGTGTCTTTTGTTGTTTATGCCCCGAATTCTCTAGTTCCTGTTTAAAAGAACCTACAACAGGGTCACCATCGCAGTAGGTGCGCGTTCACAAAAGGAAGCCAGACTCCGAAGCCTGGGGCCTCAAAAGCATCTCTCCTTCAGCTCAGATCCGTGGTTATCACCTGAGAGTCACCTGGGTAAAAGCACTCTGAAGGTGCTCAGAGGCACCCTCTCCTATCTCCCTGAACCCTGGGGCTGAGTTGTTATTAGTGGGGGTCCAGCCCCTGACAGTCCAGGCTAGATATCCAGGGATAGGGAGGTAGGTAGCTGGATAGCTCAATGTATATTCTTGTGTTTTATATATACAGAATTATATATACATGTTTGTTTGTAGGTACACATACATTTGCAAAACAGGCACAGACATACACACAGACATAAGAAATTCCCAAAAATACCTATCTGTGTGTGCACGCACACACTTTAAACATATATAATACACAGTGATACACACACTGAACTAGACAGCTCTGTGTGTGTGTGTGTGTGTGTGTGTGTGTGTGTGTGTGTGTGTGTGTGTGTGTGTGTGTGTGTGTGTGTGTGTGTGTGTGTGTGATTCTGCATACCGAGATTGAGCCAGCTGGACAGCTCAATGTGCCTTGCTTTGTATTATATATACGCATTAAAGGTGTGTGTATGCATACACGCACAAGAAGCATCCAATATATACAGCTGTGTGTATATACACATGCAGCCACACAAAAACATCTTTAATGTGTATATGCATGTACGCATTTACATAAAAGTATTTATATAAAGGCATTCATGCAATCTAGCTATCCGGGGATTCGGGTTCTTCAGAGAGAGAGATATACATATATACTGTATGTATATATAGCTGGCTGAGGATGCATTGCTGTGTGTGACATATGCATAAAATGTGAGTGCAGGTGTTTGTATGCACGAATGTGCGCACACACGGACACAGGAGAAACGCCCAAGACATCTCTCTCGCTTGAGGGTGTGGATGCATGCATGTATCTACACACAAGACACACGCACACAGATACACACAACCCTCTGAGTACCCCATTAAAACCCATCAAGGGGAGAGGGGGCAAAATGGAGTGTGTGTATGTGTGTCCATTAATAAACCCAGGCACCCCTCTTCCCGCCCCCCCACCAGTGTGTGTGGGTCTGTGGATTTGTGTATATGCATGTGTGTTGTGCCCTCCAATGCAGTATCAGACCCACTGGAAGTGCCCCAAAGAAACCTCCCAGAAAAGGGGGGGAGGAGGAGGAGAGAGAGAGAGAGAGAGAGAGAGAGAATGAGAACACCAACACACAAACCCATACATGCATAAATCAATAACTAAACAAACAAGAAACATAAGACATAAATTCAGGGGAAAATGCATAAACAAATGCAGATGCAAAAATAAATAAATGCATAAACAAATGCAACTGAACAGGAGACAGATAGGATAGATAGAATAGATAGATAGGAAGGAAGGAAGGAACAGACAGATAGATAGGAAGTTTAACTAGGATAGATAGATAGATAGATAGATAGATAGATAGATAGATAGATAGATAGATAGATAGATAGATAGATAGATAGATAGATAGATAGATAGATAGATAGATAGATAGATAGATAGATAGATAGATGGGAAGGAAGGAAGGGATGGATGGATAGATAGATAGAGAAGGAGGGAAGGAATAGATAGATGGATAGGAAGGACGTGTAACTAGGAAGGAATAGATAGCTACGTAGGTAGATTGACAGGCAGATTGGATGGATGGATGGAGAATGGGGACCGATAGATGGAGATGGATAGGAAGACGGACAGATACGTAGGTAGATTGACAGGCAGATTGATTAAGAAGGGACCGATAGACGGACAGATACTGTAGGCAGAAAGAAAGGCGGAGAGAGAGAGAGATGGAAAAAGAGAGGGACAGACAGACAGACAGATAAATGGATATCCAGGGAGGGACAGATCGGTCTATAGATGGAAAGGAGGGTCACCCCCCCACCTCCACCTCTTTTTTCCCTCCTTTAATGTCCTTTTATCCCCTTCCTGCCCCCCCCTCCTTCCTCCCTCCCTTCCCTCCCTCATTAAGAGGCTCCCCCCCCCGTTAATTAAATCCCCCTTTCTCACGGGGGGTGTGGGGTGGGGTGGGGGCGTTAGGGCGTCCCTGCCCCCCCTCCCCCTCCCCTCCCCCTTGTCCGTTTTACCTGAGACGACGAGCGCCTCGTTGGGCCCCACCGTGTGGCAGTTGCCCATGGCGGCTCCTCCTCCTCCTCCTCCTTGTCTCTCTCTCTTTCTGGGTGTCTGTGAGAGAGAGAGAAATAGAGCAGCGGCGGCGGCGGCCCCCCCTTCCTTCCTTCCTCCCCCCCCCCGCCGCCGCCGCTTTGATCCGGATTAAGAGGGATCCGGGTCCGCCCCCTCCGGAGCCACGCCCACCAGGGGGAGGGGCGAGGGAGGGCGTCAAGGCGCCAGGCGGGGGAAAAAGGCGCCAAAAGCGGAGCGGAGGGGAGGGGCGGCGCCTCCTCCTCTTCCTCCTCCTCACCGGCCGCCATCTTGGGCGCCTTCGCCCCCCCCTCAGGAATGGCGAGGGAGGGGAATAACCACACACACACACACACACACACACACAGAGGACGACCCATCATCCTCCCCCCTCCTCCTCATCATCCTCACCCCCCCCACACACAGAGCCCCACCCTGTGGTGCTAATGGTGGTGGTGAGGGGAAGAAAACAGAACACACAACAACAACAACACCCCCCCTTGAGGGGACGTTTTGTAAAATAATAATAATAATAATAATAATAATAATAATAATAATAATAATAATAATAATAATAATAATAATAATAAATGGAAGAACTTGGGAGTTGACAAAGTCACCATCAGTCAGATGCAGAAAACCGCCTTACTGGGATCTGCTGGCATAATTCGCCGATCGATCACTGAGTCCTAAACGCTTGGGAAGCGTTCGACTAGTGATTGTAATATACAAAATCCAGCGTAGATGGCTGTGTGGTTAATAATAATAATAATAATAATAATAATAATAATAATAATAATAATAATAATAATAATAATAATAATAATAATAATAATGACGATGGCAATGATGCACTGGCATTGCCCTCAGAAGGCAGTGGAATTTGAAACAAAACAAAAGTGAGCAAAAACAAATGTAAATACATATTAGGTCAATAACAAAAGGGGGAAAATCAATAAAATAACAGGAACTAAAGTCCCACCAAAATAAATGAATTTTAAAAAAGCACACCTTGAGCCTTGGGCACCACTGCTGCTGATGTTATTACACATAATAACATAGACCTGTTATTACACCAGTGTGCAGCTGCAATTATTTATTATTATTATGAAAGCACAGAATAGCATAAAGAGCAGCTGTCTCTAGAGGCCACCAAGGCATGGAATGAGGGGACTGTGGAATATAATACTGTATAGAAAAACAAGACAGAAATGTTTTTAAAAAGTGCAACCAGTACAGCAGCACCTGAAAGATGGCTATATTTTTGTGCACGTGTTCGTGGATCAAATGCACTTCTTCAGACTTTTTTTTAAAAAAAATGAAAAAATCCAGCCAGCTGTTTTCTCAAGACGCTTCCCCCCCTTATATATATTTAGATGTAGATAAATATTAAGCACGCAGGAAGCAGACAGAGGGCATCATATGGTTTATTCCCAAACTCAGCCCTTGTTCCCGTTGCTGCAGAAACCGCCAAGACCCACTGCAGACAAAAATCCAGCAAGCAAAGGATTTGCAAAGCCCGGTTCAAGAGGCATCTTTCAGATCTAGGGGAAGTGCCTAAGCAGGAAATACCCTGTATACCGCTCAATGGTCCCCCAATTGTTGTGTTCCCTGTCCTCGGTGGTCCTGTGCAGAGTCACCCTAAAACCTTCTTTCCGTGGCATGGACGGAGCAGAAGCTCTGTCCCCATCAGAAGCGCCCTTCTCCAAGCACCCAAGGGACCCTAAGCGGCCAGCCCCACCAATCTCTCGCTGACTTCCCAGAGCTTTTTGGCCGTGCCGTCATCCCTAGCGTGGGGCCAGGGCTCCCGGACTTGGCAGTCGGCAAAATAGCGCCCACTGAATGCCTCGAGGCCTTCCTGCGTGGCGCAGTAGATGGACGTCTGGGCGCCGTCCGTAGGGTCCCGGAAGAAGAGCCACGCGACGGGAAGGAAGAGAGGCTTCAGCCAGGCGGGCAGGTGGCGGAAGAGTTCGGTATTCACCACCCCTGGAAGCAAAAAGAAGCGGCAACGCCCGCGGTTAGATGCCAAGGTGCCCGTGGGGAGAGGAAACTGGGTGGCCAGCCACCCTGAGAAAAGCCCCATGGAGACCTTTCCCAAATACAGGCTAGGTTGAAACCAGAGTTGGGATTACATACGGCTCATCTTTAAATGCCAGGAGTCAAAGCAAATTTTGTTTTTTAATATTTTTGGTCTTTGGGGAGCCCCGAGGGCTGAGGGGACACATCTCCTAGACCAGTGATGGCAACCTATGGCACGGGTGCCAAAGGTGGCCCTCGGAGCTCTTTCTGTGGGCACCCGACATCGCCCCTTCACAGCCACCTGTATTCAGGTTAAATTACTGTATTGGCACTTTGCAAAAAAATTAGTGGGTTTTGAATTGCAGTTTGGGCACTCGGTCTCTAAAAGGTTCGCCATCACTGGCCTAGACCCTACAAGGCGGATTTGTGAGCCTGGGTTGAAGAAGAACTCATGGGTGCTCATTGGGGGCCCATGCATTTCCCATCTCCAGTTTGAAGGCATCGCCAGATCATCGTCCCGCAACGCCCTGCCGTGCCACAAACCCAGCCCAGGACCCTTTCCTCGCAGGCCATCCATCGCCCACCCCGCACCCCACCCCGGACCTGGGTGCAGGGCGTAGCAGGTGACGTTGGTCCCTTCCAGCCGTCCGGCCAGCTCTCGGGCGTAGAGGACGTTGGCTAGTTTGCTGTTGCAGTAGGAGAGGAAGGCCGGGAGGGCTCCCGCCACGGGCTTGTGGACGCTCTCAAAGTCCATCTTCCCCGAGCGATGGGCCCGGGAGGCCACCACCACCACCCGGCTGGGGGCGCAGCGCTTGAGCCGGTCCAGGAGGAGCTGCGTCAGGAGGAAGGGGCTGAGGTGGTTCACCTGGAAGGCCACGTTGAAGCCGTCCTCGCTGGGGCCCTCGGCGTTGACCCCTGTGGAAAAGAAGCCGGTGGAGAGAAGAATTAAGAGGCCTTTTCCCTGCCACTGGATCCCTCTCCCTCTCCCCCAGGAGGGGGAAAGAGGACCCCACTCCTCCTGTCCCAGTGGAATGGGAAGAGCCAGGGCTGGCCTCCCCCACCTGCGTTGTGGATGAGGATGTCCAGGCGAGGCTCGGACTCCAGGAAGGCCCGGGCGAAAGCACGCACCGATCTCAGGCTGGCCAGGTCCAGGCGCATGAAGAGGACTTCGTGGTTCCCGCTGTCCTGAGGATGGAGAGAAATAAAAAAAAAAAAGCCAAGAGGGCCAAGAGGGCTGAGCTGGCGGGGAGACCCCTGGCAGCAGTGGTGGCCAGCCCGGCGGCGGTCCAGCCCTAGATCAGAATCAGAATCGTTTCATTGGCCAAGTGTGGTTGGACACACCCGGAATTTGTTTTGGTAAAAAAAAAATGCTCTCCGTATGCAAGAAGGAAATAGAAGAATCTGTTGGCAAATCTGGAGCCGGGGGTTGGGGGAGAGTGGTGCCCCGGCCCAGGCGTTGCGCTCCTTGCTTGCCACCCGGCCAGGGCGCACGCCGGTGAGCGCGCCAGGCATCCCATCCATCCTCCTCCGCCGGCTTCTTCGTCCTCCCGGGCCTAGGGGTGCCTTCCCTGCCCCCCCCCCGTGGCTGCTCCCTGGGGACCGAGAAGGAGGAAGAGAGTCCGGCGGGGCGGAGGCTGGGGACCCCCCCACCACCCCCCCCCCCCGCCCCCGAGGAGACCCCACTTCTCCTCTCGCCCCACTCGCTCGCTCGCTCGCTCGCTCACCCTCCGGAGGTCGTGGGCGGCCGCCTCTCCGCGCGCCTTGTGGCGGCAAGCCAGGACGACGCGCGCCCCTCGCCGGGCCAGGTCCAGGGCGGTCGCCTTGCCGATCCCCGTGTTCGCCCCTGGAACCGAAAAAGGCAGGCGAGCGCCGGAGGGAGTTGCGGAGGCAGGCGGGCGCGCCGGTGCCCCCTTGGCGGATGCCCCGGGGGGCGCACGGCCACCCTTCCCTTCCCCGGGGAGGAGGCGCCCCTGCCGCCCCTGCCCCTGCCCCTGCCCCTGCCCCTGCTGCCCCTGCCCCTGCTGCCCCTGCCCCTGCCTCCTCCTCCTCCTTACCCGTGATCAGCACCGTCTTGCCCCGCAGGCTGGTCCCGTTGCGGCATTTGGTGCCTCGCAGGCAGTTGTGGTAGAGCAAAGCGTAGAGGCCCAGCCCCAGCGCCAGCCCCGCCGCCAGCGCCTCGGCGCCCCCGGGCAACGCCAACGGCGCCATGGGCACCCGAACACCCACCCACCCACCGGGGCGAGGGGCGAGGCGGAAGGCGGGGATCGGGCACCGGCCCCGGGCACCCTCCCCGGCGCGCACGCCCACGCGGAAGGAGGAGGAGGAGGAAGAGGAGGAAGGCGTTGGTCGGGGAACCTCCCCAGCCGGCCCTTCCCAGGGCGCGCACGGCTCGGCGCTCCTCCTCCTCCTCCTCCTCCTCCGATCGCCGCCTCTTCTGGGTTCCCGCCGCGACGGAGCTGCCTTGGTCCCTGGACTGGCCCTGGCCCCACCTGGGATGGAGAGAAGCCGCGGCTCAGGTGGGCGCCAGGATGGCCTGCCCGCTTCACCCCCCCAGCCCCCTCCCCCGGGTGGGGTTCATTTACAAGGAAGACGCTTTGCTCATGCCCAGAGGTTGCCTGGAGGCCCCAACGGTGCCCTGGAAGCTTGCATGGAAGGGGAAGGCACGCCTGCCCCTTCCCCATCTCCACTCTTGACCTGCTCCAGACTGCCTGGAAGACCCCCCCCCCGCGCACTCCCCTCCTCATAAAACCCATCAGGACCATCTCCCACAGAAGAAAAGGCAGGCCGCCTTCATGTCCTGGGGAACTCGCTGCCACAAGGGGGGGAGGGGGTAACGGGCAGGGTGCCCCATCAGGAAAGGGCCCTTGGGGCCCTGAAAGCAGATGGCCTGGGGGGGGGGGGGGCAACCAGGAAAAAAGGCAGGCTGCCCAAGTGGAGGAGACAGACAGGATTCCCCATCTGGCCTTCAGAAATTCTCCCAGAGGCTTTGGTGGCCAGGACAGTTTGTGCTGCGCTTTCCAGAGGCATCGGGGATCAAAAGTCGGCATCCTCCGCGTATCTGGCACTTCCATCGCCAAGCAGAAAGGCTGGTCGGCATTGAAAACGCTTGAGGAGGCGAAGACGTCGAGCCGGAGGTGAAAACAGGGGAACGGATCTCGAACCGAACCCCTGCGACTCCTGCTGTGCTTCTACAGGCCCATCAGCCTTAAGGGGTGAGCAGAAAAGAATCGGAACCACGGAGCCGTTTTAAGGAGAAACCGTCCGTTGCGAGCCAGGAGAAGGCCACACAGCCCCCCCCCCCCACCGGAGCCGTCCTCGGTGGACGGCTAGGCAAAAGCAGCAGAAGCAGGAGTTAAAAATCTTTCACCCGCATCTTCCTCCCCCTCTAAGCCTGCAGAACAAACTTGTGTTTCGTCTGCCACCGTCTTCCTTCTCCCGCAAGCCCCTCGGTTCGGAGCGGCTTCCCACACTCGGCCGTCAAAGGCCTCTCGCGAGCAAAACCGGTGGCCGTCTGGATCGTGGTCCCGGAAGTCGAGTCACGGCTACTGGACTTCCTTTTTCTTCAGAGAGAGAAACGTTTCGCTGCCCATCCAAACAGCTTCGTCAGTCCGAAGAGGAGGCGAGCGCTGCCCCTTTTGGGCGAGGGGGCGATCCACTTCACGGTGGGAAAAGACTTTGCGGTGAGGAAGAGTGTCCAAAGCATCCGTCGCTGGTCTCCTCCTCTGTTTCCCGCCGGGGCTCCGCTTGGAACAGATGGAAGGGGAGAATGATGTCCCACGAGTTTTTTCCAGGGGACTCTCTCTTTGTTCAGCAGGCCAAGAGGACGAGGAGCAGCCGGAGCCCTCGGGGCATCTGGAAGGAGATGATGGCCCAGGCTGACGGACCCACATCACACCCTCTCTTGGATCTGGTCCGGGGAGGATTCTTGGCTTGTTTTCCAAGCAGAGGACGGGTCCCCCTGGGTGCCTCCCTGCCTCTCGGGGCAGGGGGGGGGACCCCTTGCTCCCCGGATCTTGCTGCAGGCCACCTCAGCGTGTAGAGCCCCCTCCCCTCGGGGAAGAAGCCGAATCAAAACCGAAAATAAGGACGAGGGTGTCGGCCCTGGCTCAGCCGGGGGGTGTTTCTTTTGCTTTCGTTCTTTCTTTAATAGCCATAAGCGAGTTTGTTAATACAGACTTAATGCCGTTGGAACAGTCATGAAAACGTCCAGCTTTTATACAAAAGGGGAGGCGTTGCCTGACCCCCCCCCAACAACAAAAAGAGCATTAAAAAGATTAAGAATGCAGCAGCAGCAGCAGCATTGCCCGTCTCCCCGCGTGGAGGGGGAAGCGGGTGTTTGGAGGCGAAAAAAAAAGAGCCAGCAGGGGCTGCTTTGTAGTGGGCCCCCACACCCCACACCCCCCCAAAGTGCCGCCACCTCCTCCTCCTCCTCCATCCATCCATCTGCTTTATGTGTACCCTGTGCTATGGAGCCAAAAAAAAAAAAGAGGATTTGGGATGGGTTGGGGGGGGCGAAGGAGGAGGCAGAGGAAGAGAGGCCCTTCCCTGGAGGACACCGGGTTGGCCCAGTCTTCACACAGTGAAGGAAAAAGGACGGGCGCCACTCGGGAACCCGGAGCGCCGGACCCCCCCACCGCCCCCAAACCCCACACACTCTGCTTAGTGCCGGAGGAGGAAGAGAGCGAGAGAGCGAGAAGTGCCGTATTTTGCTGTTTTATATACAGAATACAGAAAAGAGAGAGAGAGAGAGAGGATTTCTGTAAAGCCTAAAACATTGCAATTACTTCTGTACATCAGAAACTCAACTGCTGAGAGAGGGGGACTGGGGTGGGGTGGGGGTGGGGGTGTTGGAAAGATGGGGGTGGGCCAGGATGTGGGGAGAGGGCCGAAGGTCCGGCGGGCGGGCGCTGGAACAGGAGGGTGAGAAACCAGAGGTTACGACAAAGAAACGCTTCTGCTACAACAGACAAACCGGAGCCCACAGTCATACCAAAGGGGGGGGGAGCACTGTACACAGCTTAAAAAACACGGGGAGGGATTAAAAAGGCCGCCAGCTGATGTATTTACACAGAAACCCCCCAAAAAACTTTCTCCTTATCCAAAAGAAAAAAAGAAGTGGGAGGGGGGAAAGAACCATAAACAGGATGGATGCCGGGAAACTGAAAAAAATAAAATAAAAATAAAACAGTAAAAACAAGGAAAAGCAACCCATTCTCCCTGCTGCCAATTCACAGAAGGAAGGAGAGGGGAGGGCGACAGGAGGGCGGGGATAAAATAAAATTAAAAAAAAACAGCATGAAGGTAGCACATTTTTAAAAACATTAAATAAAACAATGATAATTGTATAGATTTTGCTGTATGAAAACTGTATTTTCTCTTTTTTTTCTCTCTCTCTTTAATATAAAAACTATTGTCACTGGCACAAAATAGAACAGGTTTTTTTGACTTATTTTACAACTGCAGGCGGTATGGGGTGGGAGGGCTCAGCCGGGCAGAGACCCATCCCTACGTAGCCAGCCTCTTTTTTTTTTCCTTTAAAAAAATTTTTTTAAAGCCCGCTCTGCCTCTCCTTCGCCGGCCGACCCTCCGCGCGCTGCAGTTCTCCTTTCTTCCTTTAATTTTTTTTTTGCTTTTCTTTGCTTTTTTAAATGAAATGTATAGTACAAATATATGTGCAAATGCCCCTAAAACTTGAGCAAACGATTTAAAAAAAAAAGGAGGAAAAAAAAATTTAAAAGTTCTTCACTTCATGCAAAAGGGCACCGAGAGTTTGTGGCCCGTGTAAGGAAGGGTGCGCCCATGTGTGCGTGTGTGTGTGTGTGTGCTGGGGGTGGGTGGGAAGGAGGAATAATCCAGAGACAGACATGGTTTTTCCTGTACATTGCGCGCGGGCACCCCTTCGCTGTCTTTCCGAAGGCCGCCTGACCCTTCTCTCGGTGGAGCCGACGCCAGCCTCCCTTCCTCTGTCCGTCCGTCCGTCCGTCCGCCCGCCCGCCCTTGGCTCCTAGGGGACCGAATGGGAGCGCAGCACGGGGACCTGGTGGGCTTTCAGGGGGGAGACCTTCTCTTGCAGGTTGGCCGCCTCCGGCCCAAAGGCCGCGGCCTCCCCCCCTTTGGGCAGTTTGGTCGCAAACTCCGTGATGCTGAAGACGAACTGGAGGCAGCCCAGTTTGATGTAACTGCCGTGGTGGAGCAGGGCCGTCCCTTCCCAGCCGGCTCCGCCGCCCCCGATCAAGCTGGAGTTGCTGGCTTTGCAGTTGCAGGGTCTCGGGGCCGGGCCCTGCGCCTGGGCTCTCATCACCTCCGCGGCCGCCCCGGCGTCTTCGCTCCCTTGCGGCGCCTCCTCTCGCGGCGGTTGCGGCGGCGGCGGCTGCTGCTTTCGACTCTTGTGCCGCTCTGGGGAAGGCAAGGAGGGGATCGATCTCCCAGCTGTGCAGGAGAAAAGGGACACCCCCCCCTCCCCAAGAACCCTCCAGAGGCAGGGAGCTCCCTAACCCTAACCCTAACCCTTTCCCTGCTTCCGTCCGTCCCGCCCCCCCCGGCTGAACCCTCCCAAAAGAGAACTCACTGATCACGCTCTGGACCCTGGCCACCATGCTGCTGGGCGGGACGAGGGCCGTCTTCTCGGAGAAGTCGCACGAGTAGAGGACGTTGTCCACCGTCGTCCCGTGCTCGCTGTAGTTGAGCAGCTCGTAATGCTTGGTGTTCTAGGGAGGGAGGAGGCAGAGAGGCCCTAGGAGGAACCCTCCGGAAGCTTCCTGCGCCCGCATTGGGGGGGACACGCACCCCCCCCCCGCGGACCCTCCCTCTAGCAACCCCCGGCTGTCAGCAGGGGCCGGCGGCCGCCTCTCCCCAGGGGGCTCACCTCGTCAAAGAAGATGCACGCGTGCTTCCCCGACACGTAGTTGCAGTGACCGTAGCTCGTAAGGCACACGTCCATGTCGGCTCCTGCCAGGAGGAGGAGGAGGAGGAGGAGGAGGAGGAGGAGGAGGAGGAGGAGGAGGAGGAGGAGGAGGAAGAGGCGTCACTACCAGCACCCCCGAGGCGAGCCGGCCCCACAAGCCAGGAGGTGGAAGGTCAGCAGTAAGGGGGCTGGCCGGGCCGCCTCCAGCCCCCCCTCCCCTGCTCTCCCAGAAGTCAGGCCAAGGCTCCAGCAGGGAGGCCCCGGCGCCCGCCCTCCGACTCCCTTTGCCCAGGGGAGGAGCAGCATCCGTGCCTCCCTTGCGGGCCGAGAGGCGCCAGCCCAGCCCACCCGTGCCACGACGCGGTCCTTGCCTGTCCCGATGTACAGGGTCCTGTAGCACATGTTGACGGCGCTGCCCGTCCCCAGCAGAGGGTAGAAGACTGCCCGGGCCTGCACTTCCTTCCCCTGCCCTGCGAGAGAGAGAGAGAGAGAGAGAGAGAGAGAGACGTGGACTCAGAGACCACCCCGATGCCGGCCGCGGAGACTGGCAAAACGTCAAGAAGAAAAACTCTCAGAACACGTCCAGACAGCCCTCAAAACTCACAACATCTATCAGATCCCCCCCCTCTTCTCTTTCTTCTTTGGATGGAAAAGGCTCATCCTGCAGCTCTGAGGCTGCCTCACTGCACCCCGTCCCGTCCCCGGAGTCCCAAGGCTTGGTGGAACTCAGCCTTTCCACTCCTCTGGATACTTCTCAAAATCCAAGTCTCTCTTTGGGGCACAACATCTGTCCCCCCGCAAAGGTGAGAATGCAGGGAGCCCATGGCCTGCCTCTGGCCCAGCCCGACGGATCCCAAGACCCCCACCACCACCAAGAATCACCAGGTGCTCCCCCCACCACCACCCCGTCTCCAACACCTTGGCAACCCATCCTTTGGCTTGGCCCGTTTGTGCCTCTCTGCTTCCAAGGGCCTCGTGGGGATGGTGCCCGCCAAAAAAAGGGGGGGTGACAGTGAAAGCCATGCAGAGGCCCGGCCTGCACCCACCTTCAGCGGGGTGGCTCGCGGGGCTGGGCTGGCGGGGGCTGGTGGTGCCCGCGTAGGGCTGGGCCTTGGAGGTGAACAGCTGGTGTATCCTCTGCAACGCCAGGAACTTGATCAGTTTCTCGTCCAGCATGTTAATCTCGATTTCTGCGGGCAAAAGAGGCACCCACCCGCACCCACCGGTGAGCGCGAGGGACACGCAGGGAGGGGTCCAGACCTCTGAGGGGGCCACGCCTGCCCCATGTCCCTCCCTGTGGGGCTCATCCTGCACTAGAGGGCCAAAGGCCTCAGCACTTCCTCGCGCGCCCACCTCCCTGGAGCCGGGCGGGGTGGGGCATGGGGGAGAAGAGACGAACATGGCCCTCACCTCCGCTGCCGTCCACAAATGCTTTCAGGGAGCTGGTGAGGTCCAAGGCGGCCGACGAGCTGGCCGAGAGCAGGGAGGGGGCAGTTAAAACGCTCCCAAGGGACAAGGCGCTGGGGCTGACCTTCCCTTCTGAAGGAGGAAGGGAAAGAAAGAGAGGGGGGTCCGGTCAGGAAGCCCACGGCTGCCCTTCCCTCCCAGCTCCCCCACTCGGTGATAACTTCCAGGCTGATTTGCAGCCATGACCGCAGCTGCAAGACGACGACCCGCCACGGGACCCACGCAAGCAAGGAAGAGGTTCAACAGACCCTCTAACCGTGGGAACGCTCTCGTTAATGGGTGCAAAGCAAGGCTCAGAATTACCCACCAACAGACACCCCCCAACTTCTGCCGCTTCCTTTGATTTCTGAGGCTCTGTCGAATTGCCCTCTTGCCGGCAGACAGGGCCAGGGTCGCTCGGGCCAAGGGGGCCCTCCCAGAGCCCCCCAGATCCTTCCATCAGGCCGAGAGACTCACCTGGAGGCGGTGCTGGGGAGCAGAAGCCGTGGGCCGGCCCCACAACGGCCGAGATGCCATCCCCCACGGCCGTCGCCTGGGGCGGGGTGAGCGCCCGGGTGGCGGTCAGCGGCGACTCCATCGCCCTGAGGTCGGCGGTCAGCGAGGGGGCCGCCGACAGGTTCTTCCTCTGCAAGGTGCCGGCTGCTTCCAGGGGGGCGCAGGAGCTGGGGACGGGAGCCGCCCCGCCCATGGCCGTCAGAGCGCCCCGGTGCGTGCAGGAGACCAGGTCCGCCACACTCTCCGTCTTGATCCCGGCCGTGTGATTGAGGAGCCTGCAGGCGGCGGGGGGCGTGGAGGGCTGGGGCCAAGACGGCTGCCGGAGGGAGCCGCCCGGGAAGCCGCCCCCAGGCCCGCTGAGCCGGGCCGAGTCTGTCAAGGAGGCGTCCCTGTAGAAATGGGGGCCGTTGATCTTCACCTCCGTGGCAGCGGTGGGGCTGGGGCCGTTGGCGGTCCCGCAGGGGGAGGCTTTCTTTGACCGGTCTGGGCCGGCAGGGTAGAGGGCCCCCTCCTGCAGGGAGTTCTGGCTGGCGCCCCCGGGGGTGCAGGAGGGCCCGTAGAGGGAGGGGGCGTCCGTCCCGACCGCCGGCTTCACGTCGGCCTTCTCTGCCTGCTCAGAGGGGTCCCACGGCGGCGGCAGCTGCTTGGCCGACAGGTGCTTCAAGATGCTGCACTGGAGGGCGACGACGCTGCGCAGCCACTGAGCACAACGGGGAAGAACGAGAGGCAAGAACCGCCCGTCAGCCCCCTCGGGACGGAAAAGGAGCCGACCCCTCCCGGGAGCAAAAGAAGCGCCTCTTTGGGGCTGAGGGAAGAAGAGCCAGATAACCTCCCCCCCCCCGCAGGGTGTCCGTCACCCGGGAGCAACGGTGAGAAGCTCAAAAGGGGGTGTCCTGCTGGGCGAGACGGACGGCGTGGATTCCTTCCGACTCGATCCGATCAGCCTTCCCGGAGAACGGCTGCCGGGGCTGCTCTCCGGTCACCCCGAGGTGGCAGGCAAGGGAAATCACCCATGGTGGCTTCACCGCAGTCACGTTTCTATTCCTCCGGCACCTGCTTTGTCTTCTTAACACCAAGCACATGGGCTCTGGTTTCACCTAAACCTGCTTTCTCGGCTGCTCTCTCTCTCTCTCTCTCTCTCTCTGTGTCCCTGAACAGTCAATCTTGACCCTGATTTACACACACACAAACACACACACACACACACACTCCTGGGGAGCCCAGCTAGAAAAGGGAACTGGGTGGGGACCAGAACTAATTCTTTGAAAAAGTCGCCCGGTGACGATTTGGCAGCAGCGTCCCACAGGAGAAGGACCAGAGGCCCATGGCCGGTGTCCAGGAGTCTGCAGGCATTTAGGGAAGCCAAGGGCCTTCCTTTGGGAAAAGGGTTAGGGTTAGGGCTCCCTGGGAAGGGGAGGGTGATGTCGGGGTGCTGCCGACCGGCTGTGCCCCTTGGATCCCTCCCTCCCTAAGCTGGTCACCTCGTGCTGCTCCGACTGGGGGGCGAAGTGCTCCAGGCCGCCGAGCTGGGAGAGGGGGGTCTCCTCTGAGAACCCGTTGCCGATCAGCTCCCCGTCCCGGATGGCCGCGGGTGGGAGGAGCGGAGGCGGGACCCGATACTGGGACTTGACAGCATCCGGAACCTGAAGGGAGGAAGGAGGAGGAGGAGGAGGAAGAGGAAGAGGAAGAGGAGAGATAGGTCAGACCCTTCCGTCCTCTGCCTTGGTTCACGGTCAAAGCTGACGAACTGGACTCTGGCTGCCACCTCCTGGTCAATGAGGGAAATGCAGATCCACCGCAAAAGGCCACTTCCCTCATTCTTCAAGAAGGCGCCGCTCCAGAATAGCCTTCCGGACACTGCCTGGGCCAGTGAAGCAAACCCTGGCCTGGCCTTCCTCCTCCTCCTCCTCCTCTCTTCCTCCCCCGCAACCTACCTTCAGCCCTTTCCTCTTTGTCGAGTGAACCACGCGCCGGTTGGGGGGGTGCTTCTTGTGGACGCGGTTGAGGAAATCCACCTTGACCACGTGCTGCGAGATGGTGTCCTGGAAGCGGTCGAACACTCGGCACCGGTTGCTGAGGGTCATGTTTTTCTGGTTCAGCTGGGGGGGGCAAGACGGAGCGCTATGTCAGGGGGGGGGCAGCCGGAGCGCCCACGGGGAAGAAAGGGTGGCTTTGAGAGCCGGGGCAAAGGGAGCCCCCCATCACCACCGCCACCTCCCCCTCTAATCAGTCCAGCCCATCCAACCAGACTTACCACCACGTGCTCGATGTGGTTCGGACACATCCACCGGCCCAGCGGCATGGCCGTGAGAGGGGGGTCCAGGCAGTCCATGTGGAAGAGGAGGGGGCAGTAATCACACTGGATGAGGGGGGCCACACGGCAACTCCTGGGGAGGGAGAGGAAGCCACATCGTGAGCGTGCAAGGAGGAGGATGCCGGGACCTCCCCCCTTTTACCAAGGCGTCCCTGGCTTCACTTCGAGGGGAACGTACTCAGGATCCAACCCCAAAATCTCCAGACCTGAACGATACATAAGCCCAACCACGAGGGTCAGCGCCCGGCCTCGACCTCCCTCCCACCTCCTCCTCCTCCTCCTCCTCCTCCTCCTCTTCTTCTTCCTGGAATACCTGCTGCAGGTGAAGCAGACTTTGACGGGCAAGGGGACCAGGCCGTTGTGGTCCAGCTCGTGCTGGGCTTTCTTGACGTTCTTCCCCGTGGTCTCCTCCTTCCGCCGCCGCTTACTAGTACCTGTTGTTTGGGGGAAGAGAAGAGAGAAACGGGCCCCGGTTGTTCCTTCGTCTGCATCTCGCTACCTGGGGCAGAACGGCCTTTCTAGAGAAGAGTCGCACGACAGCACAAGCCCCCATGGAGGCCCAGCCATGTTTTACTAGGTAAGCCGTTATTCCAAGACTGCTGCGCACTGTTCTCCCTCTTACATCTGCTTTATGTCTTCATTCTCTGCCTTACTTTCACCACCAGCTGACCCCTTCGAAACCTCCACAGCGGCTCACGAGAACATCTGGGATCCTCCCCTGGCCAGCTCCCCCCCCCCTCCACACACACACACACACACACACACAAATGGCCTACCTGGAAGTGCTGTGGTGCAAGTAAGCTCGTTGGGCAGCTGGAACTGCGTGGGGTTCCTCTCCATGGCAGCCGCGATCAGCAGCTCGAAGGGCCGCTTCAGGTGGGGCTGCCCGCCGTCCGCCTCCCCCGTGGCGGGGGCCGCGTCGTCGTCCACGTCAATAATGTCCTCGTCCACGTCGTTCTGCTCCGAGTTCGGGGTCTCGGTGCTGGCGTTGGAGGTCGGGGTGCCGGGCCGGCTGGCTCGCCGTTCCAGGAGCCGGGCGTGGGGGAGACTCCGCAGGCCCCCGGCCCCGGCCCCCGCCCGCTCCAAACAGTCCGCATCGCTGGTGGGGGACGTGGTCCTTTTCCCCGACTTCTCCACCAAGCCGTTCACGTGGCCCAGCTCCTTCTTCTGCTCCCGCTTCTGTCAAGGCACAACCGCGCATCCTGCTTTAGCCTCAGCCATGCAGCGGGGAAGGCCGGCTGTCCACCGAAGCCACGGGGACCATGCATCTATTGCCGTCCGTTCGATCGGGCCACCTCCTCCACCTTTGTGGCACTCACGATTCCCCCCCCCAGTTCATTGCTTTCCCAGGAAGAACCCAGGGAGTCACCACGAACGGAAGCCTCTGGGTGTGACCATTCCCTTTTGAAAACACAGCACGGCTCCCTCCCCAAAAAGAACATCAGGAAGCCAGCAAGAAACCGTTAAGTCACTTTCAGCCTCATGTTTGGTGGGTGCGGATAGCGTGGCCTGCCGTGGATCAGGGAGGGGGACTGGAGTCTCGGGGCTTGCTCACCCCTGCAAAACCCTCCAGCCGTGGACAAAGAACTGCCCTCGGCGAAAGAAACACTAAAACCCGGAAAGTCTAAGATCGTATGACCACCCAAGGGCAGAAAGAGCAGCCCACTCCTAACGGAGGAGCAACGCCAAGCTGACCGCTGCCGATCCTGGGTGACATTCATCAAGATCGCCACCAAGCTCTGCTTCCAGCTCTGCTTCTCAAGCTGAACGGCTAGAGCGTGACAGCAGAAGCCAACGTGGAAAGCTAGGAATGTTTCCCACAAAGAGGCAGTGGGTCTCCGTTTCCACCATCAGGGCCTGGCTTGTGTCGCCCGTTTGCTACTCTTAGGGTCATTCCTGGCTTCAGCCAAGGACTGCCTGCAAGTATTCTCTCTCTCTCTCTCTCTTTCTGAGCGAAGTGCCCCCTGTCTCACCCAAGGGCCCGGCCAGCGAGGGACAGAGTCAGTCTCAGGGATCTGGCCCCACTTGGGAGGCTGCCCCCAAACTCAAGGGGCCCACAAAACCCACAGGGGAGACCTGGGCGGTGGTCCTTTGACCCACGCTGGTCCCTGGCCATTCCTGAAGGAGGACGTGGCCGTGAACTACGTCGGTGTGTACCCGGGCAGCTCTTGCGCGCTCCGTATCAGCGGCGGGGATCTGTCCCTTTTCCTCCGAGGGCTCCAAACAAAGAACCGCGGCTCAGGCTGGGCTGAACCAAGGCAGGCCCCGCGTCCAGGGGAAAGCCCCTCCTGGGGCTGAGGCATGAGGAGGCCAGATCCTGCACCCTCCCCGCTGAAGGATGCAAAGGGGGGGGGGGGCGGGGAAGGAAGCCAAGGAAGGACAAAGGGCCTGGGAGACGTGACGGCCGAGAGTCAGGGAAGGGACCCGGCGCCTCCGCTCTCCACACAGGGCCCTTGTCTTCCCCACAGGCGCCTGGCAGGCTAAGGAGGAAGCAAACGCTCCCCGTGGCCTCCTCAGGAGAAGGGAAAAGGCGCCGAGGGATTCGAGGTTCGGGCAAGGAAGGGACCAGGAGCTGAAGGCTTGCTTTCCAGCCGTCCGGCCCCGAAGGAGGGAGGGAGGCAGGGCAGAGGGTGCTTGGGGGTGGGGGGGAGAATTCAGCCACGGAGGGAGGCGAGAGGGGTGGCAGGAGAAAGAGGGCTTGCGACGGCCCAGGAGTGGATCTGGGCAGCCCGATGGGCCGGTCCAACGGGGCCGGGCTCTCCGACGTCAAGCTGGAGGCCAGCCTGATCCTTCCCCGTCTCCCCCCTCAACCCCCGGCTTCCCAGGGACCCAGCGCCAGGGAGGGAGGGAGGGAGGGTGGCCCTGGCAGGCAGGCAGGCAGGCAGGCAGGCAGGCAGGCGTCGCACATCACGCCTCTGCACACACACACACACACACACACACACAACCCAATCCTGCAACGGTCCCGGCTGCCATGGCAACGGCAGGAGGGAGGAGGAAGCGGAGGGAGGTCACTCCATCCTTTGTGCGCCCGCCTGCCTGCTTGCCGGAAGGAACTGGGAGCCTTGGCCCGGCCGAGGAGCGCCCCGGCCAGGGAAAGGTGGTGGTGGGGAGCTTCCGGCCGCAGCTGTCCCTAGACTCCGGCCAAGGAGGAGGCCGGGACGCACACTGGGGTGGGGTGGGGGGGTGGGGGGGGTTCCTTCACGTGTGGCTGGCGGTGGGTCTGGTCCTTGCGAGAAACGCCTTCAGCCAGCTGTGCCTTCCATCTGGGAAGCCGTTTTTGTCTTTCTTTGAGAAATCCAGGCCTCCAAAACCATGCCAGGACTTGAAAATGCCGGAGCCAGCATACCACAAACCGTGTGTGTGTGTGTGTGTGTGTGTGTGTGTGTGCTGTGTCCCTCTTTTCCCTTACCTTTCGGCGCACGGTGCAGCGGTGGCACATCCACTCCCCTGGAGGCAGCATCTCCTCGCTCAGCGGAGGGTTACTGTGGGAAGAGAAAGAAAGCCGGTCAGGCTGCCACAGCTTCACGAGGGCCCTTCACGGGGGAACAGGACCCTCCGTGCCGTCGTTACACGGGGCAGAGCGGAGGCGGAGGCCTCCTTCCAAACCTCTGCTTCGCCCAAGCGGGTTCCAAGTGGAGGGGGCAACCCTGCACCCCTCCCCTCCCCTCCCCTCCCTACGGTGCCCTCTGAAATGCCTCCGGGCTGTAGGATCTGGCCAAAAAAACCCTCCCCTTGCCTGCCGTGAAACAACACCTCCTCCTCCTTTGGCCCCTTGTCCAAGGAGAGAACAGGAGGCGGCCTGACGAGAGAGGAAAGGCGCACGCGGCAAACACACCTGGCCCAGCTGCTAAAAACACACACACACACACACACACACACACACACACACCCAGAGGCTCATTCTCTGCTTCCTGCGTGGCACAGCCACGCCACCGAGGGTGCCGCTGGCCAGGAGCACAGCCAGCCAGGAGGCCTTTTCCCGAGAGGCAGACTGACGATCGGAGAAGCCGCCTGCTTCCTCCCGGCACAGGGCGGGTGCCCTTTGTCAGGGCCTGGCCGACCGGAGGCGAGGAAAAGCAGAGAGGAGCCCACCTGCCTTTCTCAAACAAGACCGGGAGGACAGCTGGCAGAGAAAAAAAACCCAACGGATGCCAGCCTTAAATATTAACAACAATCTGCCTTTTCCTGGACGGAGCAGCGAGAGCAGAACGAGGAGGAGCCGCCTGGAACGCAGCCCTCGCCCTCCCTGCCTTTGTGGCAGGGGGCATCTGGGCTCGCTCCTGGCCCCTGGCCGGGCATCAGGTGGGGCTCGGGCATACCGTGCCTTGCCAGGGGCCTTCCTGGCAGCCCGGGTGAGGCCGAGTGTTGCCCCTTCAGCCTGGCCACGCTCCAACAGCTATATATAGTCGGCAATCCGAGACAAAAATCCTTTGCGGGACGAAAGGTGACACTCGACACAAAACGCAAGGCACGACGGCCCAGACACGCACAAAAAATATCACAAAACCTTTCGGGCAGGCTCGCAGAACGCAGCGGGACGGGCCTTCCGGAGGCTTCCCCGGTGAGATTCACACAGGAGCATCGTTGTCACAAGTTTGAAGGCGGCGTTCACAAAACAAACCCACCCCGACCTCCACTGTCCTGCTTGCTCCTTCCGCAGAAACCTCCTTGGGGAAGGCCTTGGGAATTACGTTTCCGACAGAGATCCGGCGTTCCTGCCCTGCTCGCCTTCCGGGGCTTCCAGACGCTTAACCCTCCAGCGACGAGGAGTTGTGTCCGGATCAGGTCTTTTGGCACGACACCGGGCGGGCGGCCCAGACGCAAGGGCTCCATCGGCCGTTCTCCCCGAGAGAAGGATGCTGCTGGCCAAGGGGATCCAGGGAGGGCCGAGGGTGGCACTAGCACGTGTGTGTGTGTGTGTGTGTGTGTGTGTGTGTGTGTGTGTGTGTGTGTGTGTGTGTGTGTGTGTGTGTGTGTGTGTGTGTGTGTGAAGGATAGCATGTGTGTGTGTTGGGGGGGGGCTGCCCCAGGGGCCGTGCCTAAACCCAACCCTTCCCAAGTCAAGGCAGGAGAAGCAGATCTGAGTCCGGTCAAGATCTTTCCAGCCTCCCTGCTGCTGAAAAGGGCCTGCATTTCTTTCTTTCTTTTTAAAGGATATGGAATGCCCCCCCCTCTCGAGAGGCCTCTGTTTTCCCTGCCTCCTCCTTGGGCAAACTCAAACATCCCTGTTTGCATAGCCAAGGAGGTGGTGGGGGGAAGGACCCCATCCTTCACACTCGGGAAGAAAATAATATTAAAACAAATAAAGGCCACCTTTCCCGAGCTGATCTTTCCTTCTGCCTCCCAGATCCGCTCGGCGGCTGCCTCTTCTCGTCCTAGGACGGGGACGTGGGGTTGGGAACGAGGGGCTGACAGCACAAAGGGGTGTGTGTGTGTGTGTGAGACATAGCAGGACCACCAAGCGAAGGCCAAGTTGTCCAGGCCAAGTCCCGTCTCTGGTGCTGTACGTGGCGAGAGGTCAGCCTAGAGAGGCTCCTACTTTGGACAGGCCGGGAAGAAGCCGCCTGGTGCGTTTTTTATATCCTCTGGACGGAAGCTCCGCTTTCGGATAGGTCTGGTTCCAGCTTTCGGACGCGTCACGAGGGCCTAGCAAGAGCCCAGGGAAGGCCAACCCCAGTGGTTCAGATCGGGCGCCAGCCTGGGCCAGGGGGGAATTCTGCTCCACCAGCTCCTCCCGGGAAGCCTGGCTCCTTCCGCGCAGGATCTAACCCGTCTTGCTCAGCTCAATCCGGATGGCAAAAAAAAAAGCAAAGGGTTCTGCTTATCTACCGCCCCATCCTGCTTCCAGCACTCTCTGGGCGGGTTGCAATTTAATTTTGCAGGCTACGCAGGGGACAGCGAGACTAGATCTGACTGCTTCCTCTCTCCTTACACGGCTCCTACTTCCGGTTCCAGAACTTGGCAAACAAAGACCGAGTTTTGCTTTCAAAACTAAAATAAAAAAAAAAAAAAAAATCCATCCCTCCTCCCAACTGTGAGGATAAGCCGTGTGTGTGTGTGTGTGTGTGTGTGTGTGTGTGTGTGTGTGTGTGTGTGTGTGTGTGTGTGAAGTCTATTTCTTTAAGCCTTCAAGCAGCTCTCTCTCTTTTTTAAAACAAATTTGGGAGCGGACGTCCGAAGAAGTGGATTCTTATAATTCACCCAGTATGAAATGGATTCCCAAAGGCTCACGTAGGAAATGGATTTCCCAAATCGAGTGGGGAGGGGGGAGCGCATAGGAGATTTGAAGGGTGCAACCCGAAACGGAGGGCAGGATCCTGAACGAACAAGCAGAGGGGGGTCCGTTGGCCGAGGGAAGCTGTTCCCGGCGGGCCTGCCGGCAACATCCCCCAGATCGTGTCGTGGAGGCCTTGGGGACATTTCCGTACCAGATCAGAATGCCAGGAAGGAGAGGCCACACCAGCTTCTGGGGGTGGTGGGGTGGTGGCCGGGCAACCTGTGGGCAGAACCATGAAGGAGAATGAACGGCCCCTCTCCTCTCCTCCTTTCGGGACGGACACTTGATTGGATTCGAGGCAAAGGGCCCTCTGCCTGCCTCTCAGTCTCCCGGCCTCCCGGTTTCCTTCCACGCCAGGTGGCCCAGGACAAGCCGGCAAGCTCTGCCGAGTCCAATCGGTTGCCGCTAGCAGTCCCATGGGAACGGCTCCACGGGACTGCTGGCCACGGCGGTGGGGAGATTTCCCCCAGAACCCTCTGCCTGAGGTCTGTCTTGTGGGGCAGTGGTTATAATGCCTGTCCCGTAGCTAAAACTGTGCTCATGACCTGGGGGGGGTTCAATCCCAGGTAGTAACTGGCTCAAGGTTGACTCAGCCTTCCATCCTTCCGAGGTCGGTAAAACGAGTACCCAGCTTGCTTTGTAGCCTGCATAACTGCCCAGAGACTATTTGAAATGGCATTGGGGGGTGGTACATCAGCAGAACACTTTGCTTTGCATGGGTGTCCTATCTTCATGGATTAACCCACGGCTAGACAGGCGCAAGCCGCCACCCCCCGGTCTCAAACCCAGGCGGGAGTCTAGCCAACTTTGCACGCAGGCGGCCAACCGAACAACCTCCGAGGCCGTCCTTTCTGGAGAGGCCGTGCCTTGCCCAGGACTCGATGGTACCGGAGGACGCTCTGCCCTCCCTCTCGCCACCACAGGGAGCGGCCTTGGCGTCCGAGAGGGAGCGCCGAAAGATTCTGGAGGCAAACGGGGGGGGGCGGGGCGGCCAGGCCATGCCCATGCCCTGCCTGACCTCAGAGCTGGCTCTCCAATGGCTCTCCTGTCCCTGCTTTGGACTTGCTTCAAGGAAAGGGCAGATAGAAAAAGGGGGGGAAAGACGGCCCTCCAAGCTCCCCCCCCCCCGTGCCTTCCCCAGCTTCCAGCGAGAAAACCCTGGCTGCCCCACCAGGCATGCTGGAATCCTGCCCTGCGCAGAAGAAGGCTCAGCTCAAGTTACAGAAAGCCTGGATTTTTAATTACAACCACTCATTTCCAGGGGCCCAAGCGGTGGTGCACTTCTGTGCCATTCAAAGAGAAGAAAAGAAAAAAGGCTGGGGATTTTTGTGTATGGGGGGTGGGGGGGGTTGTGTGCACCTGTGTTTAAGCAAATGCCTAGTTTGAGACAAGGCTTTTTTTGGGGGGGGGGGAGGGCATGCTTTGGCTTCTGGAAAAACCCTGCCAAAGGATTTCCGAAGTGACTCGTTTGTCTTTTAAAAAGATCAAAACGATGCACCTCTTAAGGAGGGTTCGGCTTCTATCTATCTGCAGCCCTGTCAATAAACTAGTGGAATATGGGGGGGGGGGGGAGGACACGGACCAATTTTTCCTCTTAAATAATTTTTAAAAAAACCTGCAGAAAAACCGGCATGTTACCTGCCCTTGATCGGTTCCATCACTCAGAACCTCCTAAGGATCTAAAGCCCCCAAACTTTTGAAAGAAGCTTTGCCAATAAGAGGAAGGAAATGCTTACAAAAAACAGGCTTTGAAAAAGTGATAAATCAGAGCACCTAAGCCGTCTCTGTCTTCCCAGAGGAACTGCAGAATAAGGGCGCTCGCTCCGGTGAGGTTTCAAGGGGTTACCTGGTTGCCCAGGTAAACAACAACAATAACAACAACAACACAAAGGACATTTCCAGAGAAAGGCCCAGCTTTTATGCAGGTTGGCCGCCGGTCCGTTCAGCCTTGCAATGAGGACGGAGGCTGGCAGGCAGAGAAGAAGCCACCTGACACTCAAGCAGAGAAGAAGCCTCCTGAAATCTACTTGAAATCTACCGACTGGAACCTCCCTGGGTCCCCAGGGCCAACTGGCCTGGCCACCAAGCCTCCATTGCCTTCCTAAGGACCTGCTGGCCATGGGAGGCAGCCAGTAGAGACTGGCGGCTCGAGCATCACGTGCAAATACTTCACATGGACGCACAGGTGCACAAATTGAGCAATGGAGAGCAAATAACACCAGACCGCGGAAGAGCGCCTACAACACGTCGATAGCAACGTCGAGCCGAAATCCCAGACCCAAAGTTCACCGGGGTCTGCTGACATTTGGCCAGCTCTGCTTTCTGCCCTAGCCAAGTGAATTTTTCAAGACTGGTTTGCTTAGCCCCAGAAAGACGGAAATCAACAACACACTCGCACACCCCCTATGCCTGAGGCGACAATCTGCCCCTTTAGAGAAGCCGCTGCAGCACAGACAAAGTGGAGAAACATCTGTCCTTAGCGCAGACTCCAGGTTGGAAAACCCCACCGCTCTTAGGAAGGGGGTGGCATGTGAAATGCAAATGCTGGAGCCCGGCAAGGCTACCGGTCTGTGAAATGGGCTCAGGTGGGACCGAGGCGGCTTCCTCCAGCCGGGGAGAGGGAGTCAAGGCACCGACTTGGAGCAGGGTCCTTCTGGAGCTCCAGAGTCCAAAACCGCTTTGGGATGGTGATGGAGGGGGACCCGTCGAGCGACGAGGGGTAAGTGAGGCTCGTGAGATGCACACACGCATCTCAAGCAGCAAACGGAACTTCAAACGGGGGATGCAGCCTCAGCAGAGAAATCTCGTACCCGGCCCTTGTTCTCGGCCGTCCAGCGGCTCTCAGAATGGCAGAAACAGGGACTGGGTAAAAACAACAACACAACAACCGGCAGGGTGGAAGGCCAAGGTCAGTGTTTTAGGCTAAAAGGAGGGATTTCTCTTCCCAGGGTGGGACTGGACATTTTCTTCCCAGGGTGGGACTGGACATGTCCTTACTCCTCCCTCTTACCCCTCCTGTTGCCGGAGGGACCCAAACTCGGAAGGCCAAACAGGAAGCTATAAAAAAACTGAGATTTGACCGAAGTTCAGAGGCGGCTTCTGCAGCCTGTCTCACCTGCGCCCTGCCCAGCCCTGAGCCCTGGTTTATTTCTCCTGCAAATTGCCGCCTTGCTTGTGCCTGGCCCCCTCCTTCCCCCAAATGCACCTCTTTTGTGTCGCGCCCTCCCGATTTCCTCGGCCAAGAAAGGGATCTCTCGGCCTTCCTTCCGCCAGGGGGACGTGGCCTCGGGTGAGCTGAGCTCACCCACGGGATTATAAAGTTGGCCTCGCCAGCAGAGTGCTGCTGCCTGCGCCGTAGGGAGGGTGTGCATGCGTGTGTGTGAGCGACGAGGAGATGGTTCATGCCAGAGGCATAAACGCAAGAGAAGCTGGGAAGAACCAGGCCTTCCAGATTACGGGACTATTTTGCAACGGAAAGCCCGACCTCTGCCATGTCGCAGGGCCGTCCCAAAACCGCTGCTTTTTCCCCGCGCTTGGGGAGCAAGGAAGGAATTTGCTGAGGGTTTTTATTTTTATTTTTTAAAAAGAGCCATAAAATCCAGAAGGCCTCGCAGGAGAGCCCTGCCTGGCTCTCCTCGTGTTTAGGAGCTCCTCTCGCTGAGAGAGCCCTCCGCTCTGAGACGCTCTGTGTGTGTGTGTGTGTGTGCCTCGGCCGGAGGCCTTTTTAAAACCCAAAGGTTGCGACCTGCTGCCTGTGCTTTCCCTGACCACCCCAAGAGTTTGCTTATTTACTTATTTTACATTTTGCAAACAAAACAAAACAAAAAGCTTAGCCTCGTTTTAGCATTCGCGATTCTACCGGCTTTGTCGTTGGGCCGGGGTGAACGGCCACGGGCACCCCGCCCGCAAAGCCGACAAGCCAAAGGCAAAAGGCATGGGCGGTGGGAGAAGGGGTTCCTTCCCGACCGCGTATGAAACACCCTCCCCATCCGGGTGGCAGGAAGTCACCCAGGCCCGAGGAGGGAGGGCGAACGCTGGCCGGAGGCAGCCAATGCTAGCCGAGCTCCTTCGGCGTCGGTCGGGCCTTGTGGAAAGCAGAATTTGGAACAGCTGCTGTGCTCCAGGCCGGCCCGCAGACCGAACAGAAGAAAAAAAAAAACACAACCCGGGGTGGCTGAGCCTCTCGCCACGTCGGGACTCCTCCTTTCCAAAAAGCATCACGGAGGGCTCAACTTTCCTTCTCCGGGCAGGAAGCGGAGAGGAAAGCCAAAGGGGGAAAAAAGACATTCCCGCCTTCCCTGCCGCATCACGCGCTCACAGGACACGTGGGGCCAAGCTGGAGGCCAGCAGCCGACCACCAGAAGCCAAATCTGGGGGGTCTTCTGTGCTCTTCCAAAGACGACCAAGGAAACTTCCATGAAGGATTTAACTACAAAGACTATACATGTTCGTGTTACACCAACCACAGTTGAATCTGGAGCGGACGGATGAGGATTTGTAAGAAGTGCAGCAGCATCCCAACCAGAGGTCAAGGCCTCCACAGCCCTGTCTCACGGCACACTCCATTTTAAGGCCCCACCAGGAGTAGATTTTTTTTCCCACTGGAAAGATCACCTGCGCCGTAAAGGTTTCAGCCTCAGAACAAATCTGTAGGCCTGCAATTCTTGAAAAGGTACACCTTCCGTATCAGATTATCTCTCTCTGTGTGTGTGTGTGTGTCTCGTAAAGCCAAACAGAAATGCAAAACCGATCTCAACGCACCTGGCGTTCGTGGCACCCAGCTTTTACAAGAGGGGGCTGAGAGGACTTAATTACTGTGGTTTCAATTCAGGGTGGTGGTGGTTTCAATGCAAACCCTTTGCTCGGAATCTGTGGTTAGGAAGAGCAAGCGGGAGGGGAATCCATGAGCAGAGGGAGTGGACGATGGGAACCTGAATGCCGTAAGTCCCTCTCTGTGGTGTGGCAGCACCTATGCCATCCAGGTCTAAATTAAAGCAATGTCTACGGATGTCCAAAATAAATAAATACACCAAACTGCTTTCAGACACAAAGGTTCACAGCTACCTATGATCTGGTGTGTGTGTGTGTGTGTGTGTGTGTGTGTGTGTGTGTGTGTGTGTGTGTGTGTGTGTGTGTGTGTTTGACCGTGAACCGATACGGACACAAATCCCTCACTAGCCAGGAGGCAAAATGGCCGATTCCGCACACCTGACCGAAGAATCTGGTCGAACCTCCTCTCGGCTCCACCGACAGGAAGGCCTTTCTACAGCTGGACAAATATGCATTTACATCTACATATGCAAATAGACTTTTAAGCGTAACCATGGGCGCATTCCAAGACAGAGGAGGAGATAAAATGAGGTGAGCGCCCCTGTGGCGGCAGCCCCTGCCCACTGCCTACATGGCCAGGGAGCATGGGAGTTGTAGTCCAACAACACCCAGAGACACAAGGCCCGGCCACCTTGTTATTTATTTATTATTTACACTTACAGACCGCACAGACTTTCCCATAGGGAAACTCAGAGTGGTTCACAACAGAAGCAAATAAACAGAGCAGAGAGAAACAATCGCCAACATGAATGAAAAGACACAAACGTAACCGATGAAGGGCAGAGGGCGGCAAACAAGTAAACAAGGGTAACAAAAGCTTTGACGGAGAAGCGTCTTTCCAGGTGACTTCAGGCTACAAAAACGGCTGTGTACACACACAGAGGGAGAGGCGAACACTCCCCTGGGTTATCCTCTCCTCCCATCCCGGCCCAATTACAGGGCGGAGGATGTGCTTGTTACGCACCGGCAACGCACGGAAGGCAAACGGAAGCAAAAACTGCACTCTTTCTTCTCTGTCCCAATCCACACAACCACTCACTCAATCCACACACACACACACACACACACACACACACACACACACACACACACACAAACACACACACACAGCAGTCCTGGATAAAGCCACAGCTTTCCTCTCGTTTAAGGAACCTTGGGGAGGGACAGGGGGGGGGGGGAGGTACACACACACACACACACACACACACACACACACACACACACACACACACACACACACACACACACACACTTGCCACGTCTGAGGCATTAAACGCGTGGGTTTGCTCCAGGACTAAATCAGAGATGGTTATGGGTACGCTCCCTCCCATGTTCTGGACGCCCGGCCAAGCTCCCTCCGACCCAAACAAAATGACGTTGGAAATTCATAAATAAAAACAATAAGCTGGCCTTTCTTTCTTTCTTTCTTTCTCTCTCTCTCCTTTGCTGGCCTCCTCAAAAGTGCCAAGGTCCCCTCAACCTATCCAAGTTTCGGCAGCAGGGGGAGTGGGGGTGGGGATGACGGGCACTCCGTCTGGCTGGCTTCCTTTTAAGGGCACCCACTTCCCTTTCCTGACGGGTTCAAGGCCCGCCCATGCAAAGCAAGAGGGATCCCCGAGAGAGGTTTGGGGGAGGAGGGGGGGGAGAGGGAGAGCCTGCTTTGTGGGGGGCTACCCCATGGGAGCCTAGCAAGAAAGATTCGATTAGGGGGGTTTTCCTCCTGCAAAGGCCACCCCCCAGAGAGAGAAAGAGAGAGAGAGAGAGAGAGAGAGAGAGAGAGAGAGAGGGTGGTGGTGGGGAACAGACCCTGGTCAGGCTGGGACAATGGGATCCTGGAAACACACCAGCAGGGGAAGAGGGGGAAGGTGGTGGTGGGGGAGGAGAATGGGGAAGATGGGGAGGGTGTGTGTGTGTGCGGGGGGGGGGCAGGGGATGGGGAAGGGACCCCAGGCCCACCCTGGACTGGAGAGAGGGGGGAGGGGCAAGCATTCTGCCCCAAATGACAGAAGCAGGAACCCAAGCCACCCCTCCCCTCCCTGGTCCTATATGGGGCCTCAACCGGGGGGGGGGTGGGCTGGGGGGCTGGGCAGGCACAGTGGGGCAAAATGGCGCAAAATGGGAAATGAATCCGGATTTGCTCCGGAGGGGAGGGAACGAAGAGGGAAAAGGGGGGGGGGTGGAGGAGGAGGGGGGAAGGAAGGAAGGAGCCCAAGGAAGAGAAAGAGAAGGGGAAGGTGGGGGGTCCTAGAGGTGGAACCGGGGGTGGGGGGTGGAATTGTGCCCCAACACAGAGAGAGGGGGTGGGGTGGGGGGGGAAAGGGACTCACCAGCACTGGAGGTGGAAGGCGGCCGGGCAGTGGTCGCAGCAAAGGAGGTCCCCCCCTTCCTTGCAGCTGTCGCAGCTGTCGTGGTTGGTGGCCCGGCCGCTCCGGCGAGGGTGTTGCTGCTGCTGCGGAGGAGGAGGATTGTGGGGGGAGCCACTGCCGCCACCCCCGGAGGAAGAGGAGCCTGAGCCTGAGCCCGGCCCGGACGATGGGTGCGCATGATGGGCCGCCGGGTGGTGGGGGTGATGGGGGTGATGGTGCGCCGGGTGGTGCTGGTGCTGAGGAGGAGGAGGAGGATGCTGGTGCTGCTGCTGCTGGTGGTGGTGGTGGTGGTGCGGAGGATGATGGTGGTGGTGGTGGTGGGGGGTCCCCTCCTCCTCCTCCTCCTCCTCCTCCGCGATCCGTCCGGCGGCTCCGCTTCTCCGTGGCCCCTCCGGTTCCTCCTCCTCCGGCGTCGTCGCTCCGGGGGGGCGCCAGAAGGGCCTGGATTTGCTGGAAGGAAGGAAGGAAAGATGATGATGATGATGATGATGACGACGGCGGTGGTGAGGAAGAGAGAGCCCAGGGACCTCGGGCCCTTCTTCCCCGCCCCCCCTTTCTTCTCTCTCTCTCCCCCCCCCCCAATATCTCTCTCTCTCCCCTCACCTCCATGAGGCCCCCGGAGGTGTCCAGGTCGTAGACCACCGTCTTGGCCTCCATCCTCTCCCACATCCACCGGGGCGGAGGCGGCGGGGAGGAGGCCGTTACCGCCCGGCCTAGCGGGGGATGGGGGGGGTGTGGGGGGGTCGAAGCCTTCCTCCCCCTCCTCCTCTTCTTCCTCCTCCTCCTCCTCCTCCTTCTTGGCGGGGGGCGGGGCCTCCTATCCGAAGAGGGGCCTGGCCGCGGGGGGAGGGGCCGCCCGGGGAAAGAAGCAGCAGCAGCAAGAGCAGCAGCGGAGGGGAGGGGAGGGGGGGGCGGGGGCGGCGAGGGGGCCCCGGCTGCCATGACAGGGGGCGGGGCCCTCGGTGAAGCCCCGCCTCCTCCTCCTCCTCCTCCTCCTCTTCCTCGGCGGCGGCGGGGGGCGAGAGGAAGGCCGGCCTCCTCCTCCTCCTCCTCTTCCTCTTCCTCCTCACGGGCAGAGGCGCGCACCGAGGCCCCCGCCACAGCCCCCGCTGCCGCCGCCGCCGCCGCCGCCGCCGCGCAGGCGCACTCGGCGCCCTCTCCGCCGCCCCGGGGACATGCGCGGTGAGGCGGGAGGCTGAGGCGCAGGCGCGCGGGAAGGGAGGGAGGGAGGGGGGGCGGAGGAGGCTTTGAGGCGGCGGGGGGGGCAAGACTTCGAATTCAATGGCTTTCAAGGGAAACGCAAACCCCCCTCCCTCGGTCTTCTTCCCAGTGCGCATGTGCGGTGTGCCCCCTCGGTGTCTTTCCCCCGTGCGCATGCGCAGCTGCCCGCGCCTCTTTTCTTCCGCGCCTGCGCGCGCGCGCGCGCGCGTGACGTCTTCCCTTCTTGCGCACGCGCACTCCCCGCGCTGCTTTTCTTCGCCCCCCCTCCCCTCCGCCCTTTCTTTCTCTTCGCTTCTCGCAAGCCCTTCTCGCGCTTTTCCCTCTCTCAGATGCGCATGCGTAAGATCGGAGCCTCCCTCTTCTGCGCATGCGCGTAGGGAATTCTATTTTATTAAAAGGGGACGTCTCCTTTTTTCTGCGCAAGCGCAGCGCCCGCTCTGCAATCTTCGCCACCCCATTCATAATTTGGTTGCAAACTTAAAACAGCACATTCGCTGCAATTTATTAATAGAGATTAAAATCACAGTCTAATCCCCTCCCCTTTATTGTGCGGAATTAGACTCCTCCCCCCTTTTCCCTCCCTTCCTCTGTCAAGAGTTCTTCTGCGCAGGCGCGTTCACCCGGGCGCGACCCTACTGCGCACGCGCCGCGCCCTTGTCAGAGACGCCGCCGGGCTGGACAGAGAACGGGCGACGCTCTCCCTGGGGAACCGAGTCCCTCTCTTGCGCATGCGCCCAGGAAGAGGCTGAGGAGGAATCGACGGGGGAATAAGACGAGGCCTTGCGCATGCGCACTGAAGCGGAGGGATGCTAGAGGAGCGGTTCTTTTGTTCGCGCGGCAGCACTTCCGGCTCTAGTTCGAACCCTTAGTCGTCATATATACTGTATATTTATATTTAATTTTATCCTGCTTAAGAGAGATCAGCCCCTTGCAAAATCCACCCTTCCTTTTTTTTAAATGCACCCCGTGTGCAGCTTTCCTGGATTTGGACTACAACGCCCAGAATCCGCAGACAGCCTTAAACCCGGATTGGCTGCGGATTCTGGGCCTTGTAGTCCCAAATCACGCGACGCTTCCTCGAGCAATGCCAGCGTTCGGGGCGGAGAAACCCGACGCCAACCTTGCCCTGCAGTTCTGCCCTTTGGAGGAGGGGGTGGTGGATGCCCTGCCATCATATCTCGCCCTTTCCTGTTCCCAACGGGGTGATTCAGGCTCATACCCAAGCAAAAGCAGGCTCCAGGCTGCACCATGCCCTTGTAAAGGGCCTTGTTTGGCTTTGGTGTGCTCCAGAGGCCTCATCACTGGGCCAATGGGGCCAATTCCACGCCCCGTGGGGCACAGGGGCCATTGGCACCCGTTCTCTGCCTGGCATCCTGTACGTGGGTCCAAGGCGAAAATCCACCGGCGTGAGCTGGGGACGTAAGACGCTGATGTACTTGTGGATGGTTTGCCCGGGTACTCTCCAAGGGCAGCCCCAGGCACGGCACTTGGCAGCGGTCCATCTGGCATCAGGAGGCATCGCCCGCCAGCCTTCCCCGCAGGAAGGGGGGGGGTCTGTTTGGTGCTTGGACCTCTGGGCGTTTCCCTCTGCAGAATATTGCCGAGTTTTGGGGGTGCCGCTGGGGGTGTCGGTTACCCTTCTTTGCACTGGCCTCGGAGACCCCACCACTCTTGCAATGAATAAAAAGTCCAAAGAGCGCCGTCTTCTAAAACACCAGTTTATTCATGAAACAATCCAAAACGTCGGCAGTACACATTCCCGTCACCCAGCCCGAACCCCACCCCTTCTGTCAGGGTTGAATGGCTTTAATTAATTAATTACACTCTACCAATAAAAAGCCTCCCAGAATCCGTGGTGGGTTTTTTGGGGGTGTGTGTGTGTGTGTTTGCAGCAATGTGTCCTCCTCCCTAAACACAGCTGCCCACCCATCCACCCCGGGAGCTGCAGCCCCTTCTCACAGAGAAGGGAGCCCAGCGGTACAATATGGGTCATTGCCCAAGAAGGGGGGGCTGGAGACACACACCCCCTACAGAAAGAGAAGGGGCCAAGCCGTGTGTGTGTGTGTGTGTGTGTGTAGAGAAATTCCCCTTCCCCCCCTCCTTGGCGGCCTTTACGCCGTGACATTCCCTGGAGACAGCGCCAGGCCAGGAAACGGTTAAAAACTGGGGGACAAGACTCAGGCATCCCCTTCAAATTATGATTTTGAGTTTGGGGGTGGCTTTGGGGCAGCCTTGTGAGCGCCACCCCCTCTGGAAAAAAAAATTGTCACTTCCAGAAGCCTTTAGGAAAGGAATAATAGAACAAGGGACTTGTTGGCTGCAATGGGACCTCTGAGGTCATCTGGACTGACCCCTGTGTCAATGTAGGAACTCCTGCGTTTGCCCCAAAGTTAAAGAGGGGCAAAGAGCGGCAGGGGATGGTCTCACGGAGGCTGTGGCGGGCGGGCTTGGGGGGCACTCCATGCCCCATGCCCTTCCCCTCCCACGTGAAAACCCAAGCTTCCTGCATGTGAGAAAAACCAAGAGGCATAAGGGTTCTACTCCTAATGGGAAAACATGCTCTGGATCCGTGCTTTATTGGGAGGGTTTGGGGCCACCTCTATCATGAACCCCGTCCCCCATCCCCCTCTCTCCGTTTCAGCACTTCCGTCCGGACAGCTCCGCTTCCAAGGGGGCAATGGAAGGCATGGGTGGGAATGACGGGTCACAACGTCCAGGGTTTCAAGGGCAGAAAGCAGCGTCTGGAGCCAGGCAGGCACCCGGAATCCAGGGCTCGGATGTTTCCCGGCGGGGGCGTCCGACTCCAAAAAGGGTACAGTGAGACCTCGGCGGTGGGGAGGGGAGAAACCAGGCTTGGGAACTTTGCAAGCGGGAACCAAGAAACGGGCCGGGTCCTGATGTTTCCAGAAGGGGTCACGCGAAGCAATGGGGAGGGGGCTAGGAGGGCGGGGGGGTTTTTCAAAGGACGTAGGGGGGGGCGTGCTACTCCATGCCAGGCTGAACACAGCTTCCAAGGGGAGGCCCAGACAGAGGAAAGGGGAAGGAGAGGAAAAAGACAGAGAGAGCGCGCAGACACGTGCAAGCCACCAGAGGCTAACTGTTCTGATAATTCTCTCCCTCCCTCCCACCCCCCACCCCCAAAAACACCCCCTCCCCCCAAAAAAAAGTCCATCTTGAAGAGAGGAGCAATAGTATTTACAGGTCCTTGTCTGTTAAGGAAGCGGGGTCAGCCGGCAGAGAGAGTCCCTCAGTTCTGGCTAGGACGAAAGGCGACCTGTCAGCAGCCAGCAACAGTTTTGGGAAGCGTCGGGTGGGGGTGGGACCCTCCGGCTCCCCCTCCCTTCGAGGGTGGCACCCACCCTAGATGGAAACTTCATACTCCCGCATCTCCTGGAGAGAAAAAAGCCTGCAGAGGGTTGGTCGCTTGGACACGGGTTG
The DNA here is from genome assembly GCA_029282475.1 of Phrynocephalus forsythii. NCBI lineage: Eukaryota > Metazoa > Chordata > Lepidosauria > Squamata > Agamidae > Phrynocephalus > Phrynocephalus forsythii. The sequence goes on from JAPFRF010000017.1 coordinate 684,948, forward strand.
GTTGGGGCTGCCGAACCCGCCCGCTCGACCTCCCAATGGACTGGCCACCCTCACGCTGGAAATTGTGATTTCCCCAGCCGATGCACCGTCCCAACCCCGTTAAGACGGCCTGGGGGCTCCGGAATTGGGCAGCCCCGGCCACCTGGAATGCTCCCAAAGGCCAACTCGGCCACCCCTGAAAAGAGAGAGAGTCAGGACTTACTCCGGTCTCGTAGGTGGGGTTATCGAAGTCCGAATCGACCGTGATGTGGTTGTACGGAGGGGAACTGGACAGGGGCAGCTGGAGGGACAGCTTGGCTTGATGCCTGGGAAGGCGGGGAGGAGACAGCAGACGGGCGGACGGGTTTTAAGACATTTCCCCCCCCCCCAAGGCCCAAATCCAGACTCCTCTTCTGTGGAGAGCCCCCTCACACCTCCCCGTTTGCAGGAACTCACCGCGAGATGAAGAGGTACACCACCCCCAAGAGGAGTGCCACGGCAGCCACCGGCAGGAAGACGGCGAAGGCCACGTTGGTGCCTTGGAGGGGGCTTGTGGCCGGTGCCACTTTGGCCACTGCTTGAGGGGGGAGAGGAAAGGGGTGGTGGTGAAGATCCCGGAAAGAGGTTCGGGGAGCAGAGGGGTGGGTGCAAAGCGGACCCCGCCGACGAGCCAGTGGCAGGGACAGGAGGAGGGTGCCTGGGGATACCCCCCCAAAAAAAAGAGGTGGAGGGGATCTGACAATGCAAAGCCCCCCTGGGAATCCGTCCATGCTCCTCAGCCTTACCGTCCAGGTTGCGGTTGGTGTAAAACTCATCACGGGAAGCTGGAAAAAATAAAATCAGAGAGAGAGAGAGAGAGAAAACAGGTCGGTCCCAGGGCTGGATCCTGCGTAGCACAGCGGGGTAGGGGCATTCCATTTCAGTCCTGGTCTCTCCCCCCTTCGCCAATCCCTCGGCTTCTTAAATTTGCATCCTGCCCTGAACCCAAGGCTGTGGGCATGGTTCATTCCCCCCCTTCCCAACTTCCTCGATCCTCCTCATAACCCTGTAAGGTAGGCCAACAGGGGAAGGAGGTCGGTTGGAGACAGAAGCTCTGACGAGATCTGGGAGCTCCGTAGATTTCTCGTCCCCGCGGCCCGGTGGGAAGCCCCACGATTGGTGCCCCCGCCGCCAGTCTGGGCCGGATGGGCTGGCTGGCGGGAGGGAAGGAGGCAGGGAGACCCCCCCTCCCATTGTTACAGGGGTGCCCCGAAGCACTCAAGAGAGGGACCCACCGGCCTTGCAGATGGGGGGAGGGCCGCTCCACTGCGAAGGGTGTCCTGGCACGCAGCGGAGGACGGCCTCGCCCAGCAGGAGGTAGCCGGTCCCGCACGAGAAACGCAGCGCCGCCCCCGCCTGGTACACCCGCCGTTCGGGGTTCTGGGCACCGTGATCGGGGACGCCCGGATTGCGGCAGGGTTCGTAGACCTCAGCTGAAAGAAGCGGAAGGCCAAAAACTCACCAACTAAAACAGGAACCCCCCTATATCTGCTGATTTGCTTACCCAGTCTGTAAAGATTCAAGATTTTTTTTTTTAAAAAAGAAAATCCCCGGGGTGTGTGTGTTGTGTCGTTACAGTCTTGGCCGACTCTTCGTGACTCCATGTCCTTGGAGTTTTCTTGGCAGGAATACTGGAGTGGTTTGCCAGTTCCTACTCCAAAAATCCCAAATACTATATATTTTAAACAGTTTGTATAACATAAAATCTGTAAACATAAAAATTCCAGAGATAGGGGAAATTTGCTTAACAGAATAGCCTATGGGGCGAATCCGTACAACATAAAAATGGGATTACTCTGTTTTCAATGCATTCCTATGGGAATTTGTATAAAGGAAAATTTGCTTAACATAATTTCATTTGGAACGAATTAATTCCTTTATACAAGGTACCACTGTATATATATATTTCTAATGAAGTTATGAGTACTAGCCACTAGAGGCAGCCAGAGACCACACTATGCAGAGCATTCAGGATTATAATAGTATTTCTTCTAATCCACGTTTTTCAGCAGCCACAGGGGCTGCCTGGAACCAACCCCCACCCCCATGCCCACCCCATGGATACAAGGGTGTTATCACACCATGCCTCACTACTTTTCATCAACCCTGCAGCCTGGCTCCCTTTTGCATCTCCGAATAAAAGCCACCCCTGGAGTGCGTTGCTGGCCGCACCGTGTTTTATGCCGAAGCACCCCTCCAGCTTACGGATGCATTTGGGGAGACGGTCGCTCCATTTGGGGCCCCCGGCTTGCCGGTCGTGGCAGACAATCTCGGCGCTTCCCGCCAGGACGTAGCCTTTGTCGCAGATGAACTGGACGGTGGCGCCCACGGGGAAGTTGCTGGCAGAGACCAGGCGCCGGCTGTGTTCCACATCGCCCGGGTCCTGACATGTGGTCACTGGGCAGATGAGGGGAAAGACGAGAAACGGCACGGCGCCGTTAAGAGAGAAGCACGCGGCTGCCACCTTCATTCTCTGCTGGAGCACCGACTGTTTTTAGTTCATTATAGATGACCCGGCATTAGAAAAGAGAATTCTCAGCAGGTGAGAGACATCTGATTGTTCCCACCTATATTTTCCCATACTGGGACTAGTCTGGAACCTAGCATGCTTGGTTTTGCAATGGATCTTTGAGAGATGAACGAGGGCTTCATTTTCAAGTTTGGCTCCTTACTTATGATCCCCATGGTTTGTGAACTCTAGGTTAGCGCAGTCCCGACAGATGAAAAATGAGTTACGGCTGGCTGAGGATTCTGTGCATTGATGTCCAAATTAGGAAAAACAGAGGAGCCATCGGTGGTGAGGCTGTCTACACCTTAAAGCCATCTGAGGCACAAAAGCCAATGTTTTTAGAGATACTTAGATGGCCTCATTGACACTTGGAACACAATCCAGGTTTACTTCTGCAGAGGAAATTCAAAATGCAAAGCCGGAAACCTAAACGTGCCCTTTAGGAAAATGGAGGCTCTGATTAAGAGGCGTTTTCCCCACCCCAAACCACATATTTATGCCTTACATGCCTATCAATATGCAATTACGTACTATTCTCTACTGCTTCCCTGGTAAAACACACTGGCTAGCTAACCTGTGTTTTCTTTTAAACACTTTTCTCATGTATTTTTTCCTTCTCTTTTCTCTTTATTAAAATGTTTCTCCTTCACTTTTGCCTCAAAAGATCTCCGGGAGGGATGCCTCAAGCAGCCTTAAAACCACATAAAGGAACCCACAGTTAAAAAAAACAACAACCTAAAGCAACTTTAAAAATAGCTTTTTAAGCTGTTTAAACTATGGTGCAGCATGCCTGGCTGTGTTTAAATAATACACAGTCGGTGTTTACACTTCCTAAGCCTCCAGATGTGTGGCTCGAAAGCACATTTTGTAAATAAGGGGTGGGGGGACCGCCAAAACAATCAAAGCACACCACGGCAAGCAAACATCAGCGCCAGCCGGTGTGGGGGGTTGAGAGCCAGCCTCCCTGCCAAAATCTCAGTTCCCAGGGTGGGGAAGCCCCACTGAATTGAAGGGCCCAGCTCTGGAGAGAGTTTCGGACCCGTCAAGGATGAAAAAAGTGCCTGCCAGGGCTGGCGGGGACGGGTCAGCAGGGGGCGCCCTCCGCCCGGCCAAAGAGGGACCCTCTCCCTCCACTGGTGGGGGAGAGCCATCCATGGCAAGCCAGCCGTGTTCGAGGGGAGCCCCATAACCCCCAAACACAAACACACACGCACATGCACGCACCCTCAGCCCCAAGGAGGAGCGTTCCAGGGGGGGGGGGTGTCCGGCTCCTCCTCGCGGGGTGGGGTGTGGCTGGCTCACCTCTCTGGCAGGAGGGCAAGTCTCCGCTCCACACGAGGTCCCAGTGGCACATCAGGAGCTCCGTCCCCACCAGCTCGTAGCCCGGGTAGCAGTGGTAGGTCACCACCGTTCCGTGGATCAGCTCCGGGTGGGAGGTGGTTTTCCAGCCGTTGAGGATCTCGGGGAGCTCCGGGCACGTGTCGTTCCGGGGTACCTCTGGCGGTGGAGAAGAAAAGGCCGACTGGCAAAGAGTGAGGTGGTGGGACCCTCCCCCAAAGGTTCCTCTCGGCCCCCTTACTCTGGGCCCTGGAGGTAGGGGGTGTGGGAGGGGGCTGCTTTGGAGCTTAGACATTCAGCTTCCGCCACCCCCAGTGGCATGCCCCCAAATCTGGATCCCACCCGTCCAATATTTGCTATAGCTGGCAACATGAGGACTAGCACCTTGCTTTTTCTCTTCAACAGCCCTGTTTCAGAAGACAAAGTCAAGGTTTCATGTTTTTTAATTTCTCTCACCCCTTTCTTTCCTCCGGGAGTAAGGGGGGAAAGGAAAGAGAGTGAGAATAGAGTAGGAAATTTTCACCCCAGGACACCTTTGAAACACTGGGGGTCAAATTATTCATTACAGATAGGACATCCTTAGGGAACAGGAAGGTTTGGGGGCATTCCAAGGGCACGATTCTCTTAGGATTCCCTTTACATTTGAGGAGTCCTACTTGCAGACAAAGTCTGTGTTTTTCTCTTGAGAACAACTACCCCCCAAAACAAAGGCGAATTTGCAAGCTCCAAGAGAAAGTCTCCCGGTGTGCCAATGTAATGTCTTTTCACGATGACAGAATGTCCGCTTCTAACGGCGTGCTAACTGTACCGTTCCCTTTCACCTGGAGAAGGCAGGAGCCTCGCATCCTTACCGGCGAAGTGGATGATGAAGCCCTGCTGATAACCGAGGGCGCTGCTCCCAGGGTCTGACTGGAACTGGACAGTGACATCCGCCATGGAGGTGTACAGCTTGAACCTCTGGTGGGTCCCCGAGTATTGGCCGAGGAGACGTGCTGTCAGGTCGTCTCCGTCGTAGAAAGTCAAGACATCACCCTTACCGAGGCGTAACCTGGAACAAGACGGGGTGGGGAAGCCCTCCCAGTTACATTTGACTACAGCATCCCCTTGCCTCTCATCTATCTATCTATCTATCTATCTATCTATCTATCTATCTATCTATCTATCTATCTATCTATCTATCTATCTATCTATCTATCTATCTATTGCATTTATATCCCATTAGTGTCAAAGCACTACTGGGGCAAGCAGTAAATAAAGATTAAAAACCGTAAAAGCAAATTGCAATCAAGGTTATTGATTGATGTCGTCTATGGGGGACTCGCCCTCCTTCTGTTCCTCTCTGTTCCAATCTCGAAGCCTTGCCAGAGGCTTTTAGTGTTTGGGGAGGGGGACAGCAAGATATAAAAGGGCTTGGGAGTTTTGTTTTTGTTTTAAAGGGGGAGGGGGAGGATCCCTCAACTCACACGCGAACGTCCAGCATGATGCGCTTGTCTTCTTCGACATGAAGCCCCCAAATGCAGTCCTGGCCCTTCCCGTAGGGCTCTGGCCAGTTGGGGGACAGCACCACGCCCGCCGCGTCCGTGATCTCCCCGCTGCAAACCGCTGGGGCAGAGAGGGGGGGGGGAGAGAGAGAGAGAGAGAGAGAGAGAGAGAGGTTTTGTAGGGGGACGTGAAACCACCAGATTGCCAGGCCGGGTGACACTTTGGGAGGTAGGTTGAGGGAGGAAAAAACAGCCAAGACCTGCATGGGGTGAGCAAGGGAGCTGGAAGGGAAGGCAGGCCAGTGGCAGGGAGTTCCACCAGACACCAAGAAGATTTGAGAGGGCTGCCAAGACTGGCACACAGGGCACTCCAGATTTATGTCGGCATTCCTGCCCCCTTTGCCTCTTTAATACAGGCTGGTTTCTTCTCCCTCCCCAGCAGGGAAAGAAGGTTCTTCCCCTCCTGGGAGGACATATCGCCCGTCCCTCACCTCGGCAGGCGGGCTCCGTCTCGTTCCACTGGGGGTTGTCGGGGTCGACGCACTCAATGATGACCGAGCCTTGCTCCAGGGTGTAGCCGGCCTCGCAGGCGAATTCAACGGTGGTCCCCACGGCGTAGGATGCGTCGCTGGTGGTGAAGTTTCCGTACTTGACGAAAGGCTCGTAGCAGTGCCCGGGTTCAAAAGCTGCCGGGGTGGGGGTGGGGGAGAGAGGTGGAGAACGGCCTTCACCCAAAGTTTGAGAACAGCTCCTTTCTTCCGGACACGAAACCCAGAACCCGCTTTTCCAGAATACAAGACCCAGAATCCACCGGTGGAAGCAGTGGGTCGACAGCCCATAGAAAGCTTGGCCTCCAGTAAAAGGGGGGGGAGGGGTTCCAAAGGGAGGATGGGAGAGGTAGTCCCCGTGGGTCTAGGTGGGCGGCGCTTTCGCTCCCAAGCCCCACCAGCTGGGACGACTCACCCTCGTACCGCAGAGCCACGCCGGCCGCCACGCCACTGCTGTCCGTGGTCAGCTCAACGAAGAAGCCTCGGTCCGCGCTGACCAGGCCCTCGATGGGGAGGTATTCCACCTCGTAGGAGTCGTAGACCGGGGGGGACTCGATGTGGTTCCCATTCCGGATGATGAGCCTGCAAAATCAAATTTTCCCAAATGGCCTTGCGGGTGTGTCGGACCCATCAAGAAGCCAGAATTCAGGCACGGCTTAACCACGACTGAGGTCGTGGCGAGACATCGCAGGGGTGGCCCAAGTGATTCAGGGGGTTCAGCCCCAGAGTCACAGCCAACGCCATTTGCCTTCTTCCCTCCCCCTGGAAAAAAAGAGCCCCACCTGTCATCATCCTCGGCTAGTGAGACCTTCTCAAAATGAAGGTGGAGTCGCTGCCCGGGGGGCGCTTCCAGCAGCCAATGGCAGGTGAGATTGTTGCTGTAGTTGGCGGGAAAGCCCGGGGACACAATGCGCCCGGTGGTGGCGTTCCGGACCACCCCTCCACAGGCAGCTGCAACAGGAAGGGGTGTCAAGCTGGACTGGGCCAACCCCCCAAATCTCTCAACACAAACCCGGCTCGATTTTGACTGAATGTTACAGGAACTTTCCAAGGTGCTGGAGCCACGCCGGGTTTCCATCCAAACTCCAAAGTTTGGATGGAAACCCGGAACGGACACACCAACCTTCCTTCCCTCCCTCTGACTACGCAATCGCCACTCTTTTGGCCTAGCTCACCCACACATGTTGGCTCCCGGGCGCTCCAGAAAGGGTGCGTGGCATTGAGGCAGGTGAGGCAGTGCTGGCCGACCAGCTGGTAGCCTGTGGCACACCAGAAGCAGGCGTGGCCGCCGGGGTGCACGCTGGTGACGGAGATGTCCCCATAGGTGGGCCGTGCGGGAAAGACGCAGCTCAACAGGTAGGCTAGGAAAGGGGGAAAGCATTAGGAACCAGGGAGACGTCCAACGAATCTATCTATTTTTAAAAGCAGGGAGGTGTTCCAAAATATCCATGATTTCCCCATAAATCCATCAACTTGAGATTTTAGAGAGCTGAAATGCTAGAGGATTCACCCATCCAGGTGGAGTCAGGCGAATACTTATACTCATCCTTCACATTTCAGACATATAGCAATTTAAAGCTTGGTTTAACCGCCAGGGACCTGCCCTTCTAAGGAATGCTGGGTTTTGTAGTCCAGCAAGGAATCAAGGACTCTGTGCTACCGTAATGGGCTGCAAATACATTGATTTATTTATTTAGGGCATGCCTCTCCCACTCATCTGGCCAGTGGGCCACCTCTCAAATTAAAAAGGCGCAGGGCCTCGCAGCTCGTCTAAAGTTCTGACTTGGTACCGGGGTGAATCCTCGTCTCTTGCAAAACTCAGAGGCACCAACTTTCCCCTCTAGAGAGGGAGGCAGGCTTGCCAACAATTTGTAAGTTCGCTTTCAGTTCGTGTATTAATATTTTTAATTAATATTATTTTGCCCGCAACGAGCAGCAGTGGAGCAAGGCATTTGGGGTGCCCGTGGGCTCGTCTCCACCGGCAGGGCCTTTCCTTGGCAGGTAGGGGACAGATGCAGAGACGGCGCGCGAGCGAGCAGGAGACAGCCGGCCTGTGCTCTGTGCAAATTCCGTTAATTGCTGGGACCAATTATCTCCCCATTAAGCGTCTCTTCGGTGGGTGCCCGCCTGAACCTGGCAACGTCGGCGATTAGCTCCGGCAGCAGCGATTAGCCGAGCTCCCAATTAGCTAATTGCGCTGCAGCTGCACGGGGCGGGGCGGGGGGCAACGCTTACACGCTGCCACGGTGTGTGTGTGTGTGTTTGTGTGTGTGTGTGTGTGTGTGCACGTTGTGTCATTGGAGGTTGGGTTGCTTCGGGGGGGGGCGTCACTTCTACTTTTTCCATTCAGAGGTTGTTCAGGGCGGTCGCCTGAGAGCCTACACCGCTGGACGGAACAGACCCCCAACACACACACACACACACAGAGAGACACAAACACACACACCCTACCGGGCTCGCTGGACCACCAGCCCGAAACTGGTTCCAACTAGCCCAGGCATGTCCAAACTTCGACCCTCCAGATGTTTCGGACCACAACTCCCAGAATTCCAAGTGTGTATTTCCAATGGCAAAGGGCTGTGGGAGTTGTGGTCCAAAACATCTGGAGGGCCAAAGTTTGGACATGCCTGAACTAGCCTTTGGCGTTTGCACACAACTGGGGAGTGTCACGGAGCTGTATGTCGCCCCCAAGTGGTGGCCAAAGGGATTACACAACACACACACACACACACACACACACACACACACACACACACACACACACACACACACACACACACACACACACACACACACGGTTGAGGTCTCTGGTGAACCCCCGCCTCCCATACCTCCTTGGCAAGGGGCTCGCCTGGACAACCCAGGGGGTCCCCTTTTTTGCAGCTGCGCCGTCCGAAAAGGCACGAATTACCTTCAAAATGGAAGTGGAAGCTCCCGGGGTTGGCCGGTGCCGGGCTCTGGAAGCGCACCACTACTTGGTTCGTGGGGCCCCGGATCACCTGACCCCTCATCAGGAAGGACTCGTTGGCCAGGGCCACCGGCTCCAGTCCCCCGAGGGTCTCCACGCTGACCGTCTCGCCTTCCCCCAGGCTGATGTTCTGGACCTGAAAGGAGGAGAGCGCCGGGGCAGGAAGGGGCGTCGTGAAGATGCGTCACCATAAGGAGGAAGAGCGACCTTCCTGGTTCTGCAGTCCCCTTCCAGCCTTTGAACCCTGGTGTCTGTTCCCCCACTTCTGTACATGCTCAGAGGCGCTGCGTACCGATCTGCCAATCCTGGGATCCCAGGACTGGCTTCCGTTCTCCTTCCACCAGGGCCCGTAACCTGTCCTTGTCGTCTTCCACCCCTGGCCGCATCACTCAGGGTGATAAACGACCCTGGGTTGCCATCTCTCATTAGAGCGGTGATTGTATATTAATTACGGTAATTAAATGGCACTGTTCGGTGATGAATGGCGAAAGGCAGTCCCTGGATTTCGAGTTAATGACCCCAAAAGGTGCTAGAGATGTATCAGGAGAAGAATTTATTTTGGGGTTTTTTTCTTGGGGGGGGGAGGAACAGCCAACCTCGTAGGGAGATCTCACTCCCTGGGCCTGAGGGGACTCGGTATGATTTATGGGATGGCAGAGCCGAACCAGGGGAGGCAGCCGGGCGAGGGTGGCAGCCCGGTTTCTGTCCACTGGTGCTGAGCTTGCGCATGGAAAACAGAAAGGTCATTTACTAGGCTTTCCCCTTCTGGAGCCCGGGAAGTTACTTCTGAAAAAGTAATCAGTTACAGTTGCAGTTCAAAGACCTTCCAGATGGGACTCATTACTCTTGCAGCGATCTTGCTTTTTTTAAAAAAAGGCAAGCCTTCTCCTCCTCGTTATTCAACTAAAAGGACAACTTCTCAAAAACCTAACATAAAAATTCCAACGACTTGGAGTCCTCCGGCCTCTGGTGAGCAATCTTGTGACACGAGAAAGGCACACATTTTCTGGACCCCCGCAAGTCCTCTCCTCCAAAGGGCGGGTGCTGCCGCCTCCTAATCTCTGTCACCTGAGGTCCCTGCCTCACTCTCCCCAGCGGCAGGGCCATGCCCTGGACAACCTTTTGCTTTATCCCAACCGGGACAAAGGCCCTTCCCATTGTAGGTCATTAACATCTTTGTTGGAAGCACAGACCAACAAGAGAGACGGGCCCGGCTGTATCTTTTCCCCATGAACCTTTTCCAGATCTAGGCTCAGATTGGAACTCCCAGCCTGACTTCCTTCCTTCCTCCTCCTCCTTTTGGCTTGTTGCTTTTCCAGTCAGGGAGAGAAGCTGGCAGTGCCAAGGCTCTCCAGAAGGTGAAGATGCAAGACCGAGATGCTACCTCGTGGGGGTTTCCACCAATAAATTGAGCTTTCTTCCTGCTTTGCCCATGCACAGATTCCCTCTCTTTACAGAACTGATACCAAGCGCCCCTCTCTTTTCTTGCCAAAATGCTTGTCCCTAGAGAGGGATACTTTCCCCTCTGTTGATGCCTCCCAATCAGCAGCCCATGTTACAAACCGGGGAAGGTGCTCCGTCCCGCATCGCAGGAACGTTCTATTCCCCGGAGGCGTTTCAGAAGATCAAACCGGGGGGAAGGATGAGCAGCCAACCGGCTCAGTAGGCTGGAGACAACACCAAAACCTCTTCCTTTCTCCTGCCAAGGCTGAATTTCAAGCACTCTCTCCAGGGAATATGTGTTTTCTCTCCAATATATTATTAGATTGCCCCCCCCCGGAAGGTGCAGGCAGGCCAGCCATCTACATCCACTGCTAACATGACTCCAGGGAGTGACTCTCGCCGGAGACACACACACACACACACACACACACACACCGGGTGGGACATGGGGGGGGCTGACAGGGTGACCCTTGCAGGACTGTTCTTTCCTCCGGCTTCTGCCTCCCTCACCCAGCCGGAGCGACCCTTACCCCCAAATAATGAAAACCCTGGCGGGAAGGAGGGGGGGGGGAAAGCAGGATTGAAGGGCGGGAGGATGGGCACGAGGAGACCGGGGAGGGACAGGCGCTGTTGAAATGTCGGCCAAATGCCACGTCTATCGATTTGACATTTGCTGCCGTGCCTCTCCGATGTTGCACGGCCGGCCGGCTGGCTGGTTCCCTGAGAAGAGATGTCTGTATCTCTGGATTGTTATTAAAATGCAGCCTGTTCGTTTTGGATCAAGCAGGCAGGGAGCTGGGGATGGCATTTGGGTGGGTGGGGGAAGAGATTCCCCCCATTCCTCCTCCACCCCACCGGCTGGAAGATATTTGCTCACTCCTTGGCATCTTTAGTTTTAGAGGACTCGCAATCCCAGAATCCTCAGCCTCCTTTTGGACTACACGGCCCAGCATCCCCTCAATCGCCTCCCAGAGCCTTTGAGTTATGCTGTCAGATTCCAGTGCCCACCATCTCAATACGCCAACTTCTATAAATCCCTGGAAGAACCTGGAAAGTCAAGAGTTCAAGCCCGCCTCACACAGGTTTTGCAGAAGTTGGTTCCCGTGGTGCCTTATCGCCTGAGCATGTGCGTGCGTGCGTGCGTGCGCGCGCATTGGTTTCCCTAGCCAGGATACATTGTCTCATGGCCACTGTTGCAAAAATAAATGCATAAATAAACAATGGGATGGAATGGAAGTCAAATGGGCCATTGAGAGCCATTGCCTTTACAAAAGACCTGCTCCTGATGAGGCAAAAGCAGCGAGAACTGGCGTGCTGACAGGGGGTTCCTACGGGCACCCTGCCTTTTTTGGAAAAGTGAGTGGCCTACCTGGACAGGCTGTGGTGAGGAGCCCCCCTACGTACAAATATATCCCATGCAAGCTAGGTCTTCGTGGAGCAAAGGGCTAGCGCTGAGTTTCATGTGGGTTACTCTGGTGCCGGTATGCATTGCCGCTCTGTTTCCAAAACTAATTCTGCCGGGCTGACGCTAACTCCTCCCCGATGAATCACATATGTGGCACTCTCGACTTTTCCTGATTGCATTGAGGGATAATTACATAGTACGGATTTGGCACCCTCGCCTCGTCTTCACTCCCTCCCGTATTTCTCTGCACGCAGTGAGAAAAACAAGACGCATCTCCACACTGCAACCGCCTTTGTGCCCATTGCTCCAAAGGTAGCAAACAAGTAACTAACCTTTCGCCAAACCCTCCTATCCAATGATTGCAGATTCTCAGAACCTGCTCTTCCCTCCTGGTTTGTGGGCAAAACACTTCCCCTCCGCTGCCGCCGCGGGGGACCCCGTTTGCGTGTGGCTTCCTTCGGACCCGAAACGCCTGCCTAAACCGCGTCTCTCCAACACCAACCTGGGACTTTTGACGACAAGGGGTCTCTAACGTAGGGTTCGGCGACAGCTCTCTCAAACCCACCCCGCTCCGAAGGCATCCAGGACTGCAATCCCTTGGCGTGCCTAGTTCCGACTGTTCCCTTACCCGGATCTCGACACCGTAACCAGGGTACACGGAGATGGTGTAGGAGCAGTCGAGGGTCCCTCCTTCGTAAGGAATGGTGGATGGCAGCGGGGAAGCCAGGGACCCCTGGGGGCCGGTGAGGTTCCAGCTGCACGGACCTAAAGAGTGAGAAAAAAAGAGGATTTATGGAAGGAGGAAAGAGCAGAAGGGGCTTTGCGTTCAAAGGGGTGTTGCATTCCTGTGTTTTTAACTGCTTTTATTGGAAACCGCCCTGAGTTCCTTTATGGAAAAAGGATGCAGTATACAAACGCATCAAATAAACAAGTAAATAAATAAATAAAGCCACACAGCCTCTAGGCATGTCCAAACTTCGGCCCTCCTGATGTTTTGGACCACAACTCCCAGAATTCTAAGCTTGGATTGCCCAGGGCAAAGGACCGTAGGAGTTGCGGTCCAAAACATCTGGAGGGCCGAAATTTCATTGCTGTCTCGTACCCATAGTTGGTGACGTGGTGACCACTGTGGCGGTGGTGATGGTGGTGGTCGCCGTCTCCTCCTCCTCGCCGGACGTGGTGCTGGCGGTAGCCACCTCTGGCCGTCCCGTGGGGAAGACGGGGGCATCTCGGGATAAAGGGAGGTTGGAGGTTGAGTCCAATTTGGGGAATCCTCCCTGGAAAGACGGCAGAGGGGTATCCGGCGTCGGCGTGTCCCCAGAGACCGCACGGCTCTTCAGAGCACCCTGGCCCGGCTCCGACCATTGCACCAGCCTCCCCATGGCCGTGGTGAGCAGGTCGGCGGTAAAAGCCGGTTTGGCCATTTCGGGGGTCTTCTTGGAATCCGCCTCGTCTGCCTTCTCTTCGCCGGGCAGCGCGGGGCTGGCCGTGGTCGTCATGGGCGGCGTGGTGGCTTCAGGGAGGGCCGGCCGTCGGTCCGGCTGGGACGGAGGGTTCGTGGGCAGCGGGGCCAGGTCGGTGCCGGGCAGGACGGGACCGGGGCCAACCAGGCCGGCAGCCAGGAAGGGAATCTGACGCAGGTAGTCTTTCTTCAACAGGGTCTCGTGGAGAAAATCCTCCAGGAGAGGGTGGTGGTTGAGGAGTTTCAGGGTGGGCGCGGTTGTGACAAAGCGGGCATCGTGCCCGGGCTGCTCTGGCGTGGGGGGCACCGTCGGAGTCCCCTCGGAGGCGCCCTGGTTCTCCGGATGCTGGGAGGCGAGGCCTGGAGGCAGAGGACGGGAAAACCAGCCGGTGAGAGAGAGAGAGAGAGAGAGAGAGAAAACGAGGCCAAGAATCTTCACCAGTGGCCCAGCCCTAAAGCCAAATCTGTTGACAATCCCTTGCTGGCAGACGTGTCCCAGAATCCCCTGGCTGGGTGGGGGATTTGGGGACTTGAAGTCTCCCCTCCCCCAAAAAGGACCGTTTCCAAAGCTCTGTGCTTGGTAAAACTTTCATGGTTCAGAATGGTTCTGAGTTAAACCATCTTTTACCACAAACTTGCAGACCCAGAAAGTAACTAGTTACAACTAAGAACAGCAATTACCAAACCATACACCTTTTTTTTTTTTTTTTTTGCACTTGATTGTTTCCGCCACCCCCTCGGTCATCAACCAAGAATGATCGATTAACATTAATATGTTCTAAGTCGACGTCAATTCTCCTCTCTCCTCCTTCTGTCTTTTCGGCCTTTGGAACCGCCCGCCACTGGATCGTTGAGATCCTGTCGGGTTTGGCAGAAGCCTTGAGGGGCCAAATCGGAAGTGGGTCCAGGGACGGCACAGAAGAGCAGAACCCCAAAGAGTCGGCAGCGGGTGCAAGACGGGTTCAAAACGGGACCCCAAAATTGCCCCGACAAAATGCATCGGCAACAGCTTTTCCATATAACTAGCCAGGGAACGCTGAAGGTCAATAAACAATCACGCTGCTATTTCTCTTCCGCCCACCCGTTCAATAACTGCAATCATGTAGAATAGGCCAATCTCTCCTCTGGGGGACCCGAGGCAGGAGTTTGGGGGCGGGGAGAAAGAGTCAAGCTTTACGTTGTTTGGGGCAGATATTTAAGGCCACTTTAAACGGCCTCGTAAATCAGACCAACCATCTTCCTGGTTCCGCAGGATGGAAAGAACCCAGGGAGGAAGGAAGAGGCTGTCAGTTTTACTGGGCGGAACACCAGATCAAGAGTCCCGGGTTCAAACCCTCCTTGACAAGGGGGAAAAGCAGGGGCCAGTCACCCCACGGGCATCTTACAATCCCAAAAATCAGGATTCCTGGAAGTTCCAGGCGGCTCCACAAGGCAGAACAAAAGCCGCAGCATTTGGTAAGCTCAAAGTTTGGGTGCCAGTATGAAACGTTTGGAAACACTTCCAAAATCACAGTTATTGTTTTTGGGAAGCAGCTTGTTTGGGTTTGATTTAACATCAACAGCTTGAAGGCATGGGTATTCCTTGCTTTTTCTGCACTTCACGACAAGGGAGGGCCTGGCATAGATAAATATCCAATTTGTTCTGCCTCTGCCGGGTGCTGACGTCAACACCCAGCCCCTGGAGGGGGGGGGTGTCCTTTAATGTTCGGACTCAAACCCGAAGCCGGCCCGCAAAATGCAGCTGGGGCAGCCATATCCGTGACTCGTTCTGCTCGCCGGGCTGTGTCGCCGACAGAAATCAGCCTCGCCGTGAACAAGCAAATTAACAAGCCGGGCTGGAAGAAAGCGACAGCGCAGAGAGGCAAATCGCGAGCGTGTTTGTTTGTTTTAAGGCAGGATACTTGCGTGGAATCAAAACATTGCCAGAAAGTAATTACTGATATTATCGCCGAGCTGTTGCGAGGATAAAACGGGACGCGGAAGCGTGTCGGGCACACCGCCTTGACTTTCTGGAAGGATTACGGGGGATTTCGACAGAGGAGACGGACAAATGTAAAATAAAAATAAAGGAGGAGCCCCCCAACCGCTGACCCTGTGAGGCTGACCCAGCTGAGGTGCTCTGGGCGAAAATGGTGCATAGGATCCGGTTGGGGTCTAAAAGGATGCCCTTGCCCCCCAAACCCATTTACCAATTCTATTTAAATGCTTCTTTTTAAAAAAGGGGGGAAACCGGGGGGGGAGATGAGGCCAACCCGAAAAGGTGGGGCTCAGCTGTACAGCTAAGACTCGGATCTCGATTCGACACGCTCTGGGCCTAAACTGGTTTAAGCAGGCATTCCCCTGTGTGCCTGGCCGTCATCCGCGCACATTATCTTCTAAATAAGCTGTGTGCACCCGGAGCCATTTAGAGCTGTTAGGCTTAATGGTACAATGCTTTCATTAGTCTGTAATGAGCCATCGGAAATGCCTCCCTGGTGGGCCGCCCTGCTTCGGGGGTTGGGGGGGGTTGGGGGGGATAGGGTGGCATCCAGAGGTGCCACGTGGCGCTTGGTCTCTCTTTTTCCTTCTCCCCTGGAGACACAGAACGCTCTGGGGTTTTTTTAAAAAAGACACTACAAATCCCATTGTTCGTGCCGCTCGGGGGTGATGGGACATGTTGTCCAAAAAGACGCCACTGTCTGTCAGACTCCAGGTAGAAAGGTCAGGGTGGTTCTCCTCCCAGGTCCTGGTTGACCCGACACCCGGTGGACAACGTAGCTAGGTTTGCGCCCCGCGGACGCTTCGCCAGGATTTGAATTTCGGTTGCAAAACTTTTCCTCCCTTGCTTTTGATTCATTTCATCCTTCTTCCAGAATCCTGACTTGCAAGTTCGAAAATGAATCCCCCCTTTTTTAAAAAAATCAGAAATTAGCACGCAAGCAATCTGTGCGGCTACGAGGCCGAAATATAAAATATTCGGCGTGTACAGAAGTTCAGTGAGAGCGTGTATTCTAGACGCACCTCCCGGGGGCACCTTTTCAAAGGAGTTTTCAGTTTTGGGGCAATGCTTCTGCATCCCACAACATCACGGCCTATCCGATGGATGCCATCACAAAAAGGCTGCCCTCAAGGATTCTACAAGTCCAAACACCTGGCTCCCCTCTTTTCCTCCTATGCGGAGCGTCTGGCCAAATGTCACGGCCGGGTTGTTCGTTTTTCATTGCCCGGCTGGCGGCCAGAAAGGCCGTGAAATCATCACAAGGGATTCCCTCGACGCTGGCTAAGTTTTCTTGCTCGCTGTGTGTTTCTCTTCCCTCTGGGGGCTTTACGGAGCTCTTGGCGCCACTTGCAATTTTAAAATTCAAGAGACGGGTGACCTTTGTTTCGGACGATGACACCCAGAATCCCCCCTGCTACCGGCTGGGGATTCCGGCAACTGTCCACCAAAACCTAGGCTTCGAACTTCCCAAGAGACCAAAGATGAGCCGAGTGCTGCAACAGGGGACGTTGGCAATCCGCTTTCATAAATGGGCACCTGACACCCTAAAGTAGTGGCCGCTCCATCATCCGAACCCTACACTCCCCAGCTTATTCGCCCCGTCAAAGTGCTAATGGACACGGCTGTCTCCCCTTCCTCCAACAGACACACACACACACACACACACACACACACACACACACACACACACACACACACACACACACACACTTCCCCCCCCTCGGTTTGGCATCCCGGGAAGGTGCCAGACGCGGGACTCCGCCGCCCTCCTTCGGCGCGGAGTGTGGCAGAATCGAATCTGCGGCTGCTTAAAGAGGTTAACTTGCCCCCAGCATGGAGGGAATTATGTTTTAATAGAATCCATTTATTACGCCATAAAAGTTAATGAGTTTATACGGAAAGGCGCCAGGGTTCCTTTTAAGGTTTTAATAGGGGATTAGTGCAGCGTCCCAGGCTCCAGAGCCAATTTCTGTTGTTGGAAGTGCGTGCGTGTGTGCGTGCGTGCGTACCCCGGACCCTCGTGCGTTCACTCCCTTATGCCTTCATTCCCTCCCCTGGTGTGCCCCCCCCCCCGCTCCTGATACGCTGGCCAAAGGTGCCAAACCAGAGGCAGAGACCCTTGGGAGCTCCAGACGTTTGGAACAACTACTCCCATCATCCTTTGCCCAGGAATTTAAATCCTCGCTAATTTTCTGTTCCGGCTAGGGGAAGGAACACAAATCTCTCTGCATAAAAACGATATTATCCGTCCACTTGTCTCACACGCACACACATAAAAAAAGATTCTGGTGCCCGTGAAAATGATATTTGGCCATTTTTTAGCATGTTACGTGCTGGCCACAAATCAGAGCTTTGAAATCTTTTCCATTTTTTTTTCTGACTTTGTGGGGCACTAGGCCCAAAAGCCTGAAACAAATACAACCACACACCAAAACTACCAGTCGAAGGGGTGCCAGCTGTTGTAGAAGCATCTGAAGCACCGAATGGGTTTTTTGTATCTTTTCCATCAGTTGGTCTTTTCATGTTGAAATGGGTGCCCAGGCTCTCTGTGGTTCCCAGAGGGGATGGTATGTCCTGGCATGCCTACAATTTATTTATTTATCATTTCCTGGCTTTCCTCATTTCCCTTAGCAATGAACATGGTGGCTGGGGGATTCTGGGTTTCGGAGTTCTCCAGCTCCCGGAGACATTCTGCATTCCCTTTTTTTCGCAAATGCCTTTTCTTTGTTGTCTTTTCTCCGGCCATATCCGGCTGCTATAACTCTTTTCCTGCTGTTCCCTTGATGATACCGATAATGAGACAGAACTAGCAAATGGGCACTTACCGCCCAGCAAAATGAGTAAATAGATTGAAATAATAATAACGGCCCCATCAAGAGAACGCCGTGCCGTGACCCGGATGAGTGAAGGGAGCGGCAGCGGCAGCCCAAACAGCCGATCTGAAACAGCCATGGGAGAGAACAATGCTGAGCCTCAGATCAGCAGGAAACACAGCATGGATACAAAGATGATCAGCTTGGTTCGGACGCAAAATCGGAGACGGTCTCTGTTTGAAAACCTGGTAGCCCAATGGATCCGGCTCATCAGGGAAATGCTCGCTGTGAAAGATCACAACCCTGCAGAGCTGGGAGGGGATCTCAGAGACCATCTAGTCCAGCCCAGGCCAAGGCAATAAGAAAGGATCTACTACTCATTCAACCTCTGTTAGAAAATCTCAAATAAAGCATTCACCCGGATGCTTTGTTCTGTTGTCTGCACCCAGATTTGAGATAGACTACTCTGAAACATGGAGGTTCGGTTGATTTAAGTGAACGCTTTGAGCTTTCTTTAAACCGAGACCTTCTTCGGAGATGAATACCGAATCCGGCCAAGGCAGAGAATTGAGAATATCCCTGCTTTGGACTTTGGAGAATTTCCTCATGGGTATACGGTCCCACTCAGTAGAAAGAACTTCAGAGTTGCAAAATTTAAATGCAGCAAAAAAAGGGGAACCAACAAAATTCATATTTTTTAAAAAACACAAAATTTCGCCAAGCAGCGAAATTGTGGACAACTCAAGGTGTTATGTTTCAAAACCAGGCCCTGCATTTGAGTGAGAGAATTTGAAAGCCATGGAATTTCAGAGTTCATAGAAAGCAAAACAGCCAGTTCTGTCCCGCATCACTCAAATTCGGGAACTGTTGACAGCTGTCCCGATGATGGGGACGAAGCTGTAAGAAGCAGCCCCAATTCCTTTCGGAATTGATGCCTTTCTTCGTTATCATTTAATTTTTCACATATTTCTTCTTCCACCAAAGGTGCAAAGCAATTGAGTGGGCAGCTAATATTTTTTTTGGGGGCAAAACACCCCGAATAAATATTCGTAGCAGAAAAATAAAGGAACATTCCCGATGAAGGCCACTGTCAATTTCCTCATTGTGGTGTCAGCTAAGAAACCAGATCTGTTCTCACCGGCAGGAATAATCCTTCTGCTTTGTCTCCGGTCATGAGACGGTGAATTTTGTGTGTGTTTGAGAGAGAGAGAGTGTGTGTGTGTGTGTCTGTGTCTGTGATGTTTGTGTGAAAATATCGGGAGAGGCCTCCCTTACAAAAATCAATAGCGACCAGAGGGATAAGAAAGGCACGGATTAAAGAAATATGGGTGAGGAATCGATCAGGCAATGCAGGCCAGGAGGGGGAAGAAAAGACAGAGACAGACAAATGGGCAGACGCAAGTGGCGTTCCATTAAATGCCGGCACTTGGATATAATGGGGTTCGGGGTTATTTTTCTGCGAAAGGGGGCACAATGTTGATTAAATTCTTGACTTTCGCCCCCCTCTGCTAGGCGAGAGTCGTAAGCTTCGGGTATCGGCGGGAAGATGGGTTTTTGAGGGCGATAAAAAGAATCCTGAATTTCTCCTGCCAGCAAATTTCACAGCTCCCCTACAAATTGGGGAGATCTCAAGATCTCAAGATCCAGGGCCATCTCACAAAAAAAAGGGTGCAGATCTTGATGGCTGAAATTCTCGGTTCGCATCCGGTTGTGAGACATCTCACGAGGGAATCTGGGCAGTGTCTGTGTGTGCTTAAATCAATGTGTGTGTTTTTTTGTTTTAAGGCATTATCTAAAACAAAAGGTGCAACCTCAGAGGTGTGTGTGTGTGTGTGTGTGTGTGTGTGTGTGTGTGTGTGTGTTCAAACCAGGCAGGTTTCCTGGTCTCGCTCTCTCTTTTTTTTTTTTTAAACACAAGTGTGTGGCTTTGCAAATACAGTGGACCGTCATATACCAAATGGTTTGTATAACATAAAAGATTCCGGAGATAGGGGAAATTTGCTTAACAGAATCACCTATGGGGCGAATCCGTACAATATAAAAACAGTTGCGATTAGGGATTACTCTGCTTTCAATGTATTCCTATGGGGAAATTTTTATAAAGGAAAATTTGCTTCACGTAATGTCATTTGGAAACAAATTATTTCCTTTATACAAGGTGCCACTGTACTGCCTTCCCCACACGTACTGCCTGCTGTGCCAATGGACGGAATTTCGGCCGACGACGCTCCGAATCCCGAAAGACGCGGGATGGATCCTCTTGGAGGAGAATTTCAAATCCAGCACAATCCTTCAGGACTGGAACGCGCTGCCTTTAAAAAACTGACCACACCTTATGGAGATCAGGAAAAGCTTCAGGCCCTACCTTCTACCACTCTAGCCTGCATCACTGCTTACCCACCGACCCACCGACCCACCCACCCGGCATCCTTCCAGGGCTGGGGTTTTTCACGAGGCAACCTGCCCGGAGCTGTTCGGGAGGTGTGAGAGAAGAGATCGAGCGAGCCCCCGTGGCTTTCCGAGAGCTGGGCGCTGCAAGGAGGTTAATGGAAAGAGACAGTCTCCTTGATGGGGTCATTATTCATGTTAGCTGGCCTAGCTTGGCTTTAGCAAAACACGATTAGGTTTTAAATTGGGATGCTAAAAGAGCCAGCCCCCTCCGAGGGACGGTGGGGACGGCGCAGTGGCGTTCGCGTCGAGGACAAATGCGGCCCTGTTCCTGATCTTCAACAGAACAAGAGGTTCACCGTTGTGCCTCTGCGCGAGCCGTGACCTCTTTCCGGATTGCAAACAGGAGGCGCTTGGGAGGTCCTGGTCCGAGGTCAGGGATGTTTTCGCCGTTCGGTTTCTTGGCC
Source organism: Phrynocephalus forsythii (assembly GCA_029282475.1). NCBI lineage: Eukaryota > Metazoa > Chordata > Lepidosauria > Squamata > Agamidae > Phrynocephalus > Phrynocephalus forsythii. Next base: position 705,766 of record JAPFRF010000017.1, read on the forward strand.
TGGAATTTGCTGAGAGAGAACCGTTTTCCTGGGAGGTTCCTTCTCCTGCATCTCTTTATCACCCCTCTCTCTCTTTTTCTCTCTTCCTCTCTCTCTCTACCAGCTTCCAGGTATCAAAAAGGGAGGAAGGTCGGGCTTTAAAAAAACAACAACCCAAGACTTGTGCTCTGCAACGAAGGAGATTAAATGTCACTTCGGCTCCTGAATGGCCACTCAGCCGACCTATCCCGAACTGGTGTGCACGCAAGGACGCAGGAAGGAGAGTTTGGGGGTCCTGAGCTGGTAAAGCGGAGGGGAGGGGGATCATAAGAGAGACTCTCCATTAGTGCTGCCTTTAATTTGCAATTTATTTATTACATTTCTATTCTGAATTCCCTCCAGTGAACTCCAGAGGGCACCACTTGTGTACTGTTTAGAAAAGTGATTTTTTTAAAAGGGAAGGGGGGGGGCTGACAGCTGTCCCCACCCTGCAGAATCAAAGGCATGTTGTACAACATTTGTGGGGCCAGTTGCTAGAAAAAGGTATTTTTCCCAAGTTCCTTAATTCCGCTTCGGTCTATTTTGAGGACAAGAGCCTTGTGAGGTAGGCCAGGCCAGGCTGGGGAACAGGAAAACATGGCTCAGATGAAGAGAATGGATTCCCAAAGACAAAATCTACCTTTGAGAATTGGAGGATGATAAAGGCATCTCTCTCTCTCTCTCTTACCGAGGGCTGAGAGATTTATACCTTATTGGAGAACAGGGTGTTCGACACCAAACAAGTCTGCTCCGGGTTTTACTCCAAACTCTGGACAGCCATTCAGAATCACTGAACCCACACCCTTAAGTATCATTGCCAGGAAAAGTTTGGGCTGAAACCCAGAACGCTGCCCTTTCCGCACCCTGGCCCCCACAGCGTTTGCTCTGCAGACTTTTCTCCACAACGACCAGCCCCCCCTCCCCCAGCGGCCGACTCCAAAGTACCGCCTTATCTCCCTAAAACATGTCGAAAGAGCATTAAAAAAAACCAACCCTATCCCTGGTTAATCCCTAATTAAAGTTTCTGCAAACGATCGCTCTCCGTCTGTGCCTGCCCACAGACGGTCACAGGCGGATGGAATTGGCAGTAGTTGGGAATTCATTATACAACACCCTGCTCCCCTGATACCGTCTGCCTGGCTGGCACAGAGACACACACGCCTGGAGACCCAGACACATGGGCTTGGCAGTGGCTGCATTTGGGGGTAGGAGATGACGGAGCCGATGGCGTGACGGACAGGCTGCTCTTTCCAGGAGCCTCACTCAGAAAGACAGCTATAAGGAAGATTTTTCTCACTGGGGACCGTCAAGGACATCTCCGTTGGACGAGATGCCTCGTCAAGGAATTTTCCAGAGAGATATTTTGCTCAATGATGATGATGATGATTTTTTAAATCCAGCTCCCTGTCATTTGCACCAACCCTCCCCGTTGTTCCCCATCACCTGCAAATCACACACAGAAAGAGCCAAAGCATTGACCAAGCAGGCTGATTGACAGGCTGAAAGACACGAGCACCCCATCCTGTGCTTCTGAGGCTGGGGGGGAAAAGGCATGCAACAAATGCCCTTCTTGGATTTCTCTGGTTACGACACCCTCTTGGGGGGGGCACGGATCCTTCTGAACAGGTCGTCCTCCCTCACCCTCGAGGGCACAATGGGGGGGTCGCCTCGTTTATACAGCCCTAGCCTCCAGTGGTACCATCGTGGCTTTCCGAGAGCCCGACCAGGGTGGGGTGGGGTGGCTTTGCTATTCTCCTTGCATGCCGGGAAGTGGGGTTATTATGAGTTAAGCCTGCGATTCCGAGACAGCTGACAGCAGTCTAGCGTCCCCACCACCACCTCCCGCCCGGTCCTCTCCATCAAGTGGGGTTTTTCAACCATGAATTTAAACAAACCAGCTTGTTAGCCCTGTTAGAGCGGAGAGACGCTGCTCCCCGGGCTGTTCGAACACGGCCTCTTTTAGAAAAGAAGGGAGAGGCGTTTAAGAAGCAGTCTACACCCCAAGGTCGATCACCAGCATGGTAGCCTCTTTCAGTATCTGAAAGGTGGTTGCCTCTGACATAACCGACTAAACATTATTCCCTGAGGAAGCACACACCAACACAAAAACACGCACAATGCTAACTCAGTGGCGTAGATATCTGCCTGTGGAACCAGAGGTTGGGGGTTTGATCCCCCCCCCTTGTCTCCTTGAGAGGACTGGACACCATGACCCATAAGGTGCCTTCCAGGTCTGCTGTTCTAAGATGGTGGTGGTCGTTAACATACCAAGCACCTTTACACCTAATCACATCCGATCTCGCCTGATTTTGGAAGCTAAGCAGGGTCGGCCCTGGTTAGTACTTGGATGGGAGACCACCAGGGAATACCAGGTGCTATAGGTGCCTGGAGTAGGAACTGGCGAGCCACTCCAGTATTCCTGCCAAGAAAACTCCATGGACATGGGGTCACAAAGAGTCCGTCACGACTGTAATGACACAACACACACAGGGCTCACCTAACCCAGTTAGTGATACAGACCGCCAGCTGCTGTTCTGTTTCAAACATACGCTTGGACACAACAAGGTAAAAGATCGAGATCATCTTGTTGGCAGGGGGGAGGGGAGATTCCGCCCATGAATAAATTTGGTTCCCAGCATGGATAATGAAGACTCGGCAAGCCACCTCCGGACCCCCATTTGCAGTGGGGCTGACCCACCATGGATGGGGCATCGGTGCTTGCCTTTCTGCCTCCCGGGTGTCTTCTCTTGCCAGCTTTGTCACCCACCCACCCACCTACCCCCTGGAAAAAAAGAGGAACCAGGCCCCGTGCAAAATAAAATAAAATAAAATAAAATAATGCAGCCCTCCCAGGCCCAGGAAGGATTAATATTCATGCCCCAGCGCTCCGGGAAGTGTTTTGACCTTGGGGGCCCGTGCGCCTCTCCTTGAATCGCAGCGCCTGGCCGACACTCATCACATGAGCCTCAATGAGATCCCCCGAGCATCGTCGGAGTGCGCAGATGATGGTGGCGGGGAGGCCAACATGACAAAGGACCTCTGTGTGTGTGTGTCTGTGTGTGTCTCTCTGTGTGTGTCTCTCTGTGTGTGTGTGCAGATCAAACACAGTGCTTTGAAATTGCAGGCATGTCCCCGTAATGCGAGCCGGCACGCGGGGTGGGGTGTGGGGGGTGTGGAACAATGCTTGTTTTGAGCCACCGCAGGCCACCGGCAATGCCGTGGAGGGGAGACCACAAGGGAAGGAGGAGGAAGGTGGCCTGCCTGGGCCATGGCCGGGCGGGGGGGGGGGTCCTGGTTTTGATATTCCATATTTTTTTAACATGGTTTTAAATCTCTTCAGTTTTAAAGCTGTTTTACCCGGTGGAGCCGCCCACCCAGAGATCCTGCAATAAGGAGTGGGGGAATAGAAATGTTTCAAATAAATCAATAAATAATATATCGGTTGTGTGCCGCAGTGAAAAAGCACAGGCAGGAAAGGGTTACAGTGCATAGGGTGGTGGTGGTGGTGATCTGTTTCCCTCCCTTGTCTTATTTATTTCTTATTAGTTAATTGGCTTCCTGGTGGCAAAAAAGGTCCCTCTAAAGCAATAACCAGCACTGCTCCCGAAATGAAAGCATTCAAAAAATAATAATTAATACTGGCTTTGGTTCAGGAAACACCAGTATTAAAAGTACAAAACTGCAAGCTCTAGCATGCCAAAGGCTAAACACTACAACGCCCAACAATGGTCACTCTGGTGGTGGATGATGGGAGCGGTAGTTTGCCTCCTCTGGTGGAGGGGGGTTGTCGAAGTGCGGAGAAGGCTGTTATACAAGCGGTGGAGAATCTTTGGCCTTCCAGACGTTTTGGACTACAAACCCCAGAATCCCAAGTCTCTATGGCCAAGGAGAATGGACAGTGGGGAGGGGTGTTGTAGTCTAAAACATCTGGAAGGCCAAAGATTCTCCACCCCTGTGCCGCGCGACGCTATCCAAATGCTTCGAGGGTCAAGTCCCTTCTCCCAAGTTTTGGTGGGGGGAAATGTCAGGACGGGGAGAGCCCCGGAAGAACAACTCTAGGGACTACACCACCCAGCATCCCCCGTCATCCAGCGGGAGCCACGGCCACTCCAAACGGCGAGATGCAAACGTTTCCTGGCTGGCAAGCAAGGCAAGGAAGGGAGAGGCCTTGCTAGCGTCTCGCTTCTTCCCGCTTCTAACGTGCAGATACACTTCTCTTGAGTGTGGAGGCTCACCTGAGCCGGCACGGGTGGTAAGTTTGGCCCAAAACTCCCCTCCCTCGTGAGCGCACGAAATCTCTCTTTCAGATGGAAGCCCTCCGTGTCGGCGGCCAGCCTCTCTCTCTCGGTGGCACGCTGCACGAGCGACGGCCTTGTGTGGGTCCGTCCCGACAACTGGCGGGCGGCCTGTCAATCAAATTAATTGGGTGACCTCCAATGCTTGAGGTCCCCAGGCAAGAGCGAAAGGGACACACACACACCCCCCGCCGCCGCCAGCAAGTTCATGGAAGGCAGCTCCGTTTCTTTTCTTCCCAGCCACCAGAAATGTGTGTGTGTGTGGGGGGAGGTTTTCATTCTCTACTCCTGGTTGGCCAAGTTTTCTTCCAGGATCTGCTGTGTGGGGACGATGGGAATTACAGTCTGATCCCCCACCACCACCACGCTAGGGAGGGGTGCAGGTTCTAGGCAAGCTGTCGTGCCAAAACCTGATCTCAAGAAGTGGTTCGGATGAATCGGAGCTCTTTTTGGGGAACCAAGCGGCTGGCGGGAGCGAAAGGGGTTAGGGAACCTGCTCTGGGTTTTCCTCCGAACTTTACCAAAGCCATTTATTAAACCTGTGCTCATTTCACCGTGGCCCTGAGCTTTCCTTGTTCCCCTGAAGTAGAGCGCAATGGGAGGCTTAAGGCTTAGGTGACCCTGTATGGTTTAGGGCACCGAAGCTGGGAAAATCTCCCTCTTTACACCTTGGTAGTCCCCCCCCCCAACTCTCTTCTCGCGGGATCTGAGATCTCCTTACCATTTTTCACCGACTCTCCCACCCCGTCAAGGGGCCAGCAGGCCTCCTTTTGCTGCCAGATGTCCGTAATTTTGGCCAGGTGGCTACGGCGTCCCCCCCCCCGGTGCTGTCTTTCTTTCGCATGAATTAGATTGTGTGTGAGGGTTTTTTTTTTTTACAACCCATTGAACCATGTTTATGGGCTTCGTGGGACTCCTGACATTAGTACGGTTAATAGCTGGGCGCGCCTGGATCCAGACCTGGATTTTCCTGGGCTGAGCTCTCTAGCAGATGTGAGGGAGACCCAGACAGTGCCACGAGGCCAGGAGATACGTTTCAGCCACATAAGCCATGCTTTGCACACATTGGAGCACGGATCTTTCCCTCTCCAATTTCTCCAGGTTTTAAAAACCCAGAGAACGTCTTTGCTTTGATTTGCACGCTTGAATTTCCCTAATGATGCTTGTTTTCCATGCATTTCCCCCAAATAACGGCCATTAGGGCATCTATTTCTTTGTGCCTTTGGGCAGGTATCTTTCTCTTAACGCCCTCCGTTTCTGTCTATCATTCTTCCCCCAAAACACACACTTTGTGTAAGACGTCTCTCCCTCGAGACAGGCACCTTTGTATGCACTTTTCTCTCCATTTTGCCATTTTGGGCTAAAAGCTACCTCGCACGTCTCTGTATTCAAAAGATAATGGCCGCCCAGCAAGAATCCAGAGATTCGCCTGCAAAAAGCGCCATTTCCGTTCGTTAGGGTCCAAAATTTGGATCTGAAAACAAAAAGATGCCAGTATTCCCCCGAAAGCATGGCAGACCCCCTTCCGCGATGCTCACACGGATCAACCACCAACCTGACCCTCTTCTTGTGAGACTGAATCACCAAAATCGTGTCCTTATGTTTCCCTCTGCGAGAAAAAGTTCCCCAGGCTAAATTTCATTTTTGTGCCATTCGGCTCTTGCTCAGAGGAGGAGGAAAAAAACTCTCTTTCTCTCTCTCTTTCTCTCTCTCTGTGTGGGGGAGTTTCTAAATCAGAACAGAAACAAAGAAACATGGCTATGGCTGTAGGAGACGAAAGTCGACACAGAAGCCCCCCCCATTAAATTACAGGACACACTGGCCTTCCACCTCCACGATCTGTGAAATGGGCACACAAGAGGGACGCAAATGAAACTGCAATAATAATAATAATAATAATAATAATAATAATAATAATAATAATAATAATAATAATAATAATAATAATAATAATAATAATAATAATAAAACACAACCAATGGCCACTTGCTGCAACCCATAATTCGGCAAGAGTGGCGAATTCCAAATCACGAATTTAGGAAAAACCTTTGACACATCTGCAAATCTGTTTGTCAGCTTGGCTCCCACCCCCCCCCCCAAAAAGTGCCCCGCTCCAAGTGAGGGAAAATCAAGGAATAAATATGAATTAAAAATGGTTGTTGCTTCCAACAAATACAAAGAGATGGGTATTTGACAAATCAGCAGGGTGTTTTTACAAACACCACAATGAGGTTTCTTTATTACCATTATTCTTGCCCATCTCTAGCACATAACAGCGGCTGAGGGTTTCAGGTTATAGTGGCTATTTGCTCCCAGGACCTAAGCTGAACAGAACAAGAACAAAATGAAACCTTAAAAGTCTTCCTGTTTATTTTAACGGGTGGTCTTACTGCCAATTCCAGAACCAAGGCAGTCCACCGGAGATGGGCAAACGCCCAAACACCATACCTGGCCTCTCCTTTGGCTTTCACTGGTTCCGTGGGCCCCTGATGGGCAAATTTTAAGAGGAGGGGGGAGCAGGTATGCCAGGGAAACACAGCCTCTCCCCCTCGACAACGGATGTTGAGCAAATATCAGCAACTGAGCCATATCATCGCCGAGATATTTGTAGTTCCAGCTGATCTGCTTCGTTTCTGGTGCCCTTCTCTTCTCTCCCCCCCCCATCTTGCCGACTGCATAATTCCAGTTAAACAGGCCCCCCCCCAGCTGCCCTGTGAAGCAGGCAATATTTGTACAGCAAATTCCCCGAACAGGGAAAACAGCAGCCCTGTGTCCTGCCCCAGATGCTCAGGCGAGGCGGCACAGGCGAGGCATCTCCTTCCTGGCTCCAGGTAGAGGGACAAACAACAGAAACTGGCGCTGCCGTGGGTGGGGTGGGGGCTCCCTTGGGACTGGCAGCAATGAGGCACCTCCTTCCTGGCTCCAAATGGCTCCCAGATCCGGAGCTTAAAATTGTTTCCCCACCAGCTCCGGAGTTTGAGGCAACCTCCCAGCACAACAACCTCAGAGCAAAATTTCTGAAGTGAGTGCCGGGCTCTCTCGCCTTGTGTTTGCTTTTGCCCCCGTGGGCACCCCTTTAAGAGACAGGAATCATGACGATGACGGAGCTCTGGGGCGGTTTCCACCGGCAGACGGAGGTGAGCCTGCGTTTTTTCTCCCTTTTCCTCCCTCCCCTCATGCAGACAGGAGCAAGGAAGAGCTGGGGTGGATCCTACCAACCCCAAGATCTCTGGTCCAAGTGGCCAGCGGATCTTAGAGGGCTGGCTTTGTCAAGGGGTTCCTAACAGAATGGCAAGGGGGAGGACGGCTGGCTGTGGGTTCCGATCGCAGTGGGACGAGCTCTCCGGCTGACAGATCAGTGGAGGCATTTGGATAAAACCTCTTCGGGGGGTGGGGTCTCCACCAGGAGTCAGATTTCCCCCCCCACCCTCTATTTTGACAAGCCCTTCTTTTAGACCTTCTTCCACCTCCTAAAAGGAGGCTCTTTTCAAAGCAGAGGGGGGGCTGTTCAGCACTCCGATCTGGCGGCCATCCCCAAGGGAAACGGCTAATAGTGGCCTCTCATGCACCGGGCATATCAGCGAGATCTTCCGTCCGGATAAAGCCGGCCACTTCACAATTCCCCTGTAAAGCCAAGGGGGAATCGCTGCTTAATTGTCCAGCATCACCCAACCGGCCGCCAATCCTTTTCGATTCGTGGGATTTGAGCTATACGGCCTGAAAGGCTCTCCAGGGACGTGAGTCAAGTTGCTGGCCGCCAAGGCCATTTTCCAGGGAGGTTGGCGGCGCCGGGGGTAGGGGGGGGGGGAGAAGACGAAGAGGGGAACGAGAAGGAGGCAAAGGGAGGTTTTTTTTGCCACCAAGGGAACGAAATTCGGTCGCAAGAGAACGGTAGGGCGAGGCGAAGCGGGCACGAAGCGACCCAGCACATGACCCCAAAGTGTTTTCAAAGACCAACTTGGCTGAAACACGTCCAGTTGCAAAGGTACCTCTACCCAGGTGGCAGCGTTTGGGGCTGGAGGGAGAGAGGCATAAATTCATGGATATTGTGCAAATCTAGAAGAGGCTCGACATTTCCGTGGTAAGACCTGAGTCGGGCCGCTGGGGACAAGGTTTTCTGGACATTGTTCGTGGGACCGGCACAAGCCAGAAACCTAATGTCCTCCAAAGGGGTTGCGGCACCTCCCTGGATCTTGATTTAGGTTTATTTGGGGGTAGGGGGCTTTCCCAACCATCATTTCTGCCTCTCTGGCCTCCTTGAAAGCAATCCCCTCTCCTCTGCCATGAAAGCTTCCTCTCAGTCCTTTTTTTGTTGTTGTTCAGCTCTGCCGGTGAGAAAGAAAGAAAGAAAGAAAGAAAGAGCCAGAGATAAGGGGAGTCAGGGGGGGGGGGAGAAAATAATTACATCGGCCTCCTGAAACGACAGGATCCTTTTGAAGTGAAATTACTCAGGAGTCTAAATTCCCTGGCCTGCTTGAAAGGGTCTCATTCAAGCCGCAGGAGGAACGGAGCGAGGAAGGACAGCTCAGACAATCGGAGCGAAAGGCGGAGGGGACGAGGGGTTTGGCTGGGGGTGTGGGCGTGTTTGGCACTCGACGACAACACACACACACACACACACACGAACACACACACACACACAAGTCATTACAGCTTGGTGGCGATCAGAGGTGGGACTCTAAGCGTACATAGGATGGGGGAATGAAGGCAGTTTAGTATCCTGGCTCACGCATCAATTCTGCCTGGGCTAGATGACCTTCGGGGGGGGTCCCTTCCTGCTCTGTTAATTGGGGCCCTGCTTTAATTGGGATCCCAGCAACCCGGGTTTAAGGAGAGCGGGACTCCACGGGTCATCTAGACTGACCTCCCCACGCCCACGAGAAACCCACAGGAGAGTGTCCTATAAAGTTCTTCCTAAGGTCTAGTCACCACCCCGTTTCTTATCATTTGAAACCATGACTTGGAGCCGCAGGAAACAGGTCCTTCTGGTATCTGAAAGGCATCTTCCATACCCCCCCCCCGTCTTGGTTTTGTCCAATCATCCTCCACTATCACACAGCCCCGCTGGCTCTCTGCCAATGCTTCCCTTTCCTTGGGCTGAGGCCGGACAGCGTAATGGAAACCCAACCAACGGGCTGGCCTACAACGCCCATCATCTTGGAGGCATCGGGGTGTTGTAGTCCAACTCACCAGGAGCTCACAGATGCTGGCCTGGGCCCTATCCCTCGCCCCACATCTCCCTGCCTCTCTGAGGAATATGAAAGCAAGGTCCTCCCCGGTGCCTCCCCTTCCTGGACCCCCTGAGATTTATCATAAGCAGCCGAGAGGTCCTTTTTTCCCCTCCTGGGTCCAGAAAGCAGATTTTTTTTTGGGGGGGGGGGCTTTGACCTCCCTGCACAACCTGCTCCCCATGGCAGCGCCATCTTTGCAATGTCGGATTTGGCCTGCACGTTGTGCGGAAGGCCAGGGGGGAGGGGAGGGGACAGTAAGAGCATTTTTGCCTCCGCGCCCGTGGTTTTGTTGTCCGGGAGCGAGTGTCGGTCCCTGTGCAGTTGTGTGTGCTTGAGATAAGCCAGCTATTCAGAGAGAGGGCAGCGGAGGCGGGGGTGAGGGGGGGGGCAGACCGAGAGAACGAAGATGGGGAAGCGTAGGCCGTTTGACCTTGCAAGCTGAGTGAGGAAAACCTTGAAGGAGGAGGAGAAGGGGGAACGTCCATTTGGGATCCCAGAGCGGGATCCAAATCCCGCACCCCAAATCCCGCAAGCTACACCTGCTTTTCCATGCGCTCCCATAGCATGCGAGTTCAACTCCTGACCAAAAAGAGAGGTGTGTGTGTGTGAGGGGGGGGGGAGAATTAAAACCGATTCATAGCACAAGCCCATCCTGGAAAACTTTCTAGGTGGGCAAAGAAAGGAGATGCCCTCCCTGGCGACGCTTTCCTTCATCCTCAGTCACTCCGAGATAGACTATTCCTGAGCCTGGAGGCTCCGTTGGCCAGAAATACGAACAATCGACAAGGCGGCGATTTCTCCGCCGTCTCTCGCTGAGTTACTCTTCTCGGTGAGTTCTGCTCGCCCCTGCCTTAAATATAAACCACAAGGTTTCGTCAAACGCGCTCGCATTCCCCACTCAAGTTCAGTCTTCTTTTACCACACAGACGAAACACGTGAAAGCTCTTGACCCTCCACGCTCGTCGCCAACCTGGTTCGGGGCCCGCCACCGACTGGAGGTGAGGTAGGCGGGAAAGCGTGCCATCCCGCCATCCCGCCTTCCCTAACCGGTCACCTCTCGCGCGTGGCGCCTCAGCTTGGCGTGTCTCCACACTGGCAGCTGCTCCGTCTGTCGGTTGCATAGACGGGCAAAACAAGATGAAAGAGAAAGAGAGGGGGAAATCTCCCAGCACCAGCTGCCAGAGATCCACCAGGTCTTCTCCATCAGCATTCGGCTTCAAAAGTTTTAAAAATAAACGCGTGGACCGTGGGACGGATGGGCGCAAGGGAGTCGCTCGAGATGGGATCTGTAGCAGGAGGGGGTTGCTTTTTTTTCTACCCACGTCCCAAAACAAAACTCGAACCCAAGTCTTTGTGGGTCGCCCGACCCCCCAAAGCTGCTTTTGTTATCTTTCCGATTCCCCGAACGGATTGCTTCTCCTCTTTATCGTCTTCCGAGAACCTGGGGTTGCTAACCGCCTGCTCCCAAAGCAATCTGTTTTAATGATTTTTAAACGGTCCGTTGTTCTCAACTGGTTTTATCGACATTCCCCCGCCACCGCAGGTGCCGTTTTTATCTGAACGGCGTGAGGAAATGGCCGTCACTTAAAAAAAAGAAAAAAGAAAAACAGCTGCGACATCAGATTTAGGGCTGTTTGGAGGCGAGGGGAGCCTCAGCAAACAGGAGAGTTTGCCGGGGGGGGGTGTAAGAGAGAAGCAAGCAGAGGAGGCCTGGAGTCGGGCACCCCAAAGGGTCGACCCTGATGCAGCCGGTGATGGAAGGGGCAGGGTCGCACACTCTGGTTTCCGTGAGCTTTGGTCCCCATTTGGAACCAAAGGGGACCTTATGGATAATCAAGTCCAGCCCCCCCCCCGTCAAGGAAGCCCAGGGGGGATTTGAACTCTTAACCTCGGGCTTCAACCCTTGAGCTGTCCAGCACTTTTCTCCACAAGCTTTCCATCATCTCGAGGTGGGAGGCATTGCCCCTCATCCATCCCCTACAAACACTGGTTTGCTTATCTGTACAGGAACCCTTCGCTGCCCATAGAGACGGTGTACCTGGCTTGGCTTCTGCTCGTGTTCCTAGGTGGCCATTTCTGCACCCTGGTTGCTTCGGGGGTGGGGTGGGGTGCCTGGCCTTGCTCGAACGCTACGCCTTCCTCTGCGCAGGTTGGTAGACCGATCGATGTTTGCTGAGCCCCCTATTTGCATCAGAGCATGCCCAGTTAATCATCGGACACTCTCTCCGCATTAACGATATTCGACAATTTATATAACAAATGCCGTGCCGTGTAAAGCGGCAATAAACGAGGCCTCGGAATAATGTTGTCCTCACAGGGCCTTTATACACGACCCCTAAACTCCGCAGCAAATGGCTGCAAACTCCGGACCTTACAAGTGTTTTCCCACCAGCTCCGGAGTTTGCAGGAAATTAAGTGCGACCCCGCCCACCTAAGCGCGGCCCAGCTGCACTTTCTTGTACCTGCTTGAGGTGGGTGAAAATCCCCAGGTCCGGTTTTAATCTGGTCAGTGCGGGGCTCTCCTGGCTTCTGCTTGTGTTTTTTTTTTTTTTGCCTCCCGCCCCTTTAAGAGAAGAGGTGGGGGGGAAGCAAGCAGAAGAGAAATGGAAGAGAAATGGAAGAGAAACAGAGAAACGGAGCTCCGGGAAGCTCCTCCAGGTGAGCTGCATTTTTTCCTCTCTTTCTCTGGTGGGGAGGAAGGAAGAGCAACGAACCCCTAAGATCTTTGGTCCGAATTTAAGGGGCCAGCGGATCTTAGGGGTCGTGTGAAAAGGCTCACAGTTGTGTGACCTCAATCTTGATTTCGGCGTGATCGATTTTACATAGACTGTCGCTTGGGTTGGACCCAATGGCCTCGTTCTGACAGACCTCCATTCTGGACCTCAAAACTGGAATTCCTTGAGAAACAAAATGCGAGGCAAGCCAGGCACTGAACATCCACCAGCAGCTGATTTATCCCCTGCTAAACCAGATGCAGAAGGTCAACCGTATGTGCTCTCCAAGGATCAAGGTTGCTCAAGGACTGTTTGCAAGGGCTGCCCCACATGGAGCGCCGGACGGTAGTCCAGCCATGAGGTTCGCCTCGTGGATTCTCCTCAAGCTCGCTAAACCAAACACTCCACAGCCACCTTCCTCACATCCTGGACCCAGAGGCCGGGTGCCGGAGACCAAGGTGGCGGCGGAAGGGTGAGCAGGAAGGGAAGCGTGCTGTTGCGCCAGCGGTCGCCTGAGCAACGGCTGATCTTGACTTTTTCAAGCACCTTCTTCTATTTTTTTAAAATCTCTCTCTGGGTCAGAGTCGGGAGTCCTCGGCGCTGATTAATATTTTAACCCCCTGGCATATCTTGTTACCGGATTTGAATTATATATGCCAAGGCACCCGGTGGGATTCGGAGCGTGTAAACCTCTCCGTAATGGGCTCTCAGCCACAAATCCAGGAGAGGGCAAGCCGCCTCTCCGGTGGTCCCGCTGATGAGTGGAGGCAGGTTTGGAGCAGGGGGGGGGGGACCTGGGCTCCCTAATTGAGAGACAGTTCTGTCCTGGCTGCAGCTCCGGAGGGGGGGGCACGATTCACAGGTAGGGATGGTGTCACCCTTCTGCCTTCTCTTCCATCCAGAAGCCAGGAGAGCTGTACGTTCATGGGAGGAACGGCAGGGAGCATTCTGTGACCACTTTTTTTTTTTTTTTGGCCTCCTGTGCCGATGCAAATCAAATATTAAGTTGCATCCGTTCAGATCAAAGGTCCCTCCGCACTGCCTGGCCTCCTGTTCCCCAGCAGCACGGAAAAGCGAGGTTTATTTATATCCAATAGCCTTCAAACAGAGTTTATCCGGGAGGCTTATGTAATTTCCGTCATCAAACACAAACACGGACGCCCATCGAATGATAAAAGGAAGGGAATGGCTGTGTTACTCGGCAATTGACACCACCAAGGTGGACTGCCCCTGAACCTGGAGGCTCAACTCCTGAAGTAGCCAGGAGGGCCAGGAAGAATCTGCCATACCGATGCGGGTATAGCCTGTTCTTCTTGGTCTGGTTCAGGCAGGACGGCTTTCGGCACCAACAAGGCCTTGTGAGGCCCTGCTTTCGAAAAACCTCCTTTCCGAAATCTGGTTCCTCGGATGCTCCATCGCTCGGGGAAGCCCAGCTCAGGAAAAGATGTCAAGAAGAACTCAGTGGGTGGTTTAGAGGGAGAAATGGTTGCTGCCCCTCCTTACTTTTACACACCCACCTACAATCTCTTCCCCCTATGCCACCCATCCAATGTGGGAGCCACGCCGTGTGCCTTTACTCCGCCGCTTGTTATTTCTCAAGCCGAACCTATTATGGCGCTGTTTATGGGGCCGCATTTCAAGTAGCAATCTTTCAATCGGGCGTGTTTAAAGAATTGATTGGAGGCCAAATTACCCTTCCTCGGCGCGAGGAGAAACATCACGTCCACTCCGGCATTTAGAGAACCTTCGCAGCTGCTGCCGGAAGCTGGACGGACTCCTGCCGGGGGGGGGGGGGACGACTCCTAGCCGGATCGACGCCAGGCAGACCTGGTCTAGACCAGAAGGCTACGCCCCTGGTATTCATAGGGCGCCAAGCCCTCCCACGGGCGCCTCTCGGCCGGGATACGTCCACGGCTGCGTTTGAAAAGAAGACGTATTGGGATTTTCTCTCTCCCGAGATTCTTTTGTCCGGCTCTCAAAGCTGAGGTGGGCCTTTGCCAAGACCAGACTGCGTAGAAATGGTACAAGAGGGCAAAACTAGGATTAGTGCAGGTTCATGGTGGGGACCCCTAGAAGCAGCAGATGGGTTAGTCGGTGCCTTTCCAGTCAGTCAATCAATCGATCCCAGCCGGGAGGCCAGGCCATGTTTCTGGAGTGAGGAATGGCTCCTCTGCTGGCCACTGGGAGCTCTCCGTGGTCCTGAAGGCTTCCAGTTTACCCAGAGCGCTTGCTGCCTTTGCCAGACCTTGTTCGGGCCACTAGCCTTGATTATGGCAAACAGTAGCCCAGAGAAAATAAAAGGAAACGGCCCCAACAGCTGATCTGGCTGAGGCGAACCCCTTTCTGTCCAGCCTGGAGCTGGTGACACTCCCTGGCACCCCAACACGTTCTCTAGGGCCTCTTCTCTGCAGGCACCTTTGCTCCCAAGACTCCATTCCGGGGGACACTGAATCGCCCCCGGCTTTAAAACCAGCAAAAAACGGTCGCCGCAATGAACAAACAAATATTCGTGGGAAGAGGAGGATCTATGAGAGCCTTCCAGACTTGATAGTCTATCAACAGCCGACAGATTTACTGCCAGCTGACGAAGATACAGGCCTCTGGGGTTTATTTTCCTCTATTTCTCCATCTCTCTCTCTCTCTCTCTCCTCATTCTTCTCTCTCTCCCTCCCTCCCTCCCTCCCTTCTCTCTCTCTGTGGTTCATTTCAGGAAATTAAATGCACTTAACACCACCTCTTTAAAATAAAGCAGTGCCGTGCGTTCAAAGCACCAGCGTTCTCGGCTAATGGCTGCAGGAGAAGAGAAAGAGAAGGCTCTGAAGGTGTGATCTTGTTCCAGCCTCCTCTGGGGGGAACCGGCGGGATCTTGTAGGATCCTCCATGCCCTCCTCCTGCCAGTCCTGGGGTGGGTGGGGGGTTGTCGGGAAGTGCAGGGGATTCGGCTTCCAAAAGAGGCAAAAAAAGCAGAGCCATGCTGGTGGGTGGTGACGCTAGTGTCCACTCTTTCCGACATGGGTGCCTTCTCCTCCCGCTAGAACAAGGTCAATAGAACTACAATTCCCATCGTCCCCTATAAACGCACCAGGCCGGCTGTAGACTCAGTCCGTCGTCATCCTGATCCTCCAAGATCTGCCGTGTTCCAGATCCTTCCTTGGGAACCTTCGAGGTTCAAAGGAAGGGCTGCAGCCCTCCTTCAAAAGAAAGATGCTAGTCCTCATGATTCTGAATCAAGGTTTGGTTTAAGAGAAGCCCATTTAGATCACGTGGGGGCCATCCATTTCTGGATCTCCCAAGCTTTCCCCAACTGCCTGGAGATCCGGCTCAGCTTCCACGGGGCAGTGTCAGCCTCTGGCATTTCTTGGCAAGTCCCTGCGACTGAGCTGGAAAGATGCACATCTAGATATCTGCTTTGCAAAGCCTCTTCGGGGTGCTGCTTTTAACGGGAGGGCAGCTGGAATTCAAAGGCGGCCTGTGTGGCCACGCCGTGCCACAAGCCAAACGCCTCGAGGCCTGGCCGTGTGATCCTTGCTTTTCCGCCGGGCGAATGTCGCGAGAACCTTAGAAACACCGATCTGCGGTCAGGTCGCTGGCCCCTCAGAAATCTTTGTTGCCTCCCCCTCTCCAACACTGTACGTTGTTTTTGAAACAGATCTCCATTCCCAAAGACCTCAGCAGGACAAAAAAAAATCATGTGTATTTCAACGCTTCTCTCTTCACAATTGTGTTCACATCTTTTCCTCTGGCAGCCTTTGTAAGGGGGCGGAATAAAAAAATCATCTGCTGGTCCCATCAGCCTCCCTCGCTCGAGTCTCCCCTCCTTTTAATCCGCCGCCTGCACCCGAGGAATGATGCATGCCGAGTTTAATTAACTTTATTGATATTCAGAAATTAAGGGAATGACTAAAGGTAATTGCTCATTAAAAATCATTAAACGGGCGCAGCAGGCTTCAAACGGGCCTACCTCCCTGCTCTTCTGGGGAGCGCGGACGCGTCCGCTTTCTGGTCGGCAGGAAGCCGGCCGGTTTTACCCCACCTGAGGCTGGCTGCCGACACGTCCCTCGGGTTGGAGGTGCGAATGGCCACCTTGGGACAGAACGGAACAAGTGCCACGGCTGGCCAGGTGGAACGGGGGGGGGTTGTTGCTTGTCACGGCATTGGAGACTGCCAAGCGGATCCGTGGACTCTTTCCGCATCCGTCAGAGGCAGGAAGAAGGGTGTATATGGGGAAATGGGACCCCCTTTCTGCAGAAGGGAGAAAAGATGCTTGGTTCTAAAACCGCACAGACTCCATGCCAAGTTCCTCTAAATTCCGCTCCAGAAAGCCCTGATTCTGCAAGCGGCATAAATTATGCAAATAGCCTGCATTGGCACGCTGCTCAGCCCAGGTGCTGGGCCCCACAGGGAGGCCTCTCTCTGCCGGTTCAGCTTTTCCAAATGCGGTGAGCGACCTTTGTTCGTGCGGTGCTCCCCGATGGCCATCTAAGTCATTGGCTTCGGGAGCCTACTCATTATCTGGCTTATGGGCTTTAAAAAGCTTGGGCGGCAACTGCCACCGTTCGTTTAGCCCCCCACTTGGAATCGTGGCCTCTGAGCCCGTGCAGAGCGGACTTGCTCACCCTTAGAGGCAGCACCAACCAGTCCACAGTGGGGCTCAAGGGCTGAACGGTGCGCAACACAGCACCCTTTATTGTGACTGAAGTTGCAGCAGTGTTTAAGAGACGTGATTCCAGCCGTCCTTCAGGTCTGAAGAGCTGGATTTTCCAACAAAGCCCGTGTTTGCATCCCTGAGACCAATCAGACAAAGTGGCCTTACTGACAAAGCAAGGGGGGCAAAGTTCATCCTATGACAATCAGATGCTGTCAGCAGTTAAGGAGTTTCCTGTTCTAATGACAGGCTCTCTGCGACGCTGTGTTTGACACTCTGCCAGGGATCTTGGTGGTGGCAGAAAGAAGGAAAGTGCTCAGATGGCTCCGGGTCTGAAGAGAGAAAGGAGGAAGGTGGGCCCCTCACTCAGGTCTAGGAACTTGAGAGTTGGCAGGAAGAACATGGCAGGCCAACTATGCGTTGAACACCAAGGAGATCCGAGGCGATGTGAGGAAAGAAGGAGATGTAGGGTGGAGGAAGCAGCTAGGACGGAGGTGTTGAGGAAGAAATATCAGGAGGAAACCTCTTATATCATCGGAGATACAAGGAGCTCAGCCGAGGCGAGTCCAGCATCTTTCCCAGCAGGCCACGCCTGATACAGCCCAAATTGAAATGGAATAGAGTTGCCTTGTTTCGGAAATTAATCTCCAGATTAAGCTTATGCCTCCGCGCTCGATGTTCCGCCTTATCAGGTCTCAGCCATACCCAGGAAGGGGAAAAAGGCACTGATCCCAGAGCGACCCCCCCGCCCCCTCTGATTCTGTCTCTTCAGTTAGAAAATAGTATTTTTAAATTATTATTTGGGAGGCAGCCGAGGGAGGTCAAAGGCTCTCCCTAATCCCTTGGGTTGTGGATCAAATTGGGCTCAGAATAGTTTCGCTTTGGGATGAATACCTGGTCAGCACTGAAGTGTTTCCACAGCCCCTTGTTTCTAATAAAATATGTGCTTCTTGTGCTGCCATCTGATTATTTTCTCTGATGAATTTGAGCTGGAATACATGGCGTCCCTCCTCTGTGGTTTATTTTTTTATTTATTTATTTATTGGACTTCTGTACAGTATTGCTCCGTCTAGCCTATAGAGTGCGACAGCTTCTCAACACCAACCCTGTGAGGTAGGGGTGGCCTGAGGCATTGTGGGAGGCCTGAGGGTGCTCAGGGTAGTTGCAGCCACGAGGCAGAATTTGAACCCAGGCCTTGGGAGTGAAAAGTGAGTGAGACATGCACTCTAGTGTCAGAATCCATAGGCTGAGGTCATCCTGAGCTTGTGAAGCCAGGCTTCAAAAGGAATCCCTGCATATCCCTATATATGACATAAGTTCCTGTGCTCGCACTCCAATGCTTTTATTAGTGAAGGCTTTTTCTTTGCTAATGACGGGCTGTCTATAATGTCTGTTCTGGGCCTTAAAGATAATTTCCATCTATCTCACCTGACTGGCCAAGACAG
This sequence comes from Phrynocephalus forsythii, assembly GCA_029282475.1. Lineage (NCBI taxonomy): Eukaryota > Metazoa > Chordata > Lepidosauria > Squamata > Agamidae > Phrynocephalus > Phrynocephalus forsythii. Next base: position 724,114 of record JAPFRF010000017.1, read on the forward strand.
TACCCAGGTGTCCTGTGCCAGCTGTCCAGGGTGTCACCAGCTCCATGGACACGGACCTCCCTCCCTGCTAGCCCTCTGGCCCAAATCCATTTGGCTTTCTTCAACTTACGTAGGCCCGCTAAACCAATTGCTGAGGAAATGGCACTGACACACACTCTCTCTAGATTCCTGGGGGGGGGGCTTGGAGGTGGGACCACCCATAGGATCCAAGGCTTCTCATCAGATTTGGAATGAACCAATTGTAAACAAGTCTGGGTCCCAGGGAACCACTTGGTGAGAGGCTGGTGAAGAATCAGGGTTTCAGGCAAAGCCGGGCGGCTTCATACCCTCAGGACGTGGCCCGTTCAGTGGTCTTTGTTTTCCCAGTGGCTGCTCAAGAGAAAACGGATTAACCTTCTGCTCAAATTCACTCCGGCGGCCTCTACGCCCCTTAGCAGAAAGCCAGATAAGCTGCATGGCAAAGGGAAGAGGAAAAGAATGAAATGTGTGTGTGTGTGCATGCACACACACACGCACACACACATGCACACATACACACACAGGTGCTGTGTCTCTTCCAGGCCTCACCAGGCTGCCTTGACGTATTTCGCATTGTTGACAACACTGGGATTATCCCTGATGGTGACATATGGCATTTTATGTAACGGCCTCTCAGGCGCCACTGCCTTGCAACCTCTGGCAGGCCCTTCCTTTGTCCGGGAAGGCCCTGATGGAACAAACCTTCCCCCGAAAGAAGCCTATCCAAACCTTGGTTCCAAAAAAAGATAGCCGTAACACAACATCCATCGTCCCCAGACTGCCCCTCCACACCCTGTCAAGAATCCAGGCGATAGAACCGGCTGCCTGAAAGGAACAGGAGAGGTCTATGTCGCGAAGGGAGACACGCAGCCCTAAAGGCTCAAGAAATAACGGCAACGTCCCTTTTTCTCAGGCGCAAACGAGGGCAGAATGCGAGATCGTGGCACCGGCGATTTAGAGCTTTGGGTGGCTTTTTTGTGTGGCCATGAACCCACACAGCCTTTGTGTGGCCCACGACTTTGGGAGGGAACTCTCCGAAGTGCTGACGCAATTTTAAGAGACGGGGGGGGGGGGAACCAGCATCTGTGGAGAGCTGCTATGACGGTCTGAGTAAAACCTGACACAGATCCCCTGCCCTGCCGGGTCCGGAGCCACCTATTTCCCCCCCGAGACCCCCCAGAAACAGAAATAGCCCTCTCCAAAGTGACAAACGGGAATGCTTTCGCGGAACACGCATCCGTTGGTCACTCCACCGAGACCTTGAAGAGGGGTGTAGCTTTGGGCTTCTTTTAGTCTTGTCCTAAGTACTGGTGCATGGGCACAGATTAAGAGATGAGGTGGGGCGGGGGAAGGATTAGGGCCCCTTCTCAGGAACCTCCATATCCTGGGGAGACGGGTTTTCCCTCTCTCTTTTGCTTTGGAAGGTACCACCGAGACAAAAGCAGCGAGACAAAAGCGGACTCCTTAAGGTGAACAAAAGGACCTTCAAGGAAAGATGGAAACAAGCTCCCCGCCACCACCACCCCAGGATTTCTTGTAGGGTGACCTCTATTAACCATAACCGGCTTTGCTTCAGCTCCCTGTCACTCCTGGGAGGAGAAGAGAGAGAGAGAGAGAGAGAGAGAGAGAGAGAGATGCCTTTATCATCCTGCAGGCCTGGCAGGGAAGTCTCCCCCTTGCAGCCCTGAGGATGCTGGTGGTGGGGGGGACACTCTCTCCCTTCCCTTTTATATCTCACGTGTGTATTTACAGAATTTCTCTGCCGCTTGACCTCGCAAAATCTCTAAGGGGGGATTGGTCAAAGGCAATAAAAAGATAGCGCCGAATGGCTCCCCATAGCCTGGTGAGAACAGAAAGCATGGGAAGGCTGCCTGGCGATTTAGAGCTCTCTTCCCCCCCCCCCACCCCACAGGGTCTTGGGGAAGGGGGATGAAGTCCCTAACAAAGAGCTGGTGCCACTACCAGCAAGGCCTGCCACGCTCACTCAGAAGATCTGGGGCTCACAACCCCATGAAAAACAACAACAATAATAATGTTTTTGAGCTCGGAGTGGGCATTTATGGAACAACCTCCCCGGCTGGGTGGGAAGATCAAAAGGCATCCTTTGTTGTTCCCAAGATAAATGCCAGTCAGTGGCTGTGCTGCAACCAGAGGGGGGGGGGTTGCGGTGCTGCTGGGCTTTCTAGTCCAACACAACAGCACTGCTGAGCTCTCACAGAGACTAAGGCCGACTTTGTTACCTCCCAAATGCCAGAAACAAAGCCTGAATGAAAAAAGAAGGAATGGTGAATTGTGCTCCTGAGCATGTGCAGGATTCATTCCTCAGCCCCCACCTCAAATCCAACAAGCCTCCAAATACAGCAACTGTGGACCTCTGGAAAATGCATCCATCTCTCTCTCTCTCTCTCTCTCCCTCCCTCCCTCCCTCTATCTATCTATCTATCTATCTATCTATCTATCTATCTATCTATCTATCTATCTATCTATCTATCTATCTATCTATCTATCTATCTATCTATCTATCTATCTATCTATCTATCTATCTATCTATCTATCTATCTATCTATCTATCTATCTATCTATCTATCTTCCTCTTTCCCCAAGGAGCTGCCACAGGAAAGCAGACCAATCTTAGCCGCTCTTACGGAGGCAGGAGCAATGCACCCTCCCCAGCCCTCTTCGCAGGCTTAATTACGACTCACGGGCAGCCTAAGCTAAAAATACAGATATCTCTGGAAAGCTGTAATTTTCAGGCACTTGGAGAGAGAACCAGAGACCGAGCCCACCGGTGCAAAGCTGCCTCTGCTGCTCTCTGGATGGGGCAAAGCCAAGCCCCCACCAGCAACCCATAGTGGCGCAAAGCCCAAAGGGAGGTCTGGTGGATCTGGTGGGTGTATCAGAGGTGCTAGATCACTGGGTCCGAGCACTGGGGTGCCTCAGCTAGAGGGATAACGGGCACACTCCCCTTCCTCCAGACATCCTCAACCTCTCCAAGCTTAATTGTGACCAAAGTAGCTTGGATGTTCCTCGCATGGCCTCTCTACCCAGCCTGGAGTTGGGATTGGCTCCGTTTGGAAGAGAAAATCCAGACCCATTAGCTTTACAAAAGCCCTGCTCCCGGTTGAGGCAAAGCCTTCCGCAAGAAGGCTAATTTCTCGTTTGGAGTCTTGGGCTCCTTTCCTTTTCTCGATCGGGGAGAGATCTGGGAAGGCGTGGAAATCGGGAAGGACTTTAGCTCAACAGAAACGCCACGACGCGTTTTCCGCAGCAACGGAAAGAGGGCCTGTTTTTATGGGGCTGCGGAAAGCAGTCTGTCCTTCCCGATGGCATCTCAGCCAAAACCACTACGCGAAATGAAACCTGATGGTGTCTGAGGGGTTTAGAAACACCATCACGCCAGCCCTTCTTGGTGGAGAACTAGGCACGGAGGGTGGAGTCCCTGGTCTGGAGGCAGAAGGGTGGCGGGGGGGATGGACAGTTGTTCTCTTAGGCCCTCTCCAGTTCCAGATTTCCTACCTGAAGCAGGGGGTCAGGCTAAATGGCCACCAGGAACCCCTCCTTTCCTGCGTGGAAGGTCAGGCTAAATGACCACAAAGGGACCCCTCTAGTGGCATCCCTTCCAGCAAGGAAGTGTCTTCTGACCACGTGGGTTATGTGTGTAAAAAATAAACATCCCCTAGTTCCACGCTCAGCATCTCCAGGCAGAGAGCTCGGGCGGGGGTAGTGGTGGGAATAATAATTTGGTGCATGAAAGGGCACGCAGCCTGCCGGTCAAGGTGGACCGAGAGAGAAGAACGGGCCCATGGAGAACACGGGGGGGGGGCAGGTTTAATTTCACCGAAGTTCTCCTCTGGCGAACTCCTTGCCACTAAAGGCGACGGAGCAAGGCGAAAAGCACCGGCATAATTCATCTCACAGCTCCGACGGGCAACAGCTGAGCCTTTCAGAAATGCTTTTAAGATGGAGGTATGGGTGGTGGTGGGGGGAAACCTAGGGAATTATTAGCTGACGGTGATGCACTGGGGTTTAAGGGAGGAGTGTCGCCTTGCAGGGAAGACCAGAGGGCCTCGGGCATCTGACCCTGGGGGTACACAGTTTTGGACCACTGATTGGAGCCCTTGGCTACCTCTTCCAGGCAACACCTTGTTTTCCCCTTGAGGCATACCAGGGAGGACTAGGAGCTTGACTCTGATTTTAAAAGCCCAAATGCTCTCATAGATGAGATGCTGTGTGGCAAGAAGGGGCCCCTTTCCACCGGTGGGATCTACGCCCGGGGTTGGGAATACTTCCCACCGCCTGCCTCCTTAAAGCTGAGAATATGACCTCAGAATGGACTCCAGGTCTGCCTCCGTTTATGGCTGGTTCTCGTGCTCTTAATTGCCCCACGGAGCTAATTGATAGATATGGGTCATTACATGCTAACCTATTAGGGGAGGGAAGCGTAACGGTTATCCAGAAAAAGAACACTCGGGAATTAGGAAAGGTGTGTTATCTAAAACATTTCATCTCATGAATGGAGACAATTGTAATCAGTAAAGAGAAGACCTTCTAATTAATTAAGATGAGTTGCTCCAGGGCAGCTCCCTGGCTTCTCCTCACCACGCCACCTTGTAAGGTAGGTCACGCAAGGCTGACAGCAATCTGAGACCAGGCAGGGAGTGTATCCTTAGAAGCAGGCCACGTTTAACAGTATAATATACCCCAATGATTCCTGCACATGCTCGCCTCACACTGCAAAATTGTCAATGTGCTTCCTTTTGCTTGGGGGCTGGTCCCCGGGGCATAAAAACCGGGTTCCGTTTGGCTCCGGCATGGAGCGCTGGTGGATTGGCGTGCCTGGAAGGACAACATGGGGTGACGGCAGATTGGCGGCTCCGGTTTTGAGGGCAGCAAATCCAGGCTGCATTTTACTCTCAACTTTAATCAACGTGCCTAAGGAGCAGAGCTTATTCTGTGGGTAAATGTCAGCCCTGCGGAGAGCTCCCGGGCCAAAATGCCTAGAGCGAAACCGGAACTGACAGGGCCTGTTTGGAGGCCAAGAGCCAGGCTTCCACAAATCCTACTCTCAGTGAAACTCAAGCATCTTAATTTCAAGACATTTCTTATTCAGGAGCTCCAGACATGCACCATTGAGCTGGTAAAAATAAATAAAAATAAAAGACAAACAGAGAGAGAGAGAGAGAGAGAGAGAGAGAGAACGCTACTTGCTCTGACACTTAAAAACTCGTGTTCCTCCCGCCCCCATGGCCCCAGAAGACTCCGGAATATGCTTCTCTTGTTTCCCTTGGGCTGCCTCCCAGCAGACTAGACCTGATGGCAAGGTGATCCTCCCTGCTTCCTCGATGCCCCCGGGGCACCCTCCGGGAGTACCAGCTACCTCGTGGGAGGCAGAGAGGCACAAGCCAGAGCAGGTGGAACCTGCATGGGGGCAGAGGGAAGACACACAGGAAATTCCCCCCCGGACACACACCAGACTGAGATGTCACTGCCGGCACCTTCCTACACATGCTCATGTCAAGCTGCTGCCTAATATCTCCCAAGATGCTGCTGCATGAACTTTATAGACTTCCGGGCTGGAGTGGGTGTGGAATCGGAAGCCACGTTCATCACAGCCAGCATTTATCCCTTGCAGGGTTAATTCCAGAGTGAAACCAGACAATCCTTTCCAATGCTATCAAAATTCATCCAAGCGTCAAGGTGTATGCCTTTTCATCGTTGCAATGATTCCAAGCTATTCCACACACGTTATCTTGTTTATCATTATTTATCTAAATTGCTTCCATGTTCCGCAGAAGCCTTCAAATGATTTGAAGACAGCCAACGGCCTCACAGCTATGGGGGGTGGGGCAAGGAATTAGCCACAAATAGAGAAAAATCCATCCTGGCTGACTTATGAAAAGCTGTAGCTGCAGCTGCCATCCAAAATTCTTAGAAAAGTTGTAAGCCAAGGACATTCAAAAACAAAGCTTAAGTTGTCAGCAGAAACTACATTAGAAATACATGTTTTAATTGTCAGCTTTTAGCTTTAAAAGTCATGGGCAGGAACTCAGATTTTGGTCCAAAAACTAAAGGGCTTTATGGTCTGAAAAAGTCATGTTCAAACAAGGCCAAATCTGATAAGACATCTCTAAAACACCTTAAGTCTGTACGAATAAAAATAGATCCAATAAAAGAACGTCAGTGGCCTTTAATGTGGACACGCATGAAAAATGATTGCGAACGTTCTCCCCCAGCTAACTTTCCATGATTTGCATTGATGGAGGGAAATCTATGGTGATTGTTGCCACTGCCATGCTGCTCCATGATTGTTGCTCTGTGATCCATAAGGTCCTGAATAGTATGGAATTTCCCATGAGGGGGGAGTGAGCATTAGCTCCTTACATTTCTAGTTCTTTCTGTTGTGTTCCTTTCCTTCCCAGCTACGAACAATCCTATCTTCACACGGGCCTGGAGAGCCAAGAAAATAAAATTTGTAATCCGAAACCCTATTGTTCTTGCACCTACTGTCATTCCCTAGGTTTGCAGATCTGGCAAGTGACAATAACGCTGCTTTGACTAAAATCCAGCAAAACCTAGAGGAACACAGCTCCTCAGCATGAAGCTTTTGATGCATCAGGATACGGTAGCACCAAGAGATTGTAACACCAAGGTCCTAGAACGCCAGAATAGCACGGCTCTGGAGCCTGCCAACTTCTCTTCCATATTTCCATCATAAAAAACATGTTCCGACGCCAGGAGCCAGTTAATTGTTTTGCGACGTATATAGTAAACTATTGCTCAAGCTTAACTTTTAAAAGCACTTTCATTTTCAAGGCTGCTTTTTTCCTACGCCCACTCCTTCATTATTTTAACACTCTATATGCAGATAACATTTCACATTCTTGACATGCACACCTTAGCACGGAACGGTAGGGGTAGGCGACCGCCAGCCTGGAGCCAAGGGCACCTTCCTACACATGCTTCTGTCGAGCCACTGACTAATTTCACCTAAGAGCAAAAAAGGGAAAGGGGAGAAAAACGAGAAAACCAAATGGAAGGCGGTTGGCAGGGAAATGAAGAGTGGGAGTGAAGGAGTGAGTCAGGCTTTGTGTCATTAACGCACGAGTGTGAGCGCAGGCTGGGCGCACATCAAGGCAGCGAGAGTGAGAAACTCAGAATGCTAGGTGCAACCCAGTCTTTGGTCTTGGAGAAGTCACTTGGCGAAACCCTTCAGCAGGTGGACAGATGTGTCTGTGAGCGGCTTCACTGCCAGAATCCTAAATTTATTATTTTCCTGGAGCCGCCCCTGGCTGCTGTGACGCCACCGTGCACCTTTCCACCCCAGCCAATTTGGAATGGATATTCTTCTGTCGAGATATACAGGAGCAACACGGACAGTGGTGAGCTCTGTGGGATATGGCAAAAAAGGGGTTGGGGGGCATGAAAATCTAGCCCCCGAGTCTACTGTGGAAGGCAAAGGTTGTCGTTGTCCAGGAATGAACACACCTAGTACCAGTCCTGCAACTACACATCCTCACCCGACTTCATTAGTGTCACCGTCTCGCCATGAAGGAAGCACCTCCTGTTTGTCTTAGCCCGGGGCATCCCATAAACTACAACTGGAATTGTCAGGTTGCTATTGTGACTCGTCATCAGGGTGTTTTGGGGGGGGCAGAAACAGCTTTGTTTGCAAGCCCAATGGCTATGGCATGAAGATCTGAAGGAACTGCGTGCCTTGAGGGAAAACATTAGAGGAGCAGGAAGTGTGTGTTTCCCTTGTGACACCACCCAGCCCTCAAATCTCCTGCAGTTCAACCTTGCTGGGCCAAGTCTGAATGTCTTTCAGGAGAGATTAATCCCTCCTCTTCCGGACATCTTGACGATTTTCATGTGACGGAGAAAATAGTATGATAATGATTTATTCCGTGAGGACATTTTTTAAAAAAGCTGCCTCCAGCGATGCACTTCAGAGTCACCGCAACCCGCCTTCTCTGCAGAAGGGCCACATTAGTGAGAAATCTGCCCAGTGTGGTTATATTCAGGAGAAAAGCTCATGGAGCCATACCCGGCAAGAAGGTTCCAGGGTTTCTAGACTGTTTCAAGACCCAGGTTTGCTTCCCCACCCGGCTCGCTGCCGGCATCCTGTTTAGCTCTCGTGGAAAGTGCCAGAATGAATTCTACAATGCGTCCAGCGCTAGAGCCCTACGTCAAAGACAGGATCCTTTTGTCCTGTGAGCTGAATGCTGTGTCCTTGAACTCCTGGCTCCCACCTCCTCTTTTCTGCAACAAAAGACGTGCCTCTCAGGCCTCCGATCCTCATTCCGCCCCCTCCTCAACCGCTCTGAGAAGAGAAAGACCGTGCAGCCTCTCTGGAAAAACTCCCTGGAAAAAAATGAACACCTCCCCTGCAGCTCCCTGGTTTTTTCAGCCCACGATTAACTCGGGAGTCAATCAGGCATCTGTTGCAGCCGCCCCCAGCAACGGGGCTTAATATCTGAGCGATCCGCGGGATCAACGGACGGCTTTGTAATAAATCTGGAAGTCTAACGCGGCGGCTGGCTTGCCCTTCTCGCCCGGGGAAACCGTCTTGCCGCCCTCGACTAATGGCCAAGATGAGTGATCGCGGCCTAAGCAGCGGCGACGGCAAAAAGAAGAGCCCGTTAATCCCGGCCGCTTTCCAAATTTGGCGCCAGCCGGAAAGCTTCGCTCCACCGGTTCCTCTTTGGAGGAGGAGGAGAAGGAGGCAGCCAAGGGGGTCCCTTGTGGAACCTCAGAGGGACCAGGGCGGGATGGCATCTGTGGAGACCAAGAACAAGCCCCCAAGGGCTCGGCGGAGCCAAACTGCACGGGCGAGGGAAAGCTGACCACAGGGGGGACGCCAGCCAAAGGGTTTTTAGGGGCACCGGCTTTGGAGCAGACGCAGGAAGGGACCTTGTTATGATTTTGCTGGGCGCCACAATGAGAGAGGGAAAGAGAGGGTGGATCAGAAGGGTGTGTGTGTGCATGGGGGAGGGTGATAGCCAAACACAGGACTCCAAGCTGGTTGGCTGAGTTTCCACCCCGCACACCTCTCCTCGTGAAATGGGCTCTGTGCTATCCCTGCTCAACCTGCCCACAGGTGAAAATGCAGCTGTGGAGGTGGAGGGGATGGCTTAAAACCAAGATTATAAGCCATGAAATTGGGCCTCTGGTTTTCGCCCTCATCCACGAGCACCCAGAGACAAAGCTTCCGTGCACAACTGCCCCAAACATGCCTCCGGTGACCTGCTTGGGTCCCCCCCCATGCAAGATTCCGTGATCAAAGCTGTCCCCAAAACTTCTGCCGCCTGAGGAAAGAAGACTAGCATTTCCACCACCATCCCTTTCTGGGCAGATCAACAAGCCAGGGGGCAAGAGGGAGAGAGGCTGTCAAAAAAAAAAATGGTCTTAGCAGTGCCAAGAAAGCCCAGGAGGGAGGCAAGGAAGGGTTCAAACCAAGCCATCTTGGCAAGTCCCAATTGACTCAGGCTGTGCTACGCAGCCTCTACCCTCTCTGCCTTATGGTAAGGCCGGGCTGGGCTACTCCTTCTGCAATGCATCTTGCCCAGTGCGTGGAAATGCCCACCTCCCTAATACGACCGCGATCAATTACTCAAGACCTGTTCTTATTCATCAGCCTCTCTGAAAGGAGAGAGAGAGACACACACAGCCCTTCACTGAGGAAGGCATCACATCCAACTGCCCAACGGATGGGCCGGACGGTGGCGGTTGTTGTTGTTGTTGTTTTAACCTTTCCCGATCCGGACGGGAAAGGAATCAAAGGATTCTAAGCAGCTTTTCTGCCTGCCCGGCTCAAAATGAGGATTACTTTCTGGAGCAATTAATGCCGTTGCGCCAGGGAGTGATCCAGGGTATTTTTAGATCCTCTGTGGGTTTTCAGACCTCGCCCGGCCCCAAAAGCCATGCTTGCGCCTTGAAAGAAAAGCCTCAAATTACTCTTCATTATTTCTATTTTTGAAAGAGAAGCCGGGAGGGAAACCTAGCGCTTTAGAATCCATTAAGGAATTACACTCTTCCGTCTTTCCTGGTTAGGGAGTTTGGTGAATGCCGGAGAGACGCTGTACCCATCAAAGTGGCTCACGATCTGACAGGCCCTCTTAAAGTAGGCGTAATTATCTCTTCATCCAGCTAGCTACTCATCTCTGGCTGCCAGCGCTGGTCCTACCATCAGGGAGGGTGGCGCGGACACCCTAGGTAGCCTGATATCAGCTCTTGCATCTGTACTGCCAAAGGTTGGTTGGTAGGGGGGGGGATGCATTTGGGTTTTAGGCTCCATCGAGCAAAATATACAGTCTGGCTTTAGAGATGATATGCACCACGAACGAAACGGCCGAAGTGGGAAGTGCCCCTTGCCGCCCACCCACAGGGGAGCAAAGTGTTTTGGACTGACAATGCTGTTTACTGTGAGCTGTGCAAGGAGGGAGGGAGGGAGGGAGGAAGGAAGGAAGAGGGAAATACAGAAGGAAGGAAGGAAGGAAGGAAGGAAGGAAGGAAGGAAGGAAGGAAGGAAGGAAGGAAGGAAGGAAGGAATTGGATGGATGGATGGGAAGGAAGGAAGGAAGGAAGGAAGGAAGGAAGGAAGGAAGGAAGGAGCTAATGATGGACAGAAGGAAGGAAGGAAGGAAGGAAGGGAGGGAGGGAGGGAGGGAGGAGGGAGGAAGGGAGGAAGGAAGGAAGGAAGGAAACCAGAATATAGGAAGGAAGGAAGGAAGGAAGGAAGGAAGGAAGGAAGGAAGGAAGGAAGATGAAATACAGATGGAAGGAAGGAAGGAAGGAAGGAAAGGAAATACAGAAGGAAGGGAAGGAAGGAAGGAAGGAAGGAAGGAAGGAAGGAAGGAAGGAAGGAAGGAATTGGATGGATGGAGGGGAAGGAAGGAAGGAAGGAAGGAAGGATGGAAGGAAGGAGCTAATGATGGACAGAAGGAAGGAAGGGAGGGAGGGAGGGAGGGAGGGAGGGAGGGAGGGAGGGGGAGGAAAGGAAGGAAGGAAATCAGAATATAGGAAGGAAGGAAGGGAGGAAGGAAGGGAGGAAGGGAAGGAAGGAAGGAAGGAAACCAGAATATAGTAAGGAAGGAAGGAGGAAGGAAGGGAGGAAGGGAAGGAAGGAAGGAAGGTGATGATGAATGAATGGAAGGGAGGGAGGGAGAGGTGGGAGGAAAGAAGGGAACCAGAAAATAGGAAGGAAGGAGATGATGATGGAAAGAAAGAAAAAGAAAGAAAGAAAGAAAGAAAGAAAGAAAGAAAGAAAGAAAGAAAGAAAGAAAGAAAGAAAGAAAGAAAGGGTTTGGGCATGTGTGCTTCCCCAAAAACATACTTGTGACTACACCCAGGAACAGGACTTGGAAATGTACAAGCCCCTGCAACCCACCAGCAAAACACACCACACACCCTGTGTCTCCTGGGGAAAATGACATTTCAAAGTGTGCCAGAGCTAATAAATTCTGAAGACGGGAGTCTGCTGAATTCTCATTATGGAAAGTGTTGTGCTGGTATTTCTAAGGGCTGCCTGCCATGGGTGGGGTGGGGTGAGGGGTTCGGGAAGGAAGGAGGGTTAGGGTTAGGGGGAGAAGAGGGAAGGAAGGAAGGAGAGAGGAAGTATTGCTTGAGGGACAGAAATAACGAAAAATCCTGGGGGGAGGGGGGGGAAAGCTGTGTATTTATTTATAGACGAACCCACAGCCTACGGAGGTTGTGTCAGCTGTCATTTTCAGAATGTCAACCCGACTTCAGATGTATAGTTTAGAAAAAATATGGATGCTTAGAGCAAGCGCTACATGAGTGCATAAACACACACAGACACACACACACACACACAGGGGGGGTTTCAAAGCATAACTGTTCCTCTTCTTCTCTTTCTACATTGTTCCCCATACCTGCATTTTAATCTATATAAGCTGAGAAAGGCTCACGAGACACCTTTCCATCCACCCCGAAGTAACTCTCGCTGTGCCTCGGGGAGGGCTTGAACCCCCAGCACCCAGTAGCTGGACTGGAGCCAGGCCAGGCCACGGCCCCTCCATCGCCTACACCTCCCTCCTGCTCTCCAAACCACCCACCCATAAGCAGAAGGAGATGAATTATTTCCCTTAAAGCATATATATTTTAGGCACATCTCAAAATCAGATCCGAGTGTTGCTTTTCCAGACTTTGAAAAAAAATACCTGTGCTTGCAGTTTGGAAAACACACACACACACACACACACACAGAGAGAGAGAGAGAGAGAGAGAGAGAGAGAGAGAGAGAGAGAGAGAGAGAGAGAGAGAGCTTCCGAATGGCATGCCAGATTGATAGCGATTTAGCATGAGAGATTAAACAAACAAATACAGAGAGCGCATCGCATAAACCCCGAGCCGTCCTGAGTGACAAAATTCATAAGCTACCAACCACGGCGGGTGAGTATTTTTCTTCACAGGGGAAAATTGAGGAGGACAGGGCATTGAGATGACAACGGTGACAGTAATTGTTAGGGCTTTTGTTTTATTTTCAGCTCGACCTGGACCAGCAAAGCTGAGGAACAGGATTAAAAGATAATAATAATACTGTAATAATAAGAAGAATGATAATAAATTGAAAGATTATGGCTGGCCTTTGCCGAAGGAATGTTACCATTTCCCAATTTGCGTTACTATTCAATTATTATTTAGATTTCTAGACTGCCCCTCTGTCTAACAAAGCCGTTGGCACATCCGACTGAACAGCCCACCAGGGTAAAACCTTGGGAGACCCCCCAACCCATTCACTCCCTCACCCACCCCAAAACCAAACCTCATTGCTTGCATTATTATTTTAAAATCAGTGAACTACATTTGATCCATTCGACTAAGTAGTGTCTGTCCAGGTCAGCTCACCTGGGATTAAACCAGTTCAGGAGCTGGCCAGAGCAGGTCAAGGCACCAAGGGTAAACACGGAGTTAGAAAACAAAGAAGGTAGGAGTTGAGATGAAAAGCTAAGAGGGAGGCAGGGATGGAGGGCAGGCATAACACACACACACCCTCTGGTTTAGAGATCTCTGAAGAACCAGGGATGGAATTTATCAGTGTCTCCTTCCTGCATATACCCACACCAGGTCTCCCACAAAAAAAGGAAGAGAAAGACTTCAGCAGGAAAACTTGGAGAAGTTTGAGCCAAAGAGGAGTGACTAGAGGTTTCAAACAGCTCAGGAGACCGGGAAAAGCCGGCTTGGAAATGAAATAACAGGAATCTGGGAAAGGAGGTGGGGATTTGGCCGGAGGCAGATGGAAAGAAGCCCCTACCCACGATTTACAGCTGCAAACCGGCCTCCCGTTGCCGAATTAAACCAGCCGCCAGCTCCGTCCCTTCGCCAGCCTGCATCTGCAATTATTGTTATTATACTGTCACTACTATTATTGTTATTATTGGAAGGGAGAGCTGGATCCGTGCTTCTGGAAAGGGACGAAACCGCTGTGCCAGCGTGGCGGGAGAAGGCTGGCACCGCCAAAGAAATAACAGGCTCTTGTTTAGAAATAAATGGCTATTAGGAAGGGGAGAAAAATAACACCATTATCAAGGCACAGCGGGGTGCCTGTGTGTGTGTGTGATTGCAAAGGGGGGGGGCTTTCCCCGTCCCCGAGCAATTGGTTCCTGATCTACGGGGCTGTGGGAAGCAACGGAGGAAGAGAGGGGTGTGTGTGTGTGTGTGTGTGTGTGTGTGTGTGTGTGTGTGTGTGTGTGTGTGTGTGCGTGCTTTGGGGTAGGGGTGATAAAAAAGCAACGTAGGCAGCGAGCGCTAGTCAAACCACTTTCATTCAAAAAAAAATGGGGAAAAATTCAATTTCATTCCAAAAGGCAGCCAGGGAATTGGCGTCTGGGCTCCTCTTCTCCAGGAGTTGACTTTATGAACCTCCCTCCTCCCCACTAAGAAGGTAAAAGGGGTTCTCCCTCGACCCCTTCCCCAGCACTTACCTTCCGTGGGGCTCCGGAGCAGGAGCGCTGCCAGGCAGAGCCGGAGGAGCGCCGGGCAGCCCTTCATCCTTGCGGAACGGAGGAGCCCCACCCCCACCCCCACCCCGGGCGCAGGGGTTGGTGGTGCTGGTGCTGCTGCTGCTGCTGGGTGGTAAGCCTTCCTCTCCTGCCTCTTCTTCTTCCTCCTCCTCCTCCTCCTCCTCCTCCTCCTCGCCTGGCAGCCCAGCCCTCCGGGAGAGTGAAGGGGTGGGGGGAGGACGGGAGGAGGGTCTGATGCCTTGCCCGGCTCTTCCCCCCCCCCGCCCGATAGGGGTCCCGATCCTTGGGAGGAAGGCTAGAGGAGGAGGAGGAGGAGGAGGAGGAGGAAGAGCAGCGCCTGCTGGCTGGCTGGCTGGCTGGCGGGCGCCTTCAGCACCACGGACAGCGCCTGGCCCGCCCGGTGCTGAAAGGACAGCGCCGCCGCCGCCGCCGCCGTTACCGTAAGGCTCCGAGTAGCGCCGCCCGCGCCAATCCCGGGAAAGGGGAGGGGAAGGGGAGGCGATCGCCCGCCCGGCGGCAGCAGCAGCAGCAGCAGCCGCCCACCCCCAACCCCACGAGGTGGGCCCACGTTTGGAGGGAAAGGGTGGCCGAGGCGCCACCACGGTTCCCAGGCAGGCAGGGAGCCAGCCTCCCCTTCGCCTCTGAATCCCTCTTGGCGCCCCCCCGGCCTCTCTCTGGGTCTCCCTTTTGGGGTCCCCGGCAAGCAAAGCCCACCAGCCTGGCGGATGAGAAAGGCGGCCTCCAAGGAAGGACACAGAGAGAGAGAGAGAGAGAGAGAGAGAGAGAGAACTGTATTTCCCGGGTTTTGTGCCCGCGGGGGTGTCTCCAGCAAAGCCCCCAACCCAAGAGATCGCGTAAGAAAGACGCCCCACGACTGCCTCCTGTCCCCCCTCCTCCTCCTCGCTCAACCCCCCCCTAAAAAGCGACAGGCAGACTTCGGAAGGAAAACTTCCCACCCCACACAAGTCCCCCCCAGGCTTCTGCTGTATTTTTCTCTTTCCCCACATTTGGGGGTGGGGGGTGGAGGCGTCCCTCTAATAAGGCCAGCAATACCCCCCCCACACACACACACACGTTCCCCGAGGGAAACAAGGACTCCTCCGGACATCTCCTGCCCCCCCCCGCTGTGTTGGCTGCCTGGGATCGCCATCTAAAGGGCTTTCATTTGCTCTTCTCCAAGGATATACAAATGGGGGGGGTATTAAGGTGGAAAAGGTGGAAAAGGTTATATAGGGCAAGGCAGTGTCCGATGGGATCAGGAGAGCAGAGCCCCTTGGCCCAGGAGAGACTATGGGTTGCAGACTCACCTTCTGCCCTTTTCTGGGTTCTACCTGCTCCCCCTCCCCCTCCCCACCCTCACCCTGCCTCAGAAAGACTAAATAAATAAATAAATAAATAAATAAATAAATAAATAAATAAATAAATAAATAAATGCTGATCCCACAACTCCCCATCTATTCTGTCGGCATTTCAGAGTCACCAGATAATGAAGATGGCTTTTGAGCCTACAAAGGGCAATAAATTATGACTTGGCGCTCAATAAATGCCAAGGATTTCAAGGCAGCTGCATCAGCAGCCCAGGCCAAAAAGCAAAGGGTGGGTGGTGGTGGTGGAATAAAGACACCCGGCTCCCCATCCTTGCTTGCAGGAATGGAGAAGGAAGGAAGGAAGGAACTGATGATGGACAGAAGGAAGGAAGGAAGAAGGAAGGAAGGAAGGAAGGGGGCTTGGAGAGAGATGCAGCACTTAATTATCAGTCTGCCTCTGGTAAACCTGTGGCTTCTCTAAAGAAAAGCCTTGAGGGATTGCTGGAGAAAAGGCAGGAGGAGGGAGTGAGAGATGCCCCATCAACCGTGAAAGGATGAGGCCCTGGGGTGATGGTTTTACATTCCTCCCCTTCCCCCCCCCTTTCCATGAGGAATCTGACAGGAGGTGAGAAACGCCCCTCCTTCCCCTCCCTCTTTCCACCTACCCTCTTTGTCCAGGCTGAAGTGATATCCCTGCTGGAGGTGAAAATTAATACTCCCCACCACCCTCTTCTCCCTTCCTGCATCTTATGGCACAGAAGGGGGAGGGGGGCGAGGGAGGGAGTGCAGTTGCCTTCCGGCCCGCAGGCCACCGTGTTCTGGAGAACGGAGATTGTCCTTGGGGTCAGGGTGTGTGTTGTGTGTGTGTGTGTCACCCAGATGGAGGCTGCAAAGTGGCAGGCCACGAGCACAGGTCTTTGGAAGGCAAAAACCCAATTCTGGCCAGCACTTTAGGCCTGGAGAACCAAGTTAACACAGCAGGGTTCAACTGCAAGGTTCTGTGACAAACAGCGCCAGCTTGGGACCTCGACAGGACTCTTTGGCTCCACCGGGGCAGGCAGTTCTGCCCCTGACCTGCTCACGTGGGGTCGTGGGGAGGGCCTTGGGGTATCATTACTCCTACGGAGCTATGAAACTCACTGGGTGGATTTCCTTGCTGGGTTGGATCGTCGGCCCATCGGGGCCAGAGCTGCCTGCACAGGCCGGCAGTCGCTGTCTAAAGCAGGGCGCAGGGGAACAGCCGGGCATCCTCTTCAAGCCAAAGGGGGTGGAAATAATAAGATGGGGTGCTTAGAAAAGTGGGGCCTGCCTGGCTCAGCATGGAGGCCTCTCTCTGTTCTCCAAGCACTCTTCAATCAGTAGCTCCCAGATGTGGGTCTGAAGAAGCCGCTGGACACTGGCTCCAGGAATCTGAAGCTGTCACGACCAAGAATTCTGGGATCTGTGGTTCCCCGCATCCTAGGGACCCAAGACTGGCCACCGTGGCTTCAAACCGACAGCTTCAAGGACCAAATATGTGTGTATGTAAATAAATAAATAAATAAATGATGGATTTGGCCCTGTAGTCATAACTCTTTTTGCAATTTCTTTGATTAGCCCAGTGGCTGAGAAGCCCTGCAGCTTTTGGGACGCCCCTCTCTGCCACCGATCAGCATGCGTCAACCCCCACCACCACCGTGCACCCGCCAGCTTTAAAGAATTATTGTTATTTCCAGCGCGAGAGAGCCTTATTGACTCTTCCAAACCGCACTGTATATCTCGGCCTGGCATCCTTCTGGGGCGGATATCACGGACAATTAAATCCAAGCACCAATCCTTTGCATTTAATACCACTAATGGATGGAAGCCGCTTCCAGAAGTCTGCTCTGGTGCCCTGACTCATTTTTCCTCACCCAAACTTTAAAAAGAAAAGGGGGGGGGGAAACACGCACCACATACAACGCAACAAAAATTACTTTAAATTGAATTTTAACCTCCTACTGAGACAGAAGAGATGCCGTGTTCCTTTTTCTCTGAGCAAGCAGATGGCATTTGGGAAGATGGAAAAATAATCTGAGGAGATTCCTGGCCATCGCTTTAGATGCTGGGGACAGGACCGGAAGCTTGGGGGAAACCAGCCTCCTTATTTTGAAATATAGGATATAAATTTATATAGATATAAAAACCAGGTTGGTTTGCCCAGATTTTCCCAACGAGATTTCAGTTTAACTAAGGGCGCCTTTACACAACCTCTAAAATCTGGTGTCAACTTAAATTCGGACCAGAGATCGTGGGGGTTTGTAGCTCTTCCTGTGTTCCCACCCCTCTGCACTCCATTGTTCCTGTCTGCGAGGGGAGGGAGAAAAAAGGGAGAAAAAATGCAGGCTCACCTCCATCTGCCGGTCGAAGCAGCTCCAGCAGCCCCGTTGTCGTGATTCCTGTTTCTTAAAGGGGCGGCGGGGACAAAAAACAAACAAACAGAAGGCGAGGGAGCCTGGCATTCACCGCTTTACAATTCGCATCGGAAGATTTTTTACCTCCTGGAGGCCAGGTACTTGAAAAGTGCGCTCGGACGCGCTTAGGTGGGCGTGGTCGTACTTAATTTTTTTAAAGTCTGGAGCTGGTGGGAAAACTTTTTAAAGCTCCGGATCTGGGAGCCCTTTGCCTCGGATTTTAGTGGTCGTGTAAAAGCGCCCTAAGAGAGGAAATGGAAAGACTCTCAAACAATACAGAACGGCTCTTGGTTTAACTCCTTGGGAGGAGCAGCACTTGCTAGTTCATTTATTAGTCATGACTAATTGTACCCTACCTTTCCTCCAGGGAGCTCAAGGCACTTCCACAGTGTTTTCTCCTTTTCACCATCTTCACACGACAGGCCTGCAAGGTGGGTCCGGCTGAGAGAGAGAGAGCATTGATCACCCATTGAGCGCCGTGGCTGTATGAGAAAGTAAACGTGAATTTCTTTCCAGCCCCACCAGGACGGGGACCTCTCCCCCAAGGCACTCTGCGCATGGGCAGGAGTCTTCCCCCCTTCTATCCGCTCAGTCGTGTCCGACTCTCGGTCGCTTTGCGGATGAGAACACATCACGAAAACAAGTGTCCACAATAACGGAATGGATCAAGTCCAGATCATTTCTTTATTATTGTCAGAACTGGCAGAGCCAGAAGGGACCCTCGGAGGGTCATCTAGTCTGTCCCCCTCCCAGGGAACACCGAGTCAAAGCTCTCCACATGGGTTGCAACATCTCTACGGAAAGGAGCGTCCAAATCTGTGTTTGTTCTATCGCTAAACACTGCTCTTCGCCGGCAGGAATTTCAGCCTGTGTTTACCCAAAATTCCTGTTCCTCCCATTTTATTTACATCCTGCTTATGAGCATCTCTTTGTTGCTAGAGCTAAGAGGCTGTCCCCACCGCCCACCACCCTCCTGCCTGCTCGTCCGCAGGGTTGAGAGGCCCTGCCATGTCGAGAACAGAGGGGCATCGGAAACCGCCGCGTCACTTCTAAACCATTCGGAGGGGCGCATCGCAGTTCCCTCGCAGGGCTGGCCCGAGGCGGAAACAATTAGGCCACAGCGCCAGAAGCATTCGGTGTCAGGTTGTGGGCGGGCAGGCACGACGGGTGGTGGAGGAGGGGAGAACGGCTCAGTTCTTTGATAAAGAAGCTCCAACTCTGGGTGGCTGGCAAGCTAAAAGAGAGCAGGGAAAGAAAACCAGCACCACAGAGCTCTTAGGGAGACAAAGCAGGGCTGACATTCTCCAGCCAGAGCGGGTCTGCTGTGAAACACAGCTGTTATTTTTTTTTAGCAGGAAGTGGTCGGTTGCTGGCTGGCTGGCCTGACAGGTCCTTAAGAACATAAGAACCTAAGAAGAGCCATCATGCTGGATCAGGCCAAAGGCCCATCTAGTCCAGCTTCCTGTATCTCACAGGGCCCCACCAGATGCCTCTGGGAGCGCACGAGACTAGATCTCTGTCTCCTGATATCACTCCCTCCTGCCTCTGGCCCTTGAAGTACCCTGGTTTTAAGCCTGGAGATGACACATGTCCATCATGGATTGTAACCTGGGATGGACTTTTCCTCCAGGAATCTGCCCAATCCCCTTTTGAAGGCCACATGCCATCACCACCTCCTGTGGCAGGGAGTTCCACAGACTAACAATGCGCTGGGTGAAAAAACATTTTCTTTTGTCTGTTCCTACTCTCCCAGCCCTCAATTTGAGTGGATGTCCCCTAGTTCTGGTATTTCCTTCCTTGTTCCTCCTCTGCTTTGCCCTGAATTTCAGAGGAAATGGGTTTCCGAAGAGGAAATAGCAGGGGGAAAGGAAAGCTACCTGTCCTTTCTTCAGAAAAAAATAATAAAACCTCCAGGCTTAGGAGCAGGGGATCACCGGCAAGGATAAAGGCCAAAGGAAGGGCAGAAGATGCTCAAGGCCTCCGCACCAAATGCTTTTTCGCTTGGTCTGCCACCCAAATCCACACATTCCTCTGATAGTGAGTGAGCCCTCACTCAACGTAGGGCCTTGGTAGTCAAGCAGGAGCAAATGGCGTTTTAAAGGCAAGCGGTTAGAAGGGAATTGGCACCAGGTGGGCCAAAGACAAAACCAAACCAGCCCAGAGGCTGCACGCTGCCAACCATACAGAACAAAGAAACCATGCCGATAAGGGTCACCTAGGAGGTGGCCAAGCTATAAAGTCAGAAACCGGACCAGGCGTCATTTTCTTTGGCAGGAAAGGAAAGGATTTTATTTTCCAGTGAGACCTCCCCGCCAAGGCCTTTCCCCAGTTCAATTTGGCGTCTTTAATCCTTCGCTGCTCCATAAATGTTTCATGCAATAAAGCAACGCAGGAAAGAAGAAGGGGAGGGGGGAAGCGGGGAGGGAGAGAAGTGCGGGGGGTGGGTGGGAGTGGGGGTGGGATTGAGAGAGGAGAGGAACAGAAGCGGTGCGTTTTGTCGGCAAAATTGAACTTTCTAATATCATGCTATTCAAATGGGCTTTAATCGCGTTGGCACGTCGGGGAGCGTGTTGGCAGATTCCTAATGAAGCAGGGCGAGACAAAAGCAGGAGGGAGGGAGCCTCTCCAAACAGATTTTGATTTGATTTATTTGGGGGGGGGGAGAAAGAAAAGAAAAGAAAAAACATGCCAACAACGGATTGGCAAGGTAGGGCGGGAGCTTCCAAAGGCACCAGGGGGAGGAGGGGAGGAGGAGGGGGGAAATATATACTCGTGTGTGTGTGTGTGTGTGTGTGTGTGTGTGTGTGTGTGTGTGTGTGTGTGTGTGTGTGTGTGTTAGGCAAACAAAAGAGGCCCCAACGCATTCGAAGGAGGGAGGAAGCCGTGAGGTTTCTGGGCAGCCGTGTGTTGGTCGTGCAGGCGGACGTGAGCCCGGGTGTGCGCTTTAGCGCTGCAGCGCTTTAGCGCCCTGGTGCATCGGAGAGGATCGGATGTGTGCAGCCGCCTGACAAGAAGGCTTAATTGGGAAGCGCGCCTGGTTTCCCCTTGGCCCATCATCAGCAGAAGCATCAACGAAGACAGATGAGGCTCCGGGAGGGGGAGGCCATTTTTCCCCTCAGCCTCGACGGGCACCAACAGGCGGGTTAAGTTACTTTTCAAGGCACGAGGGCTCAGAGAAGTTCCTTTTTCTTCAACGGCCACAGACTGGCTCCCCCGTCTGGGCTGGCCCGGAGGCCGGAGATCCCTTAATCTTTTTCCCTGCCTCCTGCTCCAGATCTTATGGCAAGCTCTTCAGCCGGTGCTAATCTGGCAACGGGCGGCCCTGAATTAATTAACGCTTCGTTCCAAAGGCCCAGCTGGGGAAGAGGCGGGCCCTTCTGCCACGCCGGCGAGGCCACATGCCCTTGAACGCCCCTGTCAATATCGGGCGCCACAGGCATGCCGCTCAGCCAAGAGGGAGGCGGGGTGGTGGTGGTGGTGACAGGAGGCCACTGGAGATAACGGCAGCAAACCTGTAGCAACCCAAACTGGGAGAGGAAATGACATCCCTTCTGTTACTGGCTGGGTGGGTAAAGGGGGATGAGGGGTGTGTGTGTGTGTGTGTGTGTGTGTGTGTGTGTGTGTAAACAAACAGAAAAGGAAACAAAACAATGATAATAGAGAAGAGATTTATTTTTGGGTGGGAAAGGATTTGAAATGGAACTGACGGAGAGGAAGGTCTGATTCCTGGTGCGGTACAGGAAGAAGAGAGGGAAACTCCACCCACCATTCATTCATTCATTCATTCATTCATTCATTCATTCATTCATTCAATCAATCAATCAATCAATCAATCAATCAATCAATCAATCAATCAATCCAATTTATATCTTCCTTTTCCTCCAATCCCCTCAAGGTGGCAGGCTCAGCCTCCCTCTTTTCTCTCCACAACAACCCTGCAGAGGAAACCAGGTTCACAGCTCCCCTGTAATCTTCATGGCCTCGGAGGGATGGTGGCTCTACATTCCCAGACCCAGGGCAATGTGATAACTACTCTACCTCACTGCCCCTCCATGGAGCCCAAAAAGCTCCATGAAGAAGAGAGAGAGAGAGAGAGAGAGACCCTTCCCAGGAGTGGCACCCCCCCCCCAATCTTGACTCCTTCCTTTCCCAAGACCCTGCTTTCTTTCTTTGGGGGGCTCTGGGAAGTTGGCGCCCAAGGAGGGCCACCGCCTGGGACTCTCTTCCTCTGCCAACAGAATCTACGACGGTGGCTGCAAATTAATAAAATAACGGCACAATCATTGAGGCGCATTGAACCGACACTTCTTGGGGTGGCGGCGGAGGGCCTTCCCTGCAAATCCCCTGTGCCGATAGGAGCTCGAGATGATAAAGATTTTTGCATTAAAGGCCCGTCAGGAAATATCATTCCCCGGGACGCTGCCTGCTTAACGCTCTCGGGTGTACGCAAACGGCCACGATAAACGGCATGCAAATCAATGCACGGCTGTCATCCCTGAGACGAGAAGCAGGGTTAGGCGCTGGGGGAGGCGGGAAGGGAAAGAGGGGACCGAGCTGAAAGGAAGAGGCCTATAGATTTCGTGTCAGGCTAAATTTCCTCAGCACAAAGAGATCCAGGCAGCGGCCGAACCGACGGCAAAGAAAAAGGTTCCGGACTTTCCTTTTGCCAAGGAGAAGTGGAAAATCCGTTAAGGCAGTAAAGCTGTTTCCTGTATCAACAGCTCCGGCACGAAGCTCACTGGGGGGGTTGTGGGCCGGGCACCATCTCTCGTTCAAGCTGGCTGACCCAACAAGGCCAGTTTCCGCGCATCACCGGTACATTCTTTGGCATCCGTTTACCAGAGTTGGTGTGGTAAAGCTGCAAATGCTTCGTCTCTTTGTCTGAGCTTCATAATAGAACCAAAAGCTGCCGATTCAGATCTCCATCTACCCCAATACAGCCAACTCTGGCTGGCAGCAGCAGCTTTTTTTTTGAGGGCTCCAGAGAGGGATTCTTTCTAGGCCCTGCCTAGACAGGAACTGAAACAGGTGCCTTCCTTTTTATGCCGCCCGTATTCCTTCTTGCTCTCGTATGCAAGGACAGGACAGGCTGGATCCTGACGCCATCCAAAACCAGGCAGGGAGGGGGAAGTGCAGGAACACAGATGGAAGGTAGGATGAAATGGTAAAAAGTGAAACCTATTGCTCCATCCGCTGAGGTGCCAGGGCCTCTGAAGTGGTCATCCAATGCACAGCTGGAAATACATGGTTCCGGATCTTGGCCCCCTCCCTGTTTCCCCCCCTCCCGTCCAGGTGCAACCAAGCCCCAAACGGAAGGGCCGATTGGTGGACCTCACCGGCGCCCACAACTTCGGGCCAAAACCCGGAGCGGAACGGCAGGGGGGCAGTTGAGAGAGAGGCAGCCATCCCTCACAAGTTGTTTCTTGCGAGAACGATGTGAAAGCCAGTGTCTGCATCTTGTCCTCGATACACACATACACACGCACAGGCACACGCACACGCACAGAGGCACCTTTCCATCTTCAAGGCAGACGGGTCACCATTAAAAGCACCTTCAGTGCCTGGAAGTATCTCCAGAAGGTAATTGGAAGAGTGGCGCGGCATCCTCCCGCCCTCCCTTCTCCTGACAGTTCTTGGCACACCAGAAAATGTGAAGCTGTCGCTTTACTTACTACCCACCCCACAACAAAAAACAAACCCTTTTCTCTCTCTCTCTCTCTCTCTCAACTTTCAGCACAGGCTCAGGAAAGATATGGCCAGCGCTGCTCGGCTCCCTGACCTCAATCCTCGTCCTCACCCTCTGAGCGATCGGGGCCTCAATCCCCGACATGGAGAGAGGCGGAGATAATGGGGTGAAGATGAGAGCACCCCCCCCAAATGCCCCCCTTTGAAGGCTCCCAAGGGAGACCGAGGCCTCATTCGCTCTTGAGACATAATCCTCCACTGGTCCTGGAAACTCATCCAGGCCCTCGAAAAATAACGCCAGCCTTCTGTACCTTGAGATGTCGGGGAAAGGAGGAAGGCGTGGAAATCAGATTATCGGGAGAAGGGGAGCTGAAGACTCAGCATTTTCATCCTTAGGCAGGTGCTCTCGGGGATTATTTCCCCACCGCCGCCACCACCTCTAGAACTAGGCCAAAATAGTGCTAGGTGGTTAGGTGGTGTAGAAACGATGTTTTCGACAGATTCGGAAGCTATTCCCACAGAGCTGAGGGAGCGGCCACACTGGGAAATAGATCACGATCCGGATCTATGGCGGCAGTCTTTTCCCAGTGATCACACAACGTACAGGGGAAAAGACCTTCCAGCTTGCCTCCGATCCGTACCCAAACGGGACCTTTTGAGTCCTCCCGTAGGGGTTCTACTTTTGAGAGCTGGTTCGGAGCGATTCCCCAGCAGACGGAAGGGAGAGTTAAAGCAACCCTTTTGGACGCGATCCAGCATGCAGCCATTCGGCTGGGCTCTCCGGATTTCGGGCCACGAAAGCAAACCCACCCAGGCATGTTTGTGTGAAACTCTTCCGGATCCTCAAAGTCAAAGACGCAAACAAACACCGAGATTGTAAGCTTTGGCGAGGCCCTGCTTGGGGTGTGATTTGCAGTTATCGCTTCTTCCATCTGTCTTACGAAGGTGTTCTGCCCATAATAATATCTCCTAGCTTTGAAAGCTGGGGGGGGGGATACACACACACACACACACACACACACACACACACACACACACAGCCTTGGGTTGGTCAATCTGCTCTTCATTCTGTCTCCCACAGCCACGAGCTGGTTGCCCAACACATATCCAGTGCCCTCTGGGGCTTTCTCGCACCATCTGCATGAAAATCCAGAGTTCCCTTCTTGAGAAAGCAGAAACTCAACCACCAGGTTCCATCACTGGCTGAAGATGACGGCCACCATGGCTGGCGGATCTCCGGCACACGGCAGCTACGTGCTCCGGCACGCAGGCACCCGGGGGTCCCCCATTTGCAAGGAAGAACAAGGGTGGGGGGTGGGGGTGTCATAGCCACTGATGTTTCCTGGAGGCGTTTGCTGGAAGCTCCTTGCAAGCATCCAGAGGCCTGTTTGAGGAGGCCCGTTAATTAGGCCCAGCAGGAATTCTGCTGTACTTGGACGGCCAAGAAAACCAGGATGTGACAAGTGGAGTGCAGGCGGTGGCAGCAGCAAACCAGGAACCAGGCCCGTGTTCCTGGTTGGGTTTCTTTCTGCTCCGAAGTGACTGCCGCTGGAAACAGGCATGGCTTCCCAGAGCTTCAACGAGTCCGTTTCTGGGACCACCAATGTCTTGGCCGCCTGGACCCCCACATCCCACCTCTTTTTAGCTCAACCACCCCAGCGGGGTTTGATCAGCTGGAAAGGGTGCCTTTCTCGGTTCCGCCATTGCTGTTGCTGCCGTTTTTCTCGTGATGGCGGCGGCGGCTCTAATCGCACCCGCGAGTGAAGCACAGCTCAGTGGGAGCCCTCTTTGCCGGTCCTTTTGTGTGACGGGGGAAGGAAATCACCACCTCTCAAAGGACCCCAGCATGGAACAGTGTGGGACCGGAAAGATTTACAGGCCTCCTCCGGGGAAAATATCAGGGCAGTGGCTTTTAAAACCTGCAGGGGGAAGCGTGGCTGGCGGGCTGGCCGGCGGCCTCGAAAACACATCCATGGCGTTGTGTCTCGCAGCGATAATAAGTACCTGCCCAAAAGACTTCCTGACGGGCTTTTTAGAAACGTCAGCCCTCTCCGAGGTAATTACAAGATGGAGCCACGGACCGTGTCTTTTTCCGAAGGCCTCCCCGCCGACGTCACGGCGCATCTTGACAGCTCCTCTTTCTCATCTCATTTGACGGCCGCCGCGTCTCTTCCCGTTTGACATCCGAACATCAGGTGCAGCCCATTTTCCCCGGGCAGATTGTGTGGAATTTGCTTGCGCAAGCTCTCGGGACAAAGGAAGTGTGAAATTTTTCATTTGAGTTCTTCTTCTTCTTTTTGATTAGCCAATATTCCAATTGACAGGTCCTTTTTATATTCCAGACGGGAAGAAACGTGAGATTTTAAACCCCAAAGAAAAAACACAGCTCGTCCTGAGCAGAAAAAGAAATGACCTCCGGAGAGGAAGATGGGTGCTTGAGAGTACCAATCTACATGTAGATCTAGACAATATAAACAGGGGCAAAATATTTGCAAACCCGTCGGACCCTCTGCCTTCCGTCTTAAAAGCATCCTGCCTGGATTTATATTTAAGCTCAACGTTTCAAGACTGAAGCTGAGAAATCCTTGGATATGAAAGACATATTCTCCCATATTCAAATTATTTTACTTGCTCCCTTTTCAAATGTGTATGTGGCGGGTGCAGAATCCCAAATTAAAAGATACTGCTGTAACAAACAGGACTCAAATTCCATCCAGCCTCAAACTGTCAAATCATTGGTGCTTGACTTGTGGTACTGTATATCTTGTTCCTTAACAATTAGCCTTCTGAATCCTTCTGCTGTTCTCTGCTGAAACAAGGCGTGGTGGGACGCTCCGTGGAACCCGGTACCCTAGGTCTTATTTGGGGACCATGGGAAAAGGCCATGGGGTGAAGTTCCCGTGGACGCCTTCTGGGTGTTCTGTCGTGATCTCTGGAGTTTATTCCAGCCAATTTCATTGTGCACACGTTGTACACTGACAATAAAGGAATTATTATAAACCACAGAACAAGGAAGATCTTTCAAGCCAACGGTCCCCTTGATTTTCAGAGGAGCCCTTGAGGGCCACGCGGCTTGTGGGAGGGGCCAAAGGCAAAAGGGGTGGGGCCGACAAACCCCTGTTTTAGTTTCACGGGGAGGCAGGGTTGCGTCAAAGGGGAGATCACAAAAGGCGGGCCGGATTCAGGCCCTGGGGCTGAAGGCTCCTCACCCTTCTTCTTTTAACCCACAGCGACAGGGTGCTCCGGCTGTGCTAACAAGGCGCACGCCGCGTCTCTCTTCCAGCTGTTCCCTTCCCTTCCGATCCGGGAGGCTGGATAATTGAGAGCCATCCCGACCCGGCGCTGACGCCGCTGACGCCGGCAATCGGCACGCTCGTTCGCCTCGCTTTTTATGACGCCGGCCGGGCGCCTGGATATATCTCTATTTTGGCCACGCTGCCTGCCTGACTGCCTGCCTGCCAGGGAGACTTCATGTCATCTCCAATCAGCAATCCCATCCACCAGAAGGATAAACATCGAAAGGCACTTATAAACAGCAGCAGCAGCAGCCGCCGCCGTGCGAACAAAAACAACCGTGAAGTGGGGGGGGGCAACTCTCCATCCTAATTGATTCGTCCACTACACGGTGCTACCACCACAGACCGTGGCGAGTTGGCCGCCTGTTGTGCTGAAGCTCAAACCAGGCCGTACTTTTGGATGGACGGCTCAGCCCTCTTCCCTTGCGGGGGCTCGGGGGCCACTCAGAAGCCCAGCTCGCCTTCGGTAGGCCAGGTCATGGAGGTCCGCTTGCGTTCTGAAGATGCACCATGTCTTTTCCATGCATCCACCTCTGGGCCTGAAGCAGCCCCCGGGCTGGAAGCTAAGCGCCTTTTATTTATCCTCGGTTCATTATTTTAATTAATATTGAGCCCGATGAGATTCCCCGGCGGAGGAAGTGATGTCAATAGACAGCCCCCCCCAAGTGAATTAAATTCTTCGAGAGATCGATCAAGGATAAAGGAGACAAGCCAGCCTCAGCACCTAAGACAGGCAGCAGCTCTTCTCTATCCAAACTGATCCATTTAATTCTGCATTGGCGCCCTGCCACTGCAGCGGGCGGGGAGAGATCCATCTTATTTAGAGCGACACCCAGGCACAAAAGGGCAGCAATCTACTTTTAATTTCGAAAATGAGAGGATGAGTTGGCTTTGACTGGAAGCTAGCTTGGGCCGGGGGGGGGGGCAGAGGGGGAGGAAGGGGAAGATTAACCTGGACTCACTGTACATGCTGAGTTGGTAAACAGTCCGGGGAATTAAAAATAACAATAATATCCAAGTCAGGAAATGGCCGGATCTGGAAGGCAGGAAGTGGGGATCGTGGACGGTGACCTGGATTTGGGGACATCTGGGTTGAAGGCGGTTGTTGTGGGATTGTAGAGAGGCATTCGGGACCCGAGCCCTATCCTCAAAACCTGAAGCGGATCTATCAACCCCACTGGAACCGGAGCCGGCAACTTGGGCTGGTAGGATCAGAACCACCGGGAG
Source organism: Phrynocephalus forsythii (assembly GCA_029282475.1). Classification (NCBI taxonomy): domain Eukaryota; kingdom Metazoa; phylum Chordata; class Lepidosauria; order Squamata; family Agamidae; genus Phrynocephalus; species Phrynocephalus forsythii. The sequence goes on from JAPFRF010000017.1 coordinate 752,061, forward strand.
CTCTTCAGCATGGCTTCTGGGGCTGAATTAGGCTTTTTCATTGGCCAGGCGCCTCGTGTTTAAAGACACACAGTAGGATTGAGCCCGTGTTAGGAAGGCTTGTTCCTGCTGGATCCAGCCAGCTTGGACCCAGGATTCTGAAATGACTCCTCGGGCTGAAATCTGACTGAGAAAGATGTCCCGCTCGCAATCAAACATCACGCTGTCTTTTCAATTCGACTGTCCTAAGTGTGGCAAACCAGGCTGCAAGCAAGACCCCAAGGAGGCAGCATGAAAGGAAAACAGGGATGAGGGTGGCGGAGGAAAACACAGCCGGCTCCAGCACCAATGCACAATTTTGGGCCCAATAAAGCACTCCCACAGAGTCAAAAACTGCCTCCCTCTTGGGTAAGGTGGGTGTTGCTGATTCTAAGCACGTAACCTGCCTGTTGTGTGCCTAGAATTAGCAACACCCACCTGCACGGAACCTCTTTTCCCGTCCTCCCTCGCCTTGCCAGTGGATTTGGTGACCTAGTTAGACAAGCGCTTGGCTTCCACCGCGCCCTCCGCCACCTGGGTCTCTCTCCGGGTGAACCTCTTGCCGTGCGCTAGACCTGCATTCCCACCCACCCGAGGTAGGCAAAGAGACTTTCGCTGTTTGAGACAAATCCACCTTGAGGTTTGCACCTCTTAGAAATCAATGTTTTAAAACAAAACAAAAACAAAGGAAAACAACACACTGGTAACGACAAAGGGAAGCATTTTGATGGAACCTTGGCGTGCAAAAAAAAAAAAAACCAAACAAACCCAACCCACACACAACGGTACAAGTAACTACCTCCTTCGCCCTGAAGGACAGGAAGGAAACTCACCTTCCACTTGGAAAAAAATGGAGTCTGGTTTTCGGTGTCGGGGAGCTCTGGGCCCATCCTAAAAATGCCTCAAAGTCTTGAAGCCCCTAAGGAGCTTTGGAGTGGGTGGGTGGGGAGTCCCGGCCATTACCCTGTTGCATTACCTGCTCTCTGGCAGGCCCCCCTTGGTGGGCTTGGCTTCGTACCCTGGTGAGCTTGTCAGCTGAGCCAGTGGTGCGACCGGTCACGAGGCGGAGGGCAATGGACCAGATCAGGGGGAAATATAAGCCATCTCCCCCTCCCCTCCCTTGCTTACGCTCTAAGGACGTGAGCCTTGAAGGGGTGAAACCTCTACTCCCAGGACACAGAGGTGCTGGAGAACACTCCCAATCGCTATGTCAGACTGTGCACAGGGAAGCCATTGAAATCCAGAAAGGTAAGCACAGTTTCAACAAAAAAGAAGAAAGTCTAAAAATCAACAAAGCCTGGTCTCCAGTGCTAAAAGCTGCAAAGTGCAAAAGGTCAAAGTCAATGGTTCTCATCCAGCCACAAGCAAAAGGGATCAGTTCACACAATAGAACAACTAACGACACCCATCAACGACACATTAGGATCCTTGTTACCCCTGATTACCTTGAAATTTCTTAATCCCTCCACCACAATACAATGACTAACGTCTATTGTCCTGCATAGGATAAGCTTCCTCTTTCCCACAACTTTCAAGAACCCCAGGCTCACCCACTCTATACCCCAGAGCGCAGAGAGAGGACTCCGAGTTCCCGGAGCTCCTTGCCCTCTGAAGATGCCAGCCACAGTGTCTGGCAAAACGTCAGGAAGAAAAAACTTCCAGAACATGGTCAAACAACCTGGAAAACTCACAACAACTATGAAATCCAAGAGATTTCCCACATCCACCTCTGTTTCTCTTATTCCTGGGTGCCCTCCCTTTTGTGGGAAATGGAGGTTTTTCAGGATGGGGTCAAGGGCATCCCCGAGAACTCAAAAGGCCCCCCTCCTGCAAATTCACAAGTGCTGGCCTGGCTGTTCCTTCATAGCCAGGCCTACCTGGCTGGGTCGTTTTTGTATGAAGTCTAACAAACTCCTGTGGAAACAGGGCAGAGAACACCCACCCCCACCCCTCCAGCCTTCCCTCCTGCACATTGGAGGAAAAATCGGCCTAAGGAAGACTTAAGACGAAAAAACCGAAGGGCATCGATTCTTCTGCCCTTTTCAATGGGGCCCAGCGTGATCTATCAAGAAGCAATTTAACCAATTAACCTGCTGATTTAACGGTGCAATTTTTGACTCTCAAAAGGTGGGCCTCACACGCGCCCTCACACGCCCGCGCCTTTGCCGGCTGGCTCCCGGCCTTCCTCGGCTAGCCTATCTCTGCCTGGCTTGGCCAGCCGGAGCCTCATCCATCTTGCTGACACCGTGGAGGGCTGTATTTCATTTTTACCGAGCTGCGGTGGCAGGATCCCCTGACCCTCGGTGAGCTTCCTTAGGAAACTGATTTCTGGCTGTCAGGGAAGCTGCCCGGCATTAATTTAAACCTGGGTCGGGGATAACATGGCAGGGGTGACGCAAAGGGGGGGAGGGGGGTTGAGGAATTTGTCTGCCATCTCCTCCCTGGTCTATGCACCTGGATTTATGGGGAGGAGGGTGGCTAAGAAGGGAAGGGGAAACAGCCCTGGAAGAGGGGGAGGAAGGAAGGAAGGAAGGAAGGAAGGAAGGAAGGAAGGAAGGAAGGAAGGAAGGAAGGAAGGAAGGAAAGGAGGGAGGGAGGGAGGGAGAAAGAAAGAAAGAAAGAAAGAAAGAAAGAAAGAAAGAAAGAAAGAAAGAAAGAAAGAAAGAAAGAAAGACATTCCAAGTTCCATCAAAACATTCTTGACAACCTTGACCTAGCTAGACCAAACCTCTGGTTGTGTAAGGCAACTACCCTCCTGCTTAAAACAAAACCTGCAATTAGAACCATGAGCGCTAGAAACCTGACTTTGCAAAAGCTCAGTGCTGGAGTGCCTGCTTTGTAGGGTGGAAGGCATGCCTTCAGTGAGGTCACAGAGCAGAGAGTGCTGGAGAAAGCATCTCTTTTTTTGGCTCCCCGTGAGGATTGGCCAGGCAGGTGGGACCAGGACGAGATTGTTTCCAGTGTTGTGGCCACGGCACTGGCCTTCCTTCGGTTCAGAACCTTCTCTGAACCCTCCGAGTCCATTTTGGCCTCTTCTACTTAAAGAGGAAACGTTTTTTGCAATCCATCGGGAGCAGAGATGCAGGGACAGGGACCCCCCCTCTCCAAAATGGCCAGTGCTGGTGCCACCATATGCTAAATAGCACCCCCTCTCTGTGATGAAGGGGTCACGTAACCCCTGTTACAGCAGTGGCACCAGGTGCTGATCTGTTTCCGGGCATGATTGAAACCTACCAAGGTTCTACCTAACCTATAAAGCAGGGGTGTCCAAACTCCAGCCCTCCAGATGTTTTGGACCACATCTCCCAAAGTCCTTTGCCACTGGCAATCTAAGCTTAGAATTCTGGGAGTTGTGGTCCAAAACATCTGGGGCGGGGGGGGGCAAAGTTTGGACATGCCTGTTATAAAGCCTTCAACAGTTTGGGTCCAAGCTCTCTTAAGGGCTGCATCTCCCCGTGTGAGCCTAACCAGGTATTAAGATCGCCAGGCTTTCGCCTCCTTCCCAGCACCCTCGTGGATGCATTGGGGAGGGGGGGACCCCTGCCACTGGAGTGCAGCAGCCCCTGGCCCCATCTTGATCATCCTTCCGGGAGCCGGCAAAGACTGTCCTCTTCCCCCACCGCGACTGGGGGGCTGGAGGGAGTGTTCTTGGAAGACCCTTGTGCCGCCCCCTGCATGGAACTGGGGAGGAAAGGCCGAGGGGCTCCCCAGGGCCTCTTCCGTCGTGGGGTCTTCAAAGGCTTTCTCAAAACCAACAGGCTGTCCTTGGGCTCTGGCCTCCTTCTTCCCAAGCTGGGAGCCAGCCGGGCTCCTTCGTTTGTTTACTGCCTCGTCTCCTCCTCCGCTCGAGAGGAAAGCTCTCTCTGCAACAACGCCTTGATCTTTCAAAAGCAGGGAGACCGGCACAGAGGGTGTGGGGGAAATAAAGGTGGTTCCCCCCTAACCCCTCCCCCCGCTTTCTCTCTCTTCTTTTCTGCTTGGCAGAGTAAAAAAAAAAAGAGGGAAGAGAAAGGCAGTTCTGTGCTCAGGGTTTCAAACGAGAGACCCCGTTTCACCCCAGGACAAGCTAAACTGGAGGAGGAAGAGGGAATCTAGAGCCATTTGGATGGAGGGATGGAGGGATTCTGGAATCCATCCATCCACCCACTTTCCCACCTTCAACACAGGGTGTTTTGGCAACTTCCAAGCCCTGTGGTGTGTAAGATTGTGTGCATGTGTTTTGTAGGTCTTTTGTTCCAGGATGCAGGATGCAAAAAAAACAAACCCCAAACTGGGTGCTCTTGAGTCAATTCCCACTGAAGTACGGCAGTCCTTCTTTTTACTGCCTTGGTGTGAATCCTAGTTTTTTTTTTAAAGTCAATTAATGCAGCCGGAAAGACGACAGAAGCTATGCATCCCAACCTCAGTTTGAAACCATCAAAAACAGCCTCATCCTGGTAAAAAAAAGGGCCATCGGGGCAGTACCGAGGTGACCCCCAAAAAAATGATTATATTTCACTCTTGGAATGCTCCGGCAAACCACTAGGCTACACTGCCCCTTGCTTGGCTCCTGTTGACTTAAATGAAAGAACCTGCACACCCGCTAAAAATTATCCCCCTGGGCTGCTAAGAATATCAACAACCCTCTTGGTCTCGGGCATTGGCTTCCCAGTCCAACCAGTTCCTGGAGAAGGTGAGGGGGAAAGAAGGGGCCTTCACGGGTCCCCCTCCACCTGGCCTCGGGCGGTGCAATGTCCTGGGCCTCTCCCAACCCCCACCCCCACCCCGCCTGCCTCCCAACAGCCCCTCTCCTTGCGAATTAGAAACTAAACAAAGCACCGTGACAAACGCCGGGATTCATCAGCTCTGAGGAAAACCCAATTGGGCGCAGAGAGCAATTTATCCTCATTTGCATACATTTAACTGGCTTTTGCATAATGCGTTTTTATGGCTGTCCCAAAACTCTTCTAAGGAATGCAGAATTAGATTTTGCTGTGTAGACAGACCCCGGCACTGCTCACTGGGAGAAATCTCGGGACCGGAGGGAGAAAAATCTGACGGCCTGGGGGAATCCTTCATCACCTTTCTGACCTCGGGGGGGGGGGATTGAAGGCACAGGTATCGTGTGAAATCTTCATCTTCACACAGTCCTCTTGCCAGCCCCGCTAGGCAGCTTCCCCTCACGAAATAAACACATAAATAAATCCAGACCCTGTATCCAAAAACCCATTCTATCTCCTTCAGGAAGCTGTGGGGGGGAGGGTCTTTTGTAAACCCAACGGCCCTCAACTGCTCAAGTCAAAGCCCCCCCCCCAAAAAAAAGGTTTTGCGCTACAACGGGGGAGGGCTGAGAAGGATGAGGCAGTCAACAACACAGTTCTCCGTTGGGTCAGCCACCGAGAAGACTTTGGCCAAGGGAAGAGGAGAGCCTGAGGGCGGCCATTCTTTTAATGGTACGGAAGAGTCAGGGGGACAGAATCTGAGGCCATCACCTCTACAAACCTTGGCACCACTGAACTCTTGAAAACCACATCCCCATCTGCGGGATCAGTATTGGCTGGCTGGAAATACTAAATGAAAAAAACCCCAGAAATATGTATTTATTTCCAAGGCGTATTTACTAAAATGGGCCACTATAGGACACCAGAGACCAGGCAATGTATCCTGTTTGATATGTGTGTGTGTGTGTTGTGTCGTTACAGTCATGACCGACTCTTGGTAACTCCATGTCCATGGAGTTTTCTTGGCAGGAATACCAGAGTGGTTTGCCAGTTCCTACTCCAAGCACCTACAGCGCCTGGTATTCCCTGGTGGTCTCCCATCCAAGTACTAACCAGGGCCGACCCTGCTTAGCTTCCGAAATCAGGCGAGATCGGATGTGCTTAGGGCATCTAGGCAGCTCTCCTGTTTGCTATAATCCACCTTTTTTTCAGCTTCTGCAGGAGAGGGCCTTGGAACCAACTGCCCATTCTTGTAATATCCATGTCGCTCCACCAGCCAGGGCTTAACCGGGTGTCTTGCCCCAGAAGTGCGTAAGCCTAGGAGGTCTACAGGATGATTCTTAAAAATCAAGGAAGAGGACACAACAAAATCTGGCCGGATGTTGTGGCGATGCCAAGATCGGAGACGACCAAGGCTAGGAGGGAGGGAGACAAGGATGATGATGGGGGGGGGAGAATCCTTGATCCCAGGCCTCTCACCGAAACCACGGCCGGCTTCCGCTGCTGGGAAGGAGGAGGTGCCCCTCAGCCTACACCTGGAAGAAGAGCAAAAGGCCTGTGCAGGAGACCTCGCCTGCCTGCCGGGAGGAGGATGACAGTAACAAATGACCGGCCTCCATCCCAGCAGCTGCTGGCTGTCTCCTCTGGCCTTAGTTACTCCTGAAGGAGGAAAGGGGCCTGCACGGTCAAAATGCATCCATCCTTCAGATCCAAAGAGACAAAAAACTTCTGACAACAAACAGGGTGCTTTAAAAAAAGGAAATTTTCCAAGCTCTGAGCAGAGCAGAGAGAGAGACAGAGAGACAAAGAAAGAGAGAGAGAGAGAGGATGGATCCTCTCCAAAACTTCCCTCACCCGGCATCTTGCGGGGGTGGGGGTGGGGTGGGGAGCACAGCTCCTGTGCACGCTAAGAGTTCTGCCTGCCAGTGAATTCTCCACCTCACCTCACACCACCTTCTCATGTGGTCGTGAGCTGTTTTTTTTTTTTTTTAATTTTTGCTGCCTCTCTGATCCACCGTTGAGTGGCAGCCAAGTTCATTTGGCCACTTAAAAGTTTCATGGATAATTAATTATCCCTTCCCGGCTCGGCGTTAAAAGCAAAAGGCAGTTGAGGTTCTTTCCGAGCCTGGAGCCTGGAGCGAGCCGCACGACCCCAAACGCAGCGACAGGGTCCGGGGAAATGGGCCACCGTGCAGAAAGTGCCGCCTGGGTGGAACAGTTCGCCAGTTCTCTGGGCCGCCCCTGAAACGAGGACGCCGCTAGAGGTGGATGGAAGCCAAGCCCGAGTTGAAAGAATGCTTCCGGTCCACAGCATGCTTAAAAAAAAATCTTTTTAAAATTCAACATAGTGATGAGAAAAGAAAAATGTGGTGTTGGGACCGGCTCTGGGTTCACATTTTTCCTCAGGCATCAAAACGTTCCCGTGGACTTTCAGCTGCTTCTTTCTTGCCTCTGTCCATTTATTCTTTCTTCACATGACTTCCCTCCCAGAATCGCAATTTCAGGATTTTAATAAATATTTTTGGTACTGGGGGGTGTCCAATCCACATTTGCATCTTCTAAGCAGAGTGTAGATAGGGTGCTTTTGGACTACTCTCTATTAAAACCATTGTCCGTGGGGATGCTAGCACACTGGTTATAAAAGCACTTATTTTAAAATAAAAGCTTTTCTGAGCTCTGATATTCTCGCGGGTGATCCTCTCATCAAGTTTCTAGTCCATGTGCTTTTAAAATAAACAACGCATCTCTTGGGGATCCCACACAGGTGGGTAAAGCAAGCAGCAGCAGAGAAGAGGGGGGAGCGTGAACCCCGAGGGGGATGTACGTGTCCCTACTTACACCAGTCTCGCTTGTTCGGGTGGGTTGTCCGGAATTAGGCGCAGCACAAGGATCCCTCCCACCAAAGCCGCCTGCCAGGAAATTAAATACAAACAGATCCGCCGGAGCCAGCGGGCGCCGATACATTACCCCAGTTAAGACACTACACGGAAATTAAAGAGGGCCCTGGGGAGGCATCGGCTCGCCGTACATAATGGCCAATTGGGGACGGGAATCGAACAGCAAAATGCAAAGTTAATCTCACGAAGGTTTACGGCAATCCCTAATCCCCGGGGGGGGGGTGGCAGAAGGAGCGTGCGTGCGTGCATGCGTGCGTGCCTCAAAGAGCTTAACCAGCCAGGAAACCAACGGGTCGGCCTCCAGCAGGTTTGACAACACAGTCGATCTGTCTGTCTCCTTCTTTGTTTGTCTGTCCGGGGGCATTTATAATGTGCTCCCCCCCCCAGATGCATGGCTTTCCTTCTCTGATTCCCGACCACCCTGTGGAGTAGGCCAGGCTGAACACCGGGGACGGGCCCACGTCTTCCCAGTCAGGGTCTAGCCTAACCACGACACAGCCCTGCGGCTGATGCTCTGTTGCAAAGTGCTAGCAGGGGAAAGGGGGGCCAGTGGGAAGCTTCCTAGGGGTGCCTCCGCTTTTCTCCGGCTTCCTTGTTCCCTCCGGTATCAGCTGCAATTTTTTTGTGGTTGTTTTGGGTCAGGCAGGCCATCAAGAGCCGTGAGCTCCGCAAAAAGGCCGCCCCCTTCAAAGACGACAAACGTTTCACGGCGCAGACTGGCCCGCACGTCATTCAAAAAGGAGGAAAGAAACCTAGTCCCCTTTTTGTCTAGCAAACCATAAATGAATCTTTTTTTTAAAAAAATGTGAATTTCTTTTTAAGGCACACCCAAGCATGGTTCAGCCCCTCCTAGCTGTTTCTCCCTCTTGGCATATCTTGTAGTAAGGCCGCCTGTTCAGCACTTGTCTCTTTCCTGCCCCCCACCTGCCTGAGTCACCCCTCCCACCCCACATATTTCTCCACCCCCCTTGGCTCCCAGAACAACATGACCCCTTCTGGGGCTGAGAAAAAATTAACAACCCCCCTGACACGGCCAGCAATCCCGCAACGAAAAAACTCCACACAACTGGGTGCACACGGCCCTCCTTCCTCCCCCCTCTCTCTCTCTCTCTCCCTCTTCCAGGGCTGCGTTGCGGTGCCCTTACATATCATCTCACAAAGGGAATGGGAGGGGGGGGGAAGGTATCGCATCAGCGGTGCAGCGCAAAAGCACCGTCAGCGCAGGCCGAGTTCGTGCGGGAGCGAGAAGCCCAGCCGGTAATTGAAAACACGCTCCCCACGCTCCCGTTCCCCCGGCACCACCGGGTTGCTGCAGCTGACACCCGCTTTTCTTGTCCAACCAGCTGAATGTGTGCCTTGGAGAAAATTATCGAGATACACCTGCCGGGTGTTCGGAAAATTTAAAAAGGGAGCCCGGGGGCGGTGGTGGGTGGTGGTGGTGAGAGGATGACACAGCTGACCCCTTCGCAGGTGGCACAAGCAAGCTTGCCTCGTGGCATCGTTCTTAATTTCCTTGCTTTGCCTGACAGAAGGGGTACAGGGAGGCCTGCATTTGCAAAAGATTGTTTCCTGGCTCAAACGCCCGACAGCTACACCTGCCTGTTGGAGAGAGGATCCACCCCCAAAAAAAAGTCACAAATCTCCTTCCTGCTGCAATTTACCTTCTGCGTTGCTAAGCTGCCGATTTACTCACCTGAGTAAGAGGTGCTTTACATGTTCGATGGAGACGATCACAGACACAGAGTTTCTGCCAGTTCTGGGGAGACAAGGAGAAGGAGAGACTACCTTACAGGGTTGTTGGACTCACTGCAGAAATTTGAAACCCATGGCTCCTTCCTCCTTTCCTCCGAGGAGCAAGGGCGGAATAATGGCACACCATGGGTCAAGCATGCAAAAGAACTCATTAGAGATCAATTAAGTCATTATACTCCTAAGGACAGGGCCTACAAGCTTGGAAGTAAGGAGGCACAAGATAGTAATCTGTAACCAGTTACTTTCAGAAAGTAACTCAAACCCAACAATGTTAGGTTTCAGAAGTTATAGAACAAATGGGAACGGCAGAGATTTACAGGTAGAACTGGTGATACAGGTTAGAGATGGCTACCTTACTACTTTCAGGTGCCTGCAAAGTGTCTTTGTGTTTGGTAGGTGAAATTCCCAGAACAGAGAATTAGGGGATTTGTAGTCCACGTGATGGGGAACCTTTGGCACTCCAGATGTTCTGGACCACAACTCCCACAGTCCTTTGTCACTGGCAATCTAGGCTCGGAATTCTGGGAGTTGTGAGTAGGAAGTATTTTTATACTCTTCTTTTAAATATTTTATTGAATATTCTAAACCTAACAAATAAAAACAAATACATTGCTTATCATTACAGTGTTACATAGTTCAAATCCAAGTATTTTCCTAATGCTTTGGCCCAGGTGTTTGATATTTCCAAATTTAACTGTTTCATTTCCATCATTATATTCATCCTCACTTATCTCTATCTTCATCTAGTACAAAGAGTAAAAACAACAGGATGCAATATTAAGCTAGCCTATTTAATCTTAACCATGTTATCAATAATTCTTCATTAGACTAAGCCTCTTAAAATCTATTTGCCTAGCTCAATATATGATGAGCATGCATTTATATCTATTTTCACCTAATGCAAAGAGTGAAGATAGCAAATTTGACATTTAAGATATCCTATCTGATCTACAAGATTTAGTAAATAACCCTGTTTTTATACTCTTTCCTGCCCAGTAGGTGGGAGTCCCCCCCCCCTGGATAAGGTGGCCCCTGCAATTCCGTGGTTTGTTACACAGGGCTGCCACGCAAAGATCGACCAGCTTCTGAATACAGGAGAGATTCTTTAGGGCATCGTCGATCAAATTCTGGCAGGAAATTATGTTGGGCGAAGCAATAAAATACATCAGTTGAAGAGGACAGTCCTGGGGTCGCACCTTGAATGCACAAAGCAGGGAAATAAACACCAGTGCGAGGGATATTCACTCATACGATCCCCTCACTCAAGGGGCAGCAATGGAAATGAATCAGGCAGCCCTTCAAGGGTCAGGGACTGCAGATACTGGACCGGACTGCTCAATACTGGATCGGAGTCCCCAGCAGGGCTTGGAAACTCACTAGAGAATTTGGGGATTCATGCGATCAAGGCCCAGGCCAACCTCGCAGGGTTTTAGGGAGGGATCGAGTCGGGAGGGCAAAACCATGGCTGTCACCTTGAGCTCAAAGTAGGAAAAACCGGACAGAATTGTGGGTAGTGGATGAAAAACCAAGCAGGGACCCCATTTAAGCGTTACCCCGAAAATCCACTCAATGGGAGCCACCAGACACTTCTGTCTGATGGGAGGAAGGAACATTTCCCCACCTCTAACTCTTATGTAAATTCTGACCCAAACCAAAATAGGTCATTGAGGCACAAAACAATATGATGCATTGCTTTTTTTGAGCGGCTACAAAACCCTGCCCCACCGCTCCAAAAGCACCATGAAACGGCAGCAGCAGTAACAGAAGCACCATAATAATTTATCTATTTTATTCATTTTGGGGGTATTTTTATCCCGCCTTTCTCCTTGGAAAAGGACCCAAGGTGGCTTACAGTAAAGAGAGGCAATATACCGTCTGCTACAATTAAGACACATTCAGTTTGAGAAAGAGGAAATGGAGGGGGGATCTTATATCATTAGAAGGCAACATTAAAACTATCCACTGGTAACATAGTGTCAAGGCAACCACACAAGGAGAGATAGAAACACAAAGTTGTAAGTGGGGATAAGACACAAAGTCTGTGTAGCCACGTAGGGTAGATTCGTATAAAGGCACAGTGTAGCTGGTCTATCATTCAGGGAAAGCTTGCCTGGAAGAACCCTCTTTTTTCAAAATAGGGGCATCTGGCAAGCACTTGCCCTTGTCTTGCCTTACCGAGTTCGATGCCGGAGTGGGCGACAGCCATTTTAGCGGAAAAAGCTCTCCCTCGGGGCATTGGCACTGGGAATGGGCACGGACGGTTCTCACGCAAGCGCCAAAGACGGAGGCTTCCTCCCTGCGAGGAAGGCCTCGGAGTGTCCGCCCCCCCCGGAAGGCGCCACCACCAACCGGGGGGGAGGGGAAGATGATGTCTGCCCACCCCAGACAGAGTGCTTCAGGGGAGCCACGGGGCGCTGGCCCCAGACTTTCTACCAAGCCTCCGTTTCCAATATCTGTGCGGGGGACGCTATCTCGCCTCTGATCGCCGGAGAAGCCAGCGTTTTTATAACCCGCAAGAAGCAATTTAATTTCCTTGGTTTAATTTCTTCGGTGACGCAGAGCTCCCAGGGCGATGGCCCACCAGTGGTTTTAATTAAGTTGCCACTTAAACGGGGCAGGAGGGGTTTCCCTCCGGCACGTATTCGGAACAGCCTGCGCAGGGCCACCGAGGAGGGCGGCGCGGGGGCAAACGCCACCCCGAACGGCATTTCGGATGCCGATACTCGCGAGACGGCGTCGGTCCGTCCCGCCCAAAACGTTCCTCAACATTTGGAACCCCAAACGACAACCCTCGAGCAGTTTGGGTTGCAAAACGTCGGTTCTTAGGATGCCGGATTCAGGGGTAGACTTCTCCTAACCGCAGAAGCTCAGTTTGGGCATGGGGTGGGGTGGGGGTGAGGGCAACGCCTTGGACCGAGATCTAGGGAAAGCATCAAAACTGGATCAATGTGGAAACTTCAAGGTTCCAGGGTGGGATCTGGCCTGGTCCTCGACCCGTCTCCTCCAGGGGCAGAGATGGCCTCACAGGAAAGGACCTCAGTTGTGAAGACGTTTGCTCTGGTTTTCTTGGCTTGGGTACAACCGAAACCTGGACGTCTTTCCCACCTCCCTTTCCGACATCGGGCCGAATATGGCCTTCCTTGACCTCCAAAATCAGGCGACGTTGGGCGTGTTTAGGGGCGACCCCCCCGGTAGCCGTCGCCCCCTCCGCACCCCCAAACTCAACAACAACAACAACAACAACAACAACAACAACAACAACAACAACAACAACAACAACAACAGGGGGCACCTGGTGAAACAAAACGGCACCCCCAGTGACACGTCACTGATGCCCCGACCGGATGGATGCGTGTCAACCACCTGAGCGTCCCCCGACGCAAGAGCTGGCTGTCATCTGGAGCCAGATGCTGCCTCTAATTACTTCCATATTTTCTTCCTATCTTGCTCTCTCTCTTTTCCTCAAATTTTATCTTATCTCCATCGCAGGCTCGCCCCCTCTAGCTTCTCTGAGCCCCCTCCAGCCTCACACCCACAAACGGAAAGCCTTCTGAGTTTGCCCCCCCCTCCCCA